>CP136060.1:175476635-176096142 GCA_032464435.1 Aegilops umbellulata | reverse complement strand
TAGTCCAACATCACATATCAGCACCAATGCAGAGCTGAATTGGTGGCTGGTATGAAGGCAGAAATGGCAAACAAAGATGCAGTTATAGAGAAGCTTCAACAGAAGTATGAACTCCTGTGCAACCTAGATGCAATCACATGAATAAACCAGACATCGCATCAAAAAACGTGAATTATTCATCAAAATACCAGCCAGCACCCGCCACGAGGCAAATTCGCAACAGAGGAAGGGACAGGGCGGGGTGAGACGGAGGAGAGGAAGGGCCCCTTACGAACTCCATGAAGGCCTGGTTGCGGTTGGCTCCGACGTTGCACATGGTGTTCACAACCCTGCCGAATGGTTTGCAGAGCTCGACGAGCTCCTCCTCAGTGCTCTCCCACGGCATGTTCCGTAGGTGCAACACCTTGGACGGCGTTTGTGTGTACCGGAACTGCGTAGACCCGGACGACATCCTTGGTCGCCTGCCACGGCGGCCGCGCGCGCGCTGGGTGAGATGGGGGACGAGCTGCTAGGGTTAGGGTTTGGTAAATTGGGATGAGGAGGGGAGTCGACTCGGGGCTACGGATTGAGAGGAGAGATTACGACGGCTGGGGCGATGGGTGGTTCAAGAGAGGGACGAGCCAGCGATGGGACGCGGAAGTGTTGAACGGTTGAACCCCAACGGGATTATCCAGTTTCTAGGGACTGCTGGCTTCATTCGGCCGGTAGCTCATCGTGTACGATCTTGTACGCAACACACGTGAAGCCTAAGTAAATTGCATAGAAATATCATAATTGAGGCATTACAAACAGATTGATACCATGATTGATAATTTTTATGTGTCAGTATCAAGTTTGGGGCGAGACGTTGTAAAAGAGGCTAAAAATGTGTTTTATTTGTATTGACGGGAAATCTGACCGGTTGAGCCCGCCCGTCAGGTGTCGCGCTGGCCAGTGAGCACGTGCCCGCGCGCTAACTCGGACGAGCCCCGGGTCGAACCTTTTAGGCGCGGCTGGTGCGGCCCGAGCCAGACCCCGCTCATTCCCCCCGTTCTGCTCTGCCTTCTTCTTCCTTCTCTCTGCCTCACCGCCGTCTGCGCCCGCCCCCGTCGGCCGCCACACGCCGCCGCAGCAACCATGGTTTTGGAGGACGAGAGCAGCGATGACAACTCAAGCCTCTCGTACATGCACTCCGAAACCTCCACCGATGGGCTCAACCAGGTCAGTTACTCCATTGGAGCTAGGGTTAGGGTTAGGTTTAGAAAATTTGGGGATTTTTCTGTGTAGGTGGTCTTTGTTGTGAGGATTTCGTTTGATTTGCTTTGTCCTCGTCCTCTGCATATGATGGTAACTTGGATTTTGCTTGGGCAGGTGCCTTTCTCTCTTGAGGACCCGGATTACAAGGGTCTTGAGCTAGACCTGATAGTGTTGTGCAAGAAGCATGGGAAGCCATCAGAGAGGCTTGTTGCATTTGAAGGAACAATGACTTGGAGAAGGTTCTTAGCATGTGCAGAGCCGGTATTTTTCTTGCCTTATTGATTATGCACATGATGTGTTCATTGAAAGTGACAGAGTCTTGTTTGCCAAGTGTGATTTAGTTATGTCTATGGTAATTTTGTTAGTTATATATGCCCTACTGAAGTGCTCATTGTAGGAATGCTGAATATTAAGTTCAGTGGAGTGCATTTTTGCTAAATATAGGCTCAAGCACGCTCTGCTGTGTGCACATGGTATTTATTTATAATTGTATGCAGTGTTGCTTAGTACTCACATTAGCCCCTCCATCAGCTGATGTGTTACTCCTAATAAGTAACTGTTGCTTACTGTTGACAGTAGGTACTGTCATTAGCTAGTTTGTTGCTGCAGGCTAATGTAGTGTATTTAGCTAGACTAATGTAGTCTGGTTTAATAACTCTTCATTCAGTGATATCTATGTTCCATTTGTTAGTGATATATGGCAAAGTAGTTCACTAGTAGAGTGGTAGTGCACATTGTAGGATTCCATTATATGAATGGCCAATTCTAAGTTGGTTATTATGCTAAGTTGAATGGAGTGTTACTTTGCTAAATACATACCGGTCACCCATTGCAGGATTACATTAAGTTATTTTACAATGTGCTCATGTTCCTTAGCACATGGCTGTGCAAATTCAGTGTTGGTCAGTACCAATATTAGCTACTGCCATGAACTAACTGTTGCTTACTACTCATAGTAGTTGTATTGTACTAAATTTTGCCCTTATTATTTTTCCAGGAAGGTCAGAATTGTGGGTTTGTTCAGTGGGTTGATGAGCAGTGGCCCCCAACAATGGAGAATGCATTGTTGAAGCTTTGGTCAATGGTTGAAGAGAGCAAGTCTGCTAGGGTGAATGATAATCTTGAAGTGCTTTAACTATTCACCATTTGACAGAAGAAAATAACAAGCTGGATGCAGACTATGACAAGTTAGTGAAAGATGTGCATCAACTTGTGGACTTTCAGGAGGAGAGGGTTGTGGATTTCAGTTATCTACAGTCCAACATCACATATCAGCACCAATGCAGAGCTGAATTGGTGGCTGGTATGAAGGCAGAAATGGCAAAGAAAGATGCGGTTAGAGAGAAGCTTCAACAGAAGTATGAACTCCTGTGCAACCTGAGAAGTGCTCAAGCAACTGTCATCCAGAACCTGAAGTTGAATAATATGAAAGAGAAGGAATTGCTTAATGAGGCTAGGATGAATTTGGAGTTGAAGAATGCAGAGTTCACAAAGTTTGAGGAGATGCTCACCCAAGAGACGCTAGAGTTGAAGTTTCAGGCTGCTGATTTGCTGAAGCTCAAGGAAAACCATAATGAAGAGAAGTACATCCTAGAGCTTAAGATTTGTGAGCTCATGAAGGCAGAGGAGAAGCTTAAGGAGAAGATCAGGGGGATCCAGGCCATCTTACAGAACTGAACAAGATGAAGTGAGATTAGTGGGCATTGCAGACCTTTTGGGAAGGATGGCTGTGCAATGACCTAGTAACTTAGAATTATGGTTGTGTAATGTATGGTTCTAGTAATTGTGAACTCTCGTTGTTTATGTACCTAGTAGTTATGCTATTCATCCTTTTGTGAGAAAAGGATGGATTATGCATTTGAACTCCACTATGTATTGTGAACAATGGTTGTGCATGCCTATAATGTGTTGAACTGTAGTAAGTATTGTTTGCTTATGTTATACTGATGCTGAAAATGGTTGCTAGTTTGTTGCTGAAAATGGTTGCTAGTTTGTTGCTGAAAATGATGACATACAAAGCATTGGAAAATGCTTATGTTATACTCATGCTTAAATGCATTTGCAAAAGGAATAGTTTCTTATGCTTAAATGCTTCCTCGTCATTCTTTTGTTATGTTGCCACCCAAAACCCTAATTGATTTTTTTAGGTGGTTTCATCGACCCCGCACCACCCTAGAGCCTAATTGAAAGGTTTAGGTGTTTTCGTCCACCCCGAGCCACCAAAACCCTAATTGATAGGTTTAGGTGGTTTCGTCGACCCCGAGCAACCCTAGAGCCTAATTGATAGGTTTAGGTGTTTTCGTCGGCCCCGAGCCACCAAAACCCTAATTGATAGGTTTAGGTGGTTTCGTCGACCCCGAGCCACCCTAGGCCCTAGATGATAGGTTTAGGTGTTTTTGTCGACCCTGAGCCACCAAAACCCTAATTGATAGGTTTAGGTGGTTTCGTTGACCCCGAGCCACCCTAGACCCTAATTGATAGGTTTAGGTGTTTTGTTGACCCGGAGCCACCAAAACCCCAATTGATAGGTTTAGGTGTTTTCGTCGACCCCGAGCCACCTAGACCCTAATTGATAGGTTCAGGTGGTTTCGTCGACTCCGAGCCACCAAAACCCTAATTGGTAGGTTTAGGTGGTTTCGCCGACCCCGAGCTGCCCTAGAGCCTAATTGATAGGTTTAGGTGGTTTCGTCGACTCCGAGCCACCAAAACCCTAATTGATAGGTTTAGGTCTTTTCGTCGACCCCAAGCCACCAAAACCCTAATTGATAGGTTTAGGTGGTTTCGTCGACCCCGAGCCACCAAAATCCTAATTGATAGGTTTAGGTGTTTTCGTCGACCCCGAGCCACCATAGACCCTAATTGATAGGTTTAGGTGGTTTCGTCGACCCCGAGCCACCCTAGAGCCTAATTGATAGGTTTAGGTGGTTTCGTCGACCCCGAGCCACCCTAGAGCCTAATTGATAGGTTTAGGTGGTTTCATCGACCCCGAGCCACCAAAAGCCTAATTGATAGGTTTAGGTGGTTTCGTCGACCCCGAGCCACCCTAGGCCCTAGATGATAGGTTTAGGTGTTTTTGTCGACCCCGAGCCACCAAAACCCTAATTGATAGGTTTAGGTGTTTTCGTCGACCCCGAGCCACCCTAGTCCCTAGATGACAGGTTTAGGTGTTTTCGTCGACCCCGAGCCACCAAAAGCCTAATTGATAGGTTTAGGTGGTTTCGTCGACCCCGAGCCACCCTAGACCCTAATTGATGGGTTTAGGTGGTTTCGTCGACCCCGAGCCACCCTAGACCCTAATTGATAGGTTTAGGTGGTTTCATCGACCCCGAGCCACCCTAGACCCTAATTGATAGGTTTAGGTGTTTTCGTCGACCCCGAGCCACCCTAGAGCCTAAATGATGGGTTTAGGTGTTTTCGTCGATGCCGAGCCACCATAACCTTAATTGATAGGTCTAGGTGGTTTCGTCGACCCCGAGCCACCCTAGACCCTAGATGATAGGTTTAGGTGTTTTTGTCGACCCCGAGCCACCAAAACCCTAATTGATTCTAATAGGTGGTTCTGTCGACCCCGAGCCACCCTAAACCCAAAGTGCTTCTTTTTTAGCCTATACCTTAACAATATATCCAACAATATATCGAGCAAATAGTATGTGCACCATTGTCATCAACATATCAATCATGAAAAGATATAAAAAGAACCATCCACATGAACATAGTCCATTCCGGGCATTGATTAACCAATAAATAGCAAGATCACATCCATCCACATGAACAAAAGCCAGCTCCAGAAATGGCATTAACTAATAAATAGATCCATCCATCCACATGAACAAAAGCCATATATGGCATTGACTCTTAAAGTACACCAGCAAAGTACAATAAGAGCACCAGCAAAGTACACCGAGAGCACCAGCAAGATCACGTTGTACCATAGGATGCAAGAACACACCTGAAGTATCTAGTTTTGAACATTACATGGCACATGTGCCATTTAGTGGTTAACACTTGCATAAAAGTAGGCTCTCCATCCTCTGTTTCTACCACCAGAAGGTGGAGGAGCAGTAGATGTAGAGGGAGCAGTAGATGTGGAAGGAGCAGATTGCCTTGGGGCATAGAATGCACCTCTCCCTCTCCCAGCACCTCTCCCACCACCTGGTGCAGCACCTCTCCCAGCACCTCTCCCAGCACATGTTGTAGCACCTCTCCCAGCACCTGTTGCAGCACCTCTCCCAGCAGCTGCAGCTAGAGCACCTCTCCCAGCACCTCCTGTTGCAGCAGTCGGTGCTGTTGTAGGAGCTAGATGAGAAGCTCTTGGTGCTGGTGTAGGAGCAGCAGCACCAACACTTGAATTCCTTGCAAGAGGCTTGCAGAAACATGGAAATGAGTTAGCAAATAGTAAAATAATGGAATGTACAAGAAGGAAAAGATGTTAGTGATACGTCTCCAATGTATCTATAATTTTTTATTGTTCCATGCTATTATATTATCTGTTTTGGATGTTTATGGGCTTTATTAAACACTTTTATATTATTTTTGGGACTAACCTATTAACCTAGAGCCCAGTGCCAGTTTCTGTTTTTCCCTTGTTTCAGTGTTTCGAAGAAAAGGAATATCAAACGAAGTCCAAACGGAATGAAACCTTCGGGAGCGTGATTGTTGGAACGAACGTGATCCAAGAGACTTGGAGTTGAAGTCAAGGAAGCTTCGAGGTGGCCACGAGGCAGGGAGGCGCGCCTGCCCCCCTGGGCGCGCCCCCACCCTCGTGGGCCCCTCGTGGCTCCCTTGACTGACTTATTTCGCCTATATATATCCATATACCCTAAAACCATCGAAGAACAGAATAGATTGGGAGTTCCGCCGCCGCAAGCCTCTATAGCCACGAAAAACCAATCGGGACCCTGTTCCGGCACCCTACCGGAGGGGGGGTCCCTCACCGGTGGCCATCTTCATCATCCCGGCGCTCTCCATGACTAGAAGGGAGTAGTTCACCCTCGGGGTTGAAGGTATGTACCAGTAGCTATGTGTTTGATCTCTCTCTCTCTCTCTCTCTCTCGTGTTCTTGAGGTGGTACGATCTTGATGTATCGCGAGCTTTGCTATTATAGTTGGATCTTATGATGTTTCTCCCCGTCTACTCTCTTGTAATGGATTGAGTTCTCCCTTTGAAGTTATCTTATCGGACTGAGTCTTTAAGGATTTGAGAACACTTGATGTATGTCTTGCATGTGCTTATCTATGGTGACAATGGGATATTCACGTGATCTACTTGATGTATGTTTTGGTGATCAACTTGCGGGTTCAGTGACCTTGTGAACTTATGCATAGGGGTTGGCACATGTTTTCGTCTTGACTCTCCGGTAGAAACTTTGGGGCACTCTTTGAAGTAATTTGTGTTGGTTTGAATAGATGAATTTGAGATTGTGTGATGCATATCGTATAATCATACTCACGGATACTTGAGGTGACATTGGAGTATCAAGGTGACATTAGGGTTTTCGTTGATTTGTGTCTTAAGGTGTTATTCTAGTACGAACTCTATGATAGATCGAATGGAAAGAATAGCTTCATGTTATTTTACTACGGACTCTTGAATAGATCGATCAGAAAGAATAACTTTGAGGTAGTTTTGTACCCTACCATAATCTCTTCATTTGTTATCCGCTATTAGTGACTTTGGAGTGACTCTTTGTTGCATGTAGAGGGATAGTTATATGATCCAATTATGTTATTATTGTTGAGAGAACTTGCACTAGTGAAAGTATGAACCGTAGGCCTTGATTCGAAGCATTGCAATACCGTATGTGCTCACTTTTATCATTAGTTACCTTCCTGTTTTTATATTTTCAGATTACAAAAACCTATATCTACCATCCATATTGCACTTGTATCACCATCTCTTCGCCGAACTAGTGCACCTATACAATTTACCATTGTATTGGGTGTGTTGGGGACACAAGAGACTCTTTGTTATTTGGTTGTAGGGTTGCTTGAGAGAGACCATCTTCATCCTACGCCTCCCACGGATTGATAAACCTTAGGTAATGCACTTGAGGGAAATTTGCTACTGTCCTACAAACCTCTGCACTTGGAGGCCCAACAATGTCTACAAGAAGAAGGTTGAGTAGTAGACATCAAGCTCTTTTTTGGCGCCGTTGCTGGGGAGGTGAGTGCTTGAAGTTATATCTTTAGATCTTGCAATCGAATCTTTTAGTTTCTTGTTTTATCACTAGTTTAGTTTATAAAAGAAAGCTAAAAAAATGGAATTGAGTTTGCCTCATACGCTTCATCTTTTTAATATCTTTCGTGAGAATGATGGAAAGGAAAATTGTGCTCAAATGCTAGAATAAGAAGTCTATAAAATGTTTGGCACTAAATCTTTGAATGATGAGCATGATTGCAATGTTGTTAGTATGAACTCTTTGAATATCCATAGTACTGATGATGATTGCACTAGTCATGATGAAAATATCTCTTATAAGCATGTCGATTTTTGTGGAGTGGATAGAGTTTGCAAGTACATACCAAACAGGGAAGATAGATTTTGCAAGAGGCATAAGTATTTGGAAACTAAATGGTTGCAAGAAAGGCTAGATGTTGTGCTGAAAATTTAAACTTTCTTAGCCGTACTTGTGAACTTTGCAGTGAACATGATCATTTCAGTACCCAATGCAAATTGTTTCATGATCGTATCGTGTCCAAAAATTGTGATGACTTGATTTCCCTTGCACATCATAATGAACTTAGTTTGATCTTGGGTTGTGAAGAAATGAAACATATAACTCAGGTTATTCCGAGGAAATTTATATGTATTGCACGGTGAATTGCACTGAAAATCCTTGTATTGCCAAGTATATAAAGAAAAGAAAACAAATAGAAGATGAAGAGAATACTAACGAAAGGGAAGAGACTTCCCAATATTCTCCTATTATTTCTTATGAAGAATCAGGTAACGAGGAGGAGCCTTCTATCCAACCAATCTCATTAATAAAGAGCTCCAAAAAGAGGATTGAACCCACACATGATGCGAAGAAGAAAAAGAAAAGATAGAGAAGCAAAGGTAGAAAGGTATCTCTCCCAAATGATGTTGCTCCTATTACTCATCGTGATGATCATAATTGCTATACTATTGGTGCTATCCATACTATTAATGATGAGAGTGATTATGCTTATGATATGAAAAGGCCCAAGCTTGGGGATGCTATGTTTGATGAAGATGATGTTTTTGAGAATATATTTGCTGAAATTAATGTTTGTACCAAGCTTGGGGATGCTATGTTTAATGAAGATGATATTTTCAGCCTCCCAAGTTTTGACATGCAAATTTGTTATGATGATAACATGCCTCCTACTTATGATGATTATATTGATGAAAGTGGGTTTGGAAGAGTGTCAACTTTTTAGGAAGTAATGATCCCACTATTTTGGAGGATGTTCAATCTTATAATATTTATGAAAGTGTATTTGGAGATGTCATGACTTTATTTAGTGATGTATCCACTATTTCGGAAGAGGTTTCAATTGATTATGATGAGAACAAAGTTGCTACTTATGATGATTATTGTGATGAAACTTATGCTATAGAAAGTAGTGATGATTATATTTATGAAACTTGTCATGATTATGATTACCCTTTTTCTAAACATTACCCTTTTAATGTGGAAACAATTTATAGTATTCGAGTTTCTTATGATACTCCCACTATTCTGAATGAGAAGAATTTTGCTTATGTGGAGAGTAATAAAATTTATATGCTTGTAGATCATGAAAAGAATGCTTTAGGTGCTGGTTATATTGTTGAATTCATTCATTATGCTACTAAAAATTATTATGAGAGAGGAATATATGCTTGTAGGAATTGTATTAATATCAAGTTTCCTCTCTATGTGTTTAAAGTTTTGAAGTTATGCTTGTTTTGCCTTCCTATGCTAGTTGATTATTGTTCCCATAAGTTGTTTGCTCACAAAATCCCTATGCATAGGAAGTGGGTTATACTTAAATGTTCTATTCATATTCTTCATGATGCTCTCTTTATGTTTCAATTCTTATCTTTTATGTGAGCATCATTGAAATCATCATGCCTAGCTAGGGGCGTTAAACGTTAACGCTTGTTGGGAGGCAACCCAATTTTATTTTTGTTCCATGCTTTTTGTTCCTGTTTAGTAATAAATAAATCATCTAGCCTCTGGTTAGATGTGGTTTTATGTTTTAATTAGTGTTTGTGCCAAGTAGAACCTTTGGGAAGACTCGCGTGAAGTCTTTATGATCTTGCTGTAAAAAACAGAAACTTTAGCGCTCACGAGATTAGCTAAAACTTTTTACTGGAGAGTGCTATTTAGTTTATTCTTTTTGCATATGATTACTAGATAAATTCCTCGGGTCAACCGATTTATTTTAGAATTTTTTGAGTTCCAGAAGTATACGTTTGATACATATTACTACAGACTGTTCTGTTTTTAACAGATTCTGTTTTCTATGTGTTGTTTGCTTATTTCGATGAATCTATGAGTAGTATCGGAGGATATGAACCATAGAGAAGTTGTAATAAAGTAGATATTACACCAATATAAATAAAAAATGAGTTCAATACAGTACCTTAAAGTGGTGTTTTGTTTTCTTTCGCTAACGGAGCTCACGAGATTTTCTGTTAAGTTTTGTGTTGTGAAGTTTTCAAGTTTTGGGTAAAGATTCGATGGAATAGGGAATAAGGAGTGGCAAGAGCCTAAGCTTGGGGATGCCCAAGGCACCCCAAGGTAATATTAAAGGAGAACCAAGAGCTTAAGCTTGGGGATGCCCCGGATAGCATCCCCTCTTTCGTCCTTGTTCATCGGTACTTTACTTGGAGATATATTTTTATTCACCACATAATATGTGTTTTGCTTGGAGCGTCGTTTTATTTTATTTTGTTTTGCTTGATTTTTGAATAAAATACCAAGATCTGAAATTCTTAATTGTTAGAGAATCTTGACCTAGTTGCATAATTATTCGACTACTCATTGATCTTCACTTATATCTTTCGGAGTAGTTCGTTGTTTGCTCTAGTGCTTCACTTATATCTTTTAGAGCACGGTAGTGGATTTATTTTGTAGAAATAGATGAACTCTCATGCTTCACTTATATCATTTTGAGAGTCCTAAGCAGCATGGTAATTTGCTTTGGTTATGAATTTAGTCCTAATATGATGGGCATCCAAGAGGGATATAATAAAACTTTCATATATGTGCATTGAATACTAAGAAAAGTTTGATACTTGATAATTGTTTTGAGATATGGAGATAGTAATATTAAAGTTGTGCTAGTTGAGTAGTTGTGAATTTGAGAAATACTTGTGTCGAAGTTTGCAAGTCCCGTAGCATGCACGTATGGTAAATGTTATGTAACAAATTTGAAACATGAGGTGTTCTTTGATTGTCATCCTTATGAGTGGCAGTCGGGGACGAGTGATGGTCTTTTCCTACCAATCTATCCCCCTAGGAGCATGCGCGTAGTGCTTGGTTTTTGATGACTTGTAGATTTTTGCAACAAGTATGTGAGTTCTTTATGACTAATGTTGGGTCCATGGATTATACGCACTCTCAACCTTCCATCATTGCTAGCCTCTTCGGTACCGTGCATTGCCCTTTCTCACCTGAGAGTTGGTGCAAACTTCGCCGGTGCATCCAAACCCCGTGATATGATACGCTCGATCACACATAAACCTCCTTATATCTTCCTCAAAACAGCCATCATACCTACCTATTATGGCATTTCCATAGCCATTCCGAGATATATTACCATGCAACATTCCAACGTTCCATTTATTATGACACGCTTCATCGATCATTGTCATATTGCCTTGCATGATCATGTAGTTGACATTGTATTTGTGGCAAAGCCACCATGCATAATTTCATACATGTCACTCTTGATTCATTGCCCATCCGGGTACACCGCCGGAGGCATTCATATAGAGTCATACTTTGTTCTAGTATCGAGTTGTAATCATTGAGTTGTAAATAAATAGAAGTGTGATGATCATTATTCATAGAGCATTGTCCCAAAAAAAAGAGAGAAAGGCCAAAAAAGGAAGGACCAAAAAAAGGAGAAAAAAGGAAAAGAAAAGAAGGGACAATGCTACTATCCTTTTTCCACACTTGTGCTTCAAAGTAGCACCATGATCTTCATGATAGAGAGTCTCTTGTTTTGTCACTTTCATATACTAGTGGGAATTTTTCATTATAGAACTTGGCTTGTATATTCCAACGATGGGCTTCCTCAAATGCCCTAGGTCTTCATGAGCAAGCAAGTTGGATGCACACCCACTTGGTTTCTTTTGTTGAGCTTTCATACATTTATAGCTCTAGTGCATCAGTTGCATGGCAATCCCTACTCCCTGCATTGACATCAATTGATGGGCATCTTCCTCGCCCGTTTATTAGCCGCGTCAATGTGAGACTTTCTCCTTTTTTGTCTTCTCCACACAATCCCCATTATCATATTCTATTCCACTCATAGTGCTATATCCATGGCTCACGCTCATGTATTGCGTGAAGGTTGAAAAAGTTTGAGATTACTAAAGTATGAAACAATTGCTTGGCTTGTCATCGGGGTTGTGCATGATGAGAGCATTCTTGTGTGACGAAAATGGAGCATGACCAAACTATATGATTTTGTAGGGATGAACTTGCTTTGGCCATGCTATTTTGAGAAGACATGATTGCTTAGTTAGTATGCTTGAAGTATTATTATTTTTATGTCAATATTAAACTTTTGTCTTGAAACTTATGAATCTGAATATTCTTGCCACAATAAAGAAGATTACAGTGTTAAATATGTTAGGTAGCATTCCACATCAAAAATTCTATTTTTATCATTTACGTACTCGAGGACGAGCAGGAATTAAGCTTGGGGATGCTGATACGTCTCCAACGTATCTATAATTTTTGATTGTTCCATGCTATTATATTATCTGTTTTGGATGTTTATGGGTATTATTAAACACTTTTATATTATTTTTGGGACTAACCTATTAACCCAGAGCCTAGTGCCAGTTTCTGTTTTTTCCCCTTGTTTCAGTGTTTCGCAGAAAAGGAATATCAAACGGAATGAAACCTTCGGGAGCGTGATTTTTGGAACGAACGTGATCCAGGAGACTTGGAGTTGAAGTCAAGGAAGCTTCGAGGTGGCCACGAGGCAGGGAGGCGCGCCCCCACCCTCATGGGCCCCTCGTGGCTCCCCTGACCGACTTCTTTCGCCTATATATATCCATATACCCTAAAACCATCGGAGAACAGGAATAGATCGAGAGTTCCGCCGCCGCAATCCTCTATAGCCACGAAAAACCAATCGGGACCCTGTTCCGGCACCCTGCCAGAGGGGAGGTCCCTCACCGGTGGCCATCTTCATCATCCCGACGCTCTCCATGACGAGGAGGGAGTAGTTCACCCTCGAGGCTGAGGGTATGTACCAGTAGCTATGTGTTTGATCTCTCTCTCTCTCTCTCTCTCTCTCTCTCTCTTTGTCGTGTTCTTGAGGTGGTACGATCTTGATGTATCGCGAGATTTGCTATTATAGTTGGATCTTATGATGTTTCTCCCCCTCTACTCTCTTGTAATGGATTGAGTTTTCCCTTTGAAGTTATCTTGTCGGATTGTGTCTTTAAGGATTTGAGAACACTTGATGTATGTCTTGCATGTGCTTATCTATGGTGACAATGGGATATTCACGTGATCTACTTGATGTATGTTTTGGTGATCAACTTGCGGGTTCAGTGACCTTGTGAACTTATGCATAGGGGTTGGCAAATGTTTTCGTCTTGACTCTTCGGTAGAAACTTTGGGGCACTCTTTGAAGTACTTTGTGTTGGTTTGAATAGATGAATTTGAGATTGTGTGATGCATATCGTATAATCATACCCACGGATACTTGAGGTGACATTGGAGTATCTAGGTGACATTAGGGTTTTGGTTGATTTGTGTCTTACGGTGTTATTCTAGTACGAACTCTATGATAGATCGAACGGAAAGAATAGCTTCATGTTATTTTACTACGGACTCTTGAATAGATCGATCAGAAAGAATAACTTTGAGGTGGTTTCGTACCCTACCATAATCTCTTCGTTTGTTATCCGCTATTAGTGACTTTGGAGTGACTCTTTGTTGCATGTTGAGGGATAGTTATATGATCCAATTATGTTATTATTGTTGAGAGAACTTGCACTAGTGAAAGTATGAACCCTAGGCCTTGTTTCGAAGCATTGCAATACCGTTTGTGCTCACTTTTATCATTAGTTACCTTGCTGTTTTTATATTTTCAGATTACAAAAACCTATATCTACCATCCATATTGCACTTCTATCACCATCTCTTCGCCGAACTAGTGCACCTATACAATTTACCATTGTATTGGATGTGTTGGGGACACAAGAGACTCTTTGTTATTTGGTTGTAGGGTTGCTTGGGAGAGACCATCTTCATCCTACGCCTCCCACGGATTGATAAACCTTAGGTCATCCACTTGAGGGAAATTTGCTAATGTCCTACAAACCTCTGCACTTGTAGGCCCAACAACGTATACAAGAAGAAGGTTGCGTACTAGACATCAGTTAGTACTTAAAATAGGTTTACCACATGTTTGTTCTTCCTCAAAGCCAGCTCAGGCTTCAACTGTTTCATGCAGCTTGTGTACCTATGTCCTTGCAGTCCACAATTGCCACATGTTATAGTCCCCATTCTTGATGTGTCCTTTGGCTTTGGGACTTCAAATCTCCCCTTAATCCTCTTCTCTTTCTTTCTTCCCCTTTTCTCTTTAAATGTAGGTGGGTCAATGTCTGGACCAGGGGTCCTTGTCCAATCATGCTCACCAGGAACTGGATAGATCATTGGTTCATAAGCTGCCACATAGAATTGTTTCTTGAAGAATTAGCTGACATAGTCCTCTGGTTTTCTTTTGCCCTTGTTTATTGCTGAGATGGCATGGTTACATGGGTGTAAGTGCATCTAGTGCCCCTTAGTGATTTTGGTGTATTGAAGACTTATAGGTTAAGGGACTCATGCGTTTGTGAGTGTACACAGGTCTATAAGTCTATGATGAGTTTGATATTTACAGAGAAAGTCGACCCCTAAAAATGAATGTCTTCAACCGAAGACTTTGGATTTCTGAAGACTTTCTGAAGACTTTGAAAGTGAAGAAATTGGTGTAACCGTGAAGACTTGGATTTCATGCGAGGAACATGAAGCATGAAGACTTTTGTTTTCGTAGTTTCATTTTCTCTTTCTTGAGTCATAGGAAACACCGTACTTGTTGGGGAACGTAGTAATAATTCAAAATTTTCCTACGTGTCACCAAGATCAATCTAGGAGATACTAGCAATGAGAGAGAGAGGGAGTGCATCTTCATACCCTTGAAGATCGCTAAGCGGAAGCGTTACAAGAACGCGGTTGATGGAGTCGTACTCGTGGCGATTCAAATCGCGGAGATCCGATCTAGCGCCTAACGGACGGCGCCTCCGCGTTCAACACACGTACAGCCCGGGGACGTCTCCTCCTTCTTGATCCAGCAAGGGGAGAGGATAAGTTGAGGGAGAACTCCAGCAGCACAACGACATGGTGGCGATGGAGCTCGTGGTTCTCCAGCAGGGCTTCGCCAAGCACTATGGAGGAGGAGGAGGTGTAGGAGGAGGGAGGGTTGCGCCAGGTAAGAGGTTGCGGCTTCCCTCCCACCCCTCCACTATATATAGGGGCAAGGGAGAGGGGGAGGCGCCCTAGGGTTTCCCCTAGGGGGCGGCGGCCAAGCAGATTGGATCTTCCTAGGGAAAATCCTAGGGAGACTTGCCCCCCAAGCCAAGCAGGTGGAGGCTTGCCTCCCAAGCTAGGTGGAGGCGCCCCACCTCCCCAAGTAACATGGGAAATGGTGTGGGGGGCGCACCACCCCTTAGTGGGCTGGTTTGCCCCTTCCCCTTTGGCCCATGAGGCCCTCCAACACTTGCCGGGGCTCCCGAAACACCTTTCGGTCATGCTGGCCATAGCCTGGTACCCCTAGAACACTTCCGGACTCCAATACCCTTCATCCAATATATCAATCTTCATCGCCGGACCATTCCGGAACTCCTCGTGACGTCCAGGATATCATCCGGGACTCCGAACTACCTTCGGTAACCACATACTATTTCCCATAACAACTCTAGCGTCACCGAACCTTAAGTGTGTAGACCCTACGGGTTTGGGAACCATGCAGACATGACCGAGATACCTCTCCGGCCAATAACCAATAGCGGGATCTGGATACCCATATTGGCTCCCACATGTTCCACGATGATCTCATCGGATGAACCACGATGTCGGGGATTCGATCAATCCCGTATTCAATTCCCTTTGTCAATCGGTATGTTACTTGCCCGAGATTCGATCGTCGGTAACCCAATACCTCGTTCAGTCTCGTTACCGGCAAGTCACTTTACTCATTCCGTAACGCATGATCCCGTGACTAACTGCTTAGTCACATTGAGCTCATTATGATGATGCATTACCGAGTGGGCCCAGAGATACCTCTCCGTCATACAGAGTGAAAAATCCCAGTCTCGATTCTTACCAACCCAACAGACACTTTCGGAGATACCTGTAGTGCACCTTTATAGCCACCCAGTTATGTTGTGACGTTTGGTACACCCAAAGCATTCCTACGGTATCCGGGATTTGCACAATCTCATGGTCTAAGGAAATGATACTTGACATTAGAAAAGCTTTTAGCAAACGAACTACACGATCTTGTGCTATGCTTAGGATTGGGTCTTGTCCATCACATCATTCTCCTAATGATGTGATCTCGTTATCAATGACATCTAATGTCCATGGTCAGGAAACCATAACCATATATTGATCAACGAGCCAGTCAACTAGAGGCTCACTAGGGACATGTTGTGGTCTATGTATTCACACATGTATTACGGTTTCCAGTTAATACAATTATAGCATGAACAGTAGACAATTATCATGAACAAGGAAATACAATAGTAACCATTTTATTATTGCCTCTAGGGCATATTTCCAACAGTCTCCCACTTGCACTAGAGTCAATAATCTAGTTCACATCACTATGTGATTGTAATGAATCCAACACCCATGGGGTTTGTTCATATCTCGCTTGTGAGAGAGGTTATTAGTCAACAGGTCTGAACCTTTTAGATCCGTGTGTGCTTTACAAATCTCTATGTCATCTTGTAGATGCAGCTACCACACGCTACTTGGAGCTATTCCAAATAACTGCTCTACTGTACGAATCCGGTTTACTACTCAGAGTCATTCGGGTTAGTGTGAAAGTTTGCATCGACGTAACCCTTTACGACGAACTCTTTTACCACCTCCATAATCGAGAAAATTCCTTAGTCCACTAGTTACTAAGGATAAGCTCGACCGATGTCATGTGATCCATTCCTGGATCACTCTTGTACCCCTTGTCTGACTCATGGCAAGGAACACTTCAGGTGCGCTACACAACATAGCATACTGTAGAGCCTACGTCTAAAGCATAGGGGACGGCCTTCGTCCTTTCTCTCTCTTATGCCGTGGTCAGGTCTTGAGTCTTACTCAATACTCACACCTTGTAACACAGCCAAGAACTCCTTCTTTGCTGATCTATTTTGAACTCCTTCAAAATCTTGTCACGGTATGTATTCATTTGAAAGTACTATTAAGCGTTTTTGATCTATCCTTATAGATTTTGATTCTCAATGTTCAAGTAGCTTAATCCAGGTTTTCCATTGAAACACACTTTTCAAATAACCCTGTATGCTTTCCAGAAATTCTACATCATTTCTGATCAACAATATGTTAACAACATATACTCATCAAAAATTCTATAGTGCTCCCACTCACTTCTTTGGAAATACAAGTTTCTCATAAACTTTGTATAAACCCTAAATCTTTGATCATCTCATCAAAGCGTATATTCCAACTCCGAGATGCTTACTCCAGTCCTTAGAAGGATTGCTGGAGCTTTGCATACTTGTTAGCATCTTTTAGGATTGACAAAAACCTTCTGGTTGTATCACACACAACCTTTCCTCAAGAAAATTGTCGAGGAAACAATATTTTGACATCCTATCTGCAAGATTTCATAAATAGTGCAGTAACTGCTAATACAATTTCAACAGACTCTTAGCATCGCTACGAGTGAGAAAGTCTCACCGTAGTCAACTCCTTGAACTTGTCAGAAAACATCTTAATGACAAGTCGAGCTTTCTTAATGGTGATACTTACCATCATTATCTGTCTTCCTTTTAAAATCCATCTGTACCCAATAGCCTTACGACCATCAAGTAGTTCTTCCAAAGTCTATACTTTGTTTTCACACATGGATCCTCTCGAATTTTATGGCCTCGAGCCATTTGTCGGAATCCGGGCCCACCAGCGCTTCTCCATAGCTTGTAGATTCATTGTTGTCTAGCAACATGACTTCCAAGACAGGATTACGTACCACTCTGAAGTAGTACGCATCCTTGTCGACCTACGAGGTTTGGTAGTGACTTGATCCGAAGTTTCATGATCACTATCATAAGCTTCCACTTCAATTGGTGTAGGTGCCACAGGAACAACTTCCCGTTCCCTGCTACACACTAGTTGAAGTGACGGTTCAATAACCTCATCAAGTCTCCACCATCCTCCCACTCAATTCTTTCAAGAGAAACTTTTCCTCGAGAAAGGACCCATTTCTAGAAACAATCACTTTTGCTTCCGGATCTGAAATAGGAGGTATACCCAACTATTTTGGGTGTCCTATGAAGATGCATTTATCCGCTTTGGGTTCGAGCTTATCAGGCTAAATCTTTTCACATAAGCGTCGCAGCCCCAAACTTTTAAGAAATGACAGCTTAGGTTTCTCTAAACCATAGTTCATACGGTGTCATCTCAACGGAATTACGTGGTGCCCTATATAAAGTGAATGCAGTTGTCTCTAATGCCTAACCCATAGACGATAGTGGTAATTCGATAAGAGACATCATGGTATGCACCACATCCAACAGGGTGCAGCTATGATGTTCGGACACACCATCACACTATGGTGTTCCAGGCGGTATTAGTCGCGAAACAATTTCCACAATGTCTTAATTGTGTGCCAAACTCGTAACTCAGATATTCATCTCTATGATCATATCATAGACATTTTATCCTCTTGTCACGATGATCTTCAACTTCACTCTGAAATTACTTGAACCTTTCAATAATTCAGACTTGTGTTTCATCAAGTCAATATACTTAGCATCTACTCAAATCATCTGTGAAGTAAGAACACAACGATATCCACTGCGTGCCTCAGCACTCATTGGACTGCACACATCAAAATGTATTACTTCCACCAAGTTGCTTTCTTGTTTCAACTTACTGAAAATGAGGCCTTTCAGTCATCTTGCCCATGTGGTATGATTTGCATGTCTCAAGTGATTCAAAATCAAGTGAGTCCAAACGATCCATCTGTATGGACTTTCTTCATGCATATATACCAATAGACATGGTTCACATGTCTCAATCTTTTCAAAAACGAGTGAGTACAAAGATCCATCAACATGGAGCTTCTTCATGCGTTTTATACCAATATGACTCAAATGGCAGTGCCACAAGTATGTGGTACTATTATTACAATCTTATATCTTTTGGCATGAACATGTGTATCACTACGATCAAGATTCAATAAACCATTCATTTTAGGTGCAAGACCATTGAAGGTATTATTCAAATAAATAGAGTAACCATTATTCTCCTTAAATGAATAACCGTATTGCGATAAACATAATCCAGTCATGTCTATGCTCAACGCAAACACCAAATAACAATTATTTAGGTTTAACACCAATCTCGATGGTAGAGGGAGCGTGCGATGTTTGATCACATCAACCTTGGAAACACTTCCAACATATCGTCATCTCACCTTTAGCTAGTCTCCAGAGCCTTTTATTTCAAGTTACTAACACTTAGCAACCGAACCGGCATCTAATACCCTGGTGCTACTAGGAGTACTAGTAAAGTACACATTAATATAATGTATATCCAACATACTTCTATCGACCTTGCCAGCCTTCTATCCTACCAAGTATCTAGGGTAGTTCTGCTTCAGTGACCGTTCCCCTTATTACAGAAGCACTTAGTCTCGGGTTTGGGTTCAACCTTGGGATTCTTCACTAGAGCAGCAACTGATTTGCCGTTTCATGAAGTATCCCTTTCTTGCCCTTGCCCTTCTTGAAACTAGTGGTTTTACTAACCATCAACAATTGATGCTCCTATTTGATTTCTACTTTTCAAGGATCATCGTATCTATCCTTGATATGTTATAGTTCATCATGAAGCTCTAGTAGCTTGGTGGCAGTGACTTTGAAGAAACATCACTATCTCATCTGGAAGATTAACTCCCATTCGATTCAAGCGATTGTAGTACTCATACAATCTGAGCACATGCTCAATGATTGAGCTTTTCTCCTTAGTTTGCAGGCTTAAGAAAGTTGTCAGAGGTCTCATACCTCTTGACATGGGCACTAGCCTGAAATCCCAATTTTAGTCCTTGGAACATCTCATATGTTCTGCGATGTTTCAAAAACGTCTTTGGTGCCTCAATTCTAAACCATTTAGCATTACGCACTGAACTATCATGTAGTCATCAAAACATGTATGTCAGATGTTCGCAACATCCACAACCGACGCTCGAGGTTCAGCACACTAAGCGGTGCATTAAGGACACAATCCTTCTGTGCAGCAATGAGGACAATCCTCAGTTTATGGACCCAGTTCGCATAATTTTTACTATCAACTTTCAACTAAATTTTCTGTAGGAACATATCTAAAACAGTAGAACTAAAGCGTAAGCTATGAAATAATTTGCAAAGACCTTTTGACTATGTTCATGATAATTAAGTTCATCTAATCAAATTATTTAATGAACTCCCACTTAGATAGACATCCCTCTAGTCATCTAAGTGATACATGATCCGAGTCAACTAGGCCGTGTCTGATCATCACGTGAGACGGACTAGTCATCATCGGTGAACATCTTCATGTTGATCGCATCTACCATACGACTCATGTTCGACCTTTCAGTCTCTCGTGTTCCGAGGCCATGTCTGTACATGCTAGGCTCGTCAAGTCAACCTAAGTGTTTCGCATGTGTAAATCTGGCTTACACCCGTTGTATGCGAACGTTAGAATCTATCACACCCGATCATCATGTGGTGCTTCGAAACAACGAACCTTCGCAATGGTGCACAGTTAGGGAGAACACTTTCTTGAAATTATTGCGAGGGATCATCTTATTTATGCTACCGTCATTCTAAGCAAATAAGATGTAAACATGACAAACATCACATGCAAATCATAAAGTGACATGATATGGCCAATATCATCTTGCGCCTTTTGATCTCGATCTTCGAGGCGCGGCATGATCACCTTCATCACCAGCATGACACCATGATCTCCATCATCATGATCTCCATCATCGTGTCTTCATGAAGTTGTCTCGCCAACTATTACTTCTACTACTATGGCTAACGGTTAGCAATAAAGGTAAAGTAATTACATGGTGTTTTTCATTGACACACAGGTCATACAATAAATTAAGACAACTCCTATGGCTCCTGCCGGTTGTCATACTCATCGACATGCAAGTCGTGATTCCTATTATAAGAACATGATCAATCTCATACATCACATATAATCATCACATCCTTTTGGCCATATCACATCACATAGCATACCCTGCAAAAACAAGTTAGACGTCCTCTAATTGTTGTTGCATGTTTTATGTGGCTGCTATGGGTTTCTAGCAAGAACGTTTCTTACCTACGCAAAAGCCACAACGGTGATATGCCAACTTCTATTTACCCTTCATAAGGACCCTCTTCATCGAATCCGATCCGACTAAAGTGGAAGAGATAGACACCCGCTAGCCACCTTATGCATCAAGTGCATGTCAATCGGTGGAACCTGTCTCACGTAAGTGTACGTGTAAGGTCGGTCCGAGCCGCTTCATCCCACAATGCCGCTGAATCAAGATAAGACTAGTAATGGCAAGCAAATTGAACAAATCATCGCCCACAACTACTTTGTGGTTCTACTCGTGCATAGAATCTACGCATAGACCTAGCTCATGATGCCACTATTGGGGAACGTAGTAATAATTCAAAATTTTCCTACGTGTCACCAAGATCAATCTAGGAGATACTAGCAACGAGAGAGAGAGGGAGTGCATCTTCATACCCTTGAAGATCGCTAAGCGGAAGCGTTACAAGAACGCGGTTGATGGAGTCGTACTCGCGGCGATTCAAATCGCGGAGATCCGATCTAGCACCAAACGGACGGCGCCTTCGCGTTCAACACACGTACAGACTGGGGACGTCTCCTCCTTCTTGATCCAGCAAGGGGAGAGGAGAAGTTGAGGGAGAACTCCAGCAGCACAATGGCATGGTGGCGATGGAGCTCGTGGTTCTCTAGCAGGGCTTCGCCAAACACTATGGAGGAGGAGCAGGTGTAGGAGGAGGGAGGGCTGCACCAGGGAAGAGGTTGCGGCTGCCCTCCCACCCCTCCACTATATATAGGGCCAAGGGGAGAGGGGGAGGCGCCCTAATGTTTCCCCTAGGGGGCGGCGGCCAAGCAGATTGGATCTCCCTAGGGAAAATCCTAGGGAGACTTGCCCCCCAAGCCAAGCAGGTGGAGGCTTGCCTCCCAAGCAAGGTGGAGGCACCCCACCTCCCCAAGTAACGTGGGAAAGGGTGTGGGGGCGCACCACCCCTTAGTGGGCTGGTTTGCCCCTTCCCCTTTGGCCCATGAGGCCCTCCAACACTTGCCGGGGCTCCCGAAACACCTTTCGGTCATGCTGTCCATAGCATAGTACCCCCAGAACACTTCCGGACTCCAATACCCTTCGTCCAATATATCAATCTTCACCTCCGGACCATTCCGTAACTCCTCTTGCATCCGGGATCTCATCCGGGACTCCGAACTACCTTCGGTAACCACACACTATTTCCCATAACAACTCTAGCATCACCGAACCTTAAGTGTGTAGACCCTACGGGTTCGGGAACCATGCAGACATGACCGAGACACCTCTCCGGCCAATAACCAATAGAGGGATCTGGATACCCATATTGGCTCCCACATGTTCCACGATGATCTCATCGGATGAACCACGATGTCGGGGATTCGATCAATCCCGTATTCAATTCCCTTTGTCAATCGGTATGTTACTTGCCCGAGATTCGATCGTCGGTATCCCAATACCTCGTTCAATCTCGTTACCGGCAAGTCACTTTACTCGTTCCGTAACGCATGATCCCTTGACTAACTGCTTAGTCACATTGAGCTCATTATGATGATGCATTACCGAGTGGGCCCAGAGATACCTCTCCGTCATGCAGGGTGACAAATCCCAGTCTCGATTCGTACCAACCCAACAGACACTTTCGGAGATACTTGTAGTGCACCTTTATAGCCACCCAGTTACGTTGTGACGTTTGGTACACCCAAAGCATTCCTACGGTATCCGGGAGTTGCACAATCTCATGGTCTAAGGAAATGATACTTGACATTAGAAAAGCTTTTAGCAAACAAACTACACGATCTTGTGCTATGCTTAGGATTGGGTCTTGTCCATCACATCATTCTCCTAATGATGTGATCTCGTTATCAATGACATCTAATGTCCATGGTCAGGAAACCATAACCATCTATTGATCAACGAGCTAGTCAACTAGAGGCTCACTAGGGACATGTTGTGGTCTATGTATTCACACATGTATTACGGTTTCCAGTTAATACAATTATAGCATGAACATTAGACAATTATCATGAACAAGGAAATACAATAATAACCATTTTATTATTGCCTCTAGGGCATATTTCCAACAGTACTGTTAAAGGGGGTCGAGGAAAAACTAAGGAAAAGTTTGCAAGTGATGCTCATCTCAAAATCCTACACCTACCAATCCTTTCGAGTGAAGCCATTGGAAATCTCATGTAGTTCAGTCAATTTCTTCAGTGACAGAGACGAAGTTATTCTGGTCTCTGAGGAATTTGTTCTGACTGAGGAGTTAGGAATTCGCTAGTGTGGATTGCCTACAAGTGAGGATCATGATAGCCCTAAGGAATTTGATAGTTAAATTTCCGATCGTTGATGTGCTATGCGCCAGCTATCTAAAAATATCTACCCACCTAACGGTCATATCATTAAAGGGCATTTATGTCTTATCATGTCGGGCTGCTCCCTAGGCTATAAATAGCCGCCCCCTACAACTACTAGCTGGTTGGCTGCTCCAAGAGAAACGAACACTTGTCATTAAGAGCATCCCATCCTCCGAGGACTTTGAGCGAAAATCATCAAGTGAGGAAAACCCAAACCCAAACACCTACAAACCAAAGTGATTGAGCATCACTGAAAAATTATTCCTATGTGGATCTGACGCTTGTTACCTTTGAAGACTGTGCATCTTCCAGACGGTTAGGCGTCATGGTCTAGAGCATCCAAGATGAAATTGTGGATCGCCGAGTGACCGAGTTTGTGCAGATTTGGAAGTCACCTGAAGACTTACCACGAGTGATTGGGCGAGGTCTGTGTGACCTTAGCTCAAGGAGAATATGGTGAGGACTGTGTGTCCTCAGGTTACCTAGCTGCTCCAACCAGACGTACAACTGACACAACAGTTGGAACTGGTCTACCAAATCACTGTCTTCACCAAGCCTACTGATTATATTTCCTCAACCCTTCCATTTCCTCATTACTGTGTTGTGTGCTTGATCGTTACTGTTTGAAGACTTTGACTCAAGACTTTCTCAATTTACCCAGTTCAATTTCTTCAGTCTGTTTGTCTTCAGCCTGCATATTCCGTGCTTACGCTTTTTGTACTCTGTTTTGTTTTTCATTTCACCATGATCACTGTGCTTATGTTATGTTATGTCTGCATCTGAGTGCTTATTCTGCTGCAAGTAGTTCTTCGCTTAGGAATTTCCTCACACTGCTCAGTGAAGAATTCATAAAAATCGCCTATTCACCCGCCTCTAGTCGACTTAACGCACTTTCAATTGGTATCAGAGCAAGGTACTCCCTTGTTCTGTGTGATTTTGGTTTAACCGCCTGGAGTTTTAGTTATGTCGACCGCAGGTATGATCAAGGTCTCTGCTGGGTGTTCTACCTTCGATGGGACGGACTACCCCTACTGGAAGAATAAGATGCGAATGCATCTTGAGGCAATTGATAACGATCTCTGGTATGTTGTGGAGAATGGTGTCCCCTCTGTCACTCCTACCATCAATGTTGCTGACGTGAAGAGATTCAAGCAACTCGACTCTCAAGTGAAGAACATCATATGTGGCCATCTGAGAAAAGGGCAGTATGGCAGGGTGAGTGCTTTGGAGACAGCTAAGCTTATCTGAGATAGGCTGTCCAAGGTCAATGAAGGAGTCTCAACACAGCGTGACTCTCGAGTTGACGTTCTTCGCAATCTCTTCAGCTGCTTCAGAAGACTCGACAATGAAAATTTTGAGTAAACCTTTGATCGCCTCACTCACATCTCAAATGAGCTTCAAGCACTTGGTGCCACAGACATCACCGACCATGAGGTGGTGAAGAAATTGTTGAGATCGCTTGATTCCTCATTTGACACTCTGGCACTGATGATACAAGAACGTGGAGTTTACAAGTCACTTGATCTCGCTGATATCCTCGAGAGGCTAAACACTCATGAGTTCCAGCTTGCTGAAAAGAGAGATCTCTATGGACCGAGCTATGGCAGATCACGCGCTCTGAAGGCCAAGGCAGTGTCTGAATCTGAAGGTGAAGATTCTGGTAGCAGCCTTGGTAATCCTGAAGAACTGAGCCAGGAGCTAGCAATGCTCGTGAAGAAATTCCAGAAGTTCTCAAGACGTGGTCGCTTTGGAAAATCCTCAAGAAGTGATGATTCCTCATCCCATGACTACAAGAAGAGACTGTGCCACAAGTGCAAGAAACCTGGTCACTACATTCAAGACTGTCCTCAGTGGGAAAAGGAATCAAAGAAGAAGAAGTACAAGGATTACATTTCTGATGACTCAAAGAAGAAGAAGAAATCTTCAAAGTCTTCATCATCAAAATCCTCGAAGTCTTCATCTCACAAGAAGAGCATCTCTAAGAAGGCTCGGGCATTCATTGGCAAGGAAATGGACCCTGAAGCTGAATCTGAGGAACATGAGGAAGAGGAGGCATCTAAGGAGTCAGAATCTGGTGTGGCAAGCCTAGCCCTCGCTACTGCATTTGTCAGCAAGTCCATCTTCAACTCTGAGGAGAATGACTTCCCCAACAAGGCTGACGATGGCGATGATGACTATGCTCCCACCTATTGCTTCATGGCAAAGGGTGCCAAGGTACTCAAATATCCCTCCTCTAAATCAAGTGAGGATGAATCTGATGAAAACCTCAAGCCGAGCTACTCTAAACTTGCTAAGATTGTTGTGAAACAACAAAAGGCTTTTGAAAAGGTTCAAAACATGCTAGGCAAGAGTGATGATATGTTGGGTGAAGAAATGGATCGCACCAAAATTTTGACTGAAAATCTTCAAAGACTACAGTCCAAGTTTGATATTCTTCAAAGTCATCATAACACTCTCTTATCTGATCATGAGAAGCTTTCTTATGAATTTCTTCAAAGAAAGCAAGATCTTGAGAAGCTAAGGGAGAGTTATGAAGATCTTCAGAAGGAGCGTGATTCATTACTTGCTCAACAAATCAGCGTTTCTCAGGAAGAATTTATTCCTCCATGTTTGAAGTGCATTGAACGTGAATCTGCTAATTCTTCACCTGAATGTTCAAATGCTTCTACTGCTACAAATTCTTCACCTGTCTCTGCTATCACCACTACAACAGGAACCCCCCTACACCAACGCATCAATGCGTTGTTTTCTGTCCGTATATGCGTTGCCAAGGTCTACACCAATGAATCAGTATGTGTTGTCGTTGGTGGCGTTGCAATGGTCTACAACAACATATATGCATGCATTGGTAAACTGCATGTAGATGCGTTGGTAGAGAGCAACATATACAGCTAGAGCTCAACAACGCTTCATATGCATTGGTGACGACCATGGATATAACAGATCATTGCTTTATATGCGTTGGTCGCGACCGTGGACAAAAATTTCAAATGAAAATAACAGATTAGTAGCACAATTCTTGACCTTGCAATGTCGATAGTTGGAGGCAAACTATAACAAATAGAAACTTCTCATATATTAAATTGACTATGTTGCATTACAAAGAACGTGATCCAAGGATTACAAGAGGTGAAACTATCTATCTGTAGCCCAATTCTTGACCTTGCAATCAACTATGATGTCTGAAACATTGATCCTAAAAATGAAATTCTAAGTATCTTGTAGTATCCCCATCCTTAACCTTGCAATCAACATGTGAGCGATGCATTTTCAATTTATCTTCGTGATCTACAACAACAACAACAACAAAAACAACAATAATATTGTTAGATGAGCAACTTACATTATAGAAATCGGGTTAATAGAGAAGTACAATTTAAAGGAGCACCTTACAAATGTGATTTTTCAAGACCTAAATTTATCATATAGATAAGGGGATAATTAATAATGTGAATACAAAAAAATGAACATGAATTTATGAAATAACATCTCAGATTATTCAATCTATATCTGTGTACTAATTATTTTTGCATCTTGCATCAACTCAAAACTATATGAACTATCATTATATGTTTTTTAGTGTTCCAGTCTATTTGCTCTTAAAAAAGGACAAAATTCAGATGTGGAAACTTCATATACTTGCAATGTCAGTATCATTACTCTGTAAAAAATAACAACAATACACACTAGCAAAGGGGTCATCGCCATGCTATGGAGTACAAACAAATAGGCTCTTCACTCTTCACCCGTTCTTTGTAAACTGAGGACATTCTATTTATCTTAATTGCCTAGCACATATTTTGAATGTCCATACAAACATCATATACTACTAAAAGATACTAATACAGCGAGTACCTTTGAGATGTTGTTGTTCATTGTGAACAACCATCAGCTTGCATATACTACTAAAATAATCCAAAAAATGTATTATACAAACAATCAAATGAATTCACCAACCAACTAAATAACAAGTAGGTAACTAATAATACCAAATATACCGAATTGAATATTTCCATTTTCGAGAGGTCTCTGCATTAGTTAGCTCTGTGTCACATTACTCCCGTACTACTCGTGTTTCAGATTATTTATTAGTCATGCATGTTATGCTGTATTAGGAGAAATCTCGGTGCCAAAAACTCAAAAATCTGTACATAATCTACATCACACAAGAGATCGTAATTACCTGATATTTACCAAGTCACAGATTAGAATTTCCTGATCAGTGAACGAGATTTGCAGAACCTGCAGAAGCAACAGCACGAGAAAAAGAACATCATCAGACTTGGGACAGTTGGAGTTATCAACTCATGCATAGAAAGAATACATGCATAATGAATAAGAAACAGAAAAGGGGGAGAGCAGGAGAACTACGAACTATCTAATCCACGCCAACCCTGAGCCCCTGACTTGACCTTGAAGAGGTGCAGGATCTAATTAGTATAGGCAAGAGTGCACCCTAATTGTATACAAGAAAGGAGATAAAAAATAATAATTCATTGGCAGCTGGGAAAGATGAGCATGGCAGACTGAGCCACCATAGGAAGTCTGGTTTCTACATGGGTTTTGTCTTGAGTAGTATTATGTATAATATCAAACAACTTTCGTGTTCCAAGTGCAGCTGGTTACATCATGACCCACATTCTGAACTGAACTGGAACCCCAAACAGATCACAAGGTTAGATGTAAGTGAATTAGAACCATCATGTAGTAACAAGTCAGAATTAGTTACCCCTACTCTAGCTAGGAGACCGATGGATAAGGAAGACCATTACTTTTCTGGTTGATCACCACAAAATTACTGTAACTTCCTGAGCGAACATGCACGTCATAGAAACAAGCGAGCACAATCTTTTTCGAGAGACATAGAGATAGAGAGCAGGGGACACACTAAGCAAAATCCTTATATTTCAATTCAATGATCTTCTTGAAATGTTCGTCAACTTGGCGTCCTTCGGCAGAAACCATCTTTTCTCATTTAATGTTTGAGTAGAAGAATCCTGCATCTATTTCACTGAGAAACTTATGTGTCAACGGTAACCTTTAGTGACGCATGTGAAATAGGAAATCAAAGGGCCCGTTTGGCAGCTATGTATTTTCTTAGTAGCTGGAATATACTGTGGTTTCTAAAAAATACTATAGTTTTAAATACTTTGGGTGTTTCTGTGACGGAGCTACAAACAAATAGCAGGGCAGGCCAAGCTGAAGGAAAGCTGTTATGCACTCATCCTAACAACAAATTCTCACTAGATACAATTTCTTTTGAGGCCCTGTGGATACAAATTGGAAATTTGACACAGTCAGATTGTTCTCATGTTAACCATGCTTCACTTGATACAGTTTACTCAGATTGATGTCATGCTAACCAGTGCTAACCAGAATTCTTTACTGGATACAATTTAAGCTATAGAAATCGGTAATTAGATGAATAGAAAATGTTGTAACTTGTAAGTGAAATTTAGGGATATATGAAAGATTCATAGGAAATTACCTGCATCGCCTTGCAGGTTCTTTTCCCCTTATACAAGCAGTACTTACATCACTACACCTGCAAATCTCTCCTGCAAAAAAGCAGCACTCACATCAGTTGCAAATATTCTCCATGAAAATGGGCAATTTTATCAAGACATATTAACACTCACAAATTAGCAGAGCAACTGGCAAATCAAATACCGGCAGGGACTCGGGATTTTGGAGTGGTCGACAGGAGTTGCTACCTTCCTTTTGGGTTGAGTCACTGGCTGATGTCTACTACGCAACCTTCTCTTGTAGATGTTGTTGGGCCTCCAAGTGCAGAGGTTTGTAGGACAGTAGCAAATTTCCCCCAAGCGGATGACCTAAGGTTTATCAATCTGTGGGAGGCGTAGGATGAAGATGGTCTCTCTCAAACAACCCTGCAACCAAATAACAAAGAGTCTATTTTGTCCCCAACACACCCAATACAATGGTAAATTGTATAGTTGCACTAGTTCGGCGAAGAGATGGTGATACAAGTACAATATCGATGGTAGATATAGGTTTTTGTAATCTGAAAATATAAAAACAGCAAGGTAACTAATGATAAAAGTGAGCACAAATGATATTGTAATACTAGGAAACAAGGCCTAGGGTTCATACTTTCACTAGTGCAAGTTCTCTCAACAATAACAACATAATTGGATCATATAACTATCCCTCAACATGCAACAAAGAGTCAGTCCAAAGTCACTAATAGCGGAGAACAAACGGAGAGATTATGGTAGGGGTACAAAACCACCTCAAAGTTATTCTTTCTGATCGATCTATTCAAGAGTCCGTAGTAAAATAACACGAATCTATTCTTTCCGTTCGATCTATCATAGAGTTCGTACTAGAATAAAATCTTAAGACACAAATCAACCAAAACCCTAATGTCACCTAGATACTCCAATGTCACCTCAAGTATTCGTGGGTATGATTATACGATATGCATCACACAATCTCAGATTCATCTATTCAACCAACACAAAGTACTTCAAAGAGTGCCCCAAAGTTTCTACCGGAGAGTCAAGACGAAAACGTGTGCCAACTCCTATGCATAGGTTCATGGGCGGAACCCGCAAGTTGATCACCAAAACATACATCAAGTGGATCACGTGATATCCCATTGTCACCACAGATACGCACATGCAAGACATACATCAAGTGTTCTCAAATCCTTAAAGACTCAATCCGAAGATAACTTCAAAGGGAAAACTCAATCCATTACAAGAGAGTAGAGGGGGAGAAACATCATAGGATCCAACTATAATAGCAAAGCTCGCGATACATCAAGATCGTATCACCTCAAGAACACGAGAGAGAGAGAGAGAGAGAGAGAGAGAGATCAAACACATAGCTACTGGTACATACCCTCAACCCCGAGGGTGAACTACTCCCTCCTCGTCATGGAGATCGCCGAGATGATGAAGATGGCCACCGGTGAGGGATCCCCCCTCCGACAGGGTGCCGGAACAGGGTCCCGATTGGTTTTTGGTGGCTACAGAGGCTTGCGGCGGCGGAACTCCCGATCTATTCTATTCTCCGAAGGTTTTAGGGTATATGGGAATATATAGGCGAAAGAAGTTAGTAAGGGGAGCCACGAGGGGCCCACGAGGGTGGAGGGCGTGCCCAGGGGGCGCCCCCCTGCCTCGTGCCTTCCTCGTTGATCCCCTGACGTGCAATTCAAGTCTCCCGGATTGCTTCCCTTTCAAAGATAACTCTCCCGAAGGTTTCATTCTGTTAGGACTCTGTTTGATATTCCTTTTCTTCGAAACACTAAAAGAAGGAGAAAAACTGGAACTGGCACTGGGCTCTGGGTTAATAGGTTAGTCCCAAAAATCATATAAAAGTGCTTAGTAAAGCCCATTAATCATCCAAAACAGAATATAATATAGCATGAAGCAATAAAAAATTATAGATACGTTGAAGACGTATCAAGCATCCCCAAGCTTAATTCCTGCTCGTCCTCGAGTGGGTAAATGATAAAAATAGAATTTTTGATGCAGAATGCTACTTGGCATAATTTTTTATGTAACCCTCTTAATTATGGTATGAATATTCAGATCCGAAAGATTCAAGATAAAAGTTTAATATTGACATAAAAGTAATAATACTTCAAGCATACTAACTAAGCAATTATGTCTTCTCAAAATAGCATGGCCAAATAAAGTCCATCCCTACAAAATCATATAGTTTGGTCATGCTCCATTTTCGTCACACAAGAATGCTCTCATCATGCACAACCCCGATGACAAGCCAAGCAATTGTTTCATACTTTAGTAATCTCAAACTTTTTCAACCTTCACGCAATACATGAGCGTGAGCCATGGATATAGCACTATGGGTGGAATAGAATATGATAATGGGGGTTGTGTGGAGAAGACAAAAAAGGAGAAAGTCTCACATTGACGCGGCTAATCAACGGGCTAGGGAGATGCCCATCAATTGATGTCAATGCAAGGAGTAGGGATTGCCATGCAACGGATGCACTAGAGCTATAAATGTATGAAAGCTCAACAAAGGAAACAGAGTGGGTGTACATCCAACTTGCTTGCTCACGAAGACCTAGGGCATTTGAGGAAGACCATCGTTGGAATATACAAGCCAAGTTCTATAATGAAAAATTCCCACTAGTATATGAAAGTGACAAAACAAGAGACTCTCTATCATGAAGATCATGGTGCTACTTTGAAGCACAAGTGTGGAAAAAGGATAGTAGCATTGTCCCTTTTTATTTTTATTTTTTGGGCCTTCTTCTTTTTATTTGGCCTTTCTCTTTTTTTTGGCATCTTTTGGCCTTTTTTTTGGGACAATACTCTATTAATGATGATCATCACACTTCTATTTATTTACAACTCAACGATTACAACTCGATACTAGAATAAAGTATGACTCTATATGAATGCCTCCGGTGATGTACCGGGATGGGAAATGAATCAAGAGTGACATGTATGAAATAATATGCATGGTGGCTTTGCCACAAATACGATGTCAACTACATGATCATGCAAGGCAATATGACAATGATGAAGCGTGTCATAATAAACGGAATAGTGGAAAGTTGCATGGCAATATATCTCGGAATGGCTATGGAAATGCCATAATAGGTAGGTATGGTGGCTGTTTTGAGGAAGATATAAGGAGGGTTATGTGTGATAGAGCGTATCATATCACGGGGTTTGGATGCGCCGGCGAAGTTTGCACCAACTCTCAATGTGAGAAAGGGCAATGCACGGTACCGAAGAGGCTAGCAATGATGGAAGGGTAAGAGTGCGTCTAATCCATGGACTCAACATTAGTCATAAAGAACTCACATACTTATTGCAAAAAACTACAAGTCATCAAAAACCAAGCACTACGCGCATGCTCCTAGGGGGATAGATTGGTAGGAAAAGACCATCGCTCGTCCCCGACCGCCACTCATAAGGAAGACAATCAAAGAATACCTCATGTTTCAAATTTGTTACATAACGTTTACCATATGTGCATGCTACGGGACTTGCAACCTTCAACACAACTATTTCTCAATTTCACAATTACTCAACTAGCACAACTTTAATATCACTACCTCCATATCTCAAAGCAATCATCAAGCATCAAACTTCTCTTAGTATTCAACACACTCATGAGAAAGTTTTTTACTAGTTTAAGAAAATTACCATGCTGTTTAAGACTCTCAAAATAATATAAGTGAAGCATGAGAGTTCATCTATTTCTTCAAAATAAAACTACCGTCGTGCTCTAAAAGATATAAGTGAAGCACTAGAGCAAATGACAAACTACTTCAAAAGATAGAAGTGAAGATCAATGAGTAGTCGAATAATTATGTAACTATGTGAAGACTCTCTAACATTTAAGAATTTCAGATCTTGGTATTTTATTCAAACAGCAAGCAAAACAAAATAAAATAAAATGACGCTCCAAGCAAAACACATATCATGTGGTGAATAAAAATATAGCTCCAAGTAAAGTTACCGATGAACGAAGACGAAAGAGGGGATGCCTTCCGGGGCATCCCCAAGCTTAGACACTTGGTTATCCTTGAATATTACCTTGGGGTGCCTTGTGCATCCCCAAGCTTAGGCTCTTGCCACTCCTTATTCCCTAGTCCATCGAATCTTTAGCCAAAACTTAAAAACTTCACCACACAAAACTCAACAGAAAACTCGTGAGCTCCTTTAGCGAAAGAAAACAAAACACCACTTCAAGGTACTGTAATGAACTCATTCTTTATTTGTATTGGTGTTAAATATATTGTATTCCAACTTCTCTATGGTTTATAAACTATTTTACTAGCCATAGATTCATCAAAATAAGCAAACAACACACGAAAAACAGAATCTATCAAAAACAAAACAATCAGTAGTAATCTGTAACTAACGCAAACTTCTAGCACTAAATAAATTCTACCAAAATAGGACGACCTAGATAATTTTATTATTGATGTGATGCAATTGGAATCAGTATTTTATCACGTTCTGGTGATTTTAAACAATTGTTTTTGTGAAAATAAAGTTTCTGGAATTTTCAGCAAGATCAAATAATTATCATCCAAGAAGATCCTATAGGTCTTACTTGGCACAAACACTAATTAAAACATAAAACCACATCTTAACGGAAGCTAGATGGGTTATTTATTACTAAACAGAACCAAAAAACAAGAAACTAAAATAAAATTGGGTTGCCTCCCAACAAGCGCTAACGTTTAACGCCCCTAGTTAGGCATGATGATTTCAATGATGCTCACATAAAAGATAGGAATTGAAACATAAAGAGAGCATCATGAAGAATATGACTAGCACATTTAAGTCTAACCCACTTCCTATGCATAGGGATTTTGTGAGCGAACAACTTATGGGAACAATAATCAACTAGCATAGGAAGGCAAAACAAGCATAACATTAAAACTTTTAGCACATAGAGAGGAAACTTGATATTATTGCAATTCCTACGAGGATATATTCCTCGCCCATAATAATTTTCAGTAGCATCTTGAATTAATTCAACAATATAACTATCACATAAAGCATTCTTTTCATGATCTACAAGCATAGAAATTTTATTACTCTCCACAAAAGCAAATTTGTTCTCATGAATAGTAGTGGGAGCAAATTCAACAAAATAACTATCATGTGAAGCATAATCCAATTGAAAATTAAAATCACGATGACAAGTTTCATGGTTATCTTTATTCTTTATGGCATACATATCATCACAATAATCATCTTAAATAGGAGGCATGCTATCATCAAAATAAATTTGCTCATCAAAACTTGGGGGACGAAAAATACCATCTTCATCAAACATAGCTTCCCCAAGCTCGTGGCTTTGCATATCATTAGCATCATGGATATTCAAGGAATTCATACTAACAACATTGAAATCATGCTCATCATACAAAGATCTAGTACCAAACATTTTAATGCATTCTTCTTCTAGCAATTGAGCACAATTTTCCTTTCCATCATTCTCATGAAAGATATTAAAAAGATGAAGCGTATGAGGCAAACTCAATTCTATTTTTTTGTAGTTTTCTTTTATAGACTAAACTAGTGATAAAACAAGAAACAAAAAGATTCGATTGCAAGATCTAAAGATATACCTTCAAGCACTCACCTTCCCGGCAACGGCGCCAGAAAAGAGCTTAGCTGACGGGTTGTGAGTGCCGCTTACCTAGCTTCCCCGACAACGGTACCAGAAAATAGCTTGATGTCTACTATGCAACATTCTTCTTGTAGACGTTCTTGGGCCTCCAAGTGCAGAGGTTTGTAGGACAGTAGCAAATTTCCCTCAAGTGGATGACCTAAGCTTTATCAATCCGTGGGAGGCGTAGGATGAAGATGGTCTCTCTCAAACAACCCTGCAACCAAATAACAAAGAGTCTCTTGTGTCCCCAACACACCCAATACAATGGTAAATTGTATAGGTGCACTAGTTTGGTGAAGAGATGGTGATACAAGTGCAATATGGATGGTAGATATAGGTTTTTGTAATCTGAAAATATAAAAACATCAAGGTAACTAATGATAAAAGTGAGCACAAACGGTATTGTAATACTAGGAAACAAGGCCTAGGGTTCATACTTTCACTAGTGCAAGTTCTCTCAACAATAATAACATAATTGGATCATATAACTATCCCTCAACATGCAACAAAGAGTCACTCCAAAGTCACTAATAGCAGAGAACAAACAGAGAGATTATGGTAGGGTACGAAACCACCTCAAAGTTATTCTTTCTGATCGATCTATTCAAGAGTCCGTAGTAAAATAACACGAAGCTATTCTTTCCGTTCGATCTATCATAGAGTTCATACTAGAATAACACCTTAAGACACAAAGCAACCAAAACCCTAATGCCACCTAGATACTCCAATGTCACCTCAAGTATCCGTGGGTATGATTATACGATATGCATCACACAATCTCAGATTCATCTATTCAACCAACAAAAAGTACTTCAAAGAGTGCCCCAAAGTTTCTACCGGAGAGTCAAGACGAAAACGTGTGCCAACCCCTATGCATAGGTTCATGGGCGGAACCCGCAAGTTGATCACCAAAACATACATCAAGTAGATCACGCGATATCCGATTGTCACCACAGATACGCACATTCAAGACATACATCAAGAGTTCTCAAACCCTTAAAGACTCAGTCTGATAAGATAACTTCAAAGGGAAAACTCAATCCATGACAAGTGGGTAGAGGGGGATAAACATCATAGGATCCAACTATAATAGCAAAGCTCGCGATACATCAAGATCGTATCACCTCAAGAACACGAGAGAGAGATCAAACACATAGCTACTGGTACATACCCTCAGCCCCGAGGGTGAACTACTCCCTCCTCGTCATGGAGATCGCCGAGATGATGAAGAAGGCCACTGGTGAGGGATCCCCCCTCCGGCAGGGTGCCGTAGCAGGGTCCCGATTGGTTTTTGGTGGCTACAGAGGCTTGCGGCGGCGGAACTCCCGATCTATTCTGTTCTCCGAAGGTTTTAGGGTATATGGGAATATATAGGCAAAATAAGTCGGTAAGGGGAGCCACAAGGGGCCCACGAGGGTGGAGGGCGCACCCAGGGGGTGGGCGCGCCCCCTGCCTCGTGCCTTCCTTGTTGATCCCCTGACGTGCACTCCGTCTCCCGGATTGCTTCCTTTCCAAAAATAACTCTCCCGAAGGTTTCATTCTGTTTGGACTCCGTTTGATATTCCTTTTCTTCGAAACACCGAAACAAGGGAAAAACAGGAACTGGCACTGGGCTCTGGGTTAATAGGTTAGTCCCAAAATCATATAAAAGTGCTTAGTAAAGCCCATTAATCATCCAAAACAGAATATAATATAGCATGAAGCAATCAAAAATTATAGATACGTTGGAGACATATCACTGGCTGGCAGCTGCATGGATCTATGGGTTGCGACCAATCGGCTGCTGTGCGCCGGTGGGCGCCGTCGGCAAGGAACAAACAAGGATGAGCGACGAAAGGGGGTGTACCTATGAACTGATGCAGTTGAGGATGGGGGCGTCGGTGGTTGCGTCGTCCCTGGCTGTGCAGAGCAGAACGGTGGCCTCAACATCTCAGGTTGCGCGGAGGAGCGGTGACACCTGCCCCGACGCGAGGAGGATGGTGACGACGCCGTGTGTGTCCACAACGTGAGAAGGATGGCGAAGATGCAGTGTGCGTCGTGACCCCGATGCACGGAGAAAGTCGCAAGGGACGTGGGCTTGGCGAAGGAACAAGGGACGGGGGCGGTGAAGGCAAAGGGAACGGCGGCGGTGGGGGCAAGGGGACGGCGGCCCGATGCAGCTTGTTTAGGATAAAGGCCAAAATGAAGGGGGAATAGGCGTCGTGCGCTACCAGGAGGAGCACGAGTGCTGACCAACGAGACGGAAGAGGTGGAGGTGGGTACGGGGAGGTTAGCGCTAAGTGGGGAATATGGGAGGTTCAACGAGACAACACATCATCTACCTTCGTTGCTAGACATGTGTTGCTGTACGGGGTCTTTTGTTGTAGTGCACTAATTCCTCATCTGAGAATATTGCTAGTACCACTGACAATGCAGGGCTGAAGGAATTGTATAAGCCTCAAAGGGTATCAGGCTCTTTGTGATGTGCTTAAAAAGCAGATCCTCAACAGGAACCCTAGGAAAGAGGGTATTGCCTTTGAGAGGAAACTCAATGTTGATGGAACATACTGGAAGCCTGAGCAGTACCCCAAAACCTCATGGATTGCTGCAAAGGGACCTCCAGTAGATCCATCTACTCTATATGGCTTTACATGTGAATCTCCTCATTCTTCTGATGAGTCATTTGAATCAAACTATAAGCTGTTCAAAAATCAGAATGGTGAAGTATTTGCTACATGTTGGCACTAACTGCAGGAATGGTTGCCCTATGAAGAAAATCTGGGTTCCCAAAGGTGCCTTGAAAGTCTTCAGGTGAATGCCATCATGACACCACCTATGAAGAATAGGAACCCCAGATCCAACTCTTCATATGGATCCAAGTCCTCATACGGACCAAATTCCTCACGTGGATCAAAGTCCTCATATGAACATCATCGTGCTAACACTTCTGTTTCGCAGGGAAGAACTAAGGGCTATGAATATGTGCATTATTCTTCAAATCATTATGTTCATAAGTCCTCGAAGAATTTCTCTGCTTATTCATATGCTTACCCTAACTCCTCTTATGTGAAACGAAGTGGACTGGCTTCTATGCCACCTTTTTCTTACGGAGCTCGCAGAATGATGAATTCTTTGCCACCCCTTCAGATGTGGGTGGTGAAGAAAAGGAACTAATCTCTTATGCAGGGTCAGGTCTCCAGACGTACATAAGCGTCTGAAGAATTTGCTGGAGACCTGAATGTGCTTGAAAGGACGCAAGCTAATCATGAAGAAATGAATTCTCATTTCTCACGTCCTCATACTACTTTATCTGTTCTATTGCTTGATGAAATTGATGTCATATTCTTCACTGATGAAGCATATTAGTTCGTAAGTGGCACTAATTCATCTGCAAGATGATCTACCAAAGCCACTGAGTGGGTCCTCGATAGTGGATGTACAAATCACATGACTAGTGACAAGAATCTATTGATGGATGCTCCCTTATCTCCATCACATCTGAAGCATATCACCTACGCTGACAAAGGAAAAAGCAAGGTATTGGGTCTAGGCAAGGTTGCGATCTCAAAGGATCGACACATGGACAAAGTCATCCTTGTCGAGTCCTTAGGATTCAACCTCATGTCAGTCTCAATGCTTTGTGATCTTGATATGGTTGTTATCTTTGGCAAGTATCGTTGTGTTGTGATCATGGAAGCTGACCATTCCAAAGTCTTTGAAGGCTTTAGGAGAGGATATCTGTATATTGTTGATTTCTCTATAGGACCACAACCAGCTATATGTCTACTTGCAAAAGCTTCAGAAGGCCGGCTATGGCATCGACGACTTGGTCATGCTCGCATGAGGAACTTGCACACGCTTGCGAAGAAGAAGCATGTCATTGGCATTGAAAATGTCAAATTCCTCAAGGATCACTTGTGCGGAGCCTGTGAAGCTGGAAGTATGACCAAGGCCAAGCATCCAGCGAAGACTACCATGACTACCACTCGACCATTTGAATTGCTTCACATGGATCTCTTTGGTTCCTAATCATTATTCTGCATTCACTAATGAAGCATCTCTATATGGCTTTGTTATTATTGATGATTACTCTCGTTACACATGGGTACATATCTTCACTTACAAACGTGAAGTGCAGGAAGTCTTCAAACGATTTTCCTCGAGGGATTCAACCAACTTTGTTGTGAAGATCAAGCACATCAGAAGTGACAACGGAACCGAGTTCAAAAATACAAGTCTCGATGACTATCTTGATGAACTTGGTATTACTCATGAGTTATCTGCTCCTTATACTCCTTAGCAGAATGGCGTCGTGGAGCGCAAGAACATGACTCTTGTTGAGATGGCTCGCACTATGCTTGATGAATACAAGACTCCTCATCATTTCTGGATTGAGGCAATTGATACTGCGTGCCACATCATCAACAGGGTATATCTTCACAAATTCTTCAAGAAGACTGCATATGAACTCCTCACTGACAAGAAACCCAATGTGAGTTATTTCAAAGTCTTCGGTGCTAAATGTTGGATTAGAGATGCTCATCACAATTCTAAATTTGCACCGAAAGCACATGAAGGTTTTATGCTTGGTTACGGAACGGACTCGCACACCTACAGAGTCTTCAACACCGTTCACCACAAGGTTGTTGAAACTGTAGATGTGCGGTTCGATGAAACTAATGGCTCGCAAAGAGAGCACCTACCTCCTGTGCTAGATGAACAGTCTCCTAAGAAAACCATCAAGTTCAAGGCTACTGAGGATGTCATTCCTACCGAAGAATCTGCTGAAGAAGTCATTCTAGACCGTGAAGAACATCATGCTGGTGCACCTGAGGAAAATGGCTCTGAAGAAAATGCTGATCCAATTCCTCGTCGCCAACCCGCTCATCCTCTAGTTGCAAATGAAGTGTAGATTGAGAAAATCATCAGCGACATCAACGCACCAGGTCCCCTCACACGCTCAAAAGCTACACATTTGTCTAACTTTTGTGGGCACTTTGCTTTCGTCTCTATCACAGAGCCCACTAAGGTAGATGAAGCATTTCAGGAGCCTAAGTGGATTCAAGCTATGCAAGAGGGATTACATCAGTTCAAGCTCAACAACATCTGGGAACTTGTCAAGCGACCAGACCCTCGCAAGCACAATATCATCGGCACAAAGTGGATCTACCGCAACAAGTAAGATGAAAATGGAATTGTGGTGAGGAATAAGGTACGACTTGTAGCTCAAGGCTACACACAGGTTGAAGAAATTGATTTCGATGAAACTTTTGCACCTGTTGCTAGACTTGAGGCTATTCGCATATTACTTGCTTATGCTAACCATCATGACATCATCTTATATCAAATGGATGTGAAAAGTGAATTCCTCAATGGTAAGCTTGAGGAAGAAGTATATGTTGCTCAACCCCCAGGTTTTGAAGATCCAAAGCATCCTGACCAAGTCTACAGACTCAATAAGGCCCTCTATGGCCTCAAGCAGGGCCCTCGGGCGTGGTCTGATACTTTGAAGGAATTCCTCATGAAGAAAGGCTTCAAACCCGGTTCACTTGACCCAACTCCTTTCACTAAATCTTATGATGGTGAATTGTTTGTGTGCCAAATATATGTTGATGATATCATCTTTGGCTGTACTGACCAACATTACACTTACAAATTTGGTTATATGATGAGGGAGGAATATGAAATGTCTATGATGGGAGAATTGAAATTCTTCTTAGGTCTTCAAAATCGTCAACAACGCAATGGCATATTCATATCTCAGGAGAAATACCTCAAAGATGTACTGAGGAAATTCAGCATGCAAGATTGCAAAGGAGTCAAAATCCCTATGCCCACAAATGGCCATCTATGCACTGATGAAAATGGTATTGACTTCGATCAAAAGGTATACCGCTCCATGATTGGTTCTTTATTGTATTTATGTGCATCTAGGCCGGATATTATGCTTAGTGTTTGCATGTGTGCCCGCTTTCAAGCTACACCGAAGGAATCACACCATAAGGCTGTGAAGCATATTCTTCAATATCTAGCTCACACTCCAACACTTGGATTATGGTATCCCAAGGGCTCGGCTTCTGATATCATTGGATATTCAGACACTGACTATGCTGGTGATCATGTGGACCGCAAGTCAACATCAGGCACATGCCATTTCCTCAGACGATCCTTAGTCTGTTGGTCCTCGGAGAAATAGAACTACGTATCATTGTCTACTCCTGAAGCTGAGTACATTGCCGCTGGTTCGTGCTGTGCTCAATTGCTATGGATGAAGCAAACCCTCAAGGACTACAACATCAACATGAAGAATGTGCCACTCTACTGTGACAATGAGAGTGCCATCAAGATTGCTCATAACCCAGTTCAACACTCGAAGACAAAGTACATTCAGATTCGTCATCATTTTCTTCGTGATCATGTGTTGAAGGGAGACATCTCTATCGAGCACGTGAAGACTGAAGAACAACTAGCCGATATCTTCACAAAGCCTTGGATGAGAAGAGATTTAGCAAGTTGCGGTGTGAGCTAAATATCTTAGAATCTTCAAATGTCATTTGAAAAGGACACACATCCTAACACTTATGCTAAATTGATGACTTAGATGTGCAACACACGAAGTAACGTTTCTCTTCAATCAATGAAGACCAACAATCTAAGTGTGAATAAATCAACGAAGAATTTGATTCTCAGAGCCCTATGACAATTGTACGCAACGTCTGAAATCAGCATTCTTATACGGTGGGTCAAGCCACCAACAAAAGTTGAAAATCATCAATTTGAGTTTTTCTTCATTTTTGAAATTCCTTAGTTGTTCAATTTCTTCAACTTTGCAATGTCTTCACTGTTTCCGTTGTTTTCCTTCATTGGCTATATATATATGTGAGTTTATGTCCTCTACAACATTCACTTATTGCTATTTCTTCAAGTTGCTTTTTATGCTAAGTGAATGTGATCGGACCCTTCCCCCTCTATGCTAAACTCAACCTAGTCTGTTCACAAATTCTTCATGTGCGTTCTATTTGAAACCCGTTCAAAATCTTCACTGTGTCCTTGTCAGGTGAAGAATTTGCGAACGAAACATTAAAATTTTCATATCTGAATTTTTGGCTGTTGCCGCTCAAACGGTTCCACATTCCATGATATGATTATCCTATTCACCCACGATCTCCACCTCTCTGTACGTGGGTGACACATGTTGCACGAATGAGAAGGGTCAGGGGCACGTTCGTCCATTTTCCTTGGGCGAGCGGTTTTTCACCTCGTCTATAAATACCCCTCACCCTCCTCACACTGTTTTTTACTCCGCTCGACCTCGCTCCCTCGCTCGAGCTCTCAAAACCTAGCGCCGCTGCTACTTCCATCGTCGCCGATGAGGAAGAGCTTCGCTGCCTCGACCTCATCGCCGTCATACTCGCGTCGGCTGCGGATTTCTTCACTCCGCCGCCGCCGTAGTTGTCTTCCTCTGCCAAATTAGGGCGTGGAAGATCCAAATTGACGAGCTTCAAATCTACTATTCACAATTCGTCGTGTTCTTCGTCAAGGGTAATTAAAAGTCATTTTTACTGCCCTTGTTGATTCCTTTGATTTCTACAAATCTTCAAAAGGCGTTTATTCTTCAATCTTCACACTCTAAACACCTCACACAAACATTTGTTCTTGATCTGTTTCCCTAAGCAACATTTTTCTTCAAGATTCCTCAATTGTGTGGATTTCCAATCTATAGAACTCTGGAACCTAAGTCAAAGAACGCTTAGTGAAATTCCTCAAGACACATCTGGTCAAATTCCTCAAACTTGTTCTTTTTGCAAAAACTTCTGAGAACGCATATGACCTCTCCAAATTCTTTGCACCTATACGCTGTTCATAGGTACACATGTCCGCTGCTGAATCACTAGGTTCTCATCAACTTAACTCATTTGCAGCGTTCCTCGAAGAAAAGTTACATACCTGATTAGAGAACTCAATTGTTCAAAATCCTCAGCTGAAGAAAATGGCTGATGGCAAGAAACCTCAGAAGGGAGGGAAGAAGTTGGAAGTCAACAATGCTTTTGAGATTCCTGAAGACATCTATGCAGGGTACTGCACTCCTCCTCATGCAAAGAATGAGCGTAAAGTGCGCATTCATAGGATAGAGAGGACATGGGCCAGAGAATGGAGGGAATATCGCTATGTCACTCCCAAGTACATGAAGAAATTCGTTGTACACCCTCCATTCCCAAGACCTCCATTGGCACCAGGCTAAGAAGCTGATCCCTCTAGCATCAGAAGAGGTGAGGATTTCCCCAAGGAGTGGGCAAAGCGTCAAGATAAGCTGGCCAAAATGGCAAAAGAGGCAGTGAAGAAATTCAATGAAGATTCTGTTGCTGCCACTGTCGGATTTCGGGTTTCGGCAGACCCTTAAGGTTCGAACTCTGGGGTGCGCGCGGAGATTGTGCCCTCTACCTCTCCGTCTCGCAAAGATCTAAACTACCAAAAGAACAACACAAGAGACACAGAGTTTATACTGGTTCGGGCCACCGGTGCGGTGTAATACCCTACTCCAGTGTGGTGTGGTGGATTGCCTCTTGGGCTGGTGATGATGAACACTACAAGGTGGAACAGCCTCGCGAGGGTCTGTTCTTGGCCTGGGGGATGAACTGCTAGGAGGAGTTCAATCGCCCTTCTCTCTCTTTCTCTCTGATTCCCCCTTTCTACCTTGGGGGTGGCTAGTCCTATTTATAGGCAAAGGCCCCGGGCCTCCTCCCAAATATTGAGCGGGAAGGGCGCCAACAATTGGCCAATTCGAAAGGGAACATCTAGTACACTTATCCTGACTAAAGTTGGTCCTCGCCTGCCAAAGGCCCTGTGGTGACGCCGTTCTGGGCTCCATGATGACCTCCTTCCCACTGTTGGACTGGTCTTGGTCTCGTTGCACCGAAATGGATACCTTTGCTTGATCCTCTCGCCTGCGCTTGCTCCCTCTGCACCAAAGAGGAAAGGGAGACACTGCGCGGGCTGGCGCTCACCTGGCGCCTTTCGTCGTAATGGCTTGCGTCATGGGCACCTCGCGAGGTACCCCGCCTTGATCTCTCCGCCTCCTCGTGAGCCAGCCTGATGAGGCCGTGCCTGAGGAAGCGCCGTGTCGTCCGCCCCACGAGGCTTGGCCCCTCGCGAGGGTCTTGGGTCTTGTGCTAAGGAAGATGGGCCGTGCTGGGCCCCCCTTCGAGCCACGCCGCAGGCCGCAGGCAGGCAAGTCTGGGGACTCCTGTTCCCAGAACGCCGACAGTAGCCCCCGGGCCCAAGGCGCGCATGGACTTGGCCGTGCCGAGAAGCGAAAGGGCAAGGGCGAAGCGCCGCAGGCCCTAACAGCCTGCGGCCTTGGGCGCCGCGTGGCGGTTGATTGGACGTGGGCGTCTCCGCTTCCCCACTATGCCTCGATGATCGCGCGGATTGGACAAGTCCCTGCATGCAAATCGTGTCATGATTATCTGTGATCGTGGAGGCCGACGGTTGGCCTCCGCCGGCTATAAGTACGGCACCGCGCGTGCCCTTCCAGTCCATCTCTCCTTGATTTCTCCTTCTCCTCCATGGCTCCATCGAGGCAGCTCTCGGCTGCGGAAAAGGGGAAGGCCCACCAGGTTGAGCCTGGCTCTCCTCCGCCCAAGCGCGGTTGAGGGCGCCCTCGGAAGCATCCCGTGGCCGCCCCGGCAGCGTTCAGTGGTCATGGAGACGGCTCCCAGCGTGGTGGCGGGCGAGCCGCTGTGGCCGGGGGACGCGCCTGGGTTGCGCGCTCCCCCAGGCCGCACTTTCGTGCTGTGCAGGTACTGCCAGAGTTCGTCGTTTGGGCGGCGGAGCCGGCTAGCGCCCTGCTCCGTCTCCCTCGCTTCCTCCTTGGTGAGCTCCCTGCTGGTGCCCCGGGAGGCCTCTGGCTTCAGGCGGACGGCTGTTGCAGCCGGACCTCGTGGGCTGCGCTGGAGGTCTCCGCCACCGGGAGCTTGGCCTTGACTCGTGGTTGGCAGGCGTTCGCCCGTGCTCGCGGCTTGGAGCATAGGTGCACCCTGCACTTCAGGTTTGACGGCGATGCCACCCTCTATGTGAGGGTGTTTGGGGAAGATGGTCGCCGCGCGGGGTGTTGCCCCGAGGACGACGACCGTGGCCGGGGGCCCCACCCCGACGACGATGGAGGAGACAGCGCCCGCGTGGATGGCGGTGCCCGAGGCTCCTCAAGCTTCATCAACTCTTCTTCAAGCGACTCCTCCGGTGGTGGCCGCAGTCAGTCCCCACGCCGTCGAGCTTGCCTGGGAGGTGAAGACTCGTCCGCCCGTCGCCGTGCCTCGGTGAAGCGCGAGAGGGAGTCCGCCTGAGCCCTGGAGGCATCCCGAGTCGCCTCCGCTGGCCGGAGCGAAGCGAGCCGCGCCAGGCCCGTCCTTTCTTTTCCTTTTGTTTCTTGCATAAAAGAGAACAGCTGCATGGAGCCCCGCGGGGGCGTGTTGGGGGTTACTGCTGTTAACAATTATCTTGATTTAGCTTTCGCGCTTTTCAGCTATGTGTCTGCACGTAAATAGTTCCCAGCCCCGGCCGTGGGGGGCGACCGACCCAGGCCCTCTCTGTGTGTGTCGCGGTGCCCGGGGGCATGGACTGGAGGGGTGCTCCCGCAATGGACCCGGGTCCTGAAACCTTAGAACGATTAGAACAGGACCCCTCGAGAGGGCGTTTGGCTGCCCTCCCTCGCGAGGCCTTTTGCAAGAGGAATCAAAACAGGGGAGTGAAAATCGGCGAAATATAAACCAGCGACGGCAATAATTTCAATAAGACTTCAACTGCAAACAAAGCGAGCCAACTGCGGAAAGCAAATGAAAAAGCCGTGTCCGGCACCTAATCTAGTCTTCGACGTCTTCTCAACAGCGCGGAGCTAAGTGCTGCCACTGGGCGTGGGAGGGAGCCCTAGGGCCTGAGGCTGGCGCTCCTGAGACTCCGGGGCATGTACAACCCCACTCATTATTACGTGAGAGTGTCGCGGGCGGCGAGCTTCATAGACGTTGGCCTTCTTCACAGGCTCTGGGCCTTTCTTCTTAGGAGAAATGAGCTTCACAGGCGCTTGCCCTCTTCACAGGCTCCGGGCCTTTTCCGAAACGCAGCAGCTTCACAGGCGTTCGCCTTCTTCATAGGCTCCGGGCCTTTCCCAAAAAGGGATGGTCTTCACAGGCGTTCACCTTCTTCACAGGCTCTGGGCCTTTTCCGAAACGCGACAGCTTCACAGGCGTTCGCCTTCTTCACAGGCTCCGGGCCTTTCCCAAAAAGGGATGGTCTTCACAGGCATTCGCCTTCTTCACAGGCTCTAGGCCTTTTTCGAAACGCGGCAGCTTCACAGGCGTTCGCCTTCTTCACAGGCTCCGGGCCTTTCCCAAAAAGGGATGATCTTCACAGGCGTTTGCCTTCTTCACAGGCTCTGGGCCTTTTAGGGGTAGAACCTCCGGAGGTGCTGGATGTTCCATGCGTTCTGGATCGGCTCCCCCTCTTGAGTCTCCAAGCGCACGGAGCCTAGCCTGGAAACATGAGCAACCTTGAACGGGCCCTCCCACATGGGAGAGAGCTTGTGCAGCCCCTCCCTGGAGAGGACCCGCCTAAGCATGAGGTCTCCTACCTCAAGAGTCCTGGGGCGGATGTTGCGGTAGTGATATCATCGTAGCGCCTGTTGGTACCTCGCTGCTCGCAATGCGGCTTCTCGGCGGCGTTCCTCCCCCAGCATGAGGTCCATCCCCCGCATGGCGTCCTGCTGCGCCTCATCGAACGCCAGGACCCACGCGGAGCGATGTCTAACCTCGTGAGGGAGGACTGCTTCAGCTCCATAGACCAGGAAGAACGGGGTCTCCCTAGTCGGCTTGGTCGCGGTTGTGCGGATGGCCACAATACGGACTGGAGCTCGTCGTACCAACCTCTGCCACATGCCTCCAGCTTCTTCTTGAATGTCCTGGTCTTGAGGCCCCTCAGGACCTCCGCGTTGGCTCGTTCGGCCTGGCCGTTGCTTCGCGGGTGCGCAACGAAGCGTAGCATATCTGCGTTGCAAGGTTAGCACAGTATGTTTTGAAGAGGTTACTGGTGAATTGCGAACTGTTGTCTGTGATGATGCGGTTCGGCACCCCGAACCGGCTCACGATGCCCCTGATGAACTTGACCGCGGAACCCGCGGGGATGGTGCGGACAGCCTCCACTTCTGCCCACTTGGTGAATTTGTCAATGGCGACGTAGAGGTAGCGGTAGCCCCCTGGCGCCCGAGGGAACGGGCCCAGAATGTCCAGCCCCCAGACTACGAATGGCCACGAAAGGGGGATAGTCTGCAGGCCTCCCGCCGGCTGATGGATCTGTTTGGCGTGAAATTGGCAGGCTTCACAAGCCTTCACCAGCTTGACAGCATCGTTGAGTGCGGTGGGCCAATATAACCCAGTGCGGAATGCCTTGCCAACGATGGTCCGTGATGACGAGTGATGCCCACAGTCCCCGCCGTGTATGTCCTCCAGCAGTTCCTTTCCTTGCTCCCTGGAAATGCAGCGCAGGGATACGTCGTTCGGCCGCTTCCGGTAGAGCTCTCCATCCCTGATGCAGTATGCCATGGCTTGCCGCGCCACACGCTCCGCTTCTTCCCCCTTCTCCGTCAGGGCCCCTTGTGTTACATAACTCCGGAGTTTCGTGATCCAGCTCTCCTCCTGAGGTTCCATAGTTAGGAGCAGGCGTGCCCCTAAGGCCGGGCCGCAGGCCGGGGCTCCTGAGGCAGGGGGCTGGGGGAGTTCCTCCCGAGGCTGAGCAGTGTTTGATAATGACGGCTGGGCTGAGGGTTTGAAGAGCCACTCTTCAAAGATGCCAGGCTCCTGAGGTAACTGCCTGGACGCCCGTCTGGCGATGTCATCGGCTTCCTGATTGGTGCCACGGGGCACATGCTTCAATTCCAACCCCCAGAACTGCTTCTCCATCCTGCGGACCTCCGCCAGATAGGCCTCCATGTGATCATCCTTCGGCTCATACACCTTGTTGGAGAAGTTGACAAGGAGCTGCGAATCGCCCCTAACGGTGAGGCGCTTCACCCCCAGAGCTGCTGCGGCCTTCAATCCTGCTATCAGACCCTCGTATTCCGCTATGTTGTTGGAGACCTTTTCACCTTGCTGGAAACAGAGTTGTACGGCATAGTAGAGTTTGTCCTGAGTGGGCGATATCAGCACCGCACCAGCCCCAGCGCCGTGCCTGGAGAACGCCCCATCGAAGTACATGACCCAGCCTTCCGGCGCCTCACTTCCTGGGGAGAGGGATCGATCCTCGTTGTCCTTGAGGCCTGGCGCCTCCGTCCATTCCGCCACGAAATCAGCTAACGCTGCTCCTTTGATGACCCTGGTCGTGCTGAACTCGAGTTGAAATGCTTGCAGTTCTATGTTCCACTCGGCGACCCTTCCGGCTGAGTTGGGGCTCCTGAGCACTCTCTCCAAGGGGTATGACGAGACGACCTTGATGGGGTGACCCTGGAAGTAATGACGCAGCTTGCGCGAGGCCACCAGTAGCGCGAGGAGGAGCTTCTGAGGCATAGGGTACCGTGCCCTCGCGTCCCGTAACACCGTGCTGACAAAGTAGACTGGATGCTCAACCAAGCTGAGAGCATCAGTGTTCATGGCACCCTCCGGAGGCAAGGGCGCCTCGCGAGGTGACATGACCTCGGGAGGTGGACCGTCTAGGCGAGTGGCCTCTCCCGCTTCCGGTGCACTTTTCGGCGGCTGATCTTCCTCAGCCGTGGTTACGTCTCCTGTGGGCCTTCCTTGTTCCTGCCTTGCCTTGTCTCGAGCTGCTGATGTGGCTCTGATTTGGCGCTCCTCCCTAACCGCTACCAGGGCTGCGCTGGCAGAGTAGGGAGTGGCGGCGAGGTAGAGCAGCAGGGGCTCTCGAGGGCGCGGAGCCACCATGACCGGGGGACTGGTTAGGTACCTCTTGAGATCTTGAAACGCCTTATCTGCCTCTTCAGTCCATTTAAAAGGCCCATTCTTCTTCATTAGCTGGAAGAAAGGCAGTGCTCGCTCCCCCAGTTTGGAGATGAAGCGCCCTAGCGCGGTCACGCGTCCGGTGAGCTTCTGCATTTCTCTGAGGGTTTTCGGCGGGCTCATGTCCTCGACCGCCTTGACCTTCTCTGGGTTAGCCTCGATGCCTCGATGGGACACAAGAAAGCCCAAGAGCTTGGCTGAGGGGACCCCGAACACACACTTCTCTGGGTTGAGCCGCAGGTTCACTGTGTCGAGGCTCGCGAAGGTCTCCTCCAGGTCTTGTATCAGGGTCTTGGCCTCCCGAGATTTCACCACAATGTCGTCAACGTAAGCTTCGACATTCTTCCCGAGCTGCGGGCCCAAGGTGATGTGCATCAGCCGCTGAAAGGTCACTCCTGCGTTACGCAGCCCAAATGGCATGCATGTATAGTAGTACACCCCGCATGGGGTTAAGAAGGCGGTCTTCTCGACGTCTTCTACCGCCATCTTGATCTGGTGATACCCAGAGAAGGCGTCCAGGAAGTAGAGCAGGTCGCACTCCGTGGTGGAATCGACGATCTGGTCGATGCGGGGGAGCGGGAACGGATCTTGCGGGCATGCCTTGTTGAGGTTGGTGAAGTCGACACACATGCGCTCCTTTCCCCCCTTCTTGGGCACAACGACAGGGTTGGCCAACCAATCCGGGTATCGGACCTCGCGAATGACCCCAGCGGCCTCTAACTTGCGGGTTTCTTGGACAATGAAGGCCTGCTTCTCTGCGGACTGCTGCCTGGCTTTCTGCTTCACGGGGCGCACGTTTGGGCACACGTTGAGGTGATGCTCGATGACGCTCTGGGGGATCCCTGCCAACTGATCAGGCTCCCAAGCGAATACCTTCTTGTTTGCGGGCAGGAACCTGATCAGGGCCTCCTCCTGCTCAGGCTCGAGGTTGGCGCCTATGGTGAAAGTGGCACTGGAGGACCCGTCCTCGTCGACAGGTATCTGCTTGGTTTCTGCCTTGTCCTGGGTGAACAACTGCTTCTTCTTGGCCGGCGCAGCCCCCTTGGGCTCGGGGGTCCCTACGTCGGCGGGCTGTGCCGGTGCCGCCGTCCTGAAGGCGAGCTTGAGTACCCCCAGGGCGTCCCCGGTGTCCCCGTGCACGGTGAGGACACCGCTGCTCCCGTGCATCTTCATGAGGTTATACGCCGGGTGCGTGGCGGCCATGAACTGGGCCAGCGCTGGGTAGCCGAGGATGGCGTTGTAAGGAAGGCCGATGGGGGTGTCGAAGTCGACCATCTCCGTGCGGAAGTTGTTGTAGGTGCCGAAGGTTACTGGAAGCCGGATCTGTCCCAAGGAGCTGGATGACCCGACCCCAATGCCCAAGAAAAACCGACTGGGTTGCAGCCGCTCCAGGGGTATGCAGAGGAGATTGAAGGTCTCAACCGAAAGCACACTAAGGCCCGCGCCGCCGTCGACGAGGGTTCTGGTGACGGCCACCTGGCAGTTGGTGGGGGTGCACAGCATGGGGAGCGCGCCCGAGCCGGCCAAGTTGGCGGGGTGGTCCTCCGAGCTGAAGGTCAGACCGACCTCGCGCGCCACCTGGTCCGTGGGAGCCCCTGCCGTGCGGAAACGGCGCTGACCCGGCGGACAAACGGCTTGACGTGGCGACTTGTGGGTGGCGCCTGCGAGCCGCCCAGGAGGGCCGCAACGACCGGAGGTGTCGATGTAGCGGTGCGGTCACCTTGTCGCACAGGCAGATGCTGGGACGGCGCTTGCTGCTCGTTCCCCGCCAGGCCGGTGGCGGCGTTGATGGCGGGCGACGAGGAACGACAAGGACGCCCACCGACGGGGGCCGCCTGGGCGACGCGGGCTCGACGGGCGTCGGACATTGACGCGACGGTCGGAGGAGAACGAAGCGGCGAAAGACAAATTCCGGCGCACCCCTACCTGGCGCGCCAAATGCCGGATTTCGGTTTCCGGCAGACCCTTAAGGTTCGAACTCTGGGGTGGACGCGGAGATTGTGCCCTCTACCTCTCCGTCTTGCAAAGATCTAAACTACCAAAAGAACAACACAAGAGACACAGAGTTTATACTGGTTCGGGCCACGGGTGCGGTGTAATACCCTACTCCAGTGTGGTGTGGTGGATTGCCTCTTGGGCTGGTGATGATGAACACTACAAGGTGGAACAGCCTCGCGAGGGTCTGTTCTTGGCCTGGGGGATGAACTGCTAGGAGGAGTTCAATCGCCCTTCTCTCTCTTTCTCTCTGATCCCCCCTTTCTACCTTGGGGGTGGCTAGTCCTATTTATAGGCAAAGGCCCCGGGCCTCCTCCCAAATATTGAGCGGGAAGGGCGCCAACAATTGGCCAATTCGAAAGGGAACATCTAGTACACTTATCCCGACTAAAGTTGGTCCTCGCCTGCCAAAGGCCCTGTGGTGACGCCGTTCTGGGCTCCACGATGACCTCCTTCCCACCGTTGGACGGGTCTTGGTCTCGTTGCACCGAAATGGATGCCTTTGCTTGATCCTCTCGCCTGTGCTTGCTCCCTTTGCACCAAAGAGGAAAGGGAGACATTGCGCGGGCTGGCGCCCGCCTGACGCCTTTGGTCATCATGGCTTGCGTCATGGGCACCTCACGAGGTACCCTGCCTTGATCTCTCCGCCTCCTCATGAGCCAGCCTGATGAGGCCGTGCCTGAGGAAGCGCCGTGTCGTCTGCCCCGCGAGGCTTGGCCCCTCGCGAGGGTCTTGGGTCTTGTGCTGATGAAGATGGGCCATGCTGGGCCCCCCTTCGAGCCACGCCGCAGGCAGGCAAGTCTGGGGACCCCCGTTCCCAGAACGCCGACAGCCACTACTGAGGCCTCTGCTAGAAAGCCTAAGAAGGCTATGCCCAAGAAGCTTGCACACAAGCCTAGTGCTTTTTCTTCAATTCCCTCATGGCCAAGCACCTCATAAATGCCCTCACGGCCCAGCTCTGTAAAGCCCTCACGACAAATTCCTCAAGCTGCTCCTGCTCCTCCAAAGTCCTCAGCTCCTCCTCCAAAGTCCTCAGCACCTGTGCATCTCGCTTCGTGCCAAAGACAACTGGCATCTCAATTGCCTCAGGAGCCTCTGCAAGTTCTTCAACTCCTCTGAATTCCTCAACAGGCCCTACCTTGCTGAAGACCAAGGCCACTGCTGGACGAGGCTCTAGACCAAGTCCTCACAAGAAGCAGGTTGCCTTTCAAGTACCGTCTGATGAAGATGAAGCTGATGATGAGGAACTTGCCTAAATCATCAGAGATAGACAGTAGAGGGCCGCTAGAGCCAGAGGAAGTGAAGTTCCTCTCCTAATGGATCCAAAGTTGATCCTTGAGTACATTGATCTCTGGCACAAGGACCCCTACACTCCTATGCCCGACTTCAAGTTGACTCCTGGCCAAAGTCACATGCTGACCGCCTTCATCGGCGAAGAAAAATGGAAATTTGAAAAGGCCAGGCAGCTGAAGAAAGCTCAATACAAGAAGGAGGACTTCTGAAAAAGAACATTGTGAAAATGACCACTGATGAACTCATTGCTGCTCAGACTAAGATCAAAAACCTCAGTGATGAATTTGAAACCTACCGTGCAGAATGGCTAGGATCCAAAGTTAGATTTGTCAAATTGGAAAAAGGATTTTCTTCAAATGCTGCTCCAACGCACATTGAAATTCCTCTGGGTGAAGCATCTGCTCAACCCACTGAAGAACATGCCAGCACCGCTGATGAAGATCAGGATGCTGGCGACAGTGAGAGTACCAGGGCTGATGCATCTATTCCAGCCGCTGATGAAATTGTCAGGGCAACCACTAGTATTGCGCCTGAAGAACAAACCAGGCCAACTGCATCAGTTGTGCCTGAGGAAAATGAACCATTTTCCTCTGCTCCTCTTGCACCAACACCAAGTCCAGTTCTTCCTTCTGCATCAGAAGTGAAGAAAAATAAGGCTACAGAGCGAGCAGCAGTGAAGAAGAGGAAAGCATCTGCTTCATCACATTCTTCAGCACCGAAGAAGATGAAGATATTGACAAGCTCTTTTGAGAATCCCATTGATGCTGTTCCTGTCTCTAGTATTCCATTAAAGGAACTCGTTCCTTTTGGAGAAGAATATATGATCCCAAGCGGATCTGATGAAGACGTTCCTTCTGCTGCTTCTTCAGAGCAGTTGGACGAAGAAATTGAAGTGGATGATATCCCTTCAACTCCAGTTGTTTCATCGCTAGTGCCTCAGTTCACAGCTGAAGAGGCAGGCATTGAAGAATTAAGTGAAGAATATGAACACGTGGACATTGGGAGCACCACACCTGTGATGAATGATGACTTTTGGGAAAGTCAGCACCCCAACTCTCCTTTGTTCATGCCACCGCAACAAATTCCTCAGTCCCCAGTGCACACTGAAGTTCAAATGGGCTCTGACGAACCTCGCACCACTCCTTCCATTCCTGAAGAAATTCCAGCCACTAGTGCTGATGAAAATGCTATTGAAGAAAAGAAGACCCAGGCTGCAACTGAAGCAGAAACTAAAATTCCCCAGCCTGTGGTTCTTGAGAATGTGATTCCTGAGCCTCTGATGACTTTGACTGATACTCCTCAGCCCAAGCCGAACAATCCCTTCTCCAAGAAGCAAAAATTCAAGGCTGATGACTTCTTTCATGAGCATGTATTCTTCACAGACTACAATCCCTATGACTCTGCTCGCCTACGAAGGAAGCGTTTCTGGACCGCAAGCCAAGCCAACTTCTATTCTTCACTGCTTTTTGATAAGGACAAAGTTTTCGACCACGAGCATATTCCTCATGTGGACATGGAATCGCTGCCTTGCTTCACATCAGTTCTCAGCGTTCTTCATGATACTTGATTGCTCAACTTCTGCACCGATATATGTGATTGGAATGAAGAGCTAATTCTTCAGTTCTATGCAACGCTGCACATCACAGGAAATGCTGAAGATGTGAACTCTTGGGTGTTGGACTGGATGACAAAAAACACTCACTTCAAAGCACAGGCCTCTGAATTGCTTCATGCCCTGCCTGTCAGCCCTCCCCTTGAAGGTGCTCGTTGTATATATCATGAACCTGAACTCACTGATCACTGTATGCAAGTGTTGATGAAGCCAATGAAGCCCGGTCAAGCCCCAAGTACCAAACTCCTTGTGAAGGAATTGCTATATGTGCCACGGACTATCTATCGCATTCTGACCAAGACATTGAGTCCAATCAAGGGCCACGACTCGAATGAAGAAGAGGTCATTGGCATCATGAAGAATCTGTTGTTCAACATCATTCATGGCGTTCCTGTCAACTACCATGACTTCTTCATGAGGACTCTGGCCAATGTTGCATTGTCCCCTTTTGAATTGAAACCTTACGCTCCCTGGATTATGAGATTCCTCAGATCAAGGTCTTCAATCAATTACAAGGCTGACTTTCAAAATCATCTCAGCTACTTGCCCCCCATTGAAGTCCTCAAGCACACATTTTCCTCAGCTGATGAAAAGGGTAAGGCCACTGCTGTTATTGATGAAGGCATTCGTCCATTGGATGGTCAGTTCCGCAAAGCTACATCTTACTCCACCAATGATGACCCTGCCACTCATGACTCTCCCGCCAATGCCACCAAGAGAAATCCTCAAGGCACAGCTCCAAGGGTGATGACTGATTGTGAGCTTCTCCTCAGTCTTCACCAGAAGGTCGATTGCAACCACAAATGGGTTAAGCGTTAGTTTGGTTCAATTCTTCACAACATGACTGTTACGCACAATTCAGTGAAGAAGAACCACTACTACCTCCATGAAGTATTCAATCGCACCTGGGCTGTTCTATCTCATCTTTATGGTGAAGAAGATCTCAAGCAGATGGGCTTCAAGCAGGACTTTGACTGGTCTCAGCCACCGCCGGAGAAATTCAAGAAAGTCAAAGCTCCTTCCTTGGTAGCCAGCTCATATTCTTCATCACGCAAGACTGATGAGCATGAATATTTGGACGACACTGCGGCAGGCCCTACTTCAACTACCGACCCCAACAACGCTGGCGCTCCTCCATCGTCTTCGTGATATTCTTCAGGGGCGTTAGTCCTCCTTTTTCGTCCCTTTTGGTCATTCAATGACAAAGGGGGAGAAATTTGAGTTAGTCTTCAAGCGGGTCTCTATATATGGGCATTTTTTTCTAAGTTACAACTCTCGTTCTTCTGAAGACTTTATTGGATCGAGTTGTAAACTTAAACCCGATGGTGGTCTGATACTTTTGCTATGTTCTTCTGCATGCTATTTCCTCATATATGTTAATGCACGCATGTTGAATTACATCAGTCACCATATTTCATCATGCATTTCAAATTCTTCATATCATATGTTAAATGCGTGTATGAATTACAAGATATAGGGGGAGATCTCCATGATCCTACTCTTCAAATGTGCATTGCTTCAAAAGCAAATTCCTCACTATGCACATCTTCAGGAGGAGTTCTTCTATATATTGAAATCAAATTCCTCAATATGAGTATTTACAATTCATATGTTTATCCCCATTGAAAACTTAACCTATATTGTCATCAATCACCAAAAAGGGGGAGATTGTAAGTGCATCTAGTGCACCTTTGTGATTTTGGTGTATTGAAGACTTATAGGTTAAGGGACTGATGAGTTTGTGAGTGTACATAGGGCTATAAGTTTATGAGGAGTTTGATATCTACAGAGAAAGTCGACCCCTAAAAATGAATGTCTTCAGCTGAAGACTTTGGATCTCTGAAGACTTTCTAAAGACTTTGAAAGTGAAGAAATTGGTGTGACCGTGAAAACTTGGATTTCATGCGAGGAACATGAAGCATGAAGACTTTTGTTTTTGTAGTTTCATTTTCTCTTTCTTGAGTCATAGGAAACACCGTACTATTAAAGGGGGTAGAGGAAAAACTAAGGAAAAGTTTCCAAGTGATGCTCATCTCAAAACCCTACACCTACCAATCCTTTCAAGTGAAGCCATTGGAAATCTCATGCAGTTCATTCAATTTCTTTAATGACAGAGGCGAAGTTCTTATGGTCCTTGAGGAATTTGTTCTGACTGAGGAGTTAGGAATTCGCCAGTGCAGATTGCCTACAAGTGAGGATCATGATAGCCCTGAGGAATTTGATAGTCAAATTTCCGACCGTTGCTCTGCTATGCGCCAGCTGTCCCAAAATATCTACCCACCTAACGGTCATATCATTGAAGGGCATTTATGTCTTATAATGTCAGGCTGCTCCCTAGGCTATAAATAGCCGCCCCTACAACCACTAGCTAGTTGGCTGCTCCGAGAGAAACTGACACTTGTCATTAAGAGCATCCCATCCTCCGAGGACTTTGAGCGAAAATCATCAAGTGAGGAAAACCCAAACCCAAACACCTACAAACCAAAGTGATTGAGCATCACTGAAGAAATTGCTCCTGTGTGGATCTGACACTTGTTACCTTTGAAGACCGTGCATCTTCCAGACAGTTAGGCATCATGGTCTAGAGCATCCAAGAGGAAATTGTGGATCGCCGAGTGACCGAGTTTGTGCAGGTTTGGAAGTCACCTTAAGATTTACCACGAGTGATTGGGCGAGGTCTATTTGACCTTAGCTCAAGGAGAATACTGTGAGGACTGTGTGTCCTCAGGTTTAAATACCTAGCCGCTCCAACCAGAAGTACAACAGACACAACAGTTGGAACTGGTCTACCAAATCACTGTCTTCACCAAGCCTACTGGTTCTATTTCCTCAACCCTTCCAGTTCCTCATTACTATGTTGTGTGCTTGATTGTTACTGTTTGAAGACTTTGACTGAAGACTTTCTCAATTTCCCCAGTTCAATTTCTTCAGTCTATTTGTCTTAGCCTTTATATCATGTGCTTACGCTTTCTGTACTCTGTGTTTGTTTTTCATTTCATCATGATGACTATGCTTATGTTATGTTATGTCTGCATCTGAGTACTTATTCCGCTGCAAGTAGTTCTTCTCTTAGGAATTTCCTCACCCTGAAATTCCTCAGTGAAGAATTCATAAAAATCGCCTATTCACCCCCCCCTCTAGTCGACTTAACGCACTTTCAATGGGATGCCAGTGAGGTCCCATTTTCTGCACCCACATGTGTGAACTTGCAAGTTAACAACATGGGTTTGCTTCCCACTTGTAACTTGCCACAAGTCCACACCAGCTTGAATAGGTTTGCAAAATTTTGCCCTCTCCTTCTCAACCTCTAGCTTCTCACTATAACGGGGTGTTATCTCCCATATAGCTTTGTTTCCACTCTCCCTATTCCTATGCCACCTCACCATCTGCTTATCCTTTATTCCATCACACATTGTCCTAATTGGTTTCTTCCTAACATCTAGGACATACTTGTTGAACACCTCAGACAAATTGTTAACTACAAGGTCAGTCTTGCAATTTGTGTCAAATGCATGCCTTGCCCATGTTTTCTTGGGTATTACACAAAGCCACTTCCAAGCTTCCTCACATTCAGTTCTCAGGTTATTCATTGCAATGTTAAATTTGTGTTCACTATATGGATAGGCAGCATTATCCATATACTTCTTCAGATCTTCCCCCGTAAACCCAACATTTTGGAAGTTTGCATATATAAGCCTAAGGCAGAACCTTTGGTTGCAATTAGGAAAGACAACATTCACTGCATTTAGTAGGCCCCGGGACACACAGTTAAACTAGCTAAGCTACTATCTAGCACAAAACAACCATATAAGGACAAGGTGAGATGATGCAAGCACATACCTTTTGTCTATCTGACATTATTGTATATGGACCAAACTCTCCCACTTATCCTCCTAGGTAGATTTTTAGTTGGTGTAGAAACCAACACCAGCTACGTGTGTCCTCTTGCCCAACAACACCAAATGCTAGTGGGTATATATTGTTGTTGCCATCTCTACCAGTGGCAACAAGTAGTTGAGCACCAGTAGTTAACTTGATGAAGTACCCATCAGCACCTGAATGAGCAAGCAAATTCAATATCTAAAACATTGAAATGCATTTAAAGATAAAACAATATGTAACTAATGCACAAGGTGGAGAAACTGACAAATGAAGGGTCTGCACCCCTTGAGAAACCCCTCCCTTGCTCCATTGATGCAATAGAACATTGCATGGAATCTTGGGCCTAGATGGGGGATTTTTTCGGTGGGTGTTGGAGTTACAGTAGTGACTACTACTCTACTCCCATGGGTTGTATCCATCACTGTTTGAGCATAGTCTTTCAACCTAGGGTATTGCTTTTTGTGGTCTCCTAACACAACATCAATAGCTAGGTTCTTTGCCCTATATGCCATTGACTTGGGCACATCCACACCATACTTCTCCATGGAAGCATCAATCAAAGTATGAATGCCAGTTATTAGATCAGATCTGAACAGTGACTCATACTTGTTGGCAAGCCACTTGGCACTTACCCTTGTTGTCTTTGTATATGTCCTATTTTTAGGGAAGGTCATGCCAAATTTTTGTATGACTTTGATGCATGCACGGATTTTTATAATCAATTTGTTTATTACTACCGTGCAGGTGTTCATGATGGTCTGTAGAACGATGGTGGATAGGTGGTTGCGGTCGGCGGTGCAGGACATGAAAGAAAATAACCTGACAGAGGTTTTATGTCTGTGTCGAAGATGCAAAGGAATAGTTTGGCTCGACCCCTATGACGAAGGTCGTGTCGAAGCGCACTTGCTCATGACTGGTTTCATGGATGGCTATACTCGGTATATAATTGAAGATGAGGATGATGATGTTGAGGACGCCGACAAGGCAACCAATGATGACACTGGGCAAGACGAAGAGATGATCGATAATGGCGATGGGGAAGAGGCCGGACATGGCGGAGGAGAAGGGGCTGGACATGTCGGCGGAGAGAACGTGGACTCCACGTAGCAGAGTTTGTCGGTACTAAGTTCAATCATGCGGGACCCTCATGTTCAAGAACTGCTTCGCAAGGAGACAAGTACTGAGAGAGCTGCTTCTAGAGAGGAGGCTAAGCTGGAGCAACGGTGGTAGACTCGAATACTCCATTGTATGATGGTTGCAATCCTGAGGTGACCTGCTTGAGTTTCACGCTCCAACTCCTGAAGACGAAGGCTAAAAACAAATGGACCGACACTAGCCTCGATGAGCATCTCAAGTACCTAAAGGATGTTCTTCCCGCGGGGAATCTATGTCCTACTAGTGCTGATGAGGCCAAGAAGATCGTGTGCCCTCTTGATCTGCCGCATGTTAGATACCATGCATGCATCAACGATTGCATAATTTATCAGAAGGAGCACACGGAAAAAACAAGCTGTCCGGTGTGCAATGCTTCTCGATACAAGAAGGCCGGGAAGAAATGTCTCCAGAAAGTTGTATGGTACTTACCGATCACTCCTCGTCTCCAGCGGTATTTCGTAGATCCCAAGGAAGCAAAGCTAATGCGCTGGCACGCAGAGAGGAAGAAGCCCGATGATGGAGATGATCTGAAGCTGAGACACGTCAAGGATGGAAGCCAGTGGAGAGCATTGAACAACTTCTATCGGTATTTCGAATGTGATGCAAGGAACATCGTGCTCGGCGCGTGTACCGATGGCATGAATCCATTTGGCAACCAGAACACCAACCATAGCACATGGCCCATGTTTGTATGGTTGTACAACCTCCCCCCTGGTTGTGCATCAAGTCGAAGTACATTCACATGACCATGCGTATTCAAGGGCCGAAACAACCAGGAAATAATATTAATTTGTATTTGGGGCTACTTCAAGAGGAGTTAGACACTTTATGGAAAACACCGGCCAAGACATGGGACGCCAGCAAAGGCGAGTATTTCTACATGAGAGCCTCGCTGATCACGACGGTGCACGACTATCTCGGTTACGGATATGTCACAGGCCAGGTGTGCCATGGATATTGCGGATGCACGCGGTGTATGGATGATACGACGTCTGAGCAGCTAACGTCAAGGAAAGATGACGGGTCTGGGAAAATCATGTACATGGGGCATCGAAGATGGCTCGAACAGGACGACCCATGGAGAAACCGTGGAGAACTATTCAATGGTCACGCTGAGCATCGAGGACGTCCACGTAAGCGGAGCGGTGTCGAAATCAATGAGCTGTTGAAAAACTGGAAGGAGTGCCCCGCGCCGGGAAAGACGATGAAAAAGGCGCCGGAGCCGCTGCTGAAGGTATGGAAGACGAGGTTTGTGTTTTGGGGCTTGGAGTACTGGCACAAACTCGATACACCTCATTGCCTTGATCAAATGCACATCTGTAAGAATGTCCTTGAGAGCTTGCTCGCGACACTGATGAACATGCCGGATAAGACCAAGGATGGGCCGAAGGCAAGAAAATACTTGCAAGATTTGAAAATCAGGGAAGATCTGCACATGCCGCCCCGTAAACAGTCAGACGAGACAGAGACGGAGACAGAGGCGCGGGAGAAGAAGGGCAAGAAAATAAAGAAAGAGGATTATTGCCCCCCTTCTTGCTTCACCTTAAGTCAGGCTGAGATTGATCAATTCTTTAAGTGCCTTACCGGAGTCAAAGTTAGTTCTGGTTACTGTGGCAAGATAAGCAGATATCTAGACACGGACAAGAAAATGTTCAGTGGGATGAAGTCCCATGACTATCATGTGATGATGACGCAGATACTACCTGTTGCCCTTAGAGGGATAATGGACAAGCACGTCCGTGACACGCTTATTGGTCTCTGCAAATTTTTTGACGTCATCTCTCGAAAGTCGATCAGTCTGAAGCAGCTCCGAAGGCTACAGGATGAGATCGTTGTGATACTGAATGAGCTTGAAATGTACTTCCCGCCTGTGTTCTTTGACGTGATGGTGCATCTGTGTGTCCATATTGTGGATGACATAATAGACTTGGGGCCGTCATTTCTGCACAACATGATGCCGTTTGAGAGGATGAATGGGATCATCAAAGAATTCGTTCGTAAAATGTCCCATCTGGATGGAAGCATCGTCCAGGGCTATCTGACACAAGAGTGCATCTCTTTCTGCGAGAATTTTCTATATGGCGCAGACCAGCCGCCTGATGTTAGTGTTGGTTTGCCGGTTAACAAGCACGATGGGAGGCTCGAAGGAGAAGGTCACTCCAATGGTCGCAGGGAACTACACGTGGCATACTCAGGTCGACGCAGCGACTTTGACATAGCAAACTTGGTAGTGCTACAACACCTAGACGAGGTAGATCCTTTCGTGGCACCGCACAAAGAAATTACCGCAAAGAAGTATCGTGACCGGGGGGTATGCAGGACGGACACCGAAGTTACTAGAGGGCACAACTCCACTTTCCTGCATTGGTTCAAAGAGCATATTATTGCTAATCCCCCGGAGGAGGGCTCTAAGGACGGATTGCTCATACGCCTTAGCACATGGACCCTCGCCCAACCTCCTAACCTATCAGGCATACGATATCAACGGATACATGTTCTACACGGAGGCCAAAGATATGGACAGTGATGATCAAAACTCAGGGGTGATGAGGGAATGCATGACCGGCAGCGACAACAGTGCAACTGAAAGATTTTACAGAAGGGTCGAGGAGATCTGGGAGCTCGACTACTCTGGACTGCACAACACGGCGATGTTCCGTGTCAGATGGGCTAAGAATGTCGAAAGAGAAAACCGGCATTTCACTACCATGACTATACCCGACGCCAAGAGTGCTACCGTGAACGCTATCGCAAAAAATGAGCCATGGGTACACGCTAAGCACGTGACACAATGCTTCTTAATAACCGACCCGCGCAATCCCAGCCGTGTTGTCGTGAGGAGAGGCAAAAGGAACAACATTGGAATGGATGGAGTCGCCAACGAGGAAGACTACGATCAGTACGGGAACCCAATGAGGGAAGATGACAATAATGATGAAGTATACGTCAAAAGAAGAATCAATACTACATTACCTAAGAAAAATCGTACTCCATGGAAAAGGCAAAGTCACAATGAGGGGCTCAACTACTCTTCAACGAACAAGAAGGGAAAGAAGCTGACTCAAAAAAAAAACGTCAACGCTGAGGAACCGTATGTTATCGGTCAAATGATGTAAAATATATATATATATATATATATATATATATATATATATATGTTCCTATTTTGTATACACACTTAGCCATTATTATGCATGGGTCCAATGATGTAATATATATGTTCCTATTTTGTATACATATTTAATCGTCAAATGATGCAATATATATCGCCTTCCCTTCGTTCACTGCTCTCGGAAAAAAAGAAAAGAAAAGTGAGTGAAAATAAAGGAAAAGAAAAAGTAAAACTGTTGGTTATAGCAGTGGCGCTTTACTGAAAAAGAGCTACAGCTAGTCAAGTTAGCAGTAGCGCTTTCTGCACAAAACCGCTATAGCTACCTGTAATAGTAGTAGCGCTTTTTCTCTAAACGCGCTACTGCTACATCCACTTAACCCAAAATCCTCACTCTCTCTGCTTCATCCCGCCTCTTTTCCCCCCAAATCCCGCCGGGGCCCTGCCCTCACCGCGCCCTTGCGCTCGCCCCCGCCCTTGCCGCGCCTCTGCGCTCGCCCCCGACCCCGGCCCCGGCCCAAACCCCGGCCTCGGCTCCGACCCCGGCGCTCGCCCCCGTCCCCGATGCTCACCCCCGACCCCGATGCGCCACGCCTCCCTCCTATGCTTCCTCCCCTACCAACCTCGACCGTCGTCGGGCCTGCCTCCTCGCCCCTGCACCCTCTGTAAACCCCCCAGTGCTCCTCCTCTCTCTGCTAGCTAGGGTTCTTCGGTTAATTTAATTAGGTTTTAGTTAGGGCAGTAGGTTAATTAGGTTATCTATTTAGTTATGAATTTAGCTAGTTTTTTATGAACCGTTCGTTTAAAATAGGACAGAAATTTAGGGTTAAGCAATTGTAGTTAAAAGAAAAGGCAGCATTTAAGCTATTGTCCAAATCAACATCCCTTGTTAAAGCAAATTTAGGTAGGCTGAATTTAGGTAGGCTGAATTTATATGCAAATTTGAACTGGACATGTGATATGTGGACATGTGATGTTTTGGACATGTCATGTTTGGAATTTGGACATGTCATTTGGACATGTGATGTTTTGGACATGTCATATTTGGAAAATGATGATTATGTGCAGGGTAAATGATCCGAGTGGCCTATGTTACACCGAAATGTTGATTCATTTCCGTTCCGGTGAATTTCAGGCGCTTGATATGTCCATTTTTTTTAGCAAAGGTCATGCCGAAATTTTCAAAAATTTTGTGTCATTTCCGTTCTGGTGAATTTCAGGCGCTCGATATGTCCATTTTTTTAGCAAAGGTCATGCCGAAATTTTCCGTGAATTTTGGCGTGATTTGTGCTAGATAGTAGGCATATCGAGTGCTGGGAGTTGCTGGGAAACGACATTCTGGCAAACATAGATTTCTTTTTTATGTCATTTCTCATTTTTTCATACTTTTAGAATTAAACGAGGAGACTTAATCATAGGAAACATGTCGAACAATGAAGAAACTGGGCCTTCTGACCAAGATGCAGACGAGATGGATTATGAGGGTGAACAAGAGTACCTCGACTATTTGACTGCTAAGCAAGGTTTGCAGGTCGGCCTCGATGATGGTACTGACGCCGACATCGACACCGACGGCGCCGAGACCGATGGCAGCCCCGAGACCGGTGGGGAAGGTACCGGCGGGGATGGTACCGGCGCCGATGCCGCTACCGAAAAGAAGCAGCAGAAGAAGCAGAGGATACGAAAACCTAACAAACTAGGGATTGGACGACTAGTGATCACAAAGATGGAACCTGGCAAGTTTGAGCCATTAGAGCTGGAAGAACCTCACAAGTGCTATGGGAACCAAGTAGGATGCATCCTATGGGAATGTGCGAGCATCAACGACGATGACTTAAGGAGTAAAGAACATTTGACGCAGTTGCTCCTGACGAAGTTGCACAAGAGATTCAAGTTCCCCGACCGGGATGATAACATAGAAGAACCATGGGATGATCCGAAGATGAAAAAGATTAACAATCACGCCATGGGCATGTTCAGCAATGATTTGGCCTCCTGGAAAGGGAGGGTAAAACGAGCTATTGAGGCTGAGGAACCCCTGTCCAAGATTCTGGAGGAAAATCCGACACTTACGGTAGAGGAGTTCAAAAAGTTCATGGACACTTGCACTACTGAGGCAGCCAAGGCTAAGGCTGCAAAATTCAAGAGCCTTCAACAAAGGAACACGGGGAAGCATCGCCTCGGAAGCCGTGGCTACCTCGGTAAAAGGCCCATACGGGATAAGGAGGACGCGGAACGTGAAGCCGCGGGTCCCCCAAACCCCTTCGCGAAATTCACCAACCCCTTGGAGCGTGACTTCATCAGGGCCCGCTACAAGTGGGAGAAGGAAAAGAAGATTTTTTACACGGACAAGATCATGAGGAAATTGATTAGACTACTGGTAATTATTCTTTTACCACCTTACATTTAGCTCCATATCTAGTTGACTACACATTCCTAAACGGTTCACGCTCCTTCTGCAGGAGAAGCAACACCAGGTTGCAGCCGAAAACCCTACTTCTCCGATGAGGCCCAAGTGGGACACCCCTCTCAACCGGGCCTTGAACGAACTTAAGGGACTCCCATTGGGCCAGCGACCGCAATATGGTCGTGTGCACGGCACTGGAGACGGCGCCACGTGGAAGGTGTTTTACAACGAGGGCCCGGGGGCCAAGAAGCAGAAAAAGAAGTTTAGTCAGGCGTACATCAACGCGAAGGAGAAGCTTGCGGTTGAGAAAAAAGCAGCTGAGGACGCGAAAAAACAGCCGAGGAGAGAAATGATTTGCTTCTGCAAGCAGTCAATGTAGCTGTAACTGCCTGCAGACATGATTTCACTACTAACTTGGTTCCAGCTATCATCAACTGGACGAAGGAAAATCCAGACAAGAAGGTACATGATTTCTCGTTGCCCAGTTTCATCGGGAGCAACTCCATGAACAACAACACCATCGCACCATCACTTGCTTACGCAACCGGGCCTCCTCTCGCAGCCGCTCCCGCTCACAGCAGCCCGTCCTCAGTCTTTGGCGCGCTAGGTGGGCCTTCGTCTTTCGCTTAGCTCGACGCCGTCACGGTAATTACATGTCGCACCAACATATATACAGAATATTCCATTTTCGTTGCCTTTTGGATGTTTTACGCCACAAACATATGTGTTTGCAGGCCACGAAACCCCGTGCACCATACTCTACTTGATCAAAGGCCAGAAGGTGGACGTGGGAAAGGGGATGATAATGAACCCCTTGCAACCCACGTTCCACAACCAGCCGATCCCCGCTGGGCACTTCAGGGTTAGCTTGTCCAGCGTGAAATCGGGGCACGAGCATTTGCCTCCTCCAGTACATCCTGTGGGAGAGGACGACGAGACCCCGCCGCGGATTGGAAACTGCAAGGGTTGGGTGCTGCTATGGTCGAAGAATCTTATTCGTCTAGAGCCGGCCAAGAGCACACCAATAACCACACATCAACAACCATGTGAGGAGACCACCACCCCGCCTACGGAATTACCACCTCCTGTAGTGTCGGCTGAAAGCGGCGGACGACGTGATGAAGGGGGTGCAATAATACTGGCTGATGTAATCGGTCCTGTAGAACATATAATGGATGATGATACGGAGGTCGACCCAATGGGTTTCCTCAATACAAATGCGTATGACTGTGACATAGATATGATGAGTCAACCATATGACGAATCGGGCTATCAGCATGCTAATGAGGATATGGATGATCTGCCCGGGCAAGAAGGTCGTAGCAGGGATTGCAAAAAGTCTCCATGAAATCCTCACATGACATGCCTGAAAATGCCGCCTCAACACAGGCTCAACTAGTCGAGGGTCGTACAGTGCTTAGCCCGGGAACACTGGGCAGGGGTTAAGGAAGGGTCTGGAAGGTGTGCTCAAGAAAAAGGAGAGGAAGAGATTGAGGAAGATAGCTGCCTCCAAACAAGCCAGATCACATAGCAGCCAGATGATGGATTCTGTAGAGCGTGTACCCGTGAAAGGTGCGACCATGTTCCATCTCACGGGCAAGCCGATGCTACCGTCAAAACAGCTGGAGGCACTATCAGGGGATCTCAGGAGACTGCACGACCATGTGCTATCGACTGAGAAAAGCCTACTAGCCTCGAAGGATCCAGGATATCCGACATACGCGGCTCGTGTGCCTGAGGGGAACTGCTACGTCGACACACGGCCCGCGGAGGTGTTCTTCCTGCGGTTTGACCATATCTTTGAGATGTTTCTGACAAGGCGGCTCGATTTTACAATTGTCCGCCTTTTTGTGCTACGTATGAGCTCCGTCATGAAGAGAGAAGAAGTCTCGCAAATCTGTGTGGCGGATCCATACTACATGCACAAATCTTTCTTGAGTCTCGGTGACTTTGAGCGTGAAACTGCTAGGGACTACCTCCAAAACTTTATGGTACAGAATAAGGACTAGGAAATTGTCCTCCTGCCTTATCATCCAAAGTAAGTCAGTCTCGGACAACCCTTTCGTACATTTCAATCATTCCTTCTCGCTCATATGAAGAATAATTTGAGGTATCTTTTCCCCGCAGCAATGGACGCGCCGTCCTTATTGTTCTTTACCCGCGAGTCTCCCACACCGTGTATTTTGACCCTTCCAGAGACTATGAGAAGAAGGACTACACCCACATAATGAATATTCTGTATGATGCTCTCCAAGGCTTCAACATTAGAGGTGGCCACATGCAGATCAGGAAACAAAGGAACAAGAAGATGGGTTTCGCGCATAAAACTAACTTCTGTTGCATCCATGTCCCAAAACCAAGCAAGAAGGATGGATTCTACATCCTCCATCTCATGATTGAGTTCAACACGGATCACCAAAAGCTTCGCATGACGAGCAGAAATGATGAACATATCCACAAGTGGCTAGACTCTCATGGAGAAGTGGATTATAAACTTAGAGATGACTTCTTTCGCATCCAAAGGGACATTGCGACGATCATCATGAAAGAAGTTATCGATGAGAAGGGGATGTTCCACCACGGCCCTATATCGCGAGCTGACGTCTGAACTCGCATAGGCATGCAATGTCAAGACCTCACACCGTTCAAGAAGCTAGGGTCCATCCTCAATGATATGGAAGGACGGAACTTCTAGTGATTTACGATGCCGATGATAATGATATGTGTCAGTTGAACTTGTATACTTTCTCTAGCGATGAAACTTTGTGATGTCCACGGTCCCTACCGAACTTGCGTAACACTACTTTGTTTGTTTGGGTACGATGACCTGCGTACCTGTAGTTAATTAGTTTGCATAGTGTATGTTGCATCTAGTTGCTAATTAACCCTTTCTTTTTCGTGTTGCTCTAATATATTTTGTTGCATATGATTGCACATCCTCTTGATGAACATGCATCTCTAACAGGTACCTAGTTTCTTGATGGCGAGATGGCGGTGCTATGTCGTGTACAAAGGGAAGGTTCCAGAGGTGTACAACGAGTGGCCTGAGTGTCAGGCACAAGTGAATGGGGTCTCGGGCGTCAGCCATAAAGGCTTCAAAAGCAGACAAGAAGGAGAAGCTAGTTACTTGAGGTTCACGCTAGCGCGAGAGAGGACTCTTAACCGCCGCCTCATGTACTGCATAGTTCCTCTCTCACTCATAGTGATAGCTCTTCTCGCATATACCATTGTTTATGTGGATGACGTTGTAGTTGCAAGTATTCGAGACTTGCATGTATCGCTATTTTTGAGATGATGACGAGATGCCACTTTGTATTGGATGATGATTATGATGAGACTATTTGTATGTATATGCTATGATTACATTTGTGGTCTCGCAACCATTGGTATGTGTATCATGATGACATTTGTATTTGCTAAAGATTCTTGTGTAAAGCCTGTTCAAATACAAAACAACTATGCAGAAAAAACAAAAACTACTAAAATTAGCAGTAGCGAGTGGAGAAAAGTTAGCAATAGCGCGTCCAGGCAACATGCGCTAGAGCTATTAGCAGTAGCGAGCTTCCAGGAAGCACGCTGCTGCTACACTTGTATAGTAGTAGCGCCGGTGAGCACGCGCTACTGCTATGTGTTAGCTGTAGCGCCTTATTAGTAGCGCCGGTCCCCGCGCTACTGATACACCTAAAACCCGCATTGCTGCTAGCCTTTTCCCTAGTAGTGTTGTTGCCGAGGTCTTGAATGTATTGCATGAAGGTGCGGCTTGTGAACTATGTGCCGTTATCGGTGATGATTCTGTTTGGCACACCAAAACGGCAGACTAGCCCTTTGAAGAATTTGATGGCTGATTGTGCTGTCACCTTTCTCACTGCTTCCACCTCTGGCCACTTTGTGAACTTGTCGATTGCAACGTACAAGTACTCAAAGCCCTCAACAACATGGGGAAAGGGGCCCAGTATGTCGAGGCCCCAGACCGAGAATGACCAGGAAAGAGGGATTGTTTGGAGAGCTTGAGCTGGTTGATGAAGCTTCTTTGAATGGAACTGGCACGCTTCACACTTGGTTACTAGTGACGTTGCATCCTGGAGGGCTGTTGACCAGAAGAAACCTTGCCCGCAAGGGCTCTCGACCCTATGTGGGAGACATATATGCCTCCGTGTATCTCTGCCAACAGCTCCAATCTGTTCTCCCGGGGAATGCACTTCAATTTCACGCGGTTTGGTCTTTTTCTGTACAAAACACCGTCGATGAACTGATACATGGCAGACCGACGGGTTACTTTCTCCGCTTATTCCTGCTCCTCAGGGAGCTCCCCTGTTTGGGGAAATCGAAGGTATGCTGTGCCCATGCCGGAGCCTGAGGCTCGACGAGAAGGACTAAAGTCATCTCTTCTGCCATGGGAGCGGCTGTCTCCACGGCTAGGGCTTGACGCCCTGCCGGAGTCTGTCGCCCCATGGCAGGCTCAGTGTCCCCGACAACATCTTTGCCGGTGGCTCCTGGGAGCTTGGCGGGAAAGTACTTGCCGGGGCCTGATTTCCTCCGCTTGTTCTGTTCTGTCGATGGTTCAACGGATGGCTGAGTTAATCGAAGCACAAAGTTACCTGGTTCCACAGGCAATTTGAGGGCAGCTCGTTTTGACAAGTAGTCGGTGATGCCGTTCTCCGCTCTGGGAACATGCTCCACTTATATACCGTCAAAACGCTCCTCCAACTTCCTCACTTCATTTATGTATGCCTCCATCAACGGGCTCTGGTAATCATTGTTGACTTGCTTGATGACAAGCTGTGAATCACCCCTGACGATGAGCTTCTTGATTCCGAGGTCTGCCGCAATCCTAACACCGGCAAGCAATCCATTGTACTCTGCAGTGTTATTTGTTGATCTCTCCCGGGGAAACTGCATCTAGACTACTGATACGTCTCCGTCGTATCTATAATTTTTGATTGTTCCATGGCAATATTCTACAACTTTCATATACTTTTTGGCAACTTTTTATACTATTTTTGGGACTAACATATTGATCCAGTGCCTAGTGCCAGTTCCTGTCTGTTGCATGTTTCTGGTTTCGCAGAATATCCATATCAAACAGAGTCCAAACGGGTTAAAAACGGACGGAGCTTATTTATGGAATATTTGGAAAATCTGGGAGAAAGATCAACACGAAATAGTGTCCGAGGTGGCCACGAGGCAGGGGCCCACGAGGGCGCGCCCCCACCCTCGTGGGCCACTCGTAAGGCGGTTGATGCCCTTCTTCGACCGCAAGAAAGCTAATGTTTGGAAAAAAATTACGGCGAAGGTTTTAGTCCAATCGGAGTTACGGATCTCCATATATATACAAAACGGTGAAAGGGCAGCATAACAGAACGCAGAAACAGAGAGAGACAAAGAGATAGATCTAATCTCGGAGGGGCTCTCGCCCCTCCCATGCCATGGAGACCATGGAACAGAGGGGAAACCCTTCTCCCATCTAGGGAGAAGGTCAAGGAAGAAGAAAAAGGAGGGGGGCTCTCTCTCCCTCGCTTCCGGTGGCGCCGGAACGCCGCCGGGGGCCATCATCATCACCGCGATCTACACCAACACCTCCGCCATCTTCACCAACATCTCCATCACCTTCCCCCCTCTATCTACAGCGGTCCACTCTCCCGCAACCTGCTGTACCCTCTACTTGAACATGGTGCTTTATGCTTCATATTATTATCCAATGATGTGTTGCCATCGTATGATGTCTGAGTAGATTTTCGTTGTCCTATCGGCGGTTGATGAATTGCTATGATTGATTTAATTTGCCTGTGGTTATGTTGCTGTCCTTTGGTGCCCATCATATGAGCGCGCGCGTGGATCACACCTTAGGGTTAGTTGTATGTTTATAGGACTATGTATTGGAGGGCAAGGGTGACAGAAGCTTCAGCCTAGCATAGAAATTGATGCATACGAGATTGAAGGGGGACCAATATATCTTAATGCTATGGTTGGGTTTTACCTTAATGAACATTAGTAGTTGCGGACGCTTGGTAATAGTTCCAATCATAAGTGCATAGAATTCCAAGTCAGGGATGACATGCTAGCAGTGGCCTCTCCCACATAATACTTGCTATCGGTCTAGTAAAGTAGCCAATTGCTTAAGGGACAATTTCACAACTCCTATCACCACTTTTCCACACTCGCTATATTTACTTTATTGCTTCTTTACTTACAACAGCCCCTAGTTTTTATTTACGCGCTCTTTATTATCTTGCAACCTATCCAACAACACCTACAAAGTACTTCTAGTTTAATACTTGTTCTAGGTAAAGCGAACGTCAAGCGTGCGTAGAGTTGTATCGGTGGTCGATAGAACTTGATGTTATATTTGTTCTACCTTTAGCTCCTCATTGGGTTCGACACTCTTACTTATCGAAAACTGTTGCGATCCCCTATACTTCTGGGTTATCAAGACCTTTTTCTGGCGCCGTTGCCGGGGAGCAATAGCGTGGGGTGAATATTCTTGTGTGTGCTTGTTTGCTTTATCACTAAGTAATTTTTATTTGCTGTTCTTAGTTGTTTTCTATCTTTAGTTATGGGTAGGAAACGCAAAATACCAAAAAAATTAGTTGTACCTATTGAACCAATGGTTGAAGAACCACTCAAAATCTATCACACTGCTGAAGCTTATTACTTGGATCATCTTTGATCCCTTTGTGCTCGTGCTGAAACCCTAACTAGCTTAGTTGAGGGCAAATCTTTAGATGAGCATGCTTGTTATGTGCGACACCGCATATCTGAAAAAGGGAAAATTCTATTGGGTCAAATTCATCGTTTGCAATGCTATGCTTGGAATTTATGTGAAATATATGATTTTGCTTGTTGTTCTGAAAACCCTAAGAAACACCTTCCCTACCAATGTGAGTTTAGTGATAATGGAATCGTATCTTCTTATGCTAAAGGTGTTTATAATTACTATGATATTCAACAAATTGAAGAATTTGTTGCTTTTAAGGGTGCTTACGAAATTGCTTCTTTGATTGAAACGTACGATGCTACTTTTCATAAATCTGAAAATTTTGCCATACTTAAATATTGTTATGATAATTATGCTTCTAATCCCTATGTTGAAGCATATATTGAGGACTACTCCAAGAAGAGACTAATATTTTGCAGGAATCTATGGAAGAAGAAATTGATGAAACTGTGAGCTCATTGGATGAAAAAGATGATGAGGAGAGCGAAGAACAAAAGGAGGAAGAGCGGATTAGCTACCCATGCCCACCTTCTAATGAGAGTAACTCTTCAACTCATACATTGTTTAATTTCCCTTCGTGCTTACCGAAGGATGATTGCTATGATGATTGTTATGATCCCGTTGATTCTCTTGAAATATCCCTTTTTGATGATCCTTGCTATGCTTGTGGCCAAGATGCCAATATGAATTATGCTTATGGAGATGAACTTGCTATAGTTCCTTATGTTAAACATGAAATTGTTACTATTGCACCCACACATGATAGTCCTATTATCTTTTTGAATTCTCCCAACTACACTATATCGAAGAAGTTTGCACTTATTAAGGATTATATTGATGGGTTGCCTTATACCATTGCACATGATGATTTTGATGAGTATAATATGCATGTGCTTGCTGCTCCTACTTGCAATTATTATGAGAGAGGAACTATATCTCCACCTCTCTATGTTTCCAATACGATAAAATTGCAAGAAACTGTTTATACTATGCATTGGCCTTTACTATGTGTGCATGAATTGTTCTTTTATGACATGCTGATGCATAGGAAGAGAGTTAGACTTCGTCATTGCTTGATATATGTTACTTTGTGCTCACTACTAAATTACAAATCATTGCTAATTAAAATTGGCTTTGATATACCTTGGGATCAGGGTGGATTCACTACTTGAGCACTAGATGCCTAGCTTAATGGCTTTAAAGAAAGCGCTGCCAGGGAGACAACCCGGAAGTTTTAGAGAGTCATTTATTTCTGTTGGGTGCTTTCATATAGTTTAAAAACAACAAAAATAAAGAGGGGAACCCAGAACTTTTCAAAATGAAAAGTGAAAGTGAGATAGACGGACATTGTGAAAGTGGGGGACGTCCTTAAACTTGTTCAGGCCCATGGGAACTTTGTGAATCTTAATTACAGAAACTTTTCAATAAAAATAACTATCCCCTCGTACAATTCCATTGTATTATAAAAATAATGTGCCAAGGTTTGCCTTTAGGATGTTTACAATACTTGTTGGTTTGTACAGTGCAGGACAGAAACTTTGGCTGTAGTGCATGAATTTTATTTTTTTACTGGAACATCAAATGGTTATGATTCTTTTTGCACTGTCTTGAGGTACACATTGTTTATTTTTCCTAATTGTGGAAGAGTTTTTCAAGTATCAGAAGTATGGTGAATGTTTAGATTATTACAGACTGTTCTGTTTTTGACAGATTCTGTTTTTGATGCATAGTTTGCTTGTTTTGATGAAACTATCAATTTATATCAGTGGATTAAGCCATGAAAAAGTTATATTACAGTATACACAATGCAAAAACAAAATATGAATTGGTTTGCAACAGTACTTAGAGTGGTGATTTGCTTTATTATACTAACGGATATTATCGAGTTTTCTGTTGAAGTTTTGTGTGGATGAAGTGTTCTATGATCGAGAAGGTCTCGATGTGAGAAGGAAGAGAGGCAAGAGCTCAAGCTTGGGGATGCCCGAGGCACCCCAAGTAAATATTCAAGGAGACTCAAGCGTCTAAGCTTGGGGATGCCCCGGAAGGCATCCCCTCTTTCTTCAACAAATATCGGTATGTTTTCGGATTCGTTTCATTCATGTGATATGTGCAAATCTTGGAGCGTCTTTTGCATTTCGTTTTCATTTTATTTTATGCACCATGCTAGTATGAGATGGTCCTTGGTTGATTTATAGAATGCTCTCTGCACTTCACTTATATCTTTTGAGTATGGCTTTATAGAATGCTTCATGTGCTTCACTTATATCATTTGAAGCTTGGATTGCCTGTTTCTCTTTACATAAACAACCGCCATTTGCAGAAGGCTCTTTTGCTTCACTTATATTTGTTAGAGCGTGGGCATATATTTTGTAGAAAGAATTAAACTCTCGTGCTTCACTTATATCTATTTAGAGAGAGGACAGGAACTGGTCATTCACATGGTTAGTCATAAAACCTACATAAAACTTGTAGATCACTGAATATGATATGTTTGATTCCTTGCAATAGTTTTGCGATATAAAGGTGGTGATATTAGAGTCGTGCTAGTCGAGTAATTGTGAAATTGAGAAATACTTGTGTTGAGGTTTGCAAGTCCCGTAGCATGCACGTATGGTGAACCGTTATGTAACGAAGTTGGAGCATGAGGTGTTTATTGATTGTCTTCCTTACGACTGGCGGTCGGGGACGAGCGATGGTCTTTTCCTACCAATCTATCCCCCTAGGAGCATGCGCGTAGTACTTTGTTTCGATGACTAATAGATTTTTTCAATAAGTATGTGAGTTCTTTATGACTAATGTTGAGTCCATGGATTATACGCACTCTCACCCTTCCATCATTGCTAGCCTCTTCGGTACCGTGCATTGCCCTTTCTCACCTCGAGAGTTGGTGCAAACTTCACCGGTGCATCCAAACCCCGTGATATGATACGCTCTGACACACATAAGCCTTATTATATCTTCCTCAAAACAGCCACCATACCTACCTATCATGGCATTTCCATAGCCATTCCGAGATATATTGCAATGCAACTTCCATCATCATCATATACATGACTTGAGCATTCATTGTCATATTGCTTTGCATGATCGTAAGATAGATAGCATGCTGTTTTCATGGCTTGTCTGTTTTTTGATGTCATTTCTACGCTAGGTCATTGCACATCCCGGTACACCGCCGGAGGCATTCATATAGAATCATATCTTTGTTCTAGATATCGAGTTGTAATATTGAGTTGTAAGTAAATAAAAGTGTGATGATCATCATTATTAGAGCATTGCCCCAGTGAGGAAAGGATGATGGAGACTATGATTCCCCCACAAGTCGGGATGAGACTCCGGACGAAAAAATAGAAAATATATATAAAATAAAAATAAAAGAAGAGAAAGGCCAAAAAAAAAGAAAAAAAAAGAAAAGAAAGCAAAAAAAAGAGAGAAAAAGAGAGAAGGGGCAATGTTACTATCCTTTTACCACACTTGTGCTTCAAAGTAGCACCATGTTCTTCATATAGAGAGTCTCTTGAGTTATCACTTTCATATACTAGTGGGAATTTTCATTATAGAACTTGGCTTGTATATTCCAATGATGGGCTTCCTCAAATGCCCTAGGTATTCATGAGCAAGCAAGTTGGATGCACACCCACTTAGTTTAAGTTTGAGCTTTCATACACTTATAGCTCTATTGCATCCGTTGCATGGCAATCCCTACTCCTCACATTGACATCAATTGATGGGCATCTCCATAGCTCGTTGATTAGCCGCGTCGATGTGAGACTTTCTCCTTTTTTGTCTTCTCCACATAACCCCATCATCATATTCTATTCCACCTATAGTGCTATGTCCATGGCTCACGCTCATGTATTGTGTGAAAGTTTAAAAGGTTTGAGAAACGTCAAAAGTATGAAACAATTGCTTGGCTTGTCATCGGGGTTGTGCATGATGTGAATATTTTGTGTGGTGAAGATGGAGCATAGCCAGACTATATGATTTTGTAGGGATGAGCTTTCTTTGGCTATGTTATTTCAATAAGACATAATTGCTTGGTTGGTATGCTTGAAGTATTATTGTTTTTATGTCAAAGGATAAACTATTGCCTTGAATCACTCGTGTCTTAATATTCATGCCATGATTAGACATATGATCAAGATTATGCTAGGTAGCATTCCACATCAAAAATTATCTTTTTTATCATTTACCTACTCGAGGACGAGCAGGAATTAAGCTTGGGGATGCTGATACGTCTCCGTCGTATCTATAATTTTTGATAGTTCCATGCCAATATTCTACAACTTTCATATACTTTTTGGCAATTTTTTATACTATTTTTGGGACTAACATATTGATCCAGTGCCCAGTGCCAGTTCCTGTCTGTTCCATGTTTTTGGTTTCACAGAATATCCATATCAAACGGAGTCCAAACGAGATAAAAACGGACGGAGCTTATTTTTGGAATATTTGGAAAATCTAGGAGAAAGATCAACGCGAAACTGTGTCCGAGGTGGCCACGAGGCAGGGGCCCACGCCCTCCCCAGGAGGGCGCGCCCCCACCCTCGTGGGCCACCCGTAAGGCGGTTGATGCCCTTCTTCGGCCATAAGAAAGCTAATTTTTGGAAAAAAATCACGGCGAAGGTTTCAGTCCAATCGGAGTTACGGATCTCCATATATATACGAAATGGTGAAAGGGCAGCAGAACAGAACACAGAAACAGAGAGAGATAGAGAGATAGATCCAATCTCGGAGGGGCTCTTGACCCTCCCACGCCATGGAGACCATGGACCAGAGGGGAAACCCTTCTCTGGAGAAGGTCAAGGAAGAAGAAGAAGAAGGAGGGGGGCTCTCTCCCCCTCGCTTCCGGTGGCGCCGGAACGCCGCCGGGGGCCATCATCATCACCGCGATCTACACCAACACCTCCGCCATCTTCACCAACATCTCCATCACCTCCCCCCCTCTATCTAGAGCGGTCCACTCTCCCGCAACCCGCTGTACCCTGTACTTGAACATGGTGCCTTATGCTTCGTATTATTATCCAATGATGTGTTGCCATCTTATGATGTCTGAGTAGATTTTCGTTGTCCTATCGGTGGTTGATGAATTGCTATGATTGATTTAATTCGCTTGTGGATATGGTGCTGCCCTTTGGTGCCCATCATATGAGCGCGCGCGTGGATCACACCTTAGGGTTAGTTGTATGTTGATAGGACTATGTATTGGAGGGCAAGGGTGACAGAAGCTTCAGCCTAGCATAGAAATTGATGCATACGGGATTGAAGGGGGACCAATATATCTTAATGCTATGGTTGGGTTTTACCTTAATGAACATTAGTAGTTGCGGACGCTTGCTAATAGTTCCAATTATAAGTGCATAGAATTCCAAGTCAGGGATGACATGCTAGAATTGGCCTCTCCCACATAATACTTGCTATCAGTCTAGTAAAGTAGTCAATTGCTTACGGTACAATTTCGCAACTCCTACCACCACTTTTCCACACTCACTATATTTACTTTATTGCTTCTTCACTTACAATAGCCCCTAGTTTTTATTTATGCGCTCTTTATTATCTTGCAACCTATCCAACAACACCTACAAAGTACTTCTAGTTTAATACTTGTTCTAGGTAAAGCGAACGTCAAGCGTGCGTAGAGTTGTATCGGTGATTGATAGAACTTGATGGAATATTTGTTCTACCTTTAGCTCCTCGTTGGGTTCGACACTCTTACTTATCGAAAACTGTTGCGATCCCCTATACTTGTGGGTTATCAACTACATACCTGAGGTGATATCCGGTGGGTGCGACAAGTAGCACACCGGCACCGGCGCCTTGTAGCGAGAAGGCCCCATCAAAGTACATAATCCAGTTGCGACTTGTTTCCTTGCCAGGGAGAGTAGTCTCTTGAACTTCTTCATCGGGTGTTGCGGTCCATTCTGCAATGAACTCTGCCAAGACTCTGCTTTGGATCGTCGAAGTATTCTCAAACTTAAGACCAAAACTGGATAGCTCCAACGCCCATTCCACGATCCTCCTGGTGGCATCTGGGTTATGCAAGATCCATTGCAACAGGAGGCGGGTGACGACGGTGATCTCGTGTGCTTGGAAGTAATGACGCAACTTCCTCGAGGCCATAAGGAGGCCGAAGAGCAATTTCTGCACACCGGAGTACCTTGATCTAGCCCCCTGCAAGAGGGAGTTGACAAAGTAAACTGGGTGCTGCATCATTTTCTTCTTCCGCACCACTTCATTTGGTTGCGCCGCTTCTGCCCCAGTGGCGTCAGATTCTGTCGGGCGCCCTGCCTCGCCATCTGTCAGCTCTGCCATTGCTACCACTTCCCCATCGACCTCCCTCTGCGCCACTAGCGCAACACTGACCACTTGATTTGTTGCCGCTAGATATAGTAGCAACGGTTCTTGTGGTTTAGGTGCAACCTGTATCGGCGTAGAGGAGAGGTATTTCTTCAAATCTTGCAGCGCTGCTTCGGCCTCTAGGGTCCACTCCATTGGGCCCGCCTTTTTCAAGATTTTGAAAAAGGGCAGGGTGCGCTCAGTAGATTTGGAGATAAATCTGCTCAAGACAGCGACACGTCTAGGAAGCCGACGCACATCCTTGACTCGCCTTGGCGCCTCAATCTGCTCAATCACTTTGATCTTGTCGGGGTTCGCCTCGATCCCGTGCTGTGACACAAAGAACCCGAGAAGCTTGCCAGATGGAACACTGATGTCTACTACACAACCTTCTTCTTGTAGACGTCGTTGGGCCTCCGAGTGCAGAGGTTTGTAGGACAGTAGCAAATTTCCCTCAAGTGGATGACCTAAGGTTTATCAATCCATGGGAGGCGTAGGATGAAGATGGTCTCTCTCAAACAACCCTGCAACCAAATAACAAAGAGTCTCTTGTGTCCCCAATACACCCAATACAATGGTAAATTTTATAGGTGCACTAGTTCAGCGAAGAGATGGTGATATAAGTGCAATATGGATGGTAGATATGGATTTTTTAATCTGAAAATATAAAAACAGCAAGGTACCTAATGATAAAAGTGAGTGTAAATGGTATTGCAATGTTAGGAAACAAGGCCTAGGGTTCATACTTTCACTAGTGCAAGTTCTCTCAACAATAATAACATAATTGGATCATATAACTATCCCTCAACATGCAACAAAGAGTCACTCCAAAGTCACTAATAGCGGAGAACAAACGAAGAGATTATTGTAGGGTAGGAAACCACCTCAAAGTTATCCTTTCTGATCGATCTATTCAAGAGTCCGTAGTAAAATAACATGAAGCTATTGTTTCCGTTCCATCTATCATAGAGTTCGTACTAGAATAACACCTTAAGACACAAATCAACCAAAACCGTAATGTCACCTAGATACTCCAATGTCACCTCAAGTATCCGTGGGTATGATTATACGATATGTATCACACAATCTCAGATTCATCTATTCAACCAACACAAAGAACTTCAAAGAGTGCCCCAAAGTTTCTACCGGAGAGTCAAGACGAAAACGTGTGCCAACCCCTATGCATAAGTTCACAAAGGTCACTGAACCCGCAAGTTGATCACCAAAACATACATCAAGTGGATCACGTGAATATCCCATTGTCACCACAGATAAGCACATGCAAGACATACATCAAGTGTTCTCAAATCCTTAAAGACTCAATCCGATAAGATAACTTCAAACGAAAAACTCAATCCATTACAAGAGAGTAGAGGGGGAGAAACGTCATAAGATCCAACTATAATAGCAAAGCTCGCGATACATCAAGATTGTGCCAAATCAAGAACACGAGAGAGAGAGAGAGAGAGAGAGAGAGAGAGAGAGAGAAAGATCAAACACATAGCTACTGGTACATACCCTCAGCCCCAAGGGTGAACTACTCCCTCCTCGTCATGGAGAGCGCCGGGATGATGAAGATGGCTGTCCGTGTCAAAACCGGCGGATCTCGGGTAGGGTCTACCAAACTGTGCGTCTAAGGTCGATGGTTGCAGGAGACAGGGGACACGATGTTTACCCAGGTTCGGGCCCTCTCTATGGAGGTAATACCCTACTTCCTGCTTGATTGATCTTGATGAATATGAGTATTACAAGAGTTGATCTACCACGAGACCGTAATGGCGAAACCCTAGAAGTCTAGCCTGTATGACTATGGTAATGAATATATCCTATCTGGACTACACCCTCCGGTTTATATAGACACCTGAGGGATCTAGGGTTACATAGAGTCGGTTACATAAGAAGGAATCTTCATAGCTAGTCGCCAAGCTTTCCTTCCACACCAAGGAGAGTGCAATCCGGACACGGGTACAGTCTTCGGCCTTCATGTCTTCACAACCCACCTGTCCGGCCCATGGATAACAGGCCGGACACCCGATGACCCCTTAGTCCAGGACTCCCTCAGTAGCCCCTGAACCTGGCTTCAATGACGAGGAGTCTGGCGCGCAGATTGACTTCGGCATTGGAAGGCTGGCTCCCTTCTATCCGAACTCCAAGATAGTCTTCGGACGCGATGATAGTTTCCGGACCAGTCACACACACACACACACACACACACACCATACACAACCACATAGAGAATATGATTTTGCACGAGTCCAATCTGCTGACAAATTTCGGTAGCATGACATCACGTCCGACCGGTCATAATTCTGAACCGTTTCGTGTTCGACGCTCCACGTCCCGAGACGCGGTTGCCATTGGCATGTCTTGTCGAAGCAGAGATCGTGCCCCCTTATAGTGGGATTCTCATCAATGCGGGCACGGGTAATCCAACCGCGCCGTTTATACAGCCCTTGGGAATAGGCGAATTCTAAGGCGAGTGGGGAGGCGTTCGATATTTACTGCCTTTATAAGGGGATAAGGATTCCTGTAAGTGCATCTAGTGCCCCTTAGTGATTTTGGTGTATTGAAGACTTATAGGTTAAGTATCTAATGCGTTTATGAGTGTACACAGATCTATAAGTCTATGAGGAGTTTGATATTTACAGAGAAAGTCAACCCCTAAAAATGAAGTTCTTCGACTGAAGACTTTGATATACTGAAGACTTTCTGAAGACTTTGAAAGTGAAGAAATTGGTGTGACCTTGAAGACTTGGTATTCATTCGAGGAACATGAAGCGTGAAGACTTTTGTTTTCATAGTTTCATTTTCTCTTTCTTGAGTCATAGGAAACACCGTACTGTTAAAGGGGGTCGAGGAAATACTAAGGAGAAAATTTCCATGTGATGCTCAACTCAAATCCTACACCTACCAATCCCTTCGAGTGAAGCCATTGGAAATCTCATACAGTTCAGTCAATTTCTTCAGTGACAGAGACGCAGTTCTTCTGGTCACTGAGGACTTTGCTCTGACTGAGGAGTTAGGAATTCGCCAGTGCGAATTGTCTACACAGTGAGGAACATGATAGCCCTGAGGAATTTGTACCTCAAATTTCCGACCGTTGCTGTGCCGCGTGCCAGCTGTCCGAAAATATCTTGTCCACCTAACGGTCATATCATTGAAGGACATTTATGTCTTATCATGTCGGGCTGCTCCCTAGGCTATAAATAGCTGCCCCCTACAACCACTAGCTGGTTGGCTGCTCCGCGAGAACTTGACACTTGTCATTTGAGAGCAACCCATCCTCCGAGGACTTTGAGCGAAAATCATCAAGTGAGGAAAATCCAAACCCCAAACCCAAAACACCTACAAACCCAAAGTGATTGAGCATCACTGAAGACATTGATCCTGCATGGATCTGACGCTTGTTACCTTTGAAGATTGTGCTTCTTCCAGACGGTTAGGCGTCAAGGTCTAGAGCATCCAAGAGGAATTGTGGATCGCTGAGTGACCAAGTCTGTGAAGGTTTGGAAGTCACCTGAAGACTTACCACGAGTGATTGGGCGAGGACTATGTGTTCTTAGCTCAAGGAGAATACGGTGAGGACTGTGTGTCCGGGACTGGGTGTCCTCGAGTTTAAATACTCAGCCGCTCCAACCAGATGTACAACTGAGACAGCAGTTGGAACTGGTCTACCAAATCATTGTCTTCACCAAGCTTACTGGTTCTATTTCCTCAACTCTTTCATTTCCTCAGTAGTGTGCTGTTTGTTTATCATATCTGTGTTTGAAGACTTTGACTGAAGACTTTCTCAATTTCCTCAGTTCAATTTCTTCAGTCTGTTTGTCTTCATCTTGTGTTATCCTGTGTTTACGCTTTCTGTACTCTGTGTTTGTCTTCATTTCATCATGATGACTATGCTTGAATTCTATTATGTTTTCATCTGAGTACTTACTCCGCTGCTAGTAGTTCTTCGCTAAGGAATTTACTCACTAGCAAATTCCTCAGTGAAGAATTTCATAAAAATCGCCTATTCACCCCCCCTCTAGTCGATATAACGCACTTTCAATTGGTATCAGAGCGAGGTACTCCCTTGTTCTGTGTGATTTTGGTTTAACCGCCTGGAGTTTTAGTTATGTCGACCGCAGGTATGATCAAGGTCTCTGCTGGGTGTCCTACCTTCGATGGGACGGACTACCCCTACTGGAAGAATAAGATGCGAATGCATCTTGAGGCAATTGATAACGATCTTTGGTACGTTGTGGAAAATGGTGTTCCCTCCGTCACTCCCTCACTGAACGCTACTGATGTGAAGAGATTCAAGCAACTCGACTCCCAAGTGAAGAATATCATATGTGGCCATCTGAGTAAGGGTCAGTATGGTAGAGTGAGTGCTTTGGAAACTGCAAAGCTTATCTGGGATAGGCTATCCAAGGTCAATGAAGGAGTTTCAACTCAGCGTGACTCAAGAGTTGATGTTCTTCGTAATCTCTTCAATCGCTTCAAAAGACTCGACAATGAAAATGTGCAGCAAACCTTCGATCGCCTCACTGACATCTCAAATGAGCTTCAAGCACTTGGTGCCACTGACATCACCGACCATGAGGTGGTGAAGAAATTGCTGAGATCGCTTGATTCCTCATTTGACACTCTGGCACTGATGATACAAGAGCGTGGTGATTACAAGTCACTTGACCCCGCTGATATTCTCGAGAGGCTAAACACTCATGAGTTCCAGCTTGCTGAGAAGAGAGATCTCTACGGTACAAGCTATAGCAGATCACGTGCACTGAAGGCCAAGGTAGTATCTGAGTCCGAAGATGAAGACTCTGGTAGCAGCCTTGGTGATCCTGAAGAACTGAGTCGTGATCTAGCACTGCTTGTGAAGAAATTCCAGAAGTTCTCAAGACGTGGTCGCTTTGGAAAACCCTCAAGGAGCAATGATTCCTCATCCAGTGACTATAAGAAGAGGCTTTGTCACAAGTGCAAGAAACCAGGACATTACATCCAAGACTGTCCTCAGTGGGAAAAGGAATCAAAGAAGAAGAAATACAAGGATTACAGTTCTGATGATGCGAAGAAAAAGAAGAAGTCCTCAAAATCTTCATCATCAAAATCCTCAAAGTCTTCGTCTCACAAGAAGAGCAGCTCCAAGAAGGCTCAGGCATTCATTGGCAAGGAAATGGACTCTGAGGCTGAATCTGAAGAAAATGAGGAAGAGGGACAATCTGAAGATTTTGAGTCTGGTGTGTCAAGCCTAGCCCTCGCTACTGCATTCGTCAGCAAATCCATCTTCAACACTGAAGAAAGTGAACTCACCAACAAGGCTGATGAAAGCAGTGATGACTACGCTCCCACCTATTGCTTCATGGAAAAGGGTGCCAAGGTACTCAAATACGCCTCCTCTGAATCTAGCGATGACGAATCTGATGAAAAACTTAAGCCTAGCTACTCTAAACTTGCTAAGATTGCTGTGCAACAACAAAAGGCTTTTGAAAAGGTTCAAAACATGCTAGACAAAAGTGATGATATGTTGGGTGAAGAATTGGATTGCACTAAGGCCTTAACTGAAAATCTTCAGAGACTTCAGACCAGGTTTGACAACCTTCAAAATCATCATAACACTCTCTTATCTGACCATGAGAAGCTTTCTTATGAATATCTTCAAAAGAAGCAAGATCTTGAGAAGCTAAGAGAGAGTTATGAAGATCTTCAGAAGGAGCGCGATTCATTACTTGCTCAACAAATCAGCGCTGCTCAGGAAGAATTTATTCCTCCATGTTTAAAATGCATTGAACGAGAATCTGCTAATTCCTCACCCGAATGTTCAAATGCTTCAAATGTTACAAATTCTTCACCTGCCTCTGCTATCACTAATTCCTCATCTGAGGACATTGCTAGTATTACTGACGATGCAGGACTGAAGGAATTGTACATAACAGGCATGTACAAAAGCCTCAAAGGGCATCAGACTCTTTGTGATGTGCTTAAAAAGCAGATCCTCAACAGGAACCCTAGGAAAGAGGGTATTGCCTTTGAGAGGAAACTCGATGCTGATGGTACATATTGGAAGCCTGAACAGTACCCCAAAACCTCATGGGTTGCTGCAAAGGGACCTCCAGTTGATCCATCTAATTTATCTGGCTATACATGTGAATCTTCTCATTCTTCTGATGAGTCTTTTGACCCCAACTATAAACTGTTCAAAAATCAGAATGGTGAAGTATTTGCTAGATATGTTGGCACTAACTGCAGGAACGGTTCTCCTGTGAAGAAAATCTGGGTTCCCAAAAGGCGCCTTGAAAGTCTTTAGGTGAATGTCCTCATGACACCACCTGTGAGGAAAAGGAACCTCAGATCAAATTCTTCATATGGACCAAATTCTTCATATGAGCATTATTCTTCATATGGATCCAAGTCCTCATACGGACCAAATTCCTCAAGGGGATCAAATTCCTCACATGGATCAAAGTCCTCATATGAACATCATCGTGCTAACAACTCTGTTTCGCAGGGAAGAGCCAAGGGCTATGAATATGAGCATTATTCTTCAAATTATTATGTTCATAAGTCCTCGAAGAATTTCTCTGCTTATGCATATGCTTACCCTAACCCCTCTTATGTGAAACGAAATGGTTTGGCTGCTTTGCCACCATTCTCATATGGAGCTCGCAGAGTGATGAACTCTTTGCCACCCCTTCAGATGTGGGTGGTGAAGAAAAGGAACTAATCCCTTCTGCAGGGTCAGGTCTCCAGACGTGAAATAACGTCTGAAGAATTTGCTGGGGACCTGACAAAAAGTGCCTGAAAGGACGCAGGCTAACCATGATGAAATGAACTTTCATTTCACATGTCCTCCCTCTGTTTTATCTGTCTACTACTTGATGAAATTAATCTGATGAATTGTGATATCATATTCTTCACTGCTGAAGTATATGAGGTCGTAAGTTGCACTAATTCATCTGCAGGATGATCAACCCAAAGCCACTGAATGGGTACTTGATAGTGGATGTACAAATCACATGACTAGTGACAAGAATCTGTTAATGGATGCTCCCTTATCAGCGTCACACATGAAGCATATCATCTTCGCTGATAAAAGCAAAAGTCAGGTATTGGGTCTTGGTAAGGTTGCTATCACAAAGGATCGACACATGGACAAAGTCATGCTTGTTGAGTCCTTAGGATATAATCTTATGTCTGTCTCAATGCTTTGTGATCTTGATATGGTTGTTGTCTTTGGCAAGCATCGTTGTGTTGTGATTATGGAAGCTGGCAATTCCAAAGTCTTCGAAGGCTTTAGGAGAGGAGACTTGTATATTGTTGATTTCTCTGCAGATTCACAACCAGCTGTGTGCCTACTTGCAAAAGCTTCAGAAGGATGGCTATGGCATCGATGACTTGGTCATGCAGGCATGAGGAATTTGAACACGCTTGCAAAGAAGAAACATGTCATTGGCATTGAGAATGTCAAATTCCTCAAGGATCACTTGTGCGGTGCCTGTGAAGCTGGAAAGATGACAAAGGCCAAGCATCCAGCGAAGACTATCATGACCACTACTCGTCCATTTGAATTGCTTCACATGGATCTCTTCGGTCCTAACCATTATTCCTCTGTTTTGAATGAAGCATCTCAATATGGCTTTGTTATTGTTGATGATTACTCTCATTACACATGGGTACACCTTGTCTCTTACAAAACTGAAGTGCAGGGAGTCTTCAAACGATTTTCCTCGAGGGCTTCAACCAACTTTGGTGTGAAGATTAAGCACATCAGAAGTGACAACGGCACTGAGTTCAAGAATTCGGGTCTCGATGACTACCTTGATGAACTTGGTATTACTCATGAGTTATCTGCTCCTTATACTCCTCAACAGAATGGTGTCGTGGAGCGCAAGAACAGGACTCTTGCTGAGATGGCTCGCACTATGCTCGATGAGTACAAAACCCCTCGTCGTTTCTGGGTTGATGCAATTGATACTGCGTGCCATATCATCAACAGAGTATATCTTCACAAATTCTTCAAGAAGACTGCATATGAACTCCTCACTGACAAGAAACCTAATGTAAGTTATTTCAAAGTCTTCGGTGCTAAATGCTGGATTAGAGATCCTCATCACAACTCTAAATTTGCACCGAAAGCACATGAAGGTTTTATGCTTGGTTACGGAAAGGACTCGCACACCTACAGAGTCTTCAACAATGTTCTTCACAAGATTGTTGAAACTGTAGATGTGCGGTTCGATGAAACTAATGGCTCGCAAAGAGAGCACCTACCTTCTGTGTTAGATGAACCTGCACCTGAGGATTCAATCAAGCACAAGGCTACTGAAGATTTCATTCCTACTGAAGAATCTGCTGAAGAATTCATTCCAGAACGTGAAGAACGTCGAGCTGATGCACCTGAAGAAAATGCTGAGGAAATTGATGCTGAAGAAAATGCTGATCAAATTCCTCAACGACAACCAGCTCACCCTCGCGTTGCAAAAGAAGTGCAAGTGCAGAAGATCATCGATGACATTAGAGCACCAGGTCCTCTCACACGCTCAAAAGCTTCACATCTATCTAACTTTTGTGGGCACTTTGCTTTTGTCTCTATCACAGAGCCCACTAAGGTAGATGAAGCATTTCTGGAGCCTGAGTGGATTCAGGCCATGCAAGAAGAATTACATCAGTTCAAGCTCAACAACGTATGGGAACTAGTCGATCGTCCCGATCCTCGCAAGCATAACATCATTGGCACAAAGTGGATCTACCGCAACAAGCAAGATGAAAATGGTGTTGTGGTGAGGAATAAGGCACGACTAGTAGCTCAAGGCTACACACAGGTTGAAGGAATTGATTTCGATGAAACTTTTGCACCTGTTGCTAGACTTGAGGCTATTCGCATGTTGCTTGCTTATGCTAACCATCATGATATCATCTTACACCAAATGGATGTGAAAAGTGCATTCCTCAATGGTAAGCTTGAGGAAGAAGTATATGTTGCTCAACCACCAGGTTTTGAAGATCCAAAGCATCCTGACCAAGTCTACAGACTTAACAAGGCCCTCTATGGCCTCAAGCAGGCCCCACGGGCGTGGTATGATACACTGAAGAAATTCTTCATGAAGAAAGGCTTCACACCCGGTTCACTCGATCCTACTCTCTTTACTAAATCTTATGGTGGTGAACTGTTTGTGTGCCAAATATATGTTGATGATATTATCTTTGGATGTACTGACCAACGTTATAGTGATGAATTTGCCTATATGATGAGAGAAGAATATCAAATGTCTATGATGGGAGAGTTGAAATTCTTCTTAGGTCTTCAAATTCGTCAACAGTGCAATGACATATTCATATCTCAGGAGAAATACCTCAAGGATGTCCTAAAGAAATTCGGCATGCAGGATTGCAAAGGCATCAAAATTCCTATGCCCACAAATGGTCAACTATGCACTGATGAAAATGGTACTGACTTCGACCATAAGGTATACCGCTCCATGATTGGTTCTTTATTGTACTTATGTGCATCTAGGCCAGATATAATGCTTAGTGTTTGCATGTGTGCACGATTTCAAGCTGCACCGAAGGAATCACACCATAAGGCTGTGAAGCATATTCTTCGATATCTAGCTCACACACCAACACTAGGATTATGGTATCCCAAGGGCTCGGATTTTGATCTCATTGGATATTCAGATTCTGACTATGCTGGTGACCGTGTGGATCGCAAGTCAACTTCCGGTACTTGTCATTTCCTCGGACGATCCTTGGTCTATTGGTCCTCGAAGAAACAGAACTGCGTATCACTATCTACTGCTGAAGCTGAGTACATTGCTGCTGGTTCTTGCTGTGCTCAACTACTATGGATGAAGCAAACGCTCAAGGACTATGGCATCAACGTGAAGAATGTGCCTCTCCTCTGTGACAATGAGAGTGCCATCAAGATTGCTCACAACCCAGTTCAGCACTCGAAGACAAAACACATTCAAATTCGTCATCATTTTCTTCGTGATCATGTGTTGAAGGGCGACATTTCTATTGAGCATGTGAAGACTGAAGAACAGCTAGCCGATATCTTCACTAAGCCCTTGGATGAGAAGAGATTTTGCAAGTTGCGGTGTGAGCTAAATATCTTAGAATCTTCGAATGTACTTTGAAAAGGCACTCATCCTAACACTTATGCAAAATTGATGACTTAGATGTGCAACACATGAAGAAACGTTTTTCTTCAATCAATGAAGAATAACACTCTAAGTGTGAAGAAATTAATGAAGAATTTGATTCTCAGAACCCTACGACAATTGTACGCGGTGTCTGAAATCATCATTCTTACACGGTGGGTCACGCCACCACAAAAGTTGAAAATCTTCAATTTGAGTTTTTCCTCAACTTTTGAAATTCTTCAGGTTTTTTTAAATTCTTCAAACTTTACAAAGTCTTCACTTGTGCCGTCGTTTTTCTTCATTGGCTATATATATATATATATATGGTTTTATGTCCTCTACAACATTCACTTATAGCTATTTCTTCAAGTTGGAACTTTTCTGCTAAGTGAATGTGATCGGACCCTTCCCCTCTATGCTACACTCAATCCAATCTATTCACAAATTCTTCATGTGCGTTCTATTTGAAACTCGTTCAAATTCTTCACTGTGTCCTTGTCAGCTGAAGAAATTGCGAACGGAAAGCTAAAACTAATCTTACCCAAACTTTCGGATTTGCCGCTCAAACCATTCCGCATCCCACGATGGATTATTTTATCCACCCACAATCTTACACGATCTCAACCACACAGTACGTGGGTGACACATGTCGCAAGAAGGAGAACGGCCAGGGGCACGTTCGTCCCAAATCTTCGGACAAATAGTTTTTCACTGAGGCTATAAATACCCCCCTTCGCCATCCTCACTTCTTTTACCCCGCTCGATCTCACTCCCTCGCTTGAGCTCTCCAAACCCTAGCGCCGTCGCTACTCTATCGTCGCCGGTGAGGAAAAGCTTCACTGCCTCGACCTCATCGCCGTCATACTCGCGCCGACCGCGGAAATCTTCACCTCCGCCACGCCGTAGACGTCTTCCTCCGCCAAGTTAGGGCGTGGAAGATCTGCATCGACGAACTTCACTGTTCCAACTCCCAGTTCGTCGTGTTCTTCGTTCAGGGTAATTAAAAGCTAATTTTACTGCCCTCGTTGATTCGAAATTTTTCTACAAAATCTTCAAAGGTGTTTTATTCTTCAAATCCTCACACACAAAACACCTCACATGCTATCTGTTCTTGATTCATTTCCCTAAGCATATATAACGCTTAGTGAAATTCCTCAAGACGAATCTGGTCAAATTCCTCAACCTTGTTCTTTATGCAAAAACCTCTGAGAATGCATATGACCTCTTCAAATTCCTCGCAACTATACTCTGTTCAAAGGTACACATGTCTGCTGCTGAATCATTAGGTTCTCATCAACTTAACTCATTTGCAGCGTTCCTCGAAGAAAAGTTGCATACTTCTTCAGAGAGTTCAATTGTTCAAATTCCTCTTCTGAAGAAAATGGCTGAAGGTAAAAGGCCACAGAAAGGAGGAAAGAAGCCTGAGGTGATGACAACTTTTGAAATAACTGAGGATATCTATGATGAGTACTGCACGCCTGATGAAGCTAAGTTTGGCAAAGAAGATAAAAATCAGCGCAAGGTGCGAATCCAGAGGATTGAAAGGAGATGTGCACGTGAATGGAGGGAGTACAGATATGTTACTCCAAAATACATGAATAAATTCGCTGTAAACCCTCCATGCCAAAGACCTCCATTGGCACCTGGCCAAGTGGCTGATCCCACCAGCATCAAGCGTGGTGAGGAATTTCCTAAAGAATGGGCCAAGCGCCAAGCTAAACTGGCAAGGCAAGCCAGAGAAGCAGTGAGGAAATTCAATGAAGACTCTGCTGCTGCTGCTACTGCCACTGAGGCCTCGGTCAAGCCGAAGAAAGCAATGCTAAAGAAGCCCGCTCGCAAGCCAAGTGCTTCATCTTCAATGCCCTCACGACCAAGTTCCTCAGTTGCGCCCTCACGACCAGAATCTTCAAAATCTTCAAAGCAAATTCCTCATGCTGCTCCTGCTCCACCAAAGTCCTCAGCACCTGTGCATCTGGCCTCATGCCAAAGGACGACTGGCATCTCTATTGCCTCTGGTGTCTCAGCTAGTTCTTCAGCTGCACCAAATTCCTTAGCAAGACCCTCACTGCTGAAGAAAAAGGCTACTGCTGGACGCATCACTCGCACAAGTCCTCAGAAGAAGCAGGTAGTCTTCACTGTGCCATCTGATGATGATGAAGCTGATGAAGAAGAACTTACTGAAATCATCAGGGACCGACAAGAACAGGCTGCTAAAGCCAAAGGCACACCTGTGCCCCTGCTATTGGATCCAAAGGCGATCCTAGATTATATTGATCTCTGGCATAAGGATCCTCACACACCTATGCCTGATTTCAAGCTGACACCTGGTCAAAGTCACATGCTGACTCACTTCATCCAAGAGGAGAAGTGGAAATATGATAAGGCCAGAGAGATCAAGAAATCACAGTACCGCAAGGAGAAGCCACTGAAGAAAAAATGTTCTCTCAATGAAGCCTGAGGAACTTGTCAAGATGCAGGCTGAGATCAAAGCCCTCAGCGAAAATTTGACTCCTACTATGCTGATTGGAAAGGAGCCAAGGTCAGATTTGTGAGGCTGACTGATACCTTCACCAAGGGTGCAGCCTCAAAGCCACAATTTCCTCAAGCTGAAGCATCTGTTCAGCAAACTGAAGAACATGCCAGCACCGCTGATGAAGTTCAGGCTGCTAAAGAAAATGCTAGTTCCAAGGCTGATGACTCTGCTCCAGCCGTTGATGAAATTGCCAGGGCATCCACTAGTGGTGCGCCTGAAGAAATTGAAGAAACCAGGGCAATTGCATCAGTTGCGCCTGAGGAAAATCAAACAGATTCCTCAGCTCCACCTGCGCCTACGCCAACTCCAATTCTTCCATCTGCATTGGATGTGAGGAAAACAAAGGCTGCAGAACGAGCTGCTGTGAAGAAAAGGAAGGCATCCAATGCTTCAGAATCTTCAGCTCCCAAGAAGATGAAGCCGATGACAAGCTCTTTTGCAAATCCCATTGATGCCATTCCTATCTCCTCCGAGCCATCAAAGGACCTTGTTCCTTTTGGTGAAGATTATGAGATCCCTAGTGGATCAGATGAAGAAACTCAATCTGCTGCTTCGTCAGAGCAGATTGATGAAGAAATTGAAGCGGATGCAATCCCTTCAACCCCAATGGTCTCATCACCAATGCCTCAGTTTGATGTAGAAGAGGCTGGTGTTGAAGAACTTGATGAAGATGTGGATATTGGAAGCACCACTCCAGTGATGAATGACGACTTTTGGGAAAGTCAGCATCCCAATTCCCCACTCTTCACTCCCCTGCAGCAAATTCCTCACTCCCCTTCACCAACAGTACAATTGGGCTCTGAAGAAATTCATCCCACCGCATCTGTGAATGAAGAAATTCCAGCCACTAGCGCTGAAGAAACTGCTGCTGATACAGACAAGGTGACTGCACCTGAGGAAAATCCTGAAATTCCTCAGCCTGAAGAACCTGAGATCGTGATTCCTGAGGTCGTGATGCAACTCACTGACACTCCTCTGCCAAAGCCAAAGGATCCGTTCTCAAGGAAACAAAAATTCAAGGCTGAAGACTTCTTTGGTGAGCACGTGTTCTTCACTGAATACAACCCCTATGACTCTGCTCGCATAAGGAAGAGGCGTTTCTGGACAGCAAGTCAAGCAAATTTCTATTCCTCAGTGCTTTTCAACAAGGACAAAATCTTCGATCATGCACATATTCCTCACGTGGATATGGTGTCTTTGCCGTGCTTCACGCCAGTGCTCAGTGTTCTTCACGACGCTGGGCTGCTCAACTTCTGCACAGATATATGCGACTGGAATGAAGAGCTTATTCTTCAATTCTATGGAATATTGCACATCACCGGCAACTCTGAAGATATCAATTCATGGGTTTTGGACTGGATGACTGACAACACCCACCATAAGGCCCCTGCATCTGAATTGCTTCGGGTCCTTCCTCTGAGTCCACCCACTGAAGATGCTCGCTGTGTGTACAACGAACCTGAGCTTTCAAATCATTATATGCAAGTGCTGATGAAGCCTTTGAAGCCAGGGCAGGCTCCTAGAGCCAATTTCCTCGTCAAGGAATTGCTGTATGTGCCAAGGACTGTCTATCGCATACTGACGAAGACAATGAGTCCCATCAAAGGCCACGACTCGTCTGATGAAGAAGTCGTTGGCATCATGAAGAATCTGCTTTTCAACATCATCCATGGCGTTCCCGTCAACTTCCATGATTTCTTCATGAGGACTCTGGCCAACATTGCTATGTCACCATTTGAGCTGAAGCCTTATGCACCTTGGATAATGAAATTCATCAGGATAAGGTCTTCACTCAACTACAAAGCTGAAACGCTCAACCACTTCAGCTACTTGCCTCCCATTGAAGTCCTCAAACGGACATTTTCCTCAGCTGAAGAAAAAGGCAAGGCCACTGCTGTGATAGATGAAGGCATTCGTCCATTGGATGGCCAATTTCGCAAAGCTGCATCTTACTCCACCAATGATGACTCTGCCACACATGACTCTGCTGCTAACACTGCCAAGCCAAATCCTCAAGCCACAGCACCCAGGGTGATGACTGATCGTGAGTTACTCCTCAGTCTTCATCAAAAGGTTGATCGCAATCACAAATGGGTCAAGCGTCAGTTTGGTTCAATTCTTCACAACATGACTTCCACACACAATGCAGTGAAGAAAAACCACTACTACCTTCATGAAACCCTCAACCGCACCTGGGCTGTTGTATCTCAAGTGTACAGTACTGAAGACTTGGAGAAAATGGGTCTCAAAGAAGATTTTGACTGGTTTGCACCTCCTCCGAAGAAATACAAGAAGGTCAAGGTTCCTTCTTTGGTTGCCAGTTCATATTCTTCATCGCGTGCGACTGATGAAAATGAAGACTTGGACGACACTGCAGCAGGCCCTACTTCAACGACCGACCCCAACAACGCTGGCGCTCCTTCATCAACTTGAAAATCTTCAGGGGCGTTAGTCCTCAGTTTCGATCCTTTTGGTCATTTGATGACAAAGGGGGAGAAATCTGAGTTAGTCTTCAAGCGGGTCTATAATAAGGGTTTATTCGTTTTTTTAAGTTACAACTCTCGTTCTTCCGAAACTTTTATTGGATCGAGTTGTAATCTTAAGTCCGATGGTGCGCTGATACTTTTGTTGCACTTTGCTTTGATACCTTGATGCGCTATTCTGCATGCTTATTCCTCGTTAATATTATTGCACGCATGCTGAATTACATCAGGCACCATATTTCATCATGCATTTCAAATTCTTCATATTATACATCAAATGCGTGTATGAATTACAAGATATAGGGGGAGATCTCCATGATTCAACTCTTCAAATGTGCATTGCTACAGAAGCAAATTCCTCACTATGCACATCTTCAAGGGGAGTTCTTCTATATCTTGCAATCAAATTCCTCAATATCAGTATTTACACTTCATATATTTATCCCCGTTGAAAACTTAACCTATGTTGTCATCAATCACCAAAAAGGGGGAGATTGTAAGTGCATCTAGTGCCCCTTAGTGATTTTGGTGTATTGAAGACTTATAGGTTAAGTATCTAATGCGTTTATGAGTGTACACAGATCTATAAGTCTATGAGGAGTTTGATATTTACAGAGAAAGTCGACCCCTAAAAATGAAGTTCTTCGACTGAAGACTTCGATATACTGAAGACTTTCTGAAGACTTTGAAAGTGAAGAAATTGGTGTGACCTTGAAGACTTGGTATTCATTCGAGGAACATGAAGCGTGAAGACTTTTGTTTTCGTAGTTTCATTTTCTCTTTCTTGAGTCATAGGAAACACTGTACTGTTAAAGGGGGTCGAGGAAATACTAAGGAGAAAATTTCCATGTGATGCTCAACTCAAATCCTACACCTACCAATCCCTTCGAGTGAAGCCATTGGAAATCTCATACAGTTCAGTCAATTTCTTCAGCGACAGAGACGCAGTTCTTCTGGTCACTGAGGACTTTGCTCTGACTGAGGAGTTAGGAATTCGCCAGTGCGAATTGCCTACACAGTGAGGAACATGATAGCCCTGAGGAATTTGTACCTTAAATTTCCGACCGTTGCTGTGCTGCGCGCCAGCTGTCCGAAAATATCTTGTCCACCTAATGGTCATATCATTGAAGGGCATTTATGTCTTATCATGTCGGGCTGCTCCCTAGGCTATAAATAGCCGCCCCCTACAACCACTAGCTAGTTGGCTGCTCCGCGAGAACTTGACACTTGTCATTTGAGAGCAACCCATCCTCCGAGGACTTTGAGCGAAAATCATCAAGTGAGGAAAATCCAAACCCCAAACCCAAAACACCTACAAACCCAAAGTGATTGAGCATCACTGAAGAGATTGATCCTGCGTGGATCCGACGCTTGTTACCTTTGAAGATTGTGCTTCTTCCAGACGGTTAGGCGTCAAGGTCTAGAGCATCCAAGAGGAATTGTGGATCGCTGAGTGACCAAGTCTGTGAAGGTTTGGAAGTCACCTGAAGACTTACCACGAGTGATTGGGCGAGGACTGTGTGTTCTTAGCTCAAGGAGAATACGGTGAGGACTGTGTGTCCGGGACTGGGTGTCCTCGAGTTTAAATACTCAGCCGCTCCAACCAGATGTACAACTGAGACAGCAGTTGGAACTAGTCTACCAAATCATTGTCTTCACCAAGCTTACTGGTTCTATTTCCTCAACTCTTTCATTTCCTCAGTAGTGTGTTGTTTGTTTATCATATCTGTATTTGAAGACTTTGACTGAAGACTTTCTCAATTTCCTCAGTTCAATTTCTTCAGTCTGTTTGTCTTCATCTTGTGTTATCCTGTGTTTACGCTTTCTGTACTCTGTGTTTGTCTTCATTTCATCATGATGACTATGCTTGAATTATATTATGTTTTCATCTGAGTACTTATTCCGCTGCTAGTAGTTCTTCGCTAAGGAATTTCCTCACTAGCAAATTCCTCAGTGAAGAATTTCATAAAAATCGCCTATTCACCCCCCCTCTAGTCGATATAACGCACTTTCAATTCCCTCTCCCTCTCCCATGCCCTCTCTTTATCTCCGCCCTTCCAATCTCGTGCTCCAGCACCCAAGTTCTAATCTCCTTTCCACACGAGCTAGCACTCAACCATGTCCGGATCCGGAGGTCAGAGCAAGTGGATGGTCTCCTCCGTCAAGGAGGAGGACATTACTGAGCTTCGAGCGGCCGGATACTTGGCGAAGGAAATCGCCCACTGCCTACCAGCCGAGGGACAAGTCATCCCCGCGCCGGAGCCCAACGAGAGGGTGGTATTCATCCCTCATTTCTTCCACGGACTAGGGTTCCCGCTCCACCCTTTCGTCCGCGTGCTGATGTATTATTACGGGATAGATTTCCACGATCTGTCCCCGAACTCCTTCCTCAAAATCTCGGCATTTATCGTCATGTGTGAGGCCTTCCTCCGCATCCAACCCCACTTGGGGCTATAGCTGAAAGTCTTCAACGTGAAGCTGAAGGTGGTGGATGGCAGCACGCGGAATGCGGGGGAGCCATAGTGAGTAAGCTGTCCAACGTCTCTTGGCCGAAAGGCACTTTCGTGGGGACAGTAAAGGAGTGGCAAAAATAGTGGTTCTACATCACAGAACCCCGCGGCACCACCTGGGCCTCAGCCACCGAATTCCGCTCCGGCGCTCCCATGCGACTCACCTCCTGGGTCGAGAAGAGTCCGAACTGGTGTCCGTCCGATGAGCTGATAGCGTTGCAGACGCGCATCCAAAGCATGATAGCCAAGGACGTCAAGCTTGTTGATGTAATTCAGGTGATGCTAGTTCGCCGGATCCTCCCGTGCCAGCGTAGAAGTCGCCCTCTATGGGAGTTTAATCCGAAGAAGCACCAAACTCTGGAGAGGCTCTTCAAAACTACTCACGAAGGTGCCTGGAAGTTGCTCTTTAAGGGCAACGAGAAACTGCCGGCCACAGATTCAGATCGTGGGCACGATTGCAAACACCTCGCCAGCAAGGTATGTTATTTTCGACATATCCCCAACTTAATTGTTTCGAGGATGATGTCTGAGTTTATCATTGCTTTTCCAGGATTGGATGGAGAGGGCGAAGCGGATTCAGTGTCTGGCTCTGCTGCCTGAAGAACCGGCCATCCCGCGTCTGGCGAAGATGCTGGCGCTGGCGCCATATAAGGTGCCGAAGAAGAAGGCCAAGGGGGCCAAAAGTGGCCCCCGTCGCAAGGGCACTTTGGACGTGACGTCCGAAGACGAGGAAGCCCATTCCTCCGTCCCTGAGGACGACGACGAGGAAGAGGAGGAGGAGGAGGAGAAGAACCCTCCCCCTAAGGAGAAGAAGAGGGGGGCCTCCATGAATCTGGAGGCGGGAACGCCCAAGAAGGGGAAGGGCGCCCCTGCGGTTGACACCGCATGGGACGTCGACAGCAGTCCAGAGCGACGGCTCCGCACTAAGCCCCGGGCCGCATTGTAAGTACTATGACTCCCGTACATAAGTGTACCCGACCTCTCCTTTTTATTGTTTTGATGTGGTTAATTGTGCCATTGCAGTCCGGCCCGTGGCAGCATCCAGCGATCCTCATCTGGGGGTTCGTTGGATCCGGCAGAGATGGTCAGTATGTCGCCGCCGCCCTCTTACTCCCCTAAGGCCAAGGACGACACCGAAGTGTTGTCCCGGAGGACCGCTCCGAGCCAGGGAGGGGCCCATGACACTGTCCAGGAGGCGCTGCAAGGCGAGACTCTGCTGCCGGACACATGGGGGAGCAGATCCCTATGGAGACCAGCGAAGAGGGACATATTCAATTCGGACCTCAGGAGAATACGATCCCGGGGACCGATACGGCCCCAGAATCTGGCGTGTGCCTTCCTTCGAAGGATGGGGGGGGTGCGCCAATTCCACTGATGGCCCCTGTCCAACCAGGGGCACCAGATAACATGATGGAGGCACTACGAGGAGCCTCCATTGTGGACGAGCATCGTATACTTATGGGTACGGTGATCAAGAAAGTTCAGTCCATCAAGAGTGGACTAAACGAGGCCTGCCACAACTTGTTGACAGGTTTCGAGGTAAGTCACGTAAAAAGAGAACACCCCGTGCTGACAGTAGCCCCTGAGACACTGTCCGGTGTTCGGAAAGAAAGGCCGAACAGGGGATGAAGCCTTTGTAGGAGACTAATTATGTGATTAAACAGGCGTCGCTATTGGCCGCGACCTCGCATGCTGCCGAAGTCTCTGAACTGAAGTAGAGGTTGGAGCGGACCGAGAACGAGCTCGGCGAGGTGAAGATTCAGCTCCACAAGAAGCAAGGTGAGTAACGACTTGCTGTGTATTCGGAAAGAGTAAGTAGTGAGTATTGACTGGAGTGTCATAATATGTGTAGGGGCGGCGACCGAGGTCGAGGCCCTGAAAAACGCCTTGACTGAAGCCGAGGGGAAGGCTGTCCAACAGCAAGCCGCCCGTAAGAAGCTCAAGGCCCGGGTCGGCGAGGTCCAGCATGACCTCCAGGACGCGGTGACGAAGTGTGAGGCCTTTGAGCGTGAGGCGCCGGCTCAAGAGTCCGAACTTACCAATGCTTGCCAGAGCGCAGAGGCCGCACGGAGTGAGGCTCGGGGCACTCTCTAGGAGATCCAGGAGGCCAAGAAGATCACAGCGGGTAAGGCTTTTAACATGCAAAGCAAGTATGCAGAGAAGAAGTACCTTTTACTAACCCGGGTTCGGAGTTGCCCAGGGGCCTTTATGGATCTTCCATGCAGTGTGTCCGATGCTGCGGAGTTCTTCCGAGCCGGAGAAGGGAATTCCACGGAGAAGCTGTTCTGGTCGCAGTATGATGTGCTAGAGCATCCGGTGCCCTTTGCCGATCAACTGAAACAGTTTCTCGAGCTGCACAGGGTGGCCGAACTGGCCATGAAGGATTTAATAATTCGGCTTTGGCTAGCCGAGGCTATACCGAGCAGTTATTTTGGCCTCGTGAAGTGGGTGATGGAGGCTTGTCCGCGGCTAAACGTCGTCAAGCAATCAGTCTGTATCGAAGGTGCCCGCATGGCCTTCGCTCGTTGCAAGATGTAGTGGGCGAAGATGGACGCCGTCGAGATGGCCAAGGGGCCGCCGGAGGGCAAGGAGCACCGCACACCCGAGTGATATTTTGCGGATGTGTCCTGGAGGGGTCTTGACTTGCAGCAGTGCAGTGCGGGCAGGACATTATTTTCGAATGAAGACATTCATTTTTTGTCTTTGTATGATGAAAACAAATATGGTTTGTAATATAATGTTTGTGATGTTTTGATTGTTTCCTCCTATGCGACTGTTTTGTATGGAATCTGAGGGTTGGCCAGTCGTCGGCTTCTGCCCTCACGTAGGTAGTACGGAGGTGTTCGGGATGGAATATAAACAATCTTGATCCAATTATATGGTCCTTGAAGGAGTTGTTTAGCACAACAAACCAGGCAATCAGACTATGCGGCTTAAACACCCTCACTTAGCCATAGGAGTTTTATAATAAAAGATAGGCGCAACCCCTGGTACACAAACCAGAGTGCTGTCCGCGTCTGATCGGGAAGTACCGATCCTTCGCGGAATGCGGAAAAAATCTCCAACGATTTGAGACCTCCAAATAGCTGACCAGCTCTCGCCGCATCATGACAGTCAGTTTTTGGCTTTCTCTATTGAGGTGCTCATCTGGTCTAGGCCAGGGCACAATCGCAGTAGTTCTCCCTTTACTACCCTAGCCGATATAGCGGAACATAGGGTAGCAAGCACAGGAGTCGGGCAACCCAACTATTGACCAAAGACATGATTCGGTGCCAATGCATATAATGCTAAATTCGGGGTGCCGCACGTATCTATAAGAAGTGTTCGGACTTTGTTGCCGTATTATGGGGCGATAGGGAACCCCTGGCAAATATGAAACGTACCAAAGTGTACGGGTGCGAGGATATAAGTAATTAATAGCAACGGGAAACAGAAAAAGAGCAGAGGTAGTATCTGGGGCCCCTTGACGTGGCCCGTAAACTGTTTCCATTATAGTTGGGTTAATGCGTCAAAGCGCATTTATACAAATAATGCGATAAGCAACCGGCTATTTAACATGCTAAAACCAGAGGAGAGCTGCATTTGGGTACTAAAAACGGGTAGAGTAGTCGTTGGATTATCCTCTAGGGCTTCCCCTGTATGCCATTGCTCTACGCCAATCTGGTGTACTTGTCCTTTGACAGGACCGATAATCAGGCCATTGGAGGAGGCCTATATAAAAGATACCTGAAAAAAGGGAAAAAGAGAAAAAAAGGAAATAGTAAAGATACTAGTGAGTCCGGGATCGGTGTAGCCGAACTACAAGCTAGCTGTGCCTCCGTCGATGCCCATGGGATTTTGAGTGCATAATTATGTACGCGAGGTGCGGATGCGGCTACCTCATCAGGACCGGGATGGAGGTCGAATTTCTAGTCGAGCTCTTGACGAGCCGAACCGTCCTGTTGCAGTGTGGTCCGGACTCTCTTAGTGATGTCCAGGGGCTCGCCAGCCGGATTACGGTTCTGCTTGAGAAGGCCGCTCTGTACTTCTGCTGCTAGGGCGGCTGTGTGCTCCTCTATACGGAGGGAGCGTTCAGTATTTCCATTGACTGTTATGACGCCGCGTGGACCGGGCATCTTGAGCTTGAGATAAGCATAGTGTGGCACTGCGTTGAATCTAGCAAACGCGGTTCGTCCGAGCAGTGCGTGGTAGCCGCTGCGAAAGGGGACGATATCGAAGATTAGCTCTTCACTTCGGAAGTTGTCCGGAGTACCGAAGACCACCTCCAGCGTGATTGAGCCCGTGCAACGAGCCTCTACGCCTGGTATGACTCCTTTAAAGGTGGTCTTTGTAGGTTTGATTCGTGAGGGATTAATGCCCATTTTGCGCACTGTATCCTGATAGAGCAGGTTGAGGCTACTACCCCCGTCCATTAGGACTCGTGTGAGGTGAAATCCGTCGATGATTGGGTCGAGGACCAGTGCGGCCGTACCGCCATGACGGATACTAGTTGGATGATCTCGACGATCAAAGGTGATCGGGAATGACGACCATAGATTGAATTTTGGGGCGACTGGCTCTACCGTGTAGACGTCCCTGAGTGCTCGCTTGCGCTCCCTTTTGGGGATGTGTGTAGAGTATATCATGTTCACCGTTTTGACTTGAGGGGGAAATTTCTTCTGCCCCCCAGTGTTCGGCTGCCGAGGCTCTTCGTCCTCGTCCTTGCTTTGTGATCCCTTTTCCTTATCCTCGGCATTTAACTTGCCAGCCTGTTTAAAAACCCAACAATCTCTGTTGGTATGATTGGCTTGTTTGTCTGGGGTGCCATGTATCTGGCACGGACGGTCGAGTATGCGGTCCAAGCTGGATGGTCCCTCATTGTTCCTTTTGTAGGGCTTCTTCCGCTGGCCGGACTTGGAGCCGCTGAATCTGGCGTTGACTGTAGTGTCATCGGTATTATCGCCATTGCTTCAGTGTTTGTGTCTATTGCGCTGGAGCTTGCCGGTGCTGTTCTTGGCCTCAGAGGGGCCTGCCTCGTTGGCTGTATTTTTGGTACGAGCCAGCCAGCTCTCCTCACTCGCGCAAAAGCGGGTCATAAGCGCTGTGAGGGCTGCCATGGATTTCGGCTTTTCTTGGCTGAGGTGGCGGGTGAGCCATTCATCGCGGATGCTGTGTTTGAAGGCCGCTAGGGCTTCGGCATCCGGACAGTCAATGATCTGGTTCTTGTTGGTTAGGAACCTAGTCTAGAATTTTCTGGCTGATTCTCCAGGTTGTTGAACTATATGACTTAAGTCATCGACGTCTGGTGGTCGGACATAAGTGCCTTGGAAGTTGTCAAGAAAAGCTTCTTCCAAGTCCTCCCAGCTGCCGACAGAATTTTCAGGCAGGCTATTTAGCCAGTGTCTAGATGGCCCTTTTAATTTTAGTGGGAGGTATTTGATGGCGTGGAGGTCGTCTCCTCAGGCCATATGGATGTGGAGAATAAAATCTTTGATCCACATTGCGGGATCAGTTGTTTCGTCGTATGATTCAATATTGACGGGCTTGAACCCCTCGGGGAATTTGTGATCCAGTACTTCATCTGTGAAGCAGAGAGGGTGTGCGGCGCCTCTATATCAGGCCGCATCACGGCACACCTCCGATGAAGTCCGTCTGCGTTTATCGGTCTGGGCGTGACTAGGTTTGTCAAGTCTGAATAGGTAGCCGTCATCCTGAGTCGGGAAGCATCCTCGCGATCCGTAGATTGATCTGGTGTGTCCTACTCTAATGTCCAGGTCCTGCCGAAGGTCGTATGTATGGTCCCGAGCTGTTCTGTCCCTGTTTTTGCGAGGCGGTGGGGCGGGCTGTTGTTCGGCCTGAGTTGTCGTTTTATCCCGACCGCGGGGTGGTCGGTCCGCCGCACTATCCCGACCACGTGGTGGTCGTTCCGCATTACGCGAGGGAGGTATGGGATCTGGTACCTCCTCATCGAACTGAGGCAGCAGTCTGCGCTTTGGGTAACTCTTGGCTGGGCGCTTGAGGCCATATTCTTCGGCTGCCAGGACATTGGTCCATTTGTCGATGAGTAGGTCTTGATCGGCTTGGAGCTGCTGCCGCTTTTTCTTCAGGCTTCTTGCAGTAGCTATTAGCTGGCGCTTGAAGCGCTCCTGCTCGAGGGGTGCCTCAGGCACGATGAAATCCTCGCTGCCGAGGCTCTCCTCATCCTCAGAGACTGGACGATAACTATCGTCATCCGGGTCATTGGGCATGGCCTGTTTATCAGGGTTAACTTGCCCATTGTCTTGTTCCTCCTGTTCGGATGCAACTCCAACAGGGTCTTCATTGTTTTTGGCGTCGCCCGGAGTACTATTTTCGCCGGTGCCAGTGTTGCCATCTTTTGGGCGACGAGGCTTAGAACGGCGTTTAGGGCGCCGGCGCTTGGACTGTGTCTCAAAAGGTTTATTTGTGACTGGATCTTTTTTGTCATCGTTGCTAGTTTTTTTAGGTGTGTCAACCATGTACACATCGTACGAAGAGGTGGCCGTCCAACGTCCAGTGAATGGCGGGTCTTGGCCTTGCTCCTTGTCGGCATCATTGTCCATTCCGTCGATGTCTTCGAAGCCATAATCAAGCACACCGGTTAAGTCATCGATAGTGGCTATGAAGTGGGTGGCGGGTGGGAAGCAAAATTCCCCATCCTCAGCCTCTAGCTCGAACCAAACATAGTTCGGCTGTGAGTCCTTATCCAAGGACAAATTCTTTAAAGAGTTTAGCACATCACCCAAAGTTGAGTGCTGGAAGATGTTTGCGGCACTGAATTCGAAAATCGATAACCGATCCAGCTCGGTGTCCGCAGGCGTACATGGTCCGGAACTTATAGCCGGAGACGAGTCCGGAGTTCCGTTGATGCAAGTATTGCAGGGTGTCGAGTCTGTGTGCATCTCCAACCCTGCAAACTCTGTGGCCTCGGATGGCACGATCTTCTCCGATTCAAAGGCCGTTGCAGCAACAGGAACCATCTCCTGGATGTGATCCGATTACAAATTTAAGTCATGTTCATCAGAGCGAGGGGGAGCGATCGTTGCGGTCTCGAATCCGTCGAAGATCAGGCCTCCGTGGACGTCCGCGACGTAGTTCAAGCTTCCGAATCTGGCCTGATGGCCAGGGGCGTAGCTATCGATCCGCTCCAGATGGCCAAGCGAGTTGGCCCGCAGTACGAAGTCGCCGAACACGAAGATCTATCCGAAGAGGAAGGTTTCTCCTTGGACGGCGTCACTATCGATGATTGAAGGGGCCATCGAACCTTTCGTCGACGACACAGTGGAACTCTCAATGAAAGCACCAATGTCGGTGTCAAAACCGGCGGATCTCGGGTAGGGGCTCCCGAACTATGCGTCTAAGGTCGATGGTTGCAGGTGACAGGGAACACGATGTTTACCCAGGTTCGGGCCCTCTCTATGGAGGTAATACCCTACTTCCTGCTTCATTGATCTTGATGAATATGAGTATTACAAGAGTTGATCTACCACGAGATCGTAATGGCTAAACCCTAGAAGTCTAGCCTGTATGACTATGGTAATGAATATGTCCTATCCGGACTACGCCCTCCGGTTTATATAGACATTGGAGGGATCTAGGGTTACATAGAGTTGGTTACATAAGAAGGAATCTTCATATATGGTCGCCAAGCTTGCCTTCCATGCCAAGGAGAGTCCAATCCATACACGAGCACAGTCTTCGGCCTTCATGTCTTCACAGCCCACTAGTCCGGCCCATGGATAACAGGCCGGACGCCCGAGGACCCCTTAGTCCAGGACTCCCTCAATGGCCACTAGTGAGGGATCCCCCCTCCGGGAGGGTGCCGGAACCGGATCCCGATTGGTCTTTGGTGGCTACAGAGGCTTGCGGCGGTAGAACTCCCGATCTAGGTTATTTTCTGGAGGTTTTTGTATTTATAGGAATTTTTGGCGTAGGTCTCACGTCAAGAATGTGACCGAGTCGTCCACGAGGTAGGCCAACGCGCCCGGGGGGCGGGGGCGGGGGGGGGGGGGGTGCGCCCCCACCCTCATGGACGGCCCGTGACTCTTCTGGCCCAACTCTTTTACTCCTGGGTCTTCTTTTGGTCCATAAAAAATCATCAAAAATTGGCACGTCAATTGGACTTTGTTTGGTATTCCTTTTCTATAAAACTCAAAAACAAGGAAAAAACAGAAATTGGCACTGGGCTCTAGGTTAATAGGTTAGTCCCAAAAATCATATAAAATAGCATATAAATGCATATAAAACATCCTAGAAGGATAATATAATAGCATGAATACTTCATAAATTATAGATATGTTGGAGTCGTATCAGCATCCCCAGGCTTAATTCCTGCTCGTCCTCGAGTAGGTAAATGATAAAAGAAATTATTTATGAAGTGTGAATTCTAGCAAGTGCACAAGTTTGATCAATGATAATTTCAATCACCTTTTCTAGCATCATTCTATGCCATAATAGTAGCTCAACTTATAAAACTTTTCATGATCAAGTAACAAGCTATTCACATGTTAAAGCATAGACCGTAAACTTTCTTGAAAACTAACAAACAGTTCTCAGTCATCAAACAATTGCAATTCATCTTATTTTTAGGAAGGGTCTATGCAAGAGATTTGATTTAGAAAATCCCACATACTCAACTATCATATAGTCTTCCATGATTGCTACCACTCAAAGCATATTTTCAGAACAACTAGCATCCATCGAACACAGAGAAAGGTAGGGGCTTAATGTTTCACTTCCCAATTTATTTATCATATAGATAATTGTCAACAATAATAATTCATGATCAAATATATTTGAATGGCCATATATGCTTAGATCTTTTTCCACCACATAATGCTTGCCAGCTAAAAGGTAGGTTGGAATGAGTAGGAACACTACTGACTCTTGCATAAAAATAAAAGATATGCCCTACGCAGAGGGAAGCAGGGATTTGTAGAGGTGCCAGAGATCGAAGCTAAAACAGAGATGAAAATAATTTTGAGAGGTATGCTTTCATTGTCAACATAACGACCAAGAGTTCCCAATATCCTCCATACTAGATATATTATAGGCAGTTCCCAAACAGAAAGGTAAATATTTTACTCCCCCTCCACCAACAATCACACTCCACGACTTGTCCGAAACAACAGGTGCCATCCAACTATCAACTATCAACGAAAAATACAGGGATTTTAAGATCTAGAGGGGGGAAAATGAAAAAAAATTCAAAATTACTAGTGGCGCACTGCGCTACTAGTAACAGAAAAAAAATTGGTTTCAATTTTTTTTGGAATTTTTCTTTCAAACTATGATACGTAATATGACCGGGAAGTTTGAAATATTTTTTCAAAATTTCATCACAGTCATGAACATGAACAAAGTCCTAGACATTAACAAGGTTTAATAGGATTGATATGATAGATATATCAACAAGTGCTTGTTAAGTGAGGTGGTGCTGGGGTTGGATAGAACTGCGAAGTTAAGTGTGCTTGGGCTGGAGTAGTGTGAGGATGGGTGACCTTCCAAGAAGTTTGACCACGAAGTACGATTTGACTTGAGATTAGTCATATTGACTCGAGATTAAGCCATAGTGACCCGAGATTAAAAAAAACGAAAAAAAATTGAATTTTTTTTTGATTTTTTTTAAAATATTGTTAGTAATGGCGCACCAGATATGTGGTGCGCCATTACTAAGTTAGATAGTAATGGCACACTTGTAGGCATAGTAATGGCGCACTATAGGTGCACCATTACTATTTGTGATAGTAATGGCGCACTATAGGTGCGCCATTACTATTTGTGATAGTAATGACGCACCTATAGTGCGCCATTACTATTTGTTACTAGTGGTGTGGTAATAGTGGCGCACCTATAGTGCGCCATTAATGGCAAAAATAGGTGCGCCACTAATTAGCCTTTTCCTAGTAGTGCTACCGGAGCATCCCCAAGCTTAGATGCTTGAAACTTCTTGAAATATAATCTTGGGGTGCCTTGGTCATCCCCAAGCTTGAGCTTTTGTGTCTCCTTAATTTCTCTCATATCACGGTTTCATAAATCTCGAAAGCTTCATCCACACCAAACTCCACAAGAACTCGTGAGATAAGTTAGTATAAACCAATGCAAAAACCTTATCATTTTCTACTGCAACAAATCACTGAAATTATTTTTCAACATTGCATACTAAATGCATCTGCACATTTAATACTCCTATCGTCAAATAGAATCATTAAACAAGCAAACATATGCAAACAATGCAAATATAACAGCAATCTGCCAAAACACTACAGTCTGTAAAGAATGCAAGATTCGTCATAATTCCCTAACTCCAAACATTATGAAATTCTACCACTCTGTAGAAAATTTATCAGAGCTTATTATGCAAAAAGTTTCAATATTTTATCATATTCTGGCTTTCCTAGGGAATTTTTGCAATAGCGATAAACTTTCTGTTTTGAAACAGCATCATGTATACTTTCAAAATAAGCATGGTAAAGGCTACCCTTGACATTTTTATTGAAAATAGAGATGCAAAACATTATTCCAAATACCATCAAGCAAATACTAACAAAATAAAACGATGCTCCAAGCAAAACACATATCATGTGGTGAATAAAAATATAGGTCCAAGTAAAGTTACCGATGAACGAAGACGAAAGAGGGGGTGTCATCCGGGGCATCCCCAAGCTTAGGCTTTTGGTTGTTCTTGAATATTACCTTGGGGTGCCTTGGGAATACCCAAGGTTAGGCTCTTGCCACTCCTTATTCCATAATCCATCGAATCTTTACCCAAAACTTGAAAACTTCACAACACAAAACTCAACAGAAAATCTCATGAGCTCCGTTAGCGAAATAAAACAAACCACCACTTAAAGATACTGTAATGAACTCATTCTTTATTGGTATTGGCGTTAAACCTAATGTATTCCAACTTCTCTATGGTTCATAAACTCCATTACTAGCCATAGATTCAATCAAATAAGCAAAAAAACACACGAAAAATAGAACCTGTCAAAAACAGAACAGTCTGTAGTAATCTGTATCTAACACAAACTTCTGTAACTCATAAAAATCTACAAAAATAGGACGACCTAGATAATTTGTTTATTGATCTACTACAATTACGATCAGTATATCACATTCTGGTGATCTTTAACAATTGTTTTCGTGAGAAGAAAGTTTTTGATTTTTTTTCAGCAAGATCAAATAACTATCATCCAAGAAGATCCTATAGGTTTTACTTGGCACAAACACTAATTAAAACATAAAACCACATCTAACCAGAGGCTAGATCAAATAATTATTACCAAGCAGAACCAAAAACAATAAAAATAAAATAAAATTGGGTTGCCTCCCAACAAGCGCTATCGTTTAACGCCCCTAGCTAGGCATGCTCATTTTAATGATTCTCACATAACGATAAGAATTGAAACACAAAGGGAGCATCATGAAGCATATTACTAACACATTTAAGTCTAAGCCACTTCCTATGCATAGGGATTTTGTGAGCAAACAACTTATGGAAACATGAAACAACTAGCATAGGAAGGTAAAACAAGCAAACCTTCAAGATTTTCAACACATAGAGAGGAAACTTGATATTATTGCAATATGTAGAAGCATATGATCCTCTCTCATAATAATTTTCAGTAGCATCATGAATGAATTCAACCATAAAACCAACACATAAAGCATTCTTTTCATGAGCCATAAGCATAGAAATTTTATTACTCTCCACATAAACAAATTTCTTCTCATGAATAGTAGTGGGAGCAAACTCAACAAAGTAACTATCATGTGAAGCATAATCCAATTGAAAATTAAAATCATGATGACAAGTTTCATGGTTATATTTATTCTTTATAGCATACGTGTCATCACAATAATCATCATAAATAGGAGGCATGCTATCATCATAACAAATTTGCTCATCAAAACTTGGGGGACTAAACATATCATCTTCATCAAACATAACATCCCCAAGCTTGTGGCTTTGCATATCATTAGCATCATGGGTATTCAAGGAATTCATACTAACAACATTGCAATCATGCTCATCATACAAAGATTTAGTGCCAAACATTTTATAGATTTCTTCTTCTAGTACTTAAGCACAATTTTCCTTACCATCATTTTCATGAAAGATATTAAAAAAATGAAGCATATGAGGCACCCTTAATTCCATTTTTTGTAGTTTTCTTTTATAAACTAAACAAGAGATAAAACAAGAAACAAAAATATTTGATTGCAAGATCTAAAGATACACCTTCAAGCACTCACTGTCGGTGTCAAAACCGGCGGATCTCGGGTAGGGGGTCCCGAACTGTGCGTCTAGGCGGATGGTAACAGGAGACAAGGGACACGATGTTTGTACCCAGGTTCGGGACCTCTCGATGGAGGTAAAAACCTACTCCTGCTTGATTAATATTGATGATATAGGTAGTACAAGAGTTGATCTACTACGAGATCAGAGAGGCTAAACCCTAGAAGCCAGCCTATGGTCTGATTGTTGTTGTTCTGTCCTACGGACTAAACCCTCCGGTTTATATAGACACCGGAGGGGGCTAGGGTCACACAGAGTCGGTTACAAGGAAGGAGATCTACATATCCGTACTGCCAAGCTTGCCTTCCACACCAAGGAAAGTCCCATCCGGACACGGGACAAAGTCTTCAATCTTGTATCTTCATAGTCCAACAGTCCGGCCAAAGGTTATAGTCTGGCTGTCCGGATACCCCCTAATCCAATACTCCCTCAGTAGCCCCTGAACCAGGCTTCAATGACGATGAGTCCGGCGCACAGATTGTCTTCGGCATTGCAAGGCAGGTTCCTCCTTCGAATACTTCATAGAAGATTTTGAACACGAGGATCATGTCCGGCTCTGCAAAACAAGTTCCACATACCACCATAGAGAGAATAATATTTCCACAAATCTAATCTACTGACGTATTCCGTAGTGTGACATCACACCATAGCCAAGCCCTTATGCGAATCGTTTTTTACAGCCAACCTCAACATGTTTTGCGAGGCGGTTTCCTTGGCACGTCTTGTCGAAGCAGATATCATGTCCCCTTATCGCGAGATTCTCATCAATACGGACATGGGTAACCCAACCGCGCCATCAATTACGGCTCTTGGGGGATGAGCGGGTTTTACCAGGCTGGTGGGGATGCATAGTTTCGTCCACCCATATAAAGGGATATGGATTCACCTTTTTCCATCCACACCTTCTTCCTCCTTTGCTCATCCATTCTTGCACACTTGAGCTCTAGTGCCCAAGCTCACGTTTTCTTCCTCAACCTTCTCCAAGCATGTCCGGAGCGGGAGGCAAGTGGATGGTCTCCTCCGTCATGGAGGGACACATCAAGAAGCTGAGGGGAGCCGGATACTTGCCCGACGATATCGCACACCGGCTCCCAGAAGCGGGGCAGCTCATCCCCACCTCCAGGCCCCACGAGAGGGTAGTGTTCCTTACCCATTTCCTCCGCGGACTAGGATTCCCTCTCCACTCATTTGTCTGGGGGCTTATGTTCTACTACGGCCTGGATTTCCACGATCTGGCCCCAAACTTCATCCTCAACATCTCGGCGTTTATCGTCGTGTGCGAGGCCTTCCTCTGCATCAAGCCCCACTTCGGCCTATGGCTGAAGACCTTCAATGTCAAACCGAAGGTGGTGGGCGGCCAACAGGCGGAGTGCGGAGGCGCCATGGTGGGCAAGATGCCCAACGTCACATGGCTCGAGGGATCCTATGTGGAGACCATAAAGGGGTGGCAATCGGGGTGGTTCTACATCACCGAGCCGCGTGACCCTAAATGGGCAGCGGCCCCCGAGTTCCGATCCGGAATCCCCAAGCGGCTCACCTCCTAGAAAGAGAAGGGCCTGCCATGGGGTAGTCCGGGAGAGCTGTCCGGACTCCAAACCTGTGTCCAAAACATGGTGAACAAGAAGCTCAAGCTTGTCAACATAGTCCAGGTCATGCTCATCTGCCGGATCCTTCCGTGTCAACAATGGGCATTTAACTTGTGGGAGTTCGACTCGGCCCAGCACCAAACTCTGAGCGAGCTCTTTGACACAACACATGAGGATGCTTGGAAGGTGCTGTTTAAGAGCGCCGAGGTTCCTCCTCCCCTTACCGAGGATCGCGAATTCAGCGCAAAGCGCCAAGCCAGCTGGGTAAGCTGTTTTACATCTTATAGGGTATTCATTTTTCATAGTTTAATCATATGCAGCATCTAAGATCCCATACCTTTGACAGGAATGACAGGAGACGGCCGAACAGATTGACTGTCCGGCTCCTCTGCCCGAAGGCCCAACAGACGCTTGCTTAGCGGAGCTGCTGGTTCCGGCACCTTATGTGGTGCCGGAGAAGAAGGCCAAGAAGAAGGCCACGGGAACCCAAAAGAGTTCCCGGCGCCCGGTGGTGTCAGACTCATCGTCCGATGACTCCAAGGTGCACTCCTCCCACGAAGATGAGGAGGAGGAAAAAGAAGCTTCTTCCCCTCCAGCGGGGGGAGAAAAGAAAAGGAAGGCCGCCCCAACCGGGGAGGCCGGAGGGTCCAAGAAGGGAAGGACCCTTCCTCCGGACTACTCCACCAACGCCGCCGACAGCGAAGACGAGTGGCCATCCAGGGCCAAGCCCCTAGCGAGGTCGTAAGTATTCGGACACCAGAGTGACTCATAGCGTTCCTTTATTGCACAGCTCCTCCTAACGTCGAATATAATCATGCAGTCCGCCCTGAGCCCGTGTGGACGTATCGTCGAGTGGTTCCTTGGGTTCGTCGGATGTGAATAGCTTTTCACTTCCGACCGCCTCCTCTCCTTGTCCTACGGACAATGCCGAGGTATTGTCCCAAGGGGTTCCAAACCGAGGGGAGGTAGTCCTAGGGGCGTCTCAAGGCGACATCCCGGACTCCAGGTGCAAAGGGAGCAAGGCTCCCAAGGGCTCCAAGTCCGGCCCTCAGCCGAACATCGCGCCGGAACCTACAGTGGTTCCGGACTCCGTCAGGCAGCCCCCCACTAAGAGGGTCAAGCCTACCGTGCCGGTGACCTCCGTCCAACCGGACGCACCGGATAATTTGCTGGAGGTGCTTAACGGTGCCTCCATCGACGAGGAGCACCATTATTATGAGTGCGGTGGCCAGAAGGTTCAGTCTACCAAGAGCGGACTGATTGAGGCCTGTTCCAGCCTTCTAACAGGCTTTGAGGTATGTATTAAAAATATATGAAAATATTACCGCATAGACAGTAGCCCCTGATGCTCTGTTTGGTGTTCACAAAGAAAAGCCAAATAGAGGATCTAAAAATATCCGCAGGAGTCTAACATAATTATGTCAATATGCGTATGCGGGCTTCGCTGCTGACCTCTGCCGCACTGACTGCGGAGGTTGATGCGCTGAAGCAGAACCTCGAGCGGTCCGAGAAAGAGCTCGGCCTTGTACGTAATGCCTTGTCTATGTGTGTATATATAAAAATGATGCAGTTGCAAAAATGACAGGATAGTTATTGATGTGCTAGGGGCCACGACCGAGGTGGCGACCCTGAAGCAAGCACTGTCCAAGGCCAAAAACAAAGCGGCCACGGAGTGCACCGAGCGAGGGAAGCAAGAGGCGCGGGTTGCCGAGGTGCAACAAGAGCTCCAGGCTCTCGTGAAAAAGCATGAGAGTTGGGAGCTTGACTCGAAGACGCGAGCGTCCGAGCTTGCCTTGGCCCTTGAGAGCGCCAAGCATGCTAAGGCCGAAGCCCAGAAGGCCCTCCAGGAAATTGAGGCGATGAAGAAGATAGTGGCGGGTAAGGCATTCATTATGCAAAGCAAGAATGTGAAAGTAAATTACTTGTAACTTACCCGAATCCGGAGCTCTCCAGGAGCGTTCGCAGATTTGCCCCGCAGTGTGTCGGATGCTGCAAAGCACTACCGAGCCGAGGAGGGGAGTTCAGCGAAGAAGGTGTTCTGGTCTCAGTATACTGAGGCCGAACACCCGGTGCCCTTAAGCGACCAACTAAAGCAATTGCTCGAGCTCCATAAGGCGGCCGAACAGGCCATGAAGGGTCTTATAGTCCGGCTGTGGACTGGGGAGGCCATGCCAGGGAGCTACTTCGGGCTGGTGAGGCGGCTTGTGGATGCCTGTCCTTGGCTTGAGGTCATCAAGCGCTCCGTCTGCATCGAGGGCGCCCGCAGGGCGCTTGCCCGTGTTAAAGTGCACTAGGGCAAGATGGACGCTGAGAAGCTGGTGAAGGATGGGCCACCGTAGGGCAAGGAGCATCGCCGCCCTGAAATGTACTATGAGGGCATCCTGAAGGGTGCCCGCCTTATGGCGGATGAAAGTTCCAAAGATGTAATATTTGAGTGAACTCGCTCATTTGATCATGTACGCTGAAAACTTGTTCATATGCGCTATGCAACGCTTGTTTGAATTTAAAATATATTACCTTCTGTGCGGCTGTTTATTAAATCTGAGAGATGGCGAGTCGTCGGCTTCTGCCCCCGTGCCACGAGTGCTGGGGTGTTCGGGATAAACCTGAGCACTCTTTTTCCCATTCTTGGGTCCTTCGAGGGAGGTGCTCAGCAAAACGAACAAGGCAAATCAGACTATAATGCTTTATCACTCTCACTTAGCCAGAGAATTCTGTAATTTTAAATTTTGGCGAAGCCCCTAGTGTTCGGAAGACCGAGTTCGGTGCACCATACACGCCTAGGCCGGACGAAGCCGACTCCTCGCCCTAAGCGGCGTAAGTCTTTAGGGACTCGAAACCTCTCGAACAACGACCAACTCTCGCCCTACGATGACAGTCAGTTTTAGCTTTCTCTACTGAGGTGCTTAGCCCAGCTGAACCGGGGCACAATCGCAGTAGTTCTCCCAGTGCTACCTTAGCCGGTATAGCGGAACGTAAGGTACCAAAACATGGGAGCCGGGCAAACCCAACTATTGACCCAAGACATGATTCAGAGCTGATGCATATAATGCTATAAGTTCGGAGTGCCGCACTTGTGAAAGTGTTCGGACTTCTCACGCCGTATTATGGGGTGCTTAAGCCCCTGGCATATTTGCCGTACCAAAGTGTACGGGTGCTGAATGTCATGAATGAACATATATACAGAAAAAGGAAGGAATAGGGAATGCAATAATAGACTGAAGCTATGCATTGTTTATTCAAAAAAGGTGCATTAAAAGCAGAACTATACAAATAGTGTGATAAGCAAGAGATGTGACTATTTGACATGTCCCCTCTAGGGGCGAGCTGCATAATGGTATTTAAAGCAGGTATTTTGCTCGTTATAGAGACCACGTGGGAGTTTCCATAATGTGACGTAGCTCTCTGCCTCCCTGGTTGTTGTATCGTGTGTTCGGCGATTATACTGCTGAACAGGTCTTCCGGAGAGTAAAGTCCTGAAAGTGAGAAAAAATAACAAAGTCGGAAGTCCCTAGTGCGGTTAAGCTGTGTTTTTGGGGCGTGCCGTGGTCGTGCCCCTCCCCCTATGCCCATGGTATTTTCAGAGCGTAATTATGTACGCGTGGCACGGATTTCGCCGTTTGGCTGGGGCTGGGGTTGGGGCCGCATTGCTACGCCTGCTCAGAACGTATCAGGCGGTCTTGTTGCAGATTACTCCTAGCACGCTTGACAGCGTCTGGACGTTTGATCGCCGGACTGGAGAATTGCCTTGAGAGACTGCTTTGTGCTTATGTTGCGAGGGCCGCAGTGTGCTCCTCTGTTTGGAGAGAGTGCTCTGTGTTTTCATTGACTGTGATGACCCCCCGAGGTCCTGGCATCTTGAGCTTGAGGTGTGTATAGTGCGGCACCGCATTGAATTTTGCAAATGCGGTTCGCTCGAGCAGTGCATGATAGCCACTGCGGAACAAGACTATATCGAAGATTAACTCCTCGCTTTGGAAATTATCCGGGGATCCGAAGACCACTTCTAGTGTGACTGAGCCTGTGCAATGGGCCTCTACACCTGGTATGACGCCCTTAAAGGTCGTTTTTGTGGGTTTAATCCTTGAGGGATCGATGCATATTTTGCGCATCGTGTCCCGATAAAGCAGGTTCAGGCTGCTACCGCCGTCCATAAGGACTCGAGTGAGGTGAAATCCGGCAATGATTGGGTCTAGAACCAATGCGGCAAATCCGCCATGGCGGATACTAGTGGGATGGTCCCTGCGATCGAAAGTGATCGGACAGGAGGACCATGGGTTGAACTTTGGGGCGACTGGCTCCAACGCGTATACGTCCCTTAACGCACGCTTCCGCTCCCTCTTGGGGATGTGGGTTGCGTATATGATGTTCACCATCCACACTTGTGGGGGGAAACCCTTCTGTCCTCCGTTGTTTGGCGGTCGGGGCTCCTCCTCGTCATCGCTATGTAGCCCCTTGTCTTTGTTTTTGGCATTTAACTTGCCGACCTGCTTGAACACCCAACAATCCCTGTTGGTGTGGTTGGCTGGCTTGTCGGGGGTGCCGTGTATTTGGCACGAGCGATCGAGTATACGGTCCAAACTGGACGGGCCCGGAGTGCTTCTTTTGAATGGTTTTTTCCGCTGACCGGGCTTAGAGCCTCTGAATCTGGCATTGACTATCGTATCTTCTGTATTGTCACTGTTAATGCGGCGCTTATGTTTGTTGCGACGTGACCTACCATTGCTGTCCTTGGTATCCGAAGTACCAGGGCTCTTTGACATGTTATTGCTGCGAGCCAGCCAGCTATCTTCTCCCGCGCAAAAGCAGGTCATGAGTGTCGTGCGGGCTGCCATAGATTTCGGCTTTTCCTGTCCAAGGTGCCGGGTAAGCCACTCGTCGCGGATGTTATGCTTGAAAGCCGCTAGGGCCTCTGCATCCGGACAGTCGACGATTTGATTTTTCTTGGTTAGGAACCATGTCCAGAATTGCCTGGCCGATTCTTCTGGCCGTTGAATTATGTGGCTCAAGTCATCGACATCTGGTGGTCGCACATAAGTGCCTTGGAAGTTGTCGAGGAATGAGGCTTCGAGATCTTCCCAACAACCAATGGATTCTGCTGGCGAGCTATTAAGCCAATGCCGAGCAGGTCCTTTAAGCTTGAGTGGGAGGTATTTGATGGCGTGTAGATCGTCGCCGCGGGCCATGTGGATATGGAGGAGATAGTCCTCAATCCATACCGCGGGATCTGCCGTACCATCCTATGATTCGATATTCACGGGTTTGAAACCCTATGGGATTTGATGATCCATTACATCATCTGTGAAGCATAGCGGGTGTGCAGCGCCTCTGTACTGGGCTATATCACGACGCAGCTCAAATGAGCTTTGTCTGCTGTGTTCGGCCCGGCCGGATTTACTTTTACTGTATCCAGCATGACTATTATCGTCTCGTGTGGTGGGGCCGCCCCACGATCCGTAGATCGATCTTGCTTGCTTTGCTTTGTCCTCCAATATGTCTCGCAGGTCTAGCGCATTTCCCCGTGCCTTGGTGTTTTTTGAGTGACGCCGGGGTGCGGCTTGAGCTGTGGGCCGAGAGGCCTCTCTGTCGCGGCCACGAGGTGGCCGATCAGCCGCGTCATACACTGGAGACGTAGGTTTAAATGCTTCCTCCTCTAATCGGGGTAGCAACCTGTGCTTTGGGTAGCTCTTGGAGGGGCGTTTGAGTTCTTATTCCTCGGCTGCAAGGACTTCAGTCCATCTGTCAGCTAGCAGGTCTTGATCAGCTCTAAGCTGCTGCTGCTTTTTCTTAAGGCTATTCGCCGTGGCTATAAGCCGGCGCTTGAAGCGCTCTTGCTCGACGGGATCCTTAGGTACGACAAATTCGTCGTCGTCGAGGCTTGCCTCGTCTTCGGAGGGAGGCATGTAATTATCATCCTGTACCTCTCTATCTGCCGCTCTCTCAGGAGAGCTGGCTTCTCCATCCTCCTGCGCTGAATCTTGCTAGAGGGGGTTGTCTTCGACACTATTCGGGGTGTTATTATCTCCTATGCCGGTATCACTGTTTTTGCTTTGGCAAGACTTAGAGCGGCGCCACTGACGCCGGCGCTTAGGTTGCTTCTTGGTGGGGTCATCCTCCGCTTTCCGTCGCCGTTGCCCTCTTTGGGTGTGTCCACCATATATATGTCATATGATGAGGTGGCTGTCCATTGCCCTGTGGGCGGTGGTTCATGTTCGTCTCCTACATCATCGTCCATACCGTCGATGTCTTCGGAGTCGAAGTCGAGCATGTCGGTCAAATCATCGACAGTGACTACATAGTGGGTGGTGGGTGGGCGTCGAATTTCTTCGTCATCCGCATCCCAATCCTGCCGGTCATAATCCGGCCAGGACTCTCCTGACAAGGAGAGAGACCTTAGTGAATCCAGTATGTCGCCGAAGGGCGAGTGCTGAAAGATATCCGTAGAGGTGAACTCCATGATCGGCGCCCAATTGGATTCGATTGACAGGGGCGCGGGTGGTTCAGAGTCCGGAGGAGAGTCCGGCGATGTTGAGTCACGGGCCTCATGAAGGGTAAGGCTGGTGTTCGGCTCGATCGCCGTTGAGGCTGCTACCTCCGTGGCGAGGTCTAACCACCCGCCCACGGATGACGCAATTGGCTCCGAATTGAAGGTCAGAGTGGTTGCAGGTGCGGTCTCCAGGACACTGTTCGGTGCGAGAGCTAAATCATGCCCATCGTGACAGTGCGGCGCACTCGGCCGGGGCTCGAATCCGTCGAAGATCAAGTCTCCGCGGATGTCGGCCGTGTAGTTTAAGCTACCAAACCTGACCTGATGGCCAAGGGCGTAACTCTCGATCTGCTCCAGATGGCCAAGCAAGTTGGCCCGCAGTACGAAGCCGCCGAACACGAAGATCTGTCCGGGGAGAAAAGTCTCACCCTGGATTGCATCGCTGTTGATGATCGAAGGAGCCATCAAGCCTAAAGATGACGACACAGAGGAACTCTCAATGAAAGCACCAATGTTGGTGTCAAAACCGGCGGATCTCGGGTAGGGGGTCCTGAACTGTGCGTCTAGGCGGATGGTAACAGGAGACAAGGGACACGATGTTCTTACCCAGGTTCGGGCCCTCTCGATGGAGGTAAAACCCTACTCCTGCTTGATTAATATTGATGATATGGGTAGTACAAGAGTTGATCTACCACGAGATTAGAGAGGCTAAACCCTAGAAGCTAGCCTATGGTATGGTTGTTGTTGTTCTGTCCTACGGACTAAACCCTCCAGTTTATATAGACACCGGAGGGGGCTAGGGTTACACAGAGTTAGTTACAAGGAAGGAGATCTACATATTCGTACTGCCAAGCTTGCCTTCCACGCCAAGGAAAGTCCCATCCGAACACGGGACGAAGTCTTCAATCTTGTATCTTCATAGTCCAACAGTCTGGCCAAAGGTTATAGTCCGGCTGTCCGGATACCCCCTAATCCAGGACTCCCTCACTTACTATTGGAGATATGCCCTAGAGGCAATCATGTGATGATCATATTTCCATATGTATTCATGAGTCCTTTGTATTGTCCTTGAACATCATCAATGATATGTATCAATAAGTATGTGACTTGTTTGTGGAACTATGTATTGTATGATGATTGTTTTAATGGTCCCTAGTTGATAAGGTTATGCGGACACATATCCTTGACTAGTATACGACTTGGTTGATGACTATGTTTCACAAGTCATGTGCATGGAGATGCTAAACTGATAGTATGGGCTCGGGGATGGAGATCACCGAGCCGGACAGACCCACTTTGAGACATAGCGAGATATAGTCATCTGTTAGTCTCAAGTGCAATGTCTATGCCATGTCCTAGACCTGAGGTCCTCGCATGTTCTCGGGATGAGGATTGACTCACTTAGGGTCTATCGAATGCTACTCCGTAACTAGGTAGTTATAAAGGTAGCTTTCGGGTGAATCGTGCGACATGCCGCGAGACATGGTTGCCCAAGATGGGTCACTATAGGATAAATTCGTAGGTATTGGATCAGTCACTTGTTGGATGATATTCATCATGTGACAGTTATAACCTAGGGCGAAACGGCACTATCTCCAGTTCATCGATATAATGTAGGCATGTATTCCGTAAATAGTCGTACGTGCTTTATTAAAATAACTTGCATGACATCTTTTGTCCAACCCTTCCGCGGCAGCGGGGTCCATATTGGAGACTCAGCTCCTTTTAATAGAGAACCGGGACAAAGCATTAACACATAGTGAATACATGAACTCCCCAAACTACGGTCATCACCGAGAGTGGGCCCGTTTGTTGTCACTCTGGGTTTGTCGGATCATAACCGTAGTAGGTGACTAACTTGCAAGATCGGATCTAAAACATGGATATAATGATGAATTTATAAATGGTTCAGATCTGAGTTCATGTCACCTAGGCCCAAAGTGACAAGCATTAAGCATAGCAAAATCATAGCAACATCAATCTAAGAACATAGTTGATACTAGGGATCAGGCCCTAACAAAACTACCTCGATTACATGATGAATCTCATCCAACTCCGCACCGACCAGCGAGCCTACAAAGGAATTACTCACTCCTGGTGGGGAGCATCATGGAATTGGCGATGGAGAATTGGTTGGTGATGACATAGAACGAAGACCCCCCCTATCCGGAGCCCCAAACGGACTCCAGATCTGCCCTCCCGAGGAAAAATAGGGCTTGGCGGCGGCTCCGTCTCGTGGATCGCGATAATTCTTTCGCCCCGATTTTGTCCGGAAATATGTGATTTTATAGTATCAGGGGGATCGTCAGCGGGGCCACCAGGTGGGTACAACCCACTTGGGCACGTCAGGAGAGGGGGGCGCTTGAGTATGCTTAATGATGGTTGAACTATGTACTTGTGGTTGAACTATGCTTATGTACGTGTACGCATATTATCTATGTCTGAGTATGTTAAATATTTGGTCAAAATTTGGTAAAAATTACAAAGGGAGACCAATAAACCAGGACGGAGGTAGTACGTCAGTCACACACGGTTCCCAAAATTGGAAACGTGTGCAATGATTTTCATTTTGCCTATTGGGTCAATCACACACTGTTCGCTCTAGCAAACTGTCGCCCCCAAAATTCTTTGTGGGACAGAAAACCCTCACCACCCAATTCAAAAAAGAAAAAGAAAACCCTTACCATCCCCACGTCACAAAAACCCTCACCCCGCCCGCCACCCCCTCCTGTAGGTTCCCCATTCACACCTGCACAAGCTCCTCCGCCTGCCGCCGCCGCTAGGCTGCCGACAAAGGCCGCCGCATTTTGCCACTTCCGCTTGCCGCCACCTATCGCCATCGACTTTCTCGACGCTGCTCGCGGTCGAACCAGCTCCGCTCGGTTGGGGAATATGCCGTACTGAGGGTTCTTTCTCATGGACGACAAGGTAACTAATTTAATGAGATATTATCTCATCTATTATCCTAGTTCATCTGCCTCCTTTAATCACCCAGTGGAAATCGCCGTGAATTCATTTTTATTCGAGCTGATTTGAGGCATTTCTTTCATTCATAGAATGTACAGCACGCCGACACTTCGGGACTTTGTGACCTCCGCCAGAGATTCCATCTCACTGTACCAGATAACTTGAGGACGCGCGCAGTATGTTCAGTCTCACCCTAATTCGGTTGGCATGGCCTACTTTCCTGAACATATTCTAAATATTGCTACATTTGGATAAAAGGTGCAACATGTACCATATACGTCATAGGGGATTTTCCCCTCTTCTTTCCATATTAGGAAAATTAATGATGTATTGTTCTTTCGATTATTGTCATAGTTCCATGAAATCATGTTTAACCTATCTGTTTAATTATAGATTTTTGTCCTTCAATTTCAACTGTTGTACAGTTCTTTCAATTTGGGCCCATATTTGCATGTTACCATATTTTCTTTAACAATCCTACCATTTTCTGCAGCACATCCCTTGCTATGCAATAGATTATGTAGTGCACAATTTTTCCCTTTACATAGATCAAGGATCCATGGATGTCATACTGCACACAAACTGTGGATTTACAATCGTTGCTACTCTAAGACTTGATGAACGTGGTGACTCCTGTTTTGGCACTGGCTTTTGGAAAGAAATTTCTAAGTTTTATGTACTGAAAGCTGGCACTAAAATTGCACTACACATAAAAGGGCTTGGTCATGAGATATATTCTAACTTCCCCGACAAAATCATCCGTCCAGACTTTGTTTGGAGTAAGTTTTTTTGTCAACTATCTGCATGTTGACTTACCCAGCAATGTCAAATGAATTGTGTAGTATTTAAGCAACCAATTGTTATTCCCTTTTCTTACTATATTCCTACCTAATAACTTCTAGTTACCAATACACTTTTCTATTGCCCTATTTTAACTAAATATTCCATGTACTCCCATTTCTATCAGAAAGCGCCGCTGACAAGGAGACTCCGGAGATGGAGAACGGGGCTGCCAACGAGTAGAGGCGTGGCGAGCTAGAACCGCAAGTGACTCCAGCAGGCCTAGAATTCATCAGCAGCCTCCTCGATAATATGTTGAGAGTCATCATCTCCCTCCTCCCAATCAAATATGGGGCGCGGACAACCGTCCTTTCCCGGCGGTGGCGCCCCCTATGGAACTCCAGCCCTCTCGACCTCATTGACACCCACGAGCTCTGCCATGGCTATCGCAAAAGCTGGGATGCGTTCTCCAAGATCCTCGACAGTCACCTTGGCCCAACCAAAGGCCTTAGAATGGGCAAGTTCCGTTCCACCGGCAAGGACCGAGCCAAGCTTGACGAATGGTTCCGATCCCCAGCCCTAGATCAACTCGAGGAGCTCACTTTCGATGATGGGAATATGCGATCGCTGCCAACGTCCGCACTCCTCCTCGCGCCCACGCTGGGCGTCGCCAAGTTCAGGAACTGCCATCCCCCCTTAATGACGCGCCCGCTCTTATTCTACCACCACTGAAGCACCTCGAGCTCGTCACCATCTGCCTCTCAAACGGTGACATGGAGCGCCTGCTCCGTGCCTGTACTGCACTCGAGTACATTCATCTTCAGGCGATCAATGGGTTGAGTACCTTCCACATCACCTCCATGACTCTTCGGACTATTTATGTGTGTTGCTGGTGCGGCAGGAAGACATCACAAGATGTGTACCACAGTATGGTCACTAAGGACACACCTGCACTTGAGAGATTATTTGTAGTTGATCAAGAAGGTCCAACAAGAATCAGTGTCATTTCTGTGCCAAAATTGACAGTGGTGGGCTACTGGTCTCACAAATACTCCGAACTTGTTATTGGATCCACACCCATTCAGGTACAACAGCCGCCTTCTACCTCTCCTACAAATTAACATTATTTATAATTTTGAAGATGTTTGTTCGTCTGTCATTTAGAAAATGATTCCGATAAGCTTGACCCTGAAACTGCGCACAGTGAAGGTCTTGGCACTAGAATCTATCGGCCCCAACCTGGAGCAAGTAGTCAGTTTCTTGAGATGCTTTCCGTGCCTGGAGAAGCTATATATATCAAGGTGATGTTCCTTTCCAGTTAAATGTTAACCATAAGGGAGATCAATTTGTGACACATTTTTCCAAGTTTACAATGACAATGTACTACGATTTCTGAAGGTTCTTCTGGAGGATTTCAGTACATACATGCCCCCCCATATTGGTGGCTTGATCCATATGGTTACAATCAATAAGCATTTCTCCTTTGGATTCATCTATACTAGTTTTCTTAGGGAACTTTTCATCCACTCCAACCTCTTGTGAAGAAGGCTACATTTTCCTAGAATGTAATCAAATGCCCATGTTAATCATGTCATATCGAAGATGGCATGTTAGTTCATTTTACAAATCCTGCAAACCAAATAGGCATGTAGTAATGTTCAAAACTGCATGTAGGCACTAACACGTTTTCTTCTTTTGTAGATAAGATTAGGCCTAGTGGTGGATAATGTGATATAATGTAACAATCACGTCGAATGACTAGATATGCATCTCTCAGAAATTACTTCGAACTCCTACCGAGGGACCTTACCGGAGATTATATTCGCCAGGTTCTTTGTTCTCAGAGCAAGGGTGCTGAAGGAAATGAGGTTTGCCCTACATTTATTTCGCAAAGATGAATGGTTTGTTGATCAGCGCCTGTGGCAGAATGGAGTAAGCTCCAAAAATGCTGAATTTCATTTTGGAACTTTAGATGACAGAGTAATCGGAAGTCATCACGTAAACCCCATACATGACTTCTCAATGGCCGACCCCTTTGCAAAAATTGTGAGGTTTCGAAACCAGACTTAGAAGCGGTGATATTAGTTTGAACCTCTCTGATATCCATGTTCAGCGGATCAGCACGAGCGTTTGCAGTTGATGAGCTGAATTTCATTTCTAATATCAGTTTGAACCTTGTAATCTTCGAATTTGAGCCATATAACTCTGGAATTTGAACCTTGTAACATTTTGAGCTTTTGTGGTACAATCGTTGAAATGGCATCGTATGAGGCTCGTATATTGCTAGCACTATTTTGACCTTAATATGCAATGGTCTTTGACTTTATTAACCATTCTCGCATCTATTTACCTTGTCGATCTCGCAGCACACGATCTGTATAGCTAACTCGACTGCGATCTTTGACATTATTGCACACAGTTGGTTTTTCCACCGTGTGCACTATAGAGCGCATAATTAATTATCACACTCGAGTGTCCATCATCACCGTTCTGTGTAACTTTGACCTCATCACACACGGGTAAACTTATGACCGAAGTCATTCCACACACATTGTTTTTACAAAGCTTTTTGCCAATAAACGCCCACCATTTGTCCCTCTTCTAGCCGACGCGTGGCCAAACTAGCCGGGCGGGAAGCTTGCGCGGTAAACAGCGCAGTAGCGCGGTAGCCGAGCGGGAAGCTTGCACAGTAAGTTTTTTCGAGACCACGCATGCGGTGTGGTGTTGTCAAGTGTGCACTAGAAAACAAAGCATGGCATAAACAGAATTATGAAGGCATGTTTGCGAGCTCGAACCACTCACCACAAGTCATTGCATGACAAGATAAGCATAGAATCAGAAAGAAGAAATGTTCATAAAGCTAAGCATGGCAATAGAAATTTCATAGCATGCTTGGATCACTAACAACAACCATGGCAAAATTGATTAACAAGTAAACAATCAGGAACATTTTATAGCAAAAGTAGAGCAAGATTAAGACATGCTCGAGCACTCTATAATTGCAACCAGGAGACTAGATGGATAGAGCATAACCGTATGTCCAAAACATCCTTACTGAACATACTCAAAAGAGGCATGGATCTCACTGTAGCAACATGAATACATGGCATGAAAATAACAGCAGGGAAATGACAGTGAAATTCTAAGTCTCTGAAATCAGCAACATCACGGGGGCTACTTTGCAAGCTTGAAACAATCAATACATGGCATATCATGAATATAGGATTGCACCACAGCAAAGATGGCATGTTGTATCTCATAAAACATGTAGACTTCATGCTCTAAAGAAAAACACACAAAAAGATGTAAAAATAACAAATGAGCATGTTCTGATAAACTACAGCAGACAACATTATATAGCACTCTTGCAATGATGAGTAGGGCATCAATATGAACTCTAATGAACATGGCACAATGGAACAAACTGAAGATCACAACCACATGAACATTTAGATATATTATAAGCATGCATCGGAGCAGTAAACTAGGAGATATGGCCGGTCAAACATAGCATCAGAAGGTATAAAAAAAGGACTGGGAAAATCGGGGGGAGGCGACCTGCGGATCTAGATCGAGGCGGGGCCGAGCTCTCGCCGGAGCTGGGCGGCGCCGGCGACGAGGAAGGAGGCCGGAGAGGGGGGGGCGGCGAGGGCGGCGCCGGATCGACCGGATCCGGCCGACGGCGGCGGAGGGCGGCGTATCCGCGCGGAGGGACTGCGGGGGTGCAACGAGCGCCGGCGGGAGGCGCGTGAGGCGCGGGGCGGTGGCGTGCCGGCGCAGGGCGGCGGTGGGGCGATGGACGGCGCAGGGCAAGCGGTGGCGAAGGCGGCGGCGGCTGGCGCAAGCGCGCGGGCGGCAGGAGACGGCGGGCGCGGGGCGCGGGATCGGGCCATAGGGGCCGTACCTATTTATAGGTAGAGGGAGCTAGGAGTGTCCAAATGGGGTGCGGTTTTAGGCTACAAGATCGTGATTGGACGACCGAGAGGATGGAGGGGGTTTGGATGGGTTATTGAGCCACTTTGGAGGGGCGTTGGGCTGCACACAAAAGAGGCCTTTACGGTTCCCCGGTTAACCGTTGGAGTATCAACCGGACTTCAAATGGCACGAAATTTGACAGGCGGTCTACTGGTGGTGTGAAAAGGCCACTTGGCGAACCTCGGTCTATTCCGAGAAAGTAACACCCGCTCACGAAAAGAGGCAAAAGGGGGCGCCGGGGGACATTGGAGCGTCGGATTGCAAAACGGACAACGGGAAAAATGCTCGGATGCATGAGACGAACATGTATGCAATGCAATGCACATGACGACATGGCAAAATGCAACACGCAAGCAAACGACATGCCAACGACGGCGAATAACTGGCAGACACCTGGCGCATCGGATTTGGGGCGTTACAGCCGGCCAGCCTCGGGCCGCATCTGGACCCGAGCGCGCCGCCGCCCGCGCCCGCTCGCTGGACTCCGCCACCGCACACCGCCACCGCCGCCTCGGCTTCTGCGCCATCGGAGCCCGCCGCCGCCTCGACACCCGCACCACCCGAGCTGCGCCGACGTCCTCCGCTCGCCTCGGCCAACCGTGTCACGCCGCCCATGCCAGCCCACGTCGCCGCCTCGCCCTCGCGCCCGCGCCGCCGCCGCCCCGCAGCTCGCCGCTCACTGCCGCCACACCGCGCCTTGCCTCCCGCCGACGAGCGCCCCGCCGGAGTCGCCCGCACCTCCACTGTCTTGCCTCACCCCCGCCATCCTCCGCCCCGATCTGGGCCGGTGCAACCCAGATCCGGCGACTGGCAACTCCACCAGCCACCTCCAGCCACCTGTGCCCCGCTCCGGCCATCCTCGCCGCCCGACACACCGGAGTCGCCGCATCTCTGGCCCCGCCGTCGCCGGATCCGGGAGGTGGACCAGATCCACCAACCCTGCCATCCAAACGCGTCGCCTTCCCGGAACACACCGTCCCGGAACATCTCCGTCCACTTTCCCATGAGGTCGAATTTTCCTCCAAGTCCCTGATTCTCAACATTATGTGTGCAACTTTGTCATGACATAACTTGGTGCATGTTGCTCCGATTGGAGTGTGTAATATGTCAAAATGTTCAACTCTTGATGCTCTACATGCTACTATAATTTGCATGCATGTTACTATTCATATTGATGCCTTAATCCTCGCTGACAAAGTGCTAGGTAACATAATCTGCTGAAAACTGTTGTAACATGTCATTTTGTCTTTTTCATAGCATTTTTTGTGATTTTCTTTTGAGCTACATGCCTACATGTTTTAGAAACATAATCATGTCCTCTTTTCATTACTGTAACTCATTTTTCAGGATATTCCCTGTTGTGATTATCATGAGCTGGCAAAGTGTGCTACTCGTTGTTTTCTGTTATCATGCACTTAGTAATTTCTGCAAAGTCTGAATCTGTCAAATCATGATGCCATGTTTAGTTGATGCTACCATCAATTATATGCATATGAATATGTTCAGCAATCTTTCTTTGTTTTAAATGTTATGATATACTCATCCATGACCTTCATTGCAATTATAGCCAACTATAGATTGTTTTTATCATGGTCTCAATTTGCTTAATAATGTTGCTGTCAGTCTTTTAACATCAAGTTGAATTTTGCGAAATGCGTAGTTAGTGTTATACGCATCCTATGACCATGTTATTGACATGAGTAGCTGCAAAAACATGCCATCTTACTGTTGGGTGTATTTACATGCCATTATATGCTTTGTGATGAGTTGGACAACCTCGCAAACATGCCTACTTATTGCTGTTTCTGCCATGTTCAGTAAATTCCACCAAGTCTGTGAATCTGTTATCATTTGCAAACTTGAGATGATGTTTTGAGCATGTTCCAGTTGTTTCTAGCAGTAGCTCAGTGACCATTTTTTGTTTTGCTCTACCTGTAATGTAGTTGCATGCTTCTGGTTGCTGCGATCTTGCACCATAGCATCATTGTTTCATGCCTCCAACATGTCAACATGTTATTACTGCTCAAAGTCCTAATATGTGTTATAAAGTTGCATGTTGCTTTGATCATGTTGGATTAACCTTGATGCCTATGAACCTGAACCTTTATGATAATTTAAGCATGTAATCTGTAATTCAAATGCATACCATGTTTTTGCCTATCTTGTTCTTGTAGCATGTTGTTATGGTACTTCTAAGATGCCTAGTTGCTGTTTTGGACAGCTTATCCTTTAAACTTGTTTCGTGTGTATGTGTTGAACCGTGGCTTCGTTTGGAGCATGCTCTATATGAACTTGCTTGGTATTGTGTGTAGTTTCATCATGTAATGTTGCATCCTTGATTTGAGTATGTGTGCTTGATGTTTGAATGCATTTTGCATCAATGTCATGTTTAACTTGTTTTGCTCATATCTTCTAGGGCGTAGCTCCGAGTTAAATGAACTTTATATGTAACTTGAATAAAAAGACGCGTAGATCATCATAGTGTATTTAAATTTCTGTTTGACAACTTCAACATAATGTGTTATTCAGATCTGGATCAATTTTGAAATTTGCATATGGGGACTTTCCGGAATTGTTATATGTTGTTTCTGGCCTCATTTAAACTTGCTTTGATGTGGTGTTCTTGTATGCATCATCTCTTACCATGAGTAGCATCATGTAGCTTTGTCATGCATCATACTTGGTTGAGCATCATGTCATGTCTATGTGTTGTGTGTTTACTATGTCGTTTGCTTCTTTCCGGTTGTGCTTCTTCTCGATAGTTCCTCTTTCATTGCGATTGTGAGGATTCGTTCGACTACGACATTGGTTCGACTACTTCATGGACTCATTCTTCTTCCTAGCAGGATTTCAGGCAAGATGACTGTCACCTTGGATCTCATTACTATCATTGCTATGCCAGTTGTCTCGATGCTATCGCTATGCCGCGCTACCTACCACTTGTTTATCAAGCCTCCCAAACTGCCATGATAGCCTCTAACCTTTTCCACCGCCCTAGCAAACCGTTGTTTGGCTATGTTACTGCTTTGCTCAGCCCCTCTTATAGCATTGCTAGTTGCAGGTTGTTTCATGTTGTGTTGGGGATATTACTACCTGGCGTAAACCGGCTCAGACAGGCCGGGTTAACTTCATCAATAGTTAAGTATGTTAAAGCCCATGTAGGCAGATGAGGATGGTATGTAAGGGTTTATGCCCACAATCGGTTTAAAGCCCATAGCCTTAACCCGGCGTCGGTATGTAACTTGTATGGTAAGTTAGAAATAGTGGAGACCGAACCGGACACGTGTATGAGCCGGTCTCGGGACTCTGTAAATCGACGGGCGTCACCCGTGTATATAAGGGGACGACCCGGCAGCGGTTCAAGGACAACAAACAACAACTTGAGACTTAGGTGAAACTTGTTTGCTCCCTAGTCATCGAAACCCCATCAATTCCATCACAACTAGACGTAGGCTTTTACCTTCATCAAAGGGTCCGAACTAGTATAATCTCTATTGCGTCCCTGTGTCCGCTTTAACCCCTTCAAGCTAACCCGTAGCGATGGCTCCACGACTAAGTCCTTTTATCAGGACATCTGCCGTGACAAAACCATGACAGTTGGCGCCCACCGTGGGGCTATCGCATGATGGTTTCAAGTTCTTTGAGGGCAACTTCGAAGGACTCAAGGGTTACGCCATGGGCCGGATGACCAAGAGTCATCGCGGCAAGCTCTACATCGATGATGCAGGACCCCGAGGCCGGCTCAGTTGAGTACGGGTACCGGGTCCCCTTTGGTGGCATACACGTCTTCATCGGCAAGATCGGTGAACCGGGCCCTGAGCCGGACATCTGCACCGACCTCGTCGAAACGGCTCAGCGTGCACGATCCGCCCAGGCTAAACCGGCCGTGAAACGTGCCTTCGTGGGAGTCCTCCATGGAGGGGAATACGAGGATAGATCAGAATCTGGTGATGAGACCGTCGTTTATTCCGGCGACGAGTCCTCGACCGGAGAAACCGAGTCGTTATATCAGTTACAAGATGGCCGGATTGGGGGTTGTTCCGATGGCGACAGTATTCCGGACCCCTCTGATCTGCCAAACCAGGTCGGGATATTCATGGCCGGTACACAAGCGGCGATCCACTCTTCGACCACGGCGGCAATGATCTCCAGGTCAGTAATGGCGACGATAGCTGGGGCAGGAGGCCCTGTGCGCCCGCCGGCTCAAGTTTTATCTAATCTGTTTGATGCGTTGGCCACGCTCATGACACAGGCTAACCCGATGGATCAGGACGCCCACAACGCGGAAATCGCAAAAGTGAAGGATCAAATTACTCAGGCCAAGGCCGATTTAGGAGCTGAGAATGCCAGGATGACCGCAGAACGGGCCACTTTGGATGCACAGGCTCATCGGCTTATGCTGGATCAGAACGCGTCACATGAAGTCCTGAAAAGGAAGCACCGGTCTCGCTTACCTCCGGTTTTCGAGGCCAGAGACCTCTTTAACACCCCAGGAGCAGGGACCAGTAACCCGCGGTGGTAAACTGGGCGGAAGCGCCAGGGACGGGCGCGCCGGTTCAGCCTCGCTTGATGGATCCGTCCCATCAGAACAATATCATGCCTCAACCTGTCCCAACACCTCCGGGTAACTATTCCAATCCGATGGACAACCTTGTTGCTGCCGCTTCACAATTGGAGGCCATCCCAATTGAAGGTGATTCTCCGCAGGCGGTGGAGATGCGCCGGGTTAAGGAACTTCTTCGGACAGCCTTGATTCAACAGGAAGCATATTCAACAGCCGTGACCGAATTCACTCCACCCCTCATCCGAGCCGTAGCTACAGCAGGCGCATGGATGAACCGGCTATGTCAAGTAATGCACGAAACCGTGAAGCGCCCTGTGGCAACAACCCGGCAGGTGGTATCGGTGATGCTCAGGAAGTGGTAGACAGGGCCCGAGCGCGTAGGGAGGCCGAGTTAGCGGCACAGTATGAGGATCGTCAGCTTACGCCGGTTTGCCCAACTACCTCGGTCGAGCCAGGAGTTACCTCTATTTCTTTGGGGGTACCATGCCTTGTCCCCGCCTTACGCAATGTGCGCCTGCCCAAGGATTTCAAGGGCCCGCGCAAGGTGCCGAATTACACTGCCGATTTGTCTCTAGAAACATGGGTGGAGAGCTATGAGATGGCCATGGAGATGCTTGATGTGGATGATGCGGCGTGTGCGAAGTATTTCACCATGATGCTAGAAGGGACGACCCATACTTGGTTAAAAAGTTTACCGGCCAATTCTATCAGCTCTAGGGCCGAGTTGAGATCCCGGTTTATCCAGAATTTTAAGGATACATGTAAGCAGCCTATGTCGATAGTGGACTTAGCGGCCTGTGTCCAGGAAGAAGGAGAGTTGACTACCCATTGGGTGCGCCGGGTCTCAAAGATCTTGCACTCGTCAGACCGCATCAATGCTGATACAACAGTTATAACCTTGGAAGGCAACTGCCGGTATGAGCCTCTGAAGTTGAAATTGGGACGATTGAAGCACCATTGCAATGATATGGGGACCCTCATGGCTGCATTAGTGAAGTATGTTGACTCTGATAGTACCAAGGATCCCGAGTCTGACGATGACAAGACATAGAAGGGAAAGAAGAGCAGCAACTCCAAAGGGCAGCAGCACAACATGGCGGGTCATGGAAACGGCGGCAAGCGTAAAGCGGATAGCAGCATGGACTTTGTGGCTAATACCAATGCGCAGGAAAAAGGCCAGCGACGAAAGCGTAAACCGCTGAACCGCAGCGGAGCGCCCAATCCCAACCCGGATCGCTTGACTTACCTGTTAAACCAGCCCTGTCCAAAGCATGGGACGAAGGAGATGCCGGCCAACCACCTTTGGAAGGATTGCTACATCATGCAAGAGTTCAAAAATTCTAATGCTTTCCGGTATGATCGCGGATCAGGTGGCGGTTCAGGGTCCGGATCTCATGGGCCGGGTTACGGCGGAGGAAATTCCGGTTCAGGTTTCAACGGTAATCAAGGCGGACAAAACAATCAAGGTAACCAGAACAGTCAGTGTGGTTACAACCAGCAGCAGCAGTAGTCGGGTTATCAGAGCCAGCCGAAGTAGTTGAATAGTGGGCAATATCATGTTTTCACCACTAGTTTGGACAAGCGTGACCGAAAGGTTCATAAGCGGGCAGTAAATTCTGTTGAACCGGCGGTGCCCCATTACTTACGCTGGTCTGAGCAACCAATCGTATGGAGCAGAGAGGATCACCCTCCTCGTGTTGACAATCCGGGTCAGCTAGCGTTGGTGGTGGCACCTCAGGTGGGAGGTTATAAGTTCACCAAGGTGCTCATGGATGGAGGTAGCAGTATTAACATCCTGTACTATGAGACCTTCCGCCGGGCTAACAGATAAAAATCTTAAACCGTCCAATACGATGTTTCACGGCGTGGTACCTGGTAAATCGGCATATCATGTTGGCAAAATAGCCCTGGAGGTGGCTTTTGGAGATGATTATGACTCCCGATCAGAAATATTGACCTTTGAGGTGGTGAAAATTCAAAGTCCATATCACGCCCTGTTTGGACGGCCGGCTTATGCTAAATTCATGGCACGGCCCTGCTATGTCTATTTACAGCTCAAGATGCCGGGTCACAAAGGAACAACAACTATTCATGGAAGCCGCAAGATCGCTTTGGAGTGCAAAGAAGGTGATGCGGCCTATGCTGAGTCGGTTTGTGCCACGGAGGAGTTGAAATTTTACGAAGACAATGTTGATCCGGCAGACATGAGTCCGTTGAAAAAGCCAACCACGGAGCATGATCCGGCCTTGAAGTTTAAATCGGCTGCTGAGACTAAGCTTGTTGACTTTGTACCTGGCGATTCGTCCAAGCAGTTCAGTATCAGTGCAAACTTGGATCCGAAATAGGAAAGCGCGCTAATCGAGTTCATCCGTGGGAACCGGAACATCTTTGCATGGAAGCCTTCTGACATGCAAGGTGTACCTAGGGAACTCTTTGAGCACACCCTTGATATTGATCCCAAGTACAAACCGGTGAAGCAGTTTCTCCGCCGGTTCAACGAACAAAGATGCAAAGCTATTGGCGAGGAAGTGGCCAGGCTCTTAGCAGCTGGATTTATAGTCGAAGTTTTCCATCCTGAATGGTTAGCTAATCCGGTGTTGGTTCTTAAGAAAAACAGCACCTCGCGTATGTGTGTGGATTACACAGACCTTAACAACGCTTGTCCGGCAGATCCTTTTGCCCTCCCCCGTATTGATCAAATTATTGATGCTACACTGGGTTGTGCGCGTTTGAGCTTTCTAGATGCATATTCTGGTTATCATCAGATCAAGATGGCAGTTAAGGACCAGGAGAAGACAGCATTCATAACTCCCTTCGGAGCCTTCTGCTATGTGTCTATGCCCTTTGGGCTCAAGAGTGCCCAGGCGACTTATCAACGGTGTGTATAGAATTGCCTTCATAAGCAAATTGGCCGTAATGTGCATGCCTATGTGGATGATATTGTGGTAAAGTCAAGGAAGAAGGAAACTCTGGTTGACAATTTGAAGGAAACCTTTGATAACCTGCGGACATACAAGATGATGCTCAACCCGGCCAAGTGCATTTTTGGTGTACCGGCAGGCAAGTTATTGGGCTTTCTGGTGTCTAACAGGGGACTTGAGGCTAATCCGGAGAAGATCACAGCTATCACCTCCTTGGCTAAACCAAAGTGTATCAATGACATTCAACGTTTGGCAGGCCGGATTGCCGCGTTGAGCCGGTTTATCAGCCGCCTTGGAGAGAAGGTGATTCCTTTGTATCAGATGCTGAAGAAGATAGATAACTTTGTCTGGAGTTCTGCCGCTGATGAAGCGTTTGAGGACTTAAAGTGGCAGCTCGCCAATCCGCCTATTCTTGCTGCTCCAGTTGACAAGGAACCATTGCTGTTATATGTGGCAGCTAATGCTCGCGTAGTCAGCGTAGCTATTATGGTGGAGCATAAAGAGGCAGGCAAGGAATATCCGGTTCAATGTCCAGTTTACTATATCAGTGAGGTACTTATTGAATCCAAGCAAAGGTACCCGCATTGGCAGAAATTGGTGTACGGAGTTTTTATGGCAAGCTGGAAGCTTAAACAATACTTCCAAGGTCATCCCATCACAGTGGTCAGCTCTGCTCCTTTGGGAGACATAATCCAGAACAGGGAGGCAACTGGCCGGATTGCCAAGTGTGCTATAGAGCTTGGACCTCACGCGTTGAAATACATGCCTCGGACGGCGGTCAAATCTCAAGCACTTGTGGATTTCATCAATGATTGGACGGAACTGCAAGCACCTGAAGAGAATCCGGATCACACCTATTGGACTATTCATTCTGATGGGTCCAGGCAATTGGAAGGCTCAGGGGCTGGAGTCGTGTTAACTTCCCCATGAGGTGATAAGTTCTGTTACGTTCTCCGCTTAATGTTCCCTTTTACTAACAATGCAGCTGAGTACGAAGCTTTACTCCATGGTCTCCGGATGGCTAAGTAGATGAATCTAAGGCGGGTTAAGTGCTCCGATGACTCGGACCTGGTGGCTCAACAAGTATCTGACACTTGGGATTCCAAGGATCCGCTCATGGCAGCGTATCATCATGAGGTGGATATTATTGCAGGTCACTTCAAAGGTTATCAGGTGGATCATGTGGATCGACGGAAGAACGAAGCGGCGGACGCTTTGAGCCGGTTGGGCTCTCAACATAAACCGGTTCTGCCTAATGTCTTCTTGGATGTTCTGCATAATCCATCTGTCAAGCTCCCTGGTGAAGAGGATTTGGCTATTCCTGATCCGGAGGCTCAATTGGTGGCGGCTCTCCATGTCATCCCGGACTGGACGGTTCCTTATCTCGCGTACCTAAACCGGGGCGAGTTACCAGAGGATGAGATCCTGGCCAGGCAGATAATTTGATGGTCCAAGTCCATGACTATTATCAATGGCGAGTTGCATCATTGCAGTGCGACAGGAGCGTTTCAACGTTGTGTGTCTCCTGAGGAAGGCTGTAAAATTTTACGTGAAATCCATGAAGGAGATTGTGGTCATCACACCGGTTCAAAATCTTTGGTGGCTAAAGCGTTTCACCATGGTTTTTATTGGTTAACTGCTCATGCTGATGCGGAAGACCTGGTTAGACAATGTGATGGCTGTCAGAAGTTCTCAAGGCATGCTCATCTGTCGGCTCAAGAATTGAGGATGATCCCAATTACTTGGCCATTTGCAACTTGGGGGCTGGATATGGTTGGGCCTTTCAAAAGGTCCAAGGACAAGAAAACCCACCTCTTGGTGGCGGTTGACAAGTTCACAAAGTGGGTGGAGGCAGAGCCCGTTAGCAAGTGTGACGCAGCCACGGTGGTTCAATTCATCAAAAAGGTGATTTTTCGGTTTGGCTTTCCACACAACATCATCACTGATAATGGTACCAACCTGTCCAAGGGTGCTATGAAGGAGTTCTGTCAACGTGAGCACATCTGGCTTGACGTCTCATCAGTGGATCACCCACAGTCCAATGGCCAAGCAGAGAGGGCTAATCAAGAGATCTTGCGAGGCATCAAACCCCAGCTTATGGTTCCTTTGCAGCGGATGCCGGGTTGTTGGGTTGAGGAGTTACCATCTGTATTATGGAGTATCAACACCACACCTAACAGATCGAGAGGGTACACGCCATTCTTCATGGTTTATGGAGCAGAGGCGGTTCTCCCCAGTGATATCCGTCATGACTCACCTCGTGTAACGGCATATGTTGAAGCGGACAACGAGACAGCACGACATGACGCTTTGGACCTGTTGGACGAGGAGCGTGACATAGCGGCTGCCCGTTTGGTGATTTATCAGCAAGATCTCTGTCGCTATCACAGTCGCTGAGTTAGAACAAGAACCTTTCAAGAAGGAGATTTGGTACTTCGGCTCATCCAAGATCAGACTGATATGCACAAGTTATCCCCACCTTGGGAGGGACCTTTTGTGGTCAGCAAGAATCTGCACAACGGGTTATACTACCTGATCGATATTCGAGAGCACAAGGACTCACGTACATCAGAGGAGGAGACCAACAGGCCGTGGAACATAGCTCATCTTCGGCCTTACTATACTTGAGCCATAGGCTCTGCTTATGTACATATTATGACTATGTATATATTATGATCAATATAATAAACCGGCGCCTCAGCCAAAGCGGGGTATCTGTTATCTTTACATCATGTGTGGTTACACGGAGTTTCTGTCTTAAAGCGGCCTCCGTTTTACCCCTTGAGTTAGCTTTTCAAAAGCTCTATATCATATCACTTGGGGGCTTGGTCGTGTCTGAACCATAGCAACGCCAATTGGTAGGCGAAAAGACACAACATTACTTGGGGACTTGGTCAAGTCTGAACCATAGTCACGCCTCTTGATCGGCCTAGTGCCATAGCATCACTTGGGGGCTTTGGTCGAACGCGAACCATCGCTACACCTCTTGATCGGCGTAATGCCAATGCATCATTTGGGGACCTGGCTGACTCGAACCATAGCTACGCCTATTGGGGGCTTGGTCATGTCCGACCTTGGTAATGCCTCTTGATCGGCTCAAAGCCTCATTTGCAAATGGTTTTATCTTTGCCTTTGCTTGAATTCTGTTCTTTTTTGCTAAAGACCCATCTACCTTTTGCGTTTTTAAACCGACATTGTTAAACCGGTTCAATTGTCAATTACAAATTGACGGAACACGGTCAAATCTTAATCCGGAGACTAACTGCCTGATTTGATTTTTTATTACCATCCTATTTTGGAGTAAAACCGGCGTTTATCATAACCCGGAGCGGTTTACATTGTAAACCGGCCTTATGTAAACATGAGCTGTTTTCTCCTCCAACAGTGTGGGTTTATTAAACTCCGCTTCAAGATTGGCCAGCCAACTTCATGCCTAACGATGGCAGGTATTATGTATCTCAATATTTGGTCCTATGTTTAAACCTAAGCTATTATCTTTGGTTTCACATACATAGATATCATGACCCACTCGGCGATAAACCGCGGCGGCGCTTTAAGTCTTTTTGGCTGCAGAAAAACAGTTTGGAGATGGATAATTCAAAAGAAGCATCAGTTGCAATAAATATGCACGAAGGCATATCAAGACCAAGTGTATCAGCTAGCCTATTACAAGGCAATCATGTGCCCAAATAAGATCATTGTTTTCTGCATATCACAGCATGCAGTGTTTGAAACCGGCTTCCGGTTCATGCTTGGTCGCCAGATTGACCAGATGGTTGCGGGTCATCTCGCGCCGGTTCAGCCTCTTACTCCCTACCCAGCGGCTGGAAATCAAAAGTTGCCCAGTCGATTCCAGTTAATGCTTGAAAGACAGCTTCATCACTGATCAGCAACGATGGTTCAATGTCAGGAGAGTAAGTATGCTTACGGATTGGCGGGACAAGATTCTCCACTTCAGGGATTGGTGCAGCAACATGCTTGTTCTGATCATCGTAATTGGCTTGATAGTGGGACATATCTGCTTCTTCCGCCAACTGACAAGCCAACGGGCGCACTTCCCGGTTTATGGCTCGGAGATTGTCTTGATTGAACTCTGTCCCATCTTCTTCCAAACTGGGATAGCCTTGGGCCACTTCAACAGGATCAAAGTCAGGCACCCATGCCTTGGCCCGGATTAAGGCGTTTATAGCACCTGTTCTAGCAGCGGATCTCTTCAGCTCTTCAACCCGGGCAGGGAGCATGGATAGCCTTTCAAGGGTGTCTTTGATCAAAGTGGGCGGCGGATTGTTGTGGGACGCTGTGTAGATGATCCGTTGGGCACCTGTGTACAGTTGCTCTACCAAAGTATAAGCAGCCTTCAGCTTCTTCTGCACATCCGATCCCAAGTGGCCAATGCGAGTTCCTACATCATCATAAGGGTTATTAAACTGGCAGATACATATCAAGATCTGCTCGAATCAGAAGAACAAGGATACTTACCAAAGATAGAAGCAGTCATGGCATGAACCTGTCGCTTCACACTGGTTAGTTCATCAACCACCAGTTTGAGAGCAGCTTCCGCTTTCTCAGCCCTTTGCATTAAAGCGGCTTTCTTAGTGGCCCAATCCGCCCGCTCTTTGTTGAAGCCCTCCTTAAGTTTCTCCACGACGCTTAAAGCACTGGTTAATTCCTATTTTGCCTTAGAGGTTTCGGCTTGTTGGGACTTCAGGTTTTCCTGCAGGTCGGCAGTTTGACTTTCTCTTTTGCTTAGCTCAGCCTGCGTACAGATGATTATATGATGAAAATGACGATACAGATTTGAAGTACCAACCACATAACAAGTTATGCCCTTGGTACTTGGGGGCTAATGCATATTTGCTCTTCATCATACAATTTCAACAAAGTCCCAAGCTCAATACAAGTATTCAACTTGGCACTTGGGGGCTAATGGCTATTTGCTCAATGACTACTGATACTGGAATTTTTATTATCTATCAGACCCGGTTTAACTGCATTAAGTTGAACCAGCCCTTGGGGGCTACGACAGCAAAGTATAGATGAGTTGAAGTTTACATTGGAAAGTCTTGGTTTAAGCTGATATCTTAAACCGTCACTTGGGGGCTATTAGAGTTGGCACAGTATAACATACAAGCAGAGATGCGTCTGAGAATTTACCTCATATTTGTCCTTCATCATATTGACCAGACCGGCTTCATAGTCACGGCTGGTTTACAGCCGGTTCAGATAGCCAGAATGGAGATCTTGGGCGTTCAGAGCGGCATAAATCGATAAGTCAGCATTCCACTTGCCTTTACCAATTGCAGCAAATTCATCTTTGGCAGTGTGCTTGGATGAAGCGACAGGATTACTTGGCTCGGTATGGCCAATGCCGGTGATAAGGACTTCGTCATCTTTTTCTTCACCAGTTCGTACTGGGGTCGCCGGTTTGTCAGTATTCTTTGGCGGACTAGCTGTTTTGTCAATCCGGACAGGGCTTGTTGGCTGATCGGTAGGGCCTGTGGTATCAACATTTGCCTCTTCAGCGACAAAGTCATGGTCTTGCGGTGGCGGGTCATTCAGCACGTCGTCACGGTTGGCTTCTTCAGGATCTAGTATCTTATCCGGTTCAGCAGCGGCGTTTTCCTCTACTGAATTGTTCAGGCGAGCCTTCTTGCTTGGTCTGGGCTTGGCCCTGAGAAAGGAAATTAACAAGGATCAGTACACTTCCTGTTAAAGGTAATATATCAAAAATACAGGATGGAGTATAACTTACCCAAGCACCATTTTAAGCGGGGGAAGCTTGGTGGCTGATGACTCGCTGGAGGATGAATGAGAAGTGCCCTGATAATTGGAATCAGACGGATTAAGAGGTTGACGAAAACAACCCGCTTTAGGGCATGCAGTAACGAGTGAATCAGAGACCTCTGAACGGCGTTTCCGAACCGGACTATTCGGTAAACCGGCGGAGGTAACTACCTGGCCGCTATGCCGGGTTGTGCGGCGAGCTTTGTGCTGTTTTGTCTTCACAAGAAAGTTTGGATCCAAATAAGTAAGAGGATGATAAATTTTAACTTTCCGGTTTGCCCGACGAGTTTTTAGTGAAGGCAAAGGGTTTGAATCGGAAGAAAGAGCGATTACCTCTACAGCGTCAGCGTGACTGACTTCAGCATCGTCCTGACAATAATCATCATCAATAAGACGTATGAAATATAAACCAAGTGAGTCAAGATCTACCTCAAGATCCGGGTTACCCACATCATCATCAGCTGGTGGATCGGAAGATGCGGTGGTTCTTTTTCTGTTAGCAGGCTTCTTCACAACTCTGGTTTTTGGACGGGTTGGTTTCTCCGGTTTCTCTTGCGAAGGCTTCTTGCTCCAAAACGGATCATCGCCTTGTTTTAAAAGATATTCACATTATCAAAGGACATTTCGAACAAAGGAAGATTTAGTAAAAGCGTAAGGTATGAGTCTTACAGCTGACATTCTGTTAATGGCGCAGAAAGGAGGTAGGCCAGTTTGAGCACAGACAGCTTCCGGTTCGTTTAATATCTTTTTCACAGCCTTAGTAACTTCGTCATCTGTAAGCTGGATATCAATGTGTCGTTGAGGGTCTTTTACATCTCCGGTATATTCACACATCAAACCGGGGCGCTGGCTTAAGGGTAATATGCTCCAAGATATCCAGCAGCGAGCAAAGTCAACCCCGGTCAACCCGTTTGCCATGAAGGCCCTCAGCTTGGATAATTAAGGAGAATACTTGAGTCTTTCCTTAGCAGTCAGCCTCTGTGGGAAAGGGTGCGTATTGCTCAAGCGTTCCGGACGATAACCCGACAGGGGATTTTCTTCAGAAGGAGAAGTGTCTTTGCAGTAAAACCATGTTTGGTTCCACTCTTTGGGGTGGCTGTGAAGTTTGGCGTGAGGGGAGGTGACTTCTTTCCTCTTCTGAATTGCCATACCGCCCAGCTTCGTATTGGGTCCGTCTGTGAACTCAGTACGGCGGTTCAGGTGAAAGCAATCCTGGAATAGCTCTACTGTAGGTTCTTCTTGAAGGTACACCTCACAGAATACTTGAAAGTGGCAAATGTTGGTCACGGAGTTAGGACCAGTATCTTGAGGACGCAGTTGGAAGTTGGCTAAGACATCCCGATAAAACTTTGAACCGGGAGGGTTGAAAGCCCCGGGCTAAGTGATCAGCAAAAACTACAACTTCCCCTTCTTGAGGTTTTGGAGGACATTCCGGGCCAGGGACCCTCTAGTGAATGACGTCTTGCTTACTTAAAGCACCAGTCCTGACCAAATTGTTCAGTTGAACTTCGGTCACTCGAGAAGGGACCCAGTTGCATTCATATGCTTGTTTGGCCATGGCAAGATCTACAAGGCAGTAATTACCGGTTCAAGAATATGTCGGAAAGGTATACACTGATGCATACTTTGCTAAACCGGAGGCAGTTATTTATAAACTAGAGTTCTACAAAGCGACAGTGCCTTACCAAAGGATTCTGGCGGTTCAACAAGGGGACTAATGGTATATACTGGTTTGTCAATTTTCTACAAAGTTAAACCGCCTGGTCTAAACATTGAAGAGTCAACATTGCAGATGAGTAAGTAAACAAAAACAGATTTCACAAAGTTATATTACAGTTTTGGATCTGGAGCATGTTCAGAAAAGAGATAAATATTCAAAGCCTAAAAGGAGCAGTACTGAATTAATGAGCAAAGGTACAAGTAAGATCTATGGTCTGGAGATGCGTAAAGTGAAGACGGAGGTTAAAAAACTACCACTACATAGAGCAGAGATTCAGAAGTTCATCTGAGATCTATCATAGGAACAAGAAGCAGACGATGAACACTGAAGAACTTGGAAACCCTAGAACAGAACTATGGTGGAAAGGTTAGGAGACTTACCGGAGTTGAGGAAGAAGCGGAAAGCCGCCGCGATGTTCTGGTACGATCAGGGTGATGCAGCGGCCAAGGTCAGAGCAGAAGTCGACGGCGGCGGCGGAGCTCCGAGGTTGAGCGACGCAAGGAAGACAAAGCAGAAGGGGCACGAAGGGGAAAAGAAGATGACCCCTCGGTCCTATTTACAAAGCAAGGGAAATGTGTCAGGCGCGAAAATCAAGGGGTCGCAAGCTTGGAAAACGGAGTTGTCGCCTCGATTGTCGCAGGTCTATTAAATAAAGAGGTACCATGTGCAGTTTCTTTATAACAGATGATGTCACACCGGTTTACAACGAGCTGAGAAGATGACGTCACGACGGTTTACCAAATTGCAAGAAGATGTTGAAGATCAAGTTTTTTGCTAAGGATTGACATGAACCTGTTCAAATCAATCTGGGGCCTAATGTTTGGGATATTACTACTTGGCGTAAACCGGCTCAGACAGGCCGGGTTAACTTCATCAATAGTTAAGTATGTTAAAGCCCATGTAGGCAGATGAGGATGATATGTAAGGGTTTAAGCCCACAATCGGTTTAAAGCCCATAGCCGTAAACCGGCGTCGGTATGTAACTTGTATGGTAAGTTAGAAATAGTGGAGACCGAACCGGGCACGTGTATGAGCTGGTCTCGGGACTCTGTAAACCGACGGGCGTCACCCGTGTATATAAGGGGACGACCCGGCAGCGGTTCAAGGACAACAGACAACAACTCGAGACTTAGGCGAAGCTTGTTTGCTCCCTAGTCATCGAAACCCCATCAATTCCATCACAACTAGACGTAGGCTTTTACCTTCATCGAAGTGGCCGAACTAGTATAAACTCTCTTGCGTCCCTGTGACCGCTTTAACCCCTTCAAGCTAACCCGTAGCGATGGCTCCACGACTAAGTCCTTTCATGAGGACATCTGCCGTGACAAAACCACGACATGTTGGGACATGGATATCTTGGGATATGACAATATCTCTTATTTAATTAATGCATCTATATACTTGGTAAAGGTGGAAGGCTCGGCCTTTTTCCTGGTGTTTTGTTCCACTCTTGCCGCCTTATTTTCTGTCATACCGATGTTATGTTTCTTGATTTTGCGTCCCTAACACAGTGAGGGTTTATGGGCCCCTCTTAACAGTTCGCTTTGAATAAAACTCTTTTAGCAAGGCCCAACATTGGGTTTACCATTTGTCTAATAACAACTAAAACTTGCATAGGGACTTTCTGGACCCCGAGGATAATTAATCAACCCCCGGGCCAGTGCTCCTCTGGGTGTTGGTCCAAAACGGGCATACTGCAGGGCTACCACGGGGCAACTCGAGGTCTGGTTTTACTCGTAGGCTGACCTATCCGGTGTGCCCTGAGAATGAGATATGCGCGGCTCCTATCGGGATTTGTCGGCACATTCGGGCGGTCTTGCTGGTTTTGTTTTACCATTGTCGAAATGTCTTGTGCATCGGGATTCCGAGTCTGATCGGAGGGTCCCGAGATGGAGGATTGTCTCCGCGGATCGTGAGCTTGTCATGGGCTAAGTTGGGACACCCCTGCAAGGTTTAAAATTTTGAGAGTCGTGCCCGCGGTTATGTAGCAGATGGGAATTTTTAATATCCGGTTTTAGAGAACTTGACATCAGACCCGAAATAAAATACACCAATCACGTGCGTAACCGTGATCGTCTCTTTTTGAGTAAGGCCGAGAAGACAACATGATGGGGTTATGTTTGAACATAAGTAGTTCAAGATCACTTCTTGATCATTACTATTTTGCGACCATTTGCGTAGTTTCTCATCTTATTCTTTTATTCATAAGTTAGCCACCATACAATTCTTAGTCGCTTGCTGCAACCTGACCACTTATCCAATCCTTACCCATTAAGCTTTGCTAGTCTTGATACCCATGGTAATGGGATTGCTAGTTCATCGTGGCTCATAGATTACTTGAAAGCACAAGTGCTCCCCAGGTGGTTTTGGTAATTAATGTCAACATATCTCTTGTTGGACTAACATTTCTATCTAGCATGTTTCAGATAAGTTCAACAATGGTGTGGCATGGACTAAAGGTTCTGGGAACTCCTTCAAGATGCTAAGGACCAAGGATTGGCTAAAGCTTCAAGCTCAAGACTCTTCATTTTACATTTTAGTGATCCAAGATCACATTGAGTCTATAGGAAAAGCCAATACTATCAAGGAGGGATGAGGTGTTGCTTAATGAGCCTCTTGCTTCATGTGCTTAATGATATGCGCCAAAAACCCTCAGCTACTTTCCCACTTCCACATATGACCTAAACCCAAAGTCAAACTCGGTCCTACCGATTCTTTCTATCCGGCGCCACCGAGTTTCACATGTCATAAGCCACTGCCAAACCCTAGCAAATCGGTTCTACCGATGGGGATCTTGGTCTCACCGAGATGGGATTGCAATCTCACTGTGTATGTCCATTGTCAAAATCGGTCTCACCGAATTTAGGCAACCGGTACTACCGAGATTACAATGCAAACTCTCTGGTTAACTTATTACCAAAATCGGTCCAACCGAGTTTAGTAATCGGTCCCACCGAGTTTGCCTGACCAACTCTCTGGTTAGCTAATTACCAAAATCGGTCTCACCGAGTTTGTGTAATTGGTCTCACCGAGATTACGTTATGCCCTAACCCTAACCATATCAGTCCTACCGAGTTGCATGTCAGTCCCACCGAAAATCTCTAACGGTCACTAGGTTTACTATTTCGGTCCGACCGAGTTTGTTGATTCGGTCCCACCGAGATTGGTAAATTGTGTGTAACGGTTGGATTTTGTGTGGAGGCTATATATACCCCTCCACCTCCTCTTCATTCGTGGAGAGAGCCATCAGAACACATCTACACTTCCAACTCATATGTTCTGAGAGAGAACCACCTACTCATGTGTTGAGGCCAAGATATTCCATTCCTACCATATGAATCTTGATCTCTAGCCTTCCCCAAGTTGCTTGCCACTCAAATCTTCTTTCCACCAAATCCAAATCATGTGAGAGAGAGTTGAGTGTTGGGGAGACTATCATTTGAAGCACAAGAGAAAGGAGTTCATCATCAACACACCATTTGTTACTTATTGGAGAGTGGTGTCTCCTAGATTGGCTAGGTGTCACTTGGGAGCCTCCGACAAGATTGTGGAGTTGAACCAAGGAGTTTGTAAGGGCAAGGAGATCGCCTACTTCGTGAAGATCTACCGCTAGTGAGGCAAGTCCTTCGTGGGCGATGGCCATGGTGGGATAGACAAGGTTGCTTCTTCGTGGACCCTTCGTGGGTGGAGCCCTCCGTGGACTCGCGCAACCGTTCCCTTCGTGGGTTGAAGTCTCCATCAACGTGGATGTAGGATAGCACCACCTATCTGAACCACGGAAAAAACATCCTTGTCTCCAATTGCGTTTGAATTCTCCAAACCCTTCCCTTTACATTCTTGCAAGTTGCATGCTTTACTTTCCGCTGCTCATATACTCTTTGCATGCTTGCTTGATATGTATCGTGTATGTTGAAATTGTGCCTAAAACTCCACTCAAACCGAAAAAGTTTAAAAATTGCAACTTTAGCATTAATTGTCTAATCACCCCCCCCCCTCTTGACACACCTACTTCTAGATCCTACAAGTGGTATTAGAGCTTTGGTCTCCATTGCCTTGGTTTAATCACCATTGGAGGAAGATGGATGTGTCTACTTTAGGGAGTCTTAGACATAGAGTGCCTATTCTTGATGGAGAGTATTTTCATGAGTGGAAAAATGAGATTCTTGTAATTTTCAATCAATATCATTTGAACAAGTATATTGCTAGTCCTTGTGCTCCTCATGTTGATCCTATGCATCCCACCCTAGATGAAGATATTGACATGATTCACAATCTTAGAACCATTGAGCTCATCATTAGAGGATTGCCCAAAAACTTGATTGCTAGTTTACCTACTCTTAATTGTGCCTATACTATATGGAAATTTCTTGAGGAACGATTCCCCGATTATTCCTTGAAAAATTTGGATGAAATTCTCCATAAATCTATTGCCTTGAGTAAAATGAACTCTAGTGATCCTAGTTTTGGTGATTGTCTATTTGAGCTTACTAATCTCATGCATGCTAAAGGAAATGTTGGAATCATTAGTGATATTATATCCGAAGCTATAAGAATTCATAAAAGTGACCACTTTGATGATCATTTATCTAATGAATCACTCTCTCTAGGAAAAGATGAGTCACAAGATCATGTTGAACATGGATACTACGATGAGAATGATGATAGTGACTTCGATCTTGATGATACAATGAGACACTTTGGTCTTATGGCTAATCTTCGGGGATATGTGTCAGGAGGAAAGGAATGGGTTCTCGACAGTGGATGTACTGATCATATGACCGGAGACGAAGAGATGTTCCGTGAGCTTGCTGAAAATGACGGCCCTCGAAAATATGTCACTTTTGGTGATAATTCAAAGGGTAAGGTGGTTGGCCTTGGTAAGGTGGCCATCTCACACGATAGCTCCATTCAAAATGTCATGCTCGTTGAATCTCTTGGCTACAACTTACTTTCAGTATCTAGACTTGCTGATTTTGGTTCGAATGTCCTATTTACTAAGGTAGATTGCCAAGTGTTTCGTCGAGACAATCATAAAGTGGTTTTTACCGGTATACGTAGAGGTGACCTTTACATTGTCGATTTCTCTAAAAAGGCACAGCCTAAAACTTGCTTTATCGCTAAATCCTCAAAAGGTTGGTTGTGGCATAGACGACTAGGTCACGTTGGCATGAGAAACCTTGACAAGCTTATTAAAGGAAATCATATCCTTGGAGTTAACGATGTCATATTTGATAAGGATAGACTTTGCAGTGCTTGTCAAACAGGTAAACAAGTTGGAGGAAGGCATCTCGTGAAGAACATCATGACCACAAGGAGGCCACTCGAGCTACTTCATATGGATCTTTTTGGTCCCAATGCCTACAAGAGTCTCGGTGGAAATTCTTTTGGTCTAGTTATAGTTGATGATTTTTCAAGATTTACGTGGGTGTTCTTTCTTGATGATAAATCGCAAGTCCAAAAGATCTTCAAAAACTTCGCTAGGAAGGCCCAAAATCAGTTTGACGTGAAGATCAAGAAGGTTCGGAGTGACAACGGAACGGAGTTCAAGAACGCAAATGTGGACACCTTTCTTGACGAAGAAGGGATTTCACACGAGTTCTCGGCTACGTATACACCTCAACAAAATGGAGTTGTTGAGAGGAAGAACCGGACACTCATCGAAATGGCGAGAACGATGCTTGATGAGTACAAGACGCCGAAGCACTTTTGGGCAGAAGCGGTTGAGACAGCTTGTCATGCAACAAATCGCTTGTATCTTCACAAGCTACTCGGCAAGACGGCATACGAGCTCCTCACCGGTAACAAACCCCAAGTTGGATACTTTCGAGTATTCGGCTCAAAGTGCTACATTCTTGATAAGCATCGCCGTTCAAAGTTTGCTCCTAAGTCTCACGAAGGTTTCCTACTTGGTTATGGCTCAAACTCTCACACTTACCGTGTCTACAACAATTTCACCCGAAAGGTTGAAGAGATGGTAGATGTGAAGTTTGATGAATCTAACGGCTCGCAAGTAGAGCAATTGCCAATTGATGTAGGAGACAAAGACCCTTCAGAAGCAATCCAAGACTTGTCCATTAGCAAAGTTCGTCCAACGGAGGTGAAGGAGAGTACTTCATCCGTCCATGTGGAAGCCTCTACTTCACGACAAGGTGAACCAAGAATCGACACGGAGGCATCCACAAGTGGGACACACCAAGATGAAGAAAACGAGGAAATGCGTCAAGACGAACATCAACAACCTCCTTCTCCACCACGACAAGAGAACGACAACGTCAACAATGAAGAAGACCAAGAAGAAGAGTAAGATGAAGAAGATGTTCAACGAAGACCCAAGCAAAAGCTTTCACGATTTCGAGCAAGAATTGCCAAAGATCATCCCGTCGAGCAAATCTACAATGATATTCAAACTGGGAGAATTACTCGCTCAAAAACTCGTTTAGCTAACTTTTGTGAAAACTACTCATTCATCTCTAGCATTGAACCTATGAAGGTTGAAGAAGCATTGGAAGATCCGTACTGGATAAACGCTATGCATGAAGAGCTACACAACTTTGAGAAAAACCAAGTTTGGACATTGGTTGAGAAGCCCGACAACAACCACAACATCATTGGTACCAAATGGGTGTTTCGCAACAAGCAAGATGAAGATGTACAAGTGGTTCGCAACAAGGCACGTCTCGTCGCCCAAGGGTACACACAAGTCGAAGGTATGGACTATGGTGAGACATATGCTCCCGTTGCTAGACTTGAGTCCATTCGCATCTTACTTGCCTATGCTAATCACCATAATATCACCTTATACCAAATGGACATTAAAAGTGCTTTTCTAAATGGTGAAATAGAGGAGGAAGTTTATGTCAAACAACCTCCCGGATTTGTCAATCCTAAGAAACCAAATCATGTTTACAGACTTCACAAAGCCCTTTATGGTCTTAAACAAGCTCCTAGAGCATGGTATAAATGATTGACCAAGTTCCTTATTGCAAGTGGTTTTGAAATTGGAAAAATTGATTCCACACTTTTTACTAAAAGGGTTAATGGAGAACTATTTGTATGCCAAATTTATGTTGATGATATCATATTTGGATCAACTAACCCTCTTTTTAGTGAAAAGTTTGGATAGCTTATGTCGGAGAAGTTTGAGATGTCTATGATGAGTGAACTCAAATTCTTCCTCGGTTTGCAAATCAAGCAAACTAAGGAAGGTAAATTTGTCTCTCAAACGAAGCACACCAAGGACTTATTCAAGAAGTTCAATATGCAAGAATGCAAAGGTATGCCTACACCCATGCCTACTAGTGGACATCTTGATTTGACCAAAGATGGTGAACCGGTTGATCAAAAGGTTTATCCCTCTATGATTGGTTCATTGTTATACCTATGTGCTTCACGTCCCGACATTATGCTAAGTGTGTGCATGTGTGCACGATATCAAGCTGCTCCTAAAGAATGTCATCTTAAGGCCGTGAAAAGGATAGTGAGATACCTAATTCATACACCAAATTTTGGCATTTGGTATCCTAAGAGGTCCTCTTTTGATCTTGTTGGCTATTCCGACTCGGATTATGCCGGAGACAAGGTTGATAGAAAGTCCACTTCGGGTACTTGTCAATTTCTTGGTAGATCTCTTGTGTCTTGGTCTTCCAAGAAACAAAACTCGGTATCCTTATCCACTGCTGAAGCGGAATACATTGCCGCTGGTTCATGTTGTGCTCAATTACTTTGGATGACCCAAACTCTTAAATATTATGGGGTCTATGTGAAACATGTTCCACTGCTTTGTGACAATGAAAGTGCTATCAAAATTGGTCATAATCCTGTACAGCATTCTCGAACTAAGCATATTGAAGTTCGTCATCATTTCATTCGAGATCATGTTGCTAAGGGTGACATTGATCTTAAGCATGTTCGCACCGATAAGCAATTAGCGGATATATTCACTAAACCACTTGATGAGAAAGTGTTTTGCAGGTTGAGAGGAGAATTGAACATTATTGATGCTTCAAATTTGGAGCAGAAAATCCATTGGATACATGCAACACATGAGCTTATGACTAATCCATGATATATCTCTTATGATGACTATCTTGTGTCTTGGATATATTTTGTACGTTGCATGTTATCTAACCCATGTAGGCACTTAGTTGAATCTAATTCTATGAGATTGCAACTTACTCACATCTTGAGCAATCTCTACATCACCAAGTCTCTACACAACGGTGGTTGACGACAAGGAAGCACGAAACCATTCGAACATATCCTTTGACAAATTCTATGTTGAGCTTCATAATTGTCATTTTTGGATATACAAGTGCTTTTCCTTGCAAGAACTAACCCATGTAGGTAGATGAACTCAAATTCCAAGTGGTGCTCCCAACTCTTGATGAGCTACATCAACCTTGAGCACCCACACGAGTTCCACTACATGAGCAAGACCCACACCACCACCCAAGGTATGATATTCCATCTTAGAGAAGCTTTACTCCAAGTCATGAGTCAAAGCAACTCAACAAGATGAGAATACATCAAGATGCTTAAACGAAAAATGGTAACCCCATTTTGAGCTTAAACGATGAGTATGACCTATGATCAAGTGTTCTCACTTGACTCCTAAGTCAATATACTCTAACATAGGTGACTATGTCACCGCCCAATTGTAGATGAAGTTCTCTTGTGTTCTTTTCTGTGTTATTGCATTTGTCCCTTGCATATTTGTTTCCCTCTTTTTCAAACAAAAAAAACCTTCATCTAGAACTTTCATTCTTTTCTTTTTTATTCTTGTTCTGCATATTTCTACATCCAATTCCTTGCAAATCTTTCAGTTAATTCATTGCAAATCTTTGTGAGATCTTATTTGACTAGTGAGCTGAGGTGACAAGTGTTTTCTCTGTGATGAACTCGGTTTCTCCGAATTGTAGTTTTCGGTCCAACCGAATCCCCTCGGTACCACCGAAACATGCCACTCGGTGCCACCGATTTCACAACAGGAAAAATAGTTTGCCACTTGTTCTATATTTCTTCTGATCCAGCTCCACTCAATGAATCTTATCCTCTACAAGCATCACAGTTTTATCCACTACTTTGTGCTGAGTCTCAAGGACCAAACCCATTCGACGGATTCCAGAAAAACCTTCTTGGAAATTGATGTCAAAGGGGGAGAGAGAGATCACACCGAAGCTCATCACTTACAAAGGAGAAAGTATTAAGGGGGAGAAAGAGATCTCCAGGGGGAGAGGATACTCAAGGATCCCAGATGCTTGATGTTCAAGAGGAGAGATGCCACATGTCTTTCTGTTCTATTCAACCCTCATCATATCTTTCAGCTCTGATTATCTGTTCCCTATCTTCTCCCAATATCCCATGTCAGATTCAGGGGGAGCAAGACATCTAAGGGAAAGAAGTCATTCAAATTCTTTGCATATCTTTACTCTTGGGGACATGTCTAATCCAATGTGGTACCTTGTACTCACTATCTACATGTCATCCCAGTCTTGGTATTCTTATGGTTTCGTTTGTTTGCTCTGGCTAGTGGATGTATCTGTGTTATCTAACCTTGTTTGTGCAGGTTCATTCCATCCTAAGCCAACTCAAAACTACAAGGTAAGTATATGCATCAAAATCATGAGTATGAGGAATTCTTGCTTATGTACATACTGTTTGCAAGAAGGAATCATAAGCATGAAGGTATTTCTCTTAACAATCTTTTGCTCTGATGCATATGGCCAAGATACATGTAACACATTGCCTACTCTGTCATGATTATGCTCTCACATGCTTCTATATTTTATATTCACATGATTGCATACATGTAGGGGGAGCCTATGTTTGTTACATGTCCTTCCAAAGCTTTACTTGTTATTCTTTGTATCGTTATCTAAAGCTTTGATGTATGTTGCCATCAATTACCAAAAAGGGGCAGATTGAAAGCACAAGTGCTCCCCAGGTGGTTTTGGTAATTAATGTCAACATATCTCTTGTTGGACTAACATTTCTATCTAGCATGTTTCAGATAAGTTCAACAATGGAGTGGCATGGACTAAAGGTTGTGGGAACTCCTTCAAGATGCTAAGGACCAAGGATTGGCTAAAGCTTCAAGCTCAAGACTCTTCATTTTACATTTTAGTGATCCAAGATCACATTGAGTCTATAGGAAAAGCCAATACTATCAAGGAGGGATGAGGTGTTGCTTAATGAGCCTCTTGCTTCATGTGCTTAATGATATGCTCCAAAAACCCTCAGCTACTTTCCCACTTCCACATATGACCTAAACCCAAAGTCAAACTCGGTCCTACTGATTCTTTCTATCCGGCGCCATCGAGTTTCACATGTCATAAGCCACTGCCAAACCCTAGCAAATCGGCTCTACCGATAGGGATCTCGGTCTCACCGAGATGGGATTGCAATCTCACTGTGTATGTCCATTGTCAAAATCGGTCTCACCGAATTTAGGCAATCGGTACTACCGAGATTACAATGCAAACTCTCTGGTTAACTTATTACCAAAATTGGTCCAACCGAGTTTAGTAATCGGTCCCACCGAGTTTGCCTGACCAACTCTCTGGTTAGCTAATTACCAAAATCGGTCTCACCGAGTTTGTGTAATCGGTCTCACCGAGATTACGTTATGCCCTAACCCTAACCATATCGGTCCTACCGAGTCGCATGTCAGTCCCACCGAAAATCTCTAACGGTCACTAGGTTTACTATTTTGGTCCGACCGAGTTTGTTAATTCGGTCCCACCGAGATTGGTAAATTGTGTGTAACGGTTGGATTTTGTGTGGAGGCTATATATACCCCCTCCACCTCCTCTTCATTCGTGGAGAGAGCCATCAGAACACATCTACACTTCCAACTCATATATTCTGAGAGAGAACCACCTACTCATGTGTTGAGGCCAAGATATTCCATTCCTACCATATGAATCTTGATCTCTAGCCTTCCCCAAGTTGCTTTCCACTCAAATCTTCTTTCCACCAAATCCAAATCCTGTGAGAGAGAGTTGAGTGTTGGGGAGACTATCATTTGAAGCACAAGAGCAAGGAGTTCATCATCAACACACCATTTGTTACTTCTTGGAGAGTGGTGTCTCCTAGATTGGCTAGGTGTCACTTGGGAGCCTCCGACAAGATTGTGGAGTTGAACCAAGGAGTTTGTAAGGGCAAGGAGATCGCCTACTTCGTGAAGATCTACCGCTAGTGAGGCAAGTCCTTCGTGGGCGATGGCCATGGTGGGATAGACAAGGTTGCTTCTTCGTGGACCCTTCGTGGGTGGAGCCCTCCGTGGACTCGCGCAACCGTTACCCTTCGTGGGTTGAAGTCTCCATCAACGTGGATGTAGGATAGCACCACCTATCCGAACCACGGAAAAAACATCCTTGTCTCCAAATGCGTTTGAATTCTCCAAACCCTTCCCTTTACATTCTTGCAAGTTGCATGCTTTACTTTCCGCTGCTCATATACTCTTTGCATGCCTGCTTGATATGTATCGTGTATGTTGAAATTGTGCCTAAAACTCCACTCAAACCGAAAAAGTTTAAAAATTGCAACTTTAGCATTAATTGTCTAATCACCCCCCTCTAGACACACCTACTTCTAGATCCTACATTACTACAACAACAGTTGCAGGTACTGGTAATGCGATGATCCAACGTGAGAGCGATGCTTGCTTCTTTTCGAGTTCTTCTGCTTCTTCTTCGATCAGGGGTTAGGCTCCTGGTCGGCAGCCTGGGTCAGCAAGGTGGATGTCGTTTGAGTTTCTGTTTGTGTTTCATCCATAGTCGGATGTTGTCTTATGTATGATGTTTGATGTATTCATGTGGCAGTTGTATGCCCTATGTATGTATCCCCATCTATTATGTAATGGTACGACGTAATGATATCCACCTTGCAAAAGCGTTTCAATATGCGGCTCTATCCTTGGTGGGACCTTCGAGTTCCTCTTGGATAGGATCGCATATTGGGCATGACAAAATGGGTCAAAAGATGTCAATTGAACTATTTGTTTACACTTTATGCAAGACAACAGTGAACTACAGGATGGTAAGTAAGAACCTTGTAGCCTTCTTTTTACTGCACGTAATGAGTTGTGTTAGATGACAATGTCTGAATGTTTTTTCCTTTGAAGTGGATCCTGAAGCATTTTACTCAAGATTATCTCTCAAACTACATGATTGGCGGCCGACCATCACAATGGGTTGGACTAGAGTCGTGTGTGCCTTCTGCATCCAGGAGAGCACAATAGGGCCATTCCGCTTCACCTTGTTCAGCAACCAGAATGTTTGTCGCCTCTTTCTTTACCATCTGTAATAGTACAAGTATAGAACCCTGGTTCATCATTCTTTGCTTATGTAATTCTTAAACATATGTACCTGTGAATCGAATAATGCATTGGTTGTTTGAACCTGATGGATATGAATAAAGCTATAGCCTACTTTCAAGTTTAAATTAGGTACAAATTTAAATAGCAGCAATTAAATTAGAGCAAAATTACGGTGTGCGGGTCATTACGGCGCACACGGTTAATAAAGCACAGCATGTGCGATATACATCATAATCCGACACGGTTCACGGAGAGGAAACGTGTGTAACAATGCACACAGTTGCCGTTTGCAAAGCATGTGTGATGTCAGACACTATCACCTACGGTGCGAGAAAACTAAATGTGTGTGATTGTCTACCTATCGTACACGGTTTATAATCATGAACTATTTTTGATGTGCCAGGCATCGTAAACGTAGAGCCAGTTTGGTACGTGCCTGGAAAAATTCCGTGCCTGGAATTTGCCTGGTTTTACGTAAAACCACAAACTCCGACTACGATGGCAATGCGAGCATAAACGAGTAGCAAGGATGAAGCGGTTGGGATATTCGAGATATCGGAAACGGTTATATAGGGACAACTGTATGCATCAAGGCTCCCTATCCCTGACGGTTTCTGGGTCGTGTGGGAAGGACCCCCTATCACCGAGACTCACTTGGCGATGGTTCCAAATGCCATCGCGGAAAGGGGTTAAAAGCCGTTTTTATATCACCGCCCCGTACCAGTGTGAGTGATTTTTCTTATTCTGACTGGGCAGGTTGTCTTGATGATAGAAGGTCCACAGGAGGTTTTGCAGGTTTCTTGGTCCTAATTTGATCTCATAGTGTGCAAATAAACACGCTAAAGTTTCACGATCAAGTACCGAGGCAAAGTATAAGGCATTGGCAAATGCAAGGGCAGAAATATTTGGGTCAAAGCCATTCTTAAGGAACTTGGTTTACATCATACACAAACTCCTTGTCTTTGGTGTGACAACCTTGGTGCCACCTACCTATCTGTTAATCCTATGTTTCATGCAAGAACCAAGCACATTGAGATAGATTTTCATTTTGTCAGAGAAAGAGTTGCTAACAAGGAACTGGACATCCGGTTTGTATCTTCATGATATCAAGTGGAGATGGGTTCACCAAAGCCTTGGCTACGAGACCATTTGAAGAATTTAAGCGTAATCTCAACTTGAGGAGTTTAGATAAAGGGAGGGTGTTAAACACATTATATGTTGGGTCGGGCTAATTGTCTTAGATATGATAGAAGGACTCCTCTGTTTAAGTTGTACTTGACTCTATCTATACCTCCTGTAATCTTTATCCTCTTCTCTCAGTTATTCTCCTAACCGAGTACGATTGTAATTCTATCGAGAGGGTCTCTCTCGCATCTCTCAATCTATACCTCTATACCTACTAATAAAGCAAGGTGCGTTTTGCTAATTTTTTCATCTGTTCACCGTCGAAAAGAAAACAAAGATGTATCCATGTGGTACTAAATTCTTATGCGTTTGTCTGCTAGAAAAAAAGACTTTTTCAGAATCTCGTACGTGTGCCGCGTGTTGTGGCCCAGCGAAGCCAACCCACTTTTTTTTTCTGCCCATGCAGCTGGGAAAAATTTATTTTCCGCACAGGGCGGCTAGTAGTCAGAGCTTCGCACAGGACAACCAATAATAGGATGGCCCTTTTTGTTGTTTCTGTGTTTTACTTCCATTTTTATTCTCCCATATCCCTTTTTCCCTTGCAAGTTTATTTTTCTTACATAATTTATTTCATAAATTCAAAATCCTCAAAAAAACGTTCAAAATTTCAAAATAAAATCAAATTTTGGAAAACATTCAAAGTTCAAAAAATTTGTTGCTATTTTGAAATATATTCGAAACTACAAACAAGTTTTCAGGTTTTTCAAGAAAAAAATTGCTCTTCACAATTGTTCGAGAGTTCTAAAAAGAAAAAGGAATTTAAAAAAATGCTCCAAATTCGAAAAATATTCTTGGTTTAGTGAACTTTTCACAATTCAAAATAGTGTTTGCGTATAAAAGATAAATTTTTTTGAAAAATGTTACGAATTTCCAGCACATGTTCCCGTTTTATAAAATGTTCAAAAATTCAAATATTGTCTATGTTTTTATAATAAAAAGTTGGTGTTTTCAAAAAACAAATTGTGAATTTAAAAAGACGTTCCTGTTTGAAATTTTGTTCGCGTTTTTCTGGAAGTGTACATAATTTTTAAAAATCTATTCAGGATTTAAAAAATGGTTCATGTTTCTTGCAATATTCGGAAACCTCATACCTTAAAATCTCCTCGATTGAAAGAAAAGTAGATTAAAGAATTCATGGGTCTTCTCTGCCATATGATGACGTAACAAAACTCTTAAATGCCTTCGATTAATGAATGAAAAAATAGCGGATTGATTATTTCACATTTGGCTAAACCGAGAAGCTAAATGTTCCTTTTTCACGTGCACGCATGGTTTTTTCTTGCACATATAATTCTCACTAATTTTAAATGCATATTATATTTTCTCCTATTGCAACGCACGGGCTATGTGCTAGTATAACATCCGGGCTCCCTCCTAGGGAGTTGAGACGCTTCATCATTAGTTTACACACCAAAATTCGATCACATGTAGGGTTGATTCTTGAATCTGACACGTTCTGGGAAGGTGTGTGCTTATAGAGAAGGAGGAGAAATCTCGAACATGGCGATGCCGATGAACCAGGTGAAGAAGGGGACGATGACCCATCCCCACACGAGGCTGGCCGGTCCTGCGACTGGAGGATGCTACCGTGAAGAGCATTATCGTGGAGAAAGTGATGGCCAGCGTCTTGAACAACGTCTGCAGCACATGCAATAAAAGATCTCCATCTCTTGAGAAACCTGAAAAATAGGACTGGCAAAACAAAACGCAGTTGCCAAGCCGGTCATGCACATTGGCATCACGCTTCTATCGGACGAAGAAAATAGCCAACGCCGCCATAGTTTTACCGAAATACGCAATGTAACCAACATCTCATCTCATCAGAAAATACAAGATGTATTGATCAAATACTATATGTACAGTACCAGCATTAAGAGTCTGTGATGTCATGCCATGGTCATAAACTTAATTGCCTTATTTGTGTCCTCTGTTTCTCTTCTCCTCATATTTATGTTAACAGGTGAATGTTTATACCATGCCTTTTTGCATTAAAATGTAAACCACTATTTTCTACAGCCAAGGTTGAGAAATCGATTAAACCAAACAACCATCAGAATTTGCAATGCATATGACATTCTCCCAAAAGTGCAAGATTGATTTGCAGTCGTCTGAAATGACTGTTGATGTTGCGTATTAATTCAGTTTATATAATAGTTTGTTAAGACCTGTTTTCACTTTTTAATTTAATTTCTCACATGTTTATATGTATTAAGATGCATATTTGTCAATCTCCATAGTACTAGATTATTTATTGATTTATCTTTCACTATATTTTTACGTTTGCATATTGCTAACTTATTGAGAGGCCATATTCCTTACCCTTTTTTACTGTTATTATTGTTTTACTGTCATAGGGCATTGCGGTCCACCGTGCACTGTCCACTTCATCATGTTTGAGGGTGCCATCAGATCTCCAGCCAATTGGTATACCCTTCCATATACTACTGATGTCCGCGGTTTGGCGACTTTGAAAAAAAATATGAAACTGCACTCCTGTACTCTAAGCGTCTTCCTCTATACTTATATGGGTAATATATGTGAACATGTTTAATTGTTGGGACAAAAAAAGTTTGAGTTGATTGTAACCGCTTCTTCATCATAGAAAAAAACACACCATATGTTACTTCAATCCACGTGGGGTTTTATTAATGCTATTGTAGCTTGGAATTGTCTACTTAAGTCTTGCGATGCTACCATCCAGTTTTACATTTGGCCAAAAACACGTCCATATAGTAGTACAATCTCCTCGAATGTAGGCTTTTGATGTTCCCGTATGGCCTACCATGGTAACTTTATTGTTACAAGCTATATGTACATCAAAGATTAGTCTCTCACCCTGATGACAACAAATCATGTTATGCTCTTTATATATATACAAACTGAGTGCCTTTATTGAAAAAATATATACAAACTGAGTGCACGACATTTGAATTATATAGATAGCCATTATACATCCATACATTTCTTTACTTGATCTCTAAGTTTCAACGTTTTTTAGGGATGCAGAAGGCACGCACGACATTTGAAAATTGCAAAAGGACGACCATTAAAACATCAAGTGTTAGTATAGTTTCGGTTTTGCGGACGGATGTGATGTTGTGGATGCATCTGCTTGCATCAAAGTTATTTAACCAAGTTATTTTTGTGTGCAAAAGCTAGATCTCAAGCTTTCAACATTGTCCAGTTTCATACGTAAATGCAGGCTTGCTTTTCTTAAAGAACAATATTTTCATAAGGTAGACTTAAGGCTTTCAACATTGTTCAGCTTCATGAATAAATTTAGGCTTGTTTTTCTTAAAGAATAATTTTGTTGCTTTCAAAATTGCCGGATTTATGCATAAATTCATGTAATAGATCAAAATTGAGACCAAGAAGGCCTTTGATGTTCTGGCCAACGATCACCTTGTTGCATTGCTCCTGTGGTGTAGCAACTATTACATCATGCTATTTATATCACCTTGATGTTTCATTGTTCTGAAATAAACAATATAATCTTTTATGTCGTATGCCTATGTATTTTTAGAAATACCTACCATTTTATTGTAAATATATATATATTTTTTAATACCTACCATTTTATTGTAAAAATTTGTATTTTTAGAAATAGTACCATTTTATTATAAAAATGTATGGGCGCAGCAACGCGCGTCACTAATAATCTAGTGTTCCCTGCCCTTGGAAGGCTATCAGACTCCGGCGCGACCGCAGGTCCCCTCGCCTTCTATGTCTCTCTGACTCCGGCATGACTGTTCCTAGCAGCACATGAGTATCAGAGTGCATGGTGGGCTTGCCTTGAGGTAGCGACGTGGTGTTCGTGGCTTGCACTACAGCTGTTTGTTGAAATATATGTATCGAGTATGAGCTCTAGGCAGTAAATAGGAATTAGGCCCCGGTGTTCATCGAGTCATGCTAGGGCTTGATGTTTACTGCAGAGCATGCAGCGGCGGCGTAGTACAAGTTTGCCGGCCACAGCGACATGTGTGTGGTGGCGCTGGGTGGGCTCAAGCTAGCGACGAGGCTGGAACTTGGTGGCACCGTACTGCACGTGCTCGACCTACTCTTTCTACTGTATGCCTAATGGTGGTTTGTAGCCTCTTTGACTCTGAAGTTATCATTGCAGTGTTCCTTTGATTGCGACCTTTACCCCAATGGCCGCACCATCCATGTTAACATGGTGTCTAAATTGTTTTTTGTATGCTCAGTCCTTGGTTGGTTGACCTGAATCCCATTCAGTCCTCCCTTTTACAGGAAGCATGGGTTAGTTGACCTTATTTACTATGCTTATTTTGAAGACCAGTTCAACCAGGAGACGATGGATTTTAATCACTGAAGTGAAGTTACCAACATGGCATCTAACATTGCACTCAATCTGTAATCATTGTATGCTTGACATTGTAAAGAAGGTACAACGCATTCCACATTACTTTTACATTACTTTTCACCACGGTAGATAGTTTTAATGTTCACATATTTAAATGTTTAGGCCTCCAGGGCAGTGGATAACACCATCAAGAAGTCTGAAGACACTTTTGAATGAGGGAGTGGGTATGGTTGACCATTATTTATTTTGAGAGATTAATCGGGTCTGCTAATGCTGCTGATATTGTAGCTATGTTTTAAATTTTCTTGATGGGAATCATGTAGGCCGGTGCAGAGGTCATTCCCCCCCCCCTCCCCCCGCGTCGCCCCTCCTCTGGCGACATGGGGGGCGCCCCTGTTCGCACCGCCGCTCCCCTCCCTCCCTCGCACCCAGTCTCGCCGCCACCTGAGGAGGCCGCCGGCAAAGGCCACGCGTGCTCCGGGGATGGTGGCGGCGAGGCGCTTCTCCTCTACCGCGCGGCCACCGTTTCGTCAGAGGAGGGACGACAGGCTGCGTCAGATTGGATCGGGCGCCCGGCCTCGGAGGCGGGCGGAGGCAGCGCTCGTCGGCGTCGTCCCGGTGTCCCTGCCGGCCAGTCCCGGCCCCCTATGTGCGGCGACCCGTCGCTGCTTGCTCGGGCGCTGACTGGTCTGGGGCGGGGGCGGATCTGAGGGGCTACCTTCCCAGATCCGGCCGGTGTTGGCTGGGCCGCCAGGTGGGGTCAGCCGGGGAGGTGGTGTTGCTGGGTGGTGGAGGCGGGAGTGGTGGAGGCTGGTGGCGGTGGGTGCTGTTGGTGGTGCTTGGTGGACTGCTGCGCCGATTTTCGATCTCCCCCGCCTTTGGTCAGTGCTATGGCGTTTCGGATCTGGTCTCCGGCAGGTGCACGGTGGCGCGCGTGGGGCGTGTTCGTGCTCCTGATGTTTGGCTGCAGCCCGGGACCATGGTGGTTCCTGGCCTCGGGCAGCGCTCCTCTGCTCCTCGCCGGCATGGTGCTCGGTTAGGTTCGGCGGCTCGCGCTGCGTCCGGTGGCCCTGCGTTCGGACGGCCATTGGTGGTTCCAGTGCCTAGTGCTGATGTTTGGCCGTATGCGGTCTCCGCGGGGTGCGGTTGGCTGCGACGATTCATGTGCTTCTTCATCTCGGAGGGGCCCGATGGTGGTGGTGGTCAGCTGCCGTCTTGCTGTAAGTATGTGCTCAAACTCAGGGTGAGAACCTTGCATCGATTATGTCGATGTCGGCGGCAATGGTGTCGGTGGACATCGTTTTCCTCGTAGGAGGTGTCGTTGTGGAGCTCCAGCACCTGCAGTACTTTGTTTTGTGGTATCCGGGTGAAAACCTAAGATCTGGCTTGTCGGATCGGATGACGGTCTTGTGTCCTTGTCGGCACTACCTCCCTGGAGGCGTCATCTTGGAGACCCAAACGGCGGCTTCTGTGCCCGCGTGTGGTTGAGGGTGCAGCGTTTGGTGGTGGTGGTGGTGTGGCCAAGTTGGGAACAGTCGGAGGGCCCAATGGTGGTGGTGGTGGTGGTGGTGGTGGTGCGACTGGCTTGAAGTCGACGATGGTTGTTTGGTGGTGTTCTCTGGGGTTTGGTGGCGGTGCCTTTGGCGCCGCAGGGCGGCATCTGTTTCCCCCTCGTGAAGGTGTCTCGCTATGCATGCTCAAGACTCTCCCTTGGCGGCCGATGTATTGCGGGGAGCGTCGTGCTCTTGGTGATGTCTTCGTTCATCTTTGCTCTTTGATGGCACTAGATGCCTCCCCAAATTGTTAATCGTTCCGATCTTCCGTGGCGGGGCACCCAGTCAAGGTTCGTGCTTTTCGCACTCGTTGGTTGTGGTTGCTCCTCAGTTGTGCCGTGGGGCTCGGTATGCACGCAATGCGGTGCGTTAGGTTCCTCGCAAAGTCTCAGTATTGTGATCCCTCGACAACACCCCATAACTACTTGTGTCTGCCGTGGTGATGGTCCTTTTAGTCTGCTAGCTAGGTCTCGCCCTTGTTGGGTGTCTTGTTCTTCTCTTCTCCTTGTAACCTTGTTGTACGGTTTTCGGCCCGGTTTCCCTTATAAACGGGTCAACTTGTTTTAGGTTTTCGATCCGGTTTCCCTTATAAACTGGATCACTCTCCTGGCATATTGGCCACTTTGAGTAATATATTCAGGTGGAGGGACTCCTCCCCCGGTGATTCTCAAAAAAAAAAATTCTTGATGCGATGTTAGAAATGTAGAATCCTCGCTTATTAGTTTGGTAGCATCGGATTTGGTCTTCATGTTAATCTAGGCCGTGAATGCCAGTTTGTAGTAGTCTCCGCACAGAATCTCAAATCAGAATTATGGCGAGCAGCTACTATTTAGGCACAATAGGTGATGAACCTGATAACATGCAGCTATCCCATGTCAACATGCACCTATGCATGTAAAAAGGGCAACATCAACATGCTACCATCAATGGAAAAATACAAACCGCAACATCCAACCATTACACTGCTTATATTTCATATTTATACGAATATCCAATCTAGAGCACGAGCTCATTTACACCCTATGAATAGTAAATTCGAAATGAATACTAGACAAATTCAAACAATTGTGATTTTTTATTGTGAATTGAGCTTGAGTGTGTGATGTTGGTGCCAAATTCCAGATCATCCTGATATCTGAATAGCTCCTAACAAAAAAGAGAAATTTGGGGTCTCTGAAAAAGTTTTTAGAGATTTACTGTTCACTCTATTTGGCGCAAACAATGTGCCAGAACGCCGCGTCCATATTTATACATCAATCAGACGCCGCGTCCATACTCTATTTGGCGCAAACAATGTTTCAACTTCATCCAAATCTTCTATATCTAAATAGGAGCCCCCCACTAGCTGATTTTCTTGCCTTCTCGCGCAGCCACGTCACCCCAATTATTATTGGCCATTGGATATTCCCGCAACAACGTGCGGAGTATTATCTAGTTCCAAAAATAAAGCACGCCATCTTATCTTTCTCCCTCTTAAGAGGAGACCTCCAATTGTTCTCCTATTAATAGACGCTATGCTGGTCACCGGCAATTCTTCCACGCCGGAAGGAACGGCGGAGCCGTTGGAGGTTGGCCTGAAGAGTATCTTGGCTTCATTGGGATCAAATTTTGGTGAGGCCATGACAGCATGCATTCCCATTTGTTCTTGGTTTTGAATCTTCATTTTCTCCAGGAATCCTGTTATCTCTCATCTGACATTTCAGCTCAGCGATTAGAGGTATTTGCCAGGCACATGATATCTTGTGTAACTATGAACCATGTTGACAGCCAAAATGTATCAGAATCCTCATTATTAGTTCACTGTATCTTTCTTCAGGTCACTCGTTTCAAATGTTTGGTACATGTTTTCCGTTTTTTCTGCATTATTGCTTTGACGTTTGTGTTTTGGCATAATACCTAGTTTTTGTGTACAGAAAGCATAGCTCAATTAATGGCCCTTTAATCCAAAAACTTTGCGATTAACATTTTCCTGAAGGGCATGGTTCTTGGAACCAGAATTTCGTTGATATTATGTGGCCTTCTTTCGCCTTTTCAAAAGCAGTTAGTTGGGCATTCCATATTCTTGGTAGCTACCATGTGCAGATTCATGGGAAGAACCAAATGACGTCATTCTTTAGTTTCTTACCATGCACCTTGTTTTACCTACTTTTACATTATGTTCTGCATCTGAGATTATTCCTTTGCCTTCAGGCTAAACGATACATGATTCTGTGAGAAGAAAATGCGAGCCATAAGATTATAATCCTAGTGGTAAGACCTTTTCCTTTTCTATTTTTTATGTGATCTTCATACCTTTATTTCTTTTTAAATTTCAACATAATTCATATTTGAATTCATTGTTATTATTCTCTGGTCGTCTGTACGATAATTAAAGCAAACTACTAGAATGGAGTCAGAGATAGTTATGCATAATACTCCCTCCGTCCTGAATTAGTTGACTCAGATTTGTCGTATCTAGACAAATCCAAGTCAACTAATTTGGGACTGAGGGAGTATATAACTTATTGCTTTTTTTTTGATATAACTGTGCTCTGCTCTAGCTTGTCCGCCACTGGTTTATGCTTTAGAAATAGAAGTTTATTATAATCCTGATCATGAAGAATGTATAATTAATGTAGTCTTTATAAATAGTGATGAACTATGCGACTAAAATTGGGGCAGTACATGTTACAAAAAATAAAACTGGTGTTGCTAAACGATGCAGGTTGAACAGATGAATTAAGACTATTGTAAGGTGAATATACTAAAACTAGGAGTAATGGAGCCTTTCACCAAGCTGGCAGAGAATGAGACTGCTCAGTTACAGAGAGCAGTATTTGCCCAGTATATTATGATGAAGAAATTATTCATGGAGCTAGAAGAGGAAAGGGAGGCTTCATCAAGTGCTGCAAGCGCTGCCCTGTCAATGATTAGAAAACTTCAGAAAGAAAAGGAGGCAGAGAGAATGGAAGCATGTCAGTACAGAAGAATGGCTGAAGAAAGGATGAATCATAGTGACAAAGCCCTGGAGGTCGTGAAGGAAGTCATGCAGCACAAGGAACTGGAGATCTATTATCTCAGGAGCCAACTGCAGGTGTATAAACAAAGGTTACTGGGTGTTGGTATTGATGATTGTGATATTGCAGACGAGACGATAACAAAAAGTATACCTTTGTTTGGAAGCAGAGATGTAGAGAATCTTTGTTATACCATCAAAAGGAATTTCTCTCTTCCAACTTTTCAGTTGAGCAAACGTTTTGCTGAAATGGACATGAACAAAAACAACGGATCGGTTGCGTCAGCGAGGAGCAGGCTAGGTGTTTACATGCACAACTCTAGTGAAAATGAACTGGAACAAGTTTCCAGCGACCTGAAAGCCATAGGTTCCAAGGAAAGCTTAGCAGCAGATATGGACAGTACTGAAAAGCATGGGGAAGAACCAAAACCTCCAAGCAACAGTGGTACTGAACACTCTTGTCCATCCGAAGGGTCTTCTCGTTCTTCCCCCTTCTTAATGGCGGGGCATCACACAGATATATGCAGTCAAAGAGCAACACTGGTTGGCAAACATGTCCAAGACACGCTACATCCTGATCCACTCGGGTCATTGCGTCCAGACCATGAAATGGATAACACTGCTGACACACTAAAGCATCCAGAACTAAGCAAGGCGCCGGCAGAATACTCATGTACTCCTACTAAACATAGCATCAGCACAAAGGAATCTGAAACGCCTCACGCGGTTGCTCTAAGAGATAAAGGGTCCCATGTTCTTTCGAAGTTTTCAGCGACGCGAAAAGTTGGCTCCATGAATAACGTTGACAGACATGTCCGTGTAGCTGCGGCGAGTTCTACGCCACGAGCTGGAGTCGAGAGAACAAGATCAAGGCTGAAGCGTGTTCAGAGTGAAAAGATGATTGAGCTAAATGATCCTAAGAAGAACAAGGAGCAGATCATAATGCTCAAGGAGGTATACGAGCAGCTTAACATGATAGAAGCACACATGAGACCTTCCCCTTCACAGGAGACCCCTAGAAATGACCAGTCGTTGGATTCTGTTATGGAGGTACTTCTCTCCCTGGATTTAAAGTTTTTTTTTACATTGCGTTGTACTGTACAAGTTTATCAGAAAACGTTGTATTATTCAGGTCTAGTTTTGGTCATAGACTGTTGAATTAGTTACATGAACCAAAAAGGTCCATCGTTATCTTGTAGGAAAATAAAAGGAATGGTCTGTTGGCATTAAATCTAACAACTACTACCTCTGTAACTAAATATAACATGTTTTTGCAGTTCAATTCTGAAAAAAAAATCTTATATTTAGTTACAAAGGTATACTATTCTAAAAAAAAAAAAACTATCAGCATAACTTTTGACAGACTGTAAACTTCTGCACTGCTAAATGTGTAGAACGGCAAGTGATTCTAATGTATAGATGCAAAATATTCCAAATAAAATTTACAACATAAAACTGAAATTTTTTGAAAGTGCAGACAATGAGAGACTTTTGATTCTATACAATGGTAATCATTATCTTGTCGTGTATGATGTTGCCTCTTTATTCTACACACTTTTCTTTTGAAAAGGAGGATAACCCCCGGCCTCTGCATCAGAACAATGCATGCATCCATTTATTTATTCTACACACTAGTAGCCATTATATTTTCCGTGTATAAAGTTTCCTTATCTTAATCTACACACTGGTGACCATCACATTTTCGTGTACAAATTTGCCTTCTCTAACCATGAATACATTCACAGGCGGCTCTGTCCTTCTCCATATAGTCCAGCAATTCAAGTTCTGCTGTAGCTTGAAGGTATAAGCCTAAAAGGTCATTGTGCCTGCTTGCTTTTCAAGATCGTCTTGGAACAAAGACAAATTTTGGTATTTAGGTGTCTGAATTTCTCCGTCACATCAAACAGAGGTGTAATTTGAAGAAGTTCACCGCAAATTCGATTCATAACATTTGTATATAACGCTCCCTGAAATGTGTGCAGTCGTCACCAGCAACTCATTTTTCAAGAAATGTGGGCATGAGTCCTGCTGACCTGATGCCCATTCTTAACATCCGGTGTATTGGACATTTCATCTTTTTAGGATCCTTGGATTGAACCAGGCTGCATCCAAGGTTGTCAGAATCGCGATTCTGTTGTACGATTCTACGACTTTACGATCCAAACTAACCCCTTTGATTCTACGATTTTGGTTCATAGAATCTACGTTTCTACGATCCTGATAGTGAAGATTCTATGATTTGCTATCCTATCATCAGAGCTCCGATCCGATTCATGATCACGATTCTGACAACCTTGGCTGCATCCCAAGCAACTAGCAGCCTCTGGTCGTGGGCTGGCGAAAGAGAGTTGTAGAACTTCTATATCTTATGATAACTAGTATTGATGACCGTGAAATGCAAAGAAATTCATGTTTACAAGAACCCAAAAGGCCAAGATGCACGTGATAGTATCTCAAGGTATGCTAAAAGTAGTGCCCAATGAATTGCTATGATAGCAGCAGCGTTTCCGAAGGAACCAGCCCGAATCTTCTATGTGCATTATAGAATGCTGGAATGTGTACCTTGGCTGGAACATCAAAGCTTTGGTACTTATGTTTCATCGAGGAAGTTTCTCATTCCTTTTTCACAATGCCTCTTGACCTCAGTAAGAGAAAAAGATGCAGGTAAAACTAGATCTTATAGGAATGAAGATGTTTAGTTTTTTGTCATTTGATCAAGCTCTTCCTTGAGTTCTTTTTTCTCTTTTAAAACGCAGTTGGTTCTTGACTTGTACGTTCCAAGATCGTATTTTTGATGATTTAGGTCGAATTGCATTCTCATGTACAATTTCTCATAATTGCAGTACGAAAGCAACTAAAAAGCCATAGCCAAAGTTTTTTGAGCAATCACGGGACCGGGGGGGGGGGGGGATCCCCACCTAAATATATTACTCAAAGGTGCCCAAGGGCAAGTTGCAGGTTACTTAGAGATTACAGCGAGAGGAGAGGTACATGCGCCAAGACACGACAACCTCCTTACTAACATGGTCCTTCAATCTAAAGGCCCAAAGCATAAAATCGGAGATAATGTTCCGAATAGAATCTAGAGGGGAGTGTATCTCGTTACGTAAAACATGAGCATTTCTGGAGTCGCAGAGCTTCCACAGGATGTCGAGGGTAGGCCACGTGTTGATGTCGAGGCCAACCGAAGTAGGAGTATCCCAGATGTGGTCGATGGAGTGAGGGGCCTGAAGACCCAAGAGGGACCGGACCTAAGTCGCGCATGGGCAGAGGAGGGAGAGGTGCGTCGCGTCCTCAAAAGGTAAGTTGCAGCGAGGGCAAGACGACACCAAGGTGATGGTCTTGTGATGTAAGTTCGACATCGTGCTTAGCCTGTCGCGACAGAGAAGGCAGCCGAAGATCTTAACCTTGATAGGTGCCTTGGAGCCCAGATGTACCCAACAGCGAGATCAAGCTCATGGTCGGAGGACAACAATGAGTAGGCGCACCTCAAGGTGAACGAGGAACAGTAGGCGAGGAACCTGTCGTCGGGCACACCGCTTGTGGTAACATCCTACAACAAAGACAAAACAGACACAAGCTAGGCAGAAGCCACGTTGGTTAGGAGGTTCCGCAGGTTAGCGAGTAAACCATTATGCATGACATGAGATACCAGGACAGAGGGTGAAGTGGAGTGAGAGAAGAGGTGGGGGGTAGTTTTCTATGAGCGGAGTCGACAGAAGCCAGGCATCAAGCCAGAAGAAGGTGGAAATGCCATTGTTAGTGAGGACGAAGGAAATTTTACGAAGTTGGCATAGCTGATGGTTAACGATTTTCTAGAGCTAGTGGGGGTTTTGGGGCTTAAGCGTGAAGTCGAGAGAGTAGTGTTAGAAAAACCAGTTGACCCAAGGCAGGTCAGGTTTTTGGAGAAGTTTGAAAGAGAATTTCATGAGGAGGCAACTGTTTTGGAGAGTCAAAATTTTGATACCAAGGCCGCCAACCGTCTTGGGTGTGCACACAATTTTTCAGGCGATAAGGCATTTTGCCCCGGAGCAATTTTCATCAGCCGCCCAGAAGAAGGATCTACGAATAGCTTCTAACCTTTTGATAATCTTCTCGGGTATTCTAAAGACGGATATAAAGTGAGTGGCGAGGGCGTCTAGAGTGGAGGAGATTAGTGTAAGTCTGGCTCCTCGAGAGAGAAGTTTTGTCGCGCAACCAAAACCAGAGAGGTATTTTAGGAAGCGTAGAATGACGAGTTCAAAAGCAGAGGACGGGAGGCGCGTGTGAGAGAGAGGGATACCTAGATAAATCTGTGGGAAGGAGGAGAGATCACAACCAAAGGTTTGGGTGATGCCAAGGCTGGTTGTGGGGGTCCGTGTTGATGGGCACAAAGGTAGTTTTCAGAAAGTTGATAGAGAGGCCGGTAGCAAGGTCGAACTTGTCAAGGATGCCTTTGAGTTCGGTCACGACATGGATAGAAGCATGTGCAATGATTAGGGTGTCATCATCATACTGGCGCACATTCGGGGGTCTTCCATTGTAGATCGGGTAGCAGAATTGGTCAGGCGAGAAAGACTGGATGATTAAGCGTTGAAGCAGGTTTGTGATGATAATAAAGAGATAGGGTGAAAGAGGGTCACCCTGCCCTAGACCATTCTTATAGTTGATCCAATGACCCGGCGTCCCATTTAGCAGAACCGCTGTCTTGCTAGAGATAGGCAAAGTTTGGATCCAGCTTGCAGTGGTAGGCGAAAAACCTCTAGAGAGGAGAATGAGGAGGGACCCCCAACAAATGGAGTCAAAGGCTTGGCGCAAGTCAAGTTTGAAAACCACAGTGGGCGCCTTTCGAATGTGGAAGGCACTAAGGATACTGGCTACGTAGATGAAGTTCTCAGCAATGCATCTCCCAAAGATGAAGCCAGTTTGGTCTCCATGGACAAGAAGAGGAATTAGTGGTTTTATCATGTTGGTAATAACCCTAGCGATGGCCTTGGGGGTGCAGTTCTGCAGGAATATAGGTCTGAAGTCATCAGGCGATCTAGCTGAGTCATTTTTTGGAAGCAGAATCATGTGTGCTCTTGATACGTCTCCAACGTATCTATAATTTATGAAGTATTCATGCTGTTATTTATCATTCTTGGATGTTTTACAATCATTTTATAGCAACTTTATATCATTTTTTAGACTAACCTATTGACCCAGTGCTCAGTGCCAGTTGCTGTTTTTTGCTTGTTTTTTACTTCACAGGAAATCAATATCAAACGGAGTCCAAACACCGCGAAACTTGTTGGAGATTTTTTTATGGACCAGAACACCCAAGTTGGGCCGGAGCCGCACCTAGGGGGGGGGGTGCCCCGAGGGGGGCACAACCCACCAGGGCCGCCTGGGGGCCCAGGCTCCCCCAGGTGGGTTGTACCCACCTCGGTGGCCTCCCGCACCCCCTCTTTACCCTATAAATTCACAATAATTCCAAAACCCTTCGGGGTTAACCTAGATCAGAAGTTCCGCCGCCGCATGCCTCTGTAGCCACCGAAAACCAATCTATACCGCGTTCCGGCACCCTGCCGGAGGGGGGAATCATCTCTGGTGGCCATCTTCATCATCCCCACGGCCACCACGATGAGGAGGGAGTAGTCCACCCTCGGGGCTGTGGGTTTGTACCAGTAGCTATGTGTTTAATCTCTCTCTCGCGTGATCTATATCATGGGATTTGTTAATATAGATGGATCATATGATGTTTCTCCCCTCTATACCCATGTTGTGATGAATTGAATCTTTACCCTTTGAAGTTTTGTCTTGTCGGATTGAATATTCAGATATGAGAACACATGATGTATGTTATGGCACTCAACTTGCGGATTCCCGAGGTGACATTGGGGTAATCTATGCATAGGGGTTGATGCACGGTTTTATTAACTTTTCTCTGATAGAAACTTTGGGGTCTCTTTGTAGTTCTTTGTGTGGATTGAATAATATGATCATGAAGTTGTTTGATGCATATCATGGAATTAACTCACGGATACTCGTGGTGACATTGGAGTATCTAGGTGACATTAGAGTTGGTTGATGTGTGTCATATGGTGTTACTTTAGTACAAGTTCTTGATTAGATCGATCGGAAAGAATAGCTTGCGTTATTTTAGTACTAACTCTATGATGGATTGATCGGAAAGAATAGCTTTGAGGTGGTTTCGTACCCTACAAACAATTTCTATCTTTTGTTCTCCGCTGATATGAAGTCGGGAGTGATTCTTTATTGCACTTTGAGGGATAATCATATGATCCAACTATGTTAGCATTGTTGAGAGGTTGCACTAGCGAAAGTACGGACCCTAGGCCTTGTTACCAAGCATTGCAATACCGTTTTTGTGCCCGTTTATTATTTTCTACCTTGCTGTTTTTATTTATTCAGATTATAAAAATATATTTCTACCATCAATATTATACTTTTATCATCATCTCTTGGCCGAACTAGTGCATCTATACAATTTGCCATTGTATTGGGTGTGTTGGGGACACAAGAGATTTCTTGTATTTGGTTGCAGTGTCGTTTGAGAGAGACTATCTTCATCCTACGCCTCCCACGAATTGATAAACCTTAGGTCATCCACTTGAAGGAAAATTCCTACTGTCCTACAAAACTCTGCGCTTGGAGGCCCAACACGAGTCTACAAGAATAAAGTTGCGTAGTAGACATCAAGCTCTTTTCTGGCGGCGTTGCCCGGGAGGTGAGTGCATGAAGGCATATCTTTATATCTTGCAATTGAATCTTTTAGTTTCTTGTTTTATCACTAGTTTGGTTTATAAAAGAAAACTACATAAAAAATGGAATTGAGGTTGCATCATATTATTGATCATCTTTATAATATCTTTCTTGAAAATGATGGATCGGAAAATTGTGCTCAATTGTTAGAAGAAGAAGTCAATAAAATGTTTGGAACAAAATATTTAAATGATGAGCATGATTGTAATGTTTTTAGTATAATTCTTTGAATATCCATGATGCTAATGATATGCAAAGCTACAAGCTTGGGGATCCTATATTTGATGAAGATGATATTTTTACTCCCCCAAGTTTTGATGAGAAAATTTATTATGATGAAAGCATGCCTCCTATTTATGATGACTATGATGATGACATGTATGCTATATTTAATAATGATAACCATGAAACTTGTCATCATGATTTTAATTTTGAATCCCATGATAGTTATTTTGTTGAGTTTGCTCACGAGAATAAATTTGCTTATGTGGAGAGTGAGAAAATTTATATGCTTATGTATCATGAAAAGAATAATTTATGTGATAGTTATATTGTGGAATTCATTCATGATGCTAATGAAAATTATTATGAGGGAGGAACTTATGCTTGTAGGAATTGCAATAATATCAAGTTTCCTCTCTATGTGTTGAAAATCTTGAAGTTATGCATGTTTTGCCTTCCTATGCTAGTTGATTCTTGTTCCCATAAGTTGTTTGCTCACAAAGTCCCTATGAATAAGACGTGTGTTGGGCTTAAATGTGCTTGTCATATGCTTCATGATGCTCTCTTTATGTTTCAATTCTTATCCTTTACGCGTGCATCATTGAACTCATCATGCCTAGCTAAAAGTCATTAAAGAAGAGCGCTTGTTGGGAGACAACCCAACACTTTTACTTCCATTTTGTGTGTGTTCACATGATTATGCTACTGTATTGATCATGTTTTATTGCTTTTGTTTCAATAAAGTGCCAAGTAAAGCCTTTGGGATCATGTTGGGTGATAGTTGATTTGATCTTGCTGAAAAACAGAAACTTTTGCACTCACGAAAATAATTCTCATTTTTAATAGAAGAGTGCTTTTGAGTTGATTATTTTTGCAGATGATTAATATACAAATTTCTCACGTGGTCCTAATTGTTTCATAATTTTTGGAGTACTAGAAGTATGGATTGAGTACAGATTGCTACAGACTGTTCTCTTTTTGACAGACTCTGTTTTCAATGCATAGTTTGCTTGTTTCCTAGTTTCTATGGCTTATATTGCTCAATATAATTTGTGAAAATGATATGCTATTGTAGGAATTGTGTGAGAACAATTACGAATCTTGTCTTTGACAGTACCAAAGTGCAATGGTTTGCTCTTTATCGTACTAACCTATCTCACGAAGTTCCGTTAAGTTCTGTGTGATTGAAGTTTTCAAGTTTATGTGAGATGTTGATATGAGGAGAATAAGGAGTGACAAGACCCTAAGCTTGGGGATGCCCAAGGCACCCCAAGGAAATATTCAAGTAATATCCAAGCAACTAAGCTTGGGGATGTCCCAGAAGGCATCCCCTCTTTCGTCTCCAACATTATCGGTAACCTTACTTGAAGCTATGTTTTTATTCGTCACATGATATGTGTTTTTCTTGGAGCGTCATTTTATTTTGTTTGAATTTTCTTGCTGTTATTTATAATAATGTTTTGCATCTTTTATTTCAATAAAAATTTCAAGTATGGCCTTTGCCATGCTTATCTTGCAAGTCCACATGTTGCTGTTTGAAAACAGAAAGTTTATCGATATTGCAAAAATTCCCTAGAAAAGTCAGAATGTGATAAAATGCTTAAACATTTTGCAAAATAAGCTATGATAATTTTCTAAAGTGTGGTAATTTTTTCAGAATTTTTGGAGTTAGGAAAGTATGATGAATATTGCATTCTTTACAGAATGTACTGTTTTGGCAGATTGCTGTTATGTTTGTATCATTTGCATATGTTTGCTTGTTTAATGATTCTATTTGAGGATAGGAGTATTAAATATGCAGAGGCATTTAGTACGCAATGTTGAATAATAATTTTAGTGATTTTCTACAGTAGAGAATGATAATGTTTTTTCATTGGTTTATACTAACTTATCTCACGAGTTCTTGTTGAGTTTTGTGTGGATGAAGCTTTTGAGATTTAGGAAAACCGTGATATGAGAGGAATTAAGGAGCCATAAAAGCTCAAGATTGGGGATGCCCAAGGCACCCCAAGATAGTATTTCAAGAAGTCTCAAGCATCTAAGCTTGGGGATGCCCCGGTAGGCATCCCACCTTTCTTCATCAACAATTATCGGTTAGTATCGGTTGAGCCTAAGTTTTTGCTTCTTCACATGAGTTATGCTATCCTTAAAAGGTCATTTTATTTTGTTTTGCTTGATATTTTAATAAAATACTTAGATCTGAAAGTTTTTAAATAAAATAGAGTCCTAAAATAGTTGCCAAGGAGGCTAAGTAAGCGGCATTCACATCCCGTCAACGAAGCTCTTTTCTTTGGAATTGCTCTTGTGCTTCACTTATATCCTATGAGTAAATTGTTGAATAAATTGAATGTCATGAAGTTGAAATCATATCGTGCCTAGTGGTAGCTTCGCATTCGGTTTACAAATTGAAATCTTTTGAGGCTTGACAATCACAATTTTGGTCATACAAGCAATTCACAAATAATTAGTATAAGTGTCGGGGAAACTGATCCGCGAGCACCTATGGGGACGGAGCCCCTTTCGGTTCGGCGGGGGGCGGAGGTCGCATGAAGAGCAGATCGAGGCGGAGCACACGAGCAGTTTACCCAGCTTCGGAGATCTCTAGAGAGATAATACTCCTACTGCTGCTTTGTGGTTTGTATTGAGTTCTTGCTCGGGAGCGCTGAGTGCTACAGTATGCACCAGCAGCTAACGAGACCGAGCGTGAGTGTTCTACTGTCCCCCCTCCCCTACGTTGTGCATGGGCCTCCTTTTATATGCTCAAGGGGTCTCGAACAGGTGGCAACGTAGACAAGGGTAAAAATGGAAAGGTGTTGTGGTTGGTACAGCTACCTGTACAGTGTATCCTACCTAACCCTGACGGCAGGGGACAAGGGCATTAAATGCCTATCTACGTCGCCCAAACAGTGCAGAAAAGGGACCGTCAGGGACGCCACCGCTCGCCACGATGGCGATCTTGTCAGCGCCGCTTGCCACAGTGCACCCCTGGCTGCACAGCCTCCCGCCACGTACGCCTGGAAGGGTCCCAGAGCGACACGTTGGTGGATGTGCTGGAGCGCGGGTACAGAGTGGTTGCTTGCCGCGGCAAACACCTTGCCGCGGTTGTTGTCTTGTCACGTCCGGAAGCTTGTTGCTCGCCGGGTCTTGCCGGGACGCGTGGTGCGTCGCAGTAAGTACCTTGAGATGCCCTGGTTGGCCTTCCCGGCAAGCTCCTCTTGCCGGGGTCTTGTGCCTTGAGTGGCCTTCCCGGCAAGCTCCTCTTGCCGGGGCCTTGTCTCCTTGGCTTGAATACTTTGTTCTTGAATGGCTCCAAAGGAACCACAGAGAATATTGGCGGTCACCCGGCAAGCCTTGCCGCAGGACGCTGCGACTGCCCGTGCACAAGTTCGGGATACTAGGGTACCCCTACTCTAGTACACCGACAGGAGCCCCCGGGCCTGGGCCATACACGGTGCCGAGCGCTGTTGGGACGGGCCCAAAACAGGGCACGGGCACGCGCGGCCTGGATCACGCCGTATCTGACACCGCATCCACCGCGCCCTCCCCGAACGGCACGCGTCAATTACGACGTTGTGGGAGAAATCGTGGGTGGTTTCTTTATTCGGAAAGGCGGAATGTCCGCTCCCTTCCTCCTTATAAGCAGGGGAAACAGGGGCAGTTCGCCCATCCGCCCGTTGCTATTCCTTCCCCGAGAATCTTCGCCACTCCCTTTCTTCCCAAAGCCGAAAGAGAGCAGCACTCCGCCCCCATCGCCACCAGCACCACCAGCGCCGTCGTCCTCCCCCACTACTCCCGCCATGGCTCCGAAAGCCGAGAAGGTGAAGTCGGACGAGGCGCAGCGGCTAGCGGCGCTGCAAAAGGAGCGGGCAATCTTCCCTCCTAGGCTTGCCACGGAAGAGCTGAAGGAGTACTACTACCTCTTCTGGTCGACGGGGACGCGAGCGCATCCGCGCACGAAGGTACTCCCAGCCGTTGCTTGGAAAAAGGCTCCCACTGGGTACCCTTTCTTCGCCTTGTTCTTCTACTGCGGGCTCTACCCGCCCTTTTCTAAATTTTTCTGTGACGTCATGAACACCTACGGGCTCCGCCTCCTTGACTTCACCCCCAATGCTGTCCTGACCATGGCAGTTTTCGCACATCTCTGCGAAAAATTTGTCGGAATCCATCCAAACGTAGCCCTTTTCCGCCACTTCTTTTCGCCTCGAGTTGAGAAAGGAGAGCCCTTATCCGGCGGAATCGCCTGGATCTCAAAAGCCGGCAAGAAAAATGCTTATCTGGATGGAGAGTTCCGCAGCAAGTGGGAGGAGTGGAGGGCGGACTGGTGCCTGATTGTCGAGGAGAACCCGCAGCCGTTTACTGCCCTGCGCCAAACTCCAGTAGTGTGCGACAGTGATTGGAGTAGCCTGGCCCCGGAAGACGACAGACTGAAGATTGCCGTTGCCCGGATCCTACGCCTCAGGCTTGCCGGGCTTACTGTAGGAGCGGTTGGCGCATATTTCCTTCACCGCCGCATCGCCCCCCTGCAGGAGAGGAGGAGACCCGCCTGGGAGTTCCAGAACGCGACGGATATCATGAGGCTGCGGCCGGGCCTCAACTTCAACTTCACTGTCCTGGAGCTCAACGCGATGCTCCAGGAGCTGTTTAAGTACGACCCACAGCATCCCGAAGTGTTCAGGTTGCCGAGGGCGTCGTTCCGCTGTGCAACAACTCCTCGCTCGACCGCATCCGTGCAATGATGCCGCTGTGTGACTCGCATGGAATTGACCCAGCCTGGATAGAGCCTGCAGATGATGTCGTGCGGGCGTTCTTCGATGGCTTGGTAGAAGTGTCGATCGACGCCGATGAGCAGAGGGGCCTCACCCGGGACACCACCGACGAGGAGCTCAAGCGCATCGCCACCAAGCTGGAAGAGGCGGCGGCAGCCGCAGCTGTGGGCGAGTTTGGATTCACCGTAGAGGAGGCAGAGGCAGCAGAGGCGGCAAGCCTTGCCGAGCGAGAGGATCTTGCCGGCGAGGAGAGGTCCACCGGGCATGACGTCGGGCCGAGCGGGCCCGCCGAGGATACGAGCGGCTCGTTGGAGATCGGCTCCTCTTCCTCTTCGTCTTCGGGCAGCTTGCCGCAAGCAGAGCCCCCGGCTCCACAAGCAGAGCCCCCGGCCCCACCAAGAAGGCGTCTTCACAAGGCCGGGGACGTAGCGGAGCGGCGGACGAGTCAACCCCCGCTGCGCCGCACGACACGCTCCACCGCGGCAAGTTCTGTTGCCGCGGAAGCACCTCACGCTGCAGCGGCAACTGGAGCGGGGTCCTCCCGGTCCGCCGCTCCAGCTCCCGCCAAGCGGCCAAGGGATCCTACTCCTCCGCCTCCTCGCGCTGGAGGTGGGCCCGGCTTTGACTTCTCCGCGCTCAGCTCCGACGAGGAAGAAGAAGAGTAAGATTCTTGTTGTACTTGTATGCCTTCAATACTTGCTGTCTTGTCTTGTATCTCATTTGCTTTACTCTAAACTTTTCCCTTTTTAGGACTCCGGCCCAGAGAGCGGCAAAGAGAGCCAAGGTCCCGGTGATTTTCATCGAGGACGATCCCACCGTGTCAGCAGGGGGTGCGCCCGAGACAAACTTGCCGGACCCGGCAGCTGCTCTTCAGAGCAGCCCCCAGCGTAAGTATATGGTTTGCTTCCCGCTGTCAGGCGCGCATGGATACTCTTTGTTTGCTGATATCTGACTGTTGGCTTGTGTATGAGCAGAGCAGCCTCACCAGGAGCATCCGGAGGCCGCCCCTGACATGACATCTGCTTCGACTACGCCGCCAAGGGAGAGTTCTCCGGTAAGGGAGAATCCTTCGACAAGGGAGAGCTCTCCGGAAAGGGAGCAGTCTCCGGCAAGGGACAGTACCAGCGACCCTCCGGCAGCGGAGATCCCAACTGCCGAGCCTGGTACAGGTACTTCTTGCTTCGAAACTTCCCTTGGGTTCTTATTCTTTTGATCTTCTTTTTGGATATTTGCTTGACTTTTCTTCCTTTTCCGGCCGTCAGATCCATCTACTGCGGAGCCGATGGAGACCGAGGTTGCTGTTGATGATGCCGCCGCCACCGAAGAAGCGGCCGGTGCTGATGATCCTGCCGATGAAGAGGCTGCCAAGGCTGCCGCCGCAACAGCTGCCGAGGGGTCTGGCGATCGCACTGACGACCCTGAGGCCGCAGGAGCGACAGGCGCTACACCGACCGCCGATCCTCCCGCCGCTGCCGCAGCGTCAGGCTCCGAAGAGCCCCAGCCAGGTGTATACTTGAAGGCCGGCGATGGTGTCTTCATCAAGCTTCCCTGGGAGGCAAGCTCCCGGGCACCGGTCGAAGGAGAAATCTTGGATGGAGAGGTGCTCGCCTCCGCTGGGCTGATGTTGGTTGATGCGCCGAGCAGCAGCAGCGGCGAGTCTGAGGAGGAGCGGCTGCTCCAGAGGCTGGTGTCGCTCTACCGCGCTCGACAAGCCAAACTGGAGTCCCGCGAAGCGCTTGTCGCGAAGGCGGGGGTGGACATGGAGAAGCGCGCGGAGGAGCTCCGAGGTCTCAACCAGGCAGCTCTCCGGTCGCTGGCGGCGGAGCGTGTGCAGCTCGATGAGGCGCAGAAGGCCTTCATCCTTGAGAAGGCAGAAGTTGCAAAGCAACAACGCTTGCCGCCGAGGAGCTATCTGCGCGGGAGGGTGAGTTGGCGCAGCTGAAGGTCAGCCTGGACAGCCACGAAGAGGAGCTTGCTGCACGCGAGCAAACACTCAGCGGAGCTCTCAAGGAAGCAAAGGACGCTGCCGCAGCTGCCGAGGCCGCCAAGAAGGAGCTGGAGACGAAGGTGGCGCAGCTGGAGACTGATCTCAAGGCGAGCGGTGAAGAGCTTGCCGCGCTCAAGCATGAGCGCGAGAAGGATGCCTACACCTTTGGCGAGCTGCAGGGTCGTCTCGCCGAGAAGATCAAGGAGCTTGCCGCCGCCAAGGACTCCAACGCTTTGACGAAGGTGGCGCAGTTGAAGCTGGCTGCTTTGACCAAGACGCTGGACGGTGCCAGGGAGCAGGAGGCGGCCCTGAAGAAGGAGATCAAGGCCGACAAGGCCCTGCTGGAGAGCATTGCTGCCACCCAGAACGATTTTAGAGAAACTGTGGAGCAGTGGACGGAGGGTATTGTGAATGCTGCCGCAGACATCGACAAGGAGCTGGCGCAGCTGGGGATGGAGGATCTCGGGTATCCCTCCGATGAGACCCTCCCATCTAGCGCCAAGCTCACTCTGTTCTTCAAAGGTGTGGCGACGGCCCTCCAGCGACTCTGGGAGAGGATCCCAAAGCAGCTGGCCGACGAGTCGCGCAAGATCTGCGCGGGAGCTCTTCAAAAAGTGTTGGTGAAGGTAGCCTTCCGCAACCCGGGCCTCAACCTCACCAACGTCCTCAGATCCCTGCCGGCGGAAGCTGATCTGGAGGCGCTCAAGGACCTTGTTGCACCCATTGTGGACAAGGTGAGCGGGATCAAGAGGGTTGAGGGCGATCGCGTGGACTAGGCCGCCCATTTCCTTCTTTTCTTGTCGCTGCTGATCATGTTACGAAAACAGTCTATTAGAGCCGCGACAAGCTATCTTGTAATATATAACTTTATTTTGGGTAGTGATTGCAATGTTATTTCCTTTACTTGATTCCTTCCTTTGTATGTTTTTGCCCTACACTTTTAGGGAACTTGCTGGCGCAGGCACCCTCGCCGCGAGCGCTGAGTGCGGGACGTCAGCAGCCTGCTGGCAGTGCCGTTGCCGACAAGAAACCTTGTCGTAACTAGCCGCAACTCGCTTAAGTTGTTGAGCGAACTCGAAACAAATTAAGGGTGCGACGCTAGTCGCAGCACACTTAAACTATTGAGCGAACTCGAAACAAAGTAAGGGCGCAACTAGCCACGAGCCGGTTCCTTCGAGGTTTTCCATACAAAGCATGGTCGTTCAAGGAAGATAACTTAAAAAAATTTAAAAACATCTGATTGCTCAAACTTTGGCAACTAAGCTTTTCTGTCGTTTGCTTCCCGGCAAGGCGAAACTTTCTTGAACGTCGCCTGGTCCATACCATTATCTTCCCCTTCCCCCCCGGCAAACTTGTGGGCGAAGGAACCTTCATTTCCTTGAGAAAAAAGGAAGTAGAGAAAATAATGATATGGGGCCTTATGGCTCGTTATTGCTTACCGGGGGTGTTCGCTGCACAAAGTGTCAGATAACTCATGCAAAAAATAAAAAGCATGAAATTGACAAGATGTGCGGAGCACATGAGCTTTATTTATGCACAGGGTCTGCGCCTGGCTTTGTACAAAGGATTACATGCAACAGCGGCAAGACTTGTACAAAAGGTGGTTGCCGGAACAGGGTCCGACAACCGCGCCTTAGGGTAAAACTTACGAAGATGCTCGATGTTCCAGGAGTTGCTCACCGGAATGCCATCTTCGGTCTCAAGGCGGACAGCGCCAGGCCTAGTGACTCGTTTCACCCGATAAGGGCCTTCCCACTTTGGCGTCAACTTGTTGGAATTCTTGGCGGACTGAACGCGCCGAAGAACAAGGTCGCCTTCCTCGAGACTTCTGGCGTTAACTTTGCGGCTATGGTAGCGGCGCAAAGCTTGCTGGTAGCGAGCAGCTCGTACAGCAGCCTGAAGACGGTCTTCCTCAAGGAGCAACGCGTCATCTTGTCGCAGCTGCTATTGCTCAAGCTCATCATAAGTGAGCACTCGAGGCGACCCGTATACGAGTTCCGTGGGGAGAACTGCCTCTGCTCCATAGACTAGAGCGAAAGGTGTCTGGCCAGTGGCTCGATTTAGCGTCGTCCTGATCGACCAAAGAACCACCGGCAGCTCCTCAATCCAGTTTCTTCCGCACCCGTGCAGCCTGTCGAAAGTCCTGGTCTTGAGTACACGCAACACTTCAGCATTTGCCCTCTCCGCTTGACCGTTGCTCCTGGGGTGAGCAACAGAAGCGAAGCAGACCTTGGCGCCAAGATCTTGGACGTACTTCATGAAGGTGCGGCTCGTGAATTGCGTCCCGTTGTCGGTGATAATCCTGTTAGGGATCCCGAAGCGGCAAACAATCGACCTGAAGAACTTGACTGCTGACTGTGCTGTCACCTTCCTCACTGCTTCCATTTCCGGCCACTTTGTGAACTTGTCGATTGCGACGTACAAGTACTCAAAGCCCCTGACTGCTCGGGGGAAGGGGCCGAGGATGTCGAGCCCCCAGACCAAAAATGGCTAGGATAAAGGGATCGTCTGGAGAGCTTGAGCTGGCTAGTGTATCTGCTTGGAATGGAACTGGCACGCTTCACACTTGGTTACTTGTGCAGTTGCATCCTGGAGGGTTGTCGGCCAAAAGAAACCTTGCCGGAATGCTTTGCCGGCAAGTGCTCTGGCGCCAATGTGGTGACCACATATGCCTCCATGTATCTCTGCCAACAGCTTCTGTCCATCTTCCCGGTGAATACACTTCAATTTCACACCATTGAGTCTTCTTCTGTACAGTGCGTTCTCGACAAACTGGTACATACTTGACTGCCGGGCTACTCTTTCCGCTTCTTCTTGCTCTTCGGGAAGTTCTCCTGTCTGAAGGAAACGGACGATCTGCTGTGCCCATGCTGGAGCTTGTGGCTCGACAACAAGGACTAAAGGCACATCTGCTGCTGTGGGAACATCCGCTTCTACGGCGAGAAACTGTGGCTCAGCCGGAGCTTGACGTTCCCCGGCAAGCTTGCTGGAGCAAAACTTGTCGGGAGCGTCTGCTTCAACGGAACAAACCCTGGGGTTTGCCGGAGCAGACTGCTCCCCAGCACTCTTGGTGTTGATCTTGGGGACCTTCTTGGCGGCGGCTTCGGGAAGCTCTGCTGGAAAATAGTCACTAGAAATCAACTTCCTCTTCTTGCTCTGTCCAGTTGATGGCGTTACAGACAGTTGAGTCAGCTTGAGCACAAAGATCCCTGGTTCCACAGGTAACTTAAGTGCTGCGCAGTTTGACAGTCCATCGGCAATGTCGTTCTGAGCTCTTGGAACATGTTCCAACTGTAGGCCGACAAAGTGCTCTTCTAGCTTCCTCACTTCATCAACGTAAGCTTCCATCAACGGACTCTGATAACTCTTATTCACTTGGCGGACGACAAGCTACGAGTCACCCCTGACAATGAGCTTCTTGATCCCAAGGTCTGCCGCGATCCTGAGACCGGCAAGCAATCCTTCATACTCTGCAGTATTGTTTGTTGCTTTCTCCTTGGGAAAGTGCATCTGGACTACGTACTTGAGGTGCTCTCCGGTGGGTGCGACAAGCAGCACGCCAGCACCGGCGCCTTGCAGCGAGAAAGCACCATCAAAGTACATCAGCCACTCTTTGCTTGCCTCCTTGACGGGGATGCTCGTTTCTGGAATTTCTTCGTCTGGTGTTGGCGTTCACTATGCTATGAATTTTGCCAATGCTCTGCTTTGGATAGTTGAAGTGCTCTCAAACTTGAGGCCAAAGCTTGACAGTTCCAGTGCCCACTCAACAATCCTGCCTGTTGCTTCTGGATTCTGCAGTATCCTCTTCAGCGGAAAGCGAGTGACAACTGTTATCTCATGTGCTTGGAAGTAATGGCGCAGCTTTCTCGAGGCCATGAGAAGGCTGAAAAGCAATTTCTGCACACCAGAGTACCTTGACCTAGCCCCCTGCAGAAGGGAACTGACAAAGTAGACTGGGCGCTGCACCATTTTCTTCTGTATCTCCTCGGGCGTCTGCGCAGATCCATCTTTGCCGGGACCAGAGCTTGTCGGGGAAGCCCCTGCTTGTCGCTGGATGCGCTCGCCGTGGTTGCTGGCTCATCATCTGCCTCCCTCTCCGCTACTAACGCAGCACTAACCACTTGATTGGTTGCCGCCAGATACAGCAGCAACTTCTCTTGTGGCTTAGGTGCGACAAGTATCGGAGTGGAGGACAGGTATCTCTTCAAGTCCTGCAGCGCATCCTCCGCTTCCGGAGTCCATTTCATTGGACCTGCCTTTTTCAAAATTTTGAAAAACGGCAGGGCATGCTCAGCAGACTTAGAGATAAACCTGCTGAGAGCCGCCATGCAGCCGGCAAGTCTCCGCACATCCTTGACGCGCTTCGGTGCTTCAATCTGCCCAATGGCCTTGATCTTGTAGGGATTGGCTTCAATTCCCCGCTGAGACACGAAGAACCCGAGAAGCTTGCCGGAAGGGACTCCAAACACGCACTTCTCGGGGTTGAGCTTGAGGCTGATCTTGCGCAGATTTGCAAAAGTCTCTTCTAAATCTTGAATCAGAGTTGCCTTGTTCCTGCTCTTGACCACTATGTCATCCATGTAGGCTTCCACATTTCTATGTATTTGCGGTTCAAAAGCAGTATGGACTACCCTTGCAAATGTTGAACCAGCATTCTTTAAACCTGAAGGCATTCGTATGAAACAGTATGTGCCACATGGAGTGATGAATGCGGTTTTCTCCTCATCCTCTTCTGCCATGAAGATCTGATGATATCCAGAGTATGCGTCAAGAAATGAAAGCAAGTCACATCCGGCCGTGGAGTCAACAATCTAGTCGATGCGCGGCAAGGGAAATGGGTCTTTGGGACAAGCTTTATTGACATCGTGTCACAGCCCAGTTCTGGCCTTGCCTGTCTTGCATTAGCATCCATGCATCATGTCTAAATTTCTTTTAAATTTGAATTGGGGAATTGGAGAGCCTCAGAAATCATTTCTAAAAATGATCAACATTAAAAATTGCTTCAAATGTTCCCTGTTCCCAAGGAAATGTTCCTTTTCAGCTTTGAGAAATATTGGCAAGAATAAAATTCAAACCAATATTTTTGGGGGTTCAAAAGTATTTATTTTGGGCCTTTGAATTAATTCAAAAACTATTTGCATTGGATATATATTGTATATATAATTAATATATGTCCAATAATTTTGGAACATTTTATGTGGTTTGGTATATTTTAGTTCTAGCCACATAATTATTTTCAGGATTTTATAAAATGGTTTAGTATTTTTGCTAAACCAAAACAAAACAGAACAAGATAGAAAACTAAAACAGAGAAGAGGGAACCATACCTGGCGGTTACCTGTCCACCTGGCCAGCCCACCTGGCGGCCCAAGTGGCTGACCCAGCCTACCAGAGCCGCCACCGTCTCCCACCTCGCGCCAGAAGGACGCGAGGTGTGTGGCCACCGCGCACCGGCACGCGCCCGGCCACCTCCTCCCTGCCTGGCTGCCCCCTTCCCCCTCTGGACGCCCTGGACGTCGACACGTACCCTCCCCGGCCCCTCTCACTCTCTCCCGAGTCGATCCCCTCCTCTATTCCCCTCCGTCGAGCTCCACCGAACGCCTCCGTCACCGCCGACGGGCTTCCCCACGGCCGCACCTATCCCCAAGCCTCTCCGACACGCTCTCGAGCTCCGCCGTTCCGCCTCGTCCTCCTCGTCGTATCACGCGACCAGAAGAGCCCCGGAGCGCCGTCCCCGACGTCTTCTCCCTCCTCGGGCCACCGAGATCGCCGGCGACCTTCCATCGTCACCAGCCCCTCCCCGAGCACGCCGAGGCCTCCGTTCAACTCGCTGTGAGCTTCAACGTCTTTCCCCTTCCTTCCCGGGCTCGTTCCTGTCCTGTAGTCGCCGATTCCACCGGAGCTGCGAGCTCGGCTCCGCCGGCCATGCCGCCGCCGTGGCTACCGTCACCTATAGCCGCAGCTGAGCATGTCACCGTGCTCAGTGCACATCACCAGGAGGCCGTAGCACCCAGTCATTCGCCCCGCCGTGCCCCACAGCACCATTTCCAACCTCGCCCGAATTCCGTCTGTCGCCTGACTCGACGTCGGCGCCGTTTCCGGCCACCCCCGGTCCAAACACCACCGCCACTCGATGCGGGGGAGCGCCCGCAGCACGTAGGTGCTCTCCGCCGCTGATTTGGTCATCGGGGGAGCATTTCCGAGCTGCCCCGCCGTCACTGTCGTCGCCGGCGGGTTGGACCAAGTTGACCAGGGTTTGACCCCCCTGGGTCATTAACAGTGGGCCCGAGGCCCTATTAATTTAGTTTAGTACTAGCTAACTTTTAGTTAACCAGATAAGTCACTGACATGTGGGTCCACGCCCTAATTAACTTAGGTTAGCATTTAACTTAGCACTAATTAACTCAGTTAACTAACTGAGTCACTGACCAGTGGGTCCCCCAGGTCAGGTTTGACCTGGACCCGTCTGTTGACCTGCTGAGGTCAGCATGACCTAATGCTGACGCAGTAAACATTTCTGAAATAAAATAAATCAGAAATGATTTATAAATTCCAGAAAATGTTGCAAACTTCAAAAATTCATAGTAATTCAACCGTAACTCCAAATCAAACAAATTATATATGAAAAATTATCAGAAAAATCCAATTTATCCATCTGTACCATTTACATGCATGTTAGAACAACTTATAGCTACTGTTTAGGACAAATCATGTAAATGGCATTTGAATTTCCACATATGGAGTTTGAATTTGAACCTTTGGTTCAAACCAACTTCATTTAAATCATAGCTAGATGCATTAGCTCAAATCACAGCATATTGCCATGTCATGATCATGCATCATATTGTTGCATTGCATTGATTGTGTTTCTTTCTCAGTTGCCGGTAATTGCCCCCTCTCGATAGACGCGTTCCGACGATGAGTTCGATGACACCGATGAAGAACTATATTATCTTCAGAAGTGCCAGGCAAGCAAACCCCCCTTGCTCATTCCGATACAATCCCACTCTCTCGCTCCTGCTCTCTTTTACTGCATTAGGACAACAACGTTTCAACTGTTACATGCTGCGGTAGCTGAACCCCTTTCCTCTGCATGACCTGTCATTGCCACAGTAAATAGATGAAACCCACTAGCATGAGTAGGAGTTGTTTGAGCCCTGATGTGCCTACTCATTCATGCTTGTTTGTCATGCCTGCTATTGCTTAGAGCTGTGTCAGGTCTGATTCATCGGGAATGAATTGGAATGTGGTGAACATGTCCTACTGATGAGAGCTAAGTGTGTGAACACGATTTGGTAAAGGTAGCGGTGAGAGGCCATGTAGGAGTACATGGTGGGTTTTCTCATTGCAGCCGTCCTCAGGAACTGAGTTCTGTGTTTGTGATCCATGAACAGTTACTACCACACATTGGGCTCCGGGCACTCCAAGCTCTCTCGACTTATTAATCAACCTGATCTCTGTCCAGGAGTTGCAACTAGTTTCTGGTGTTTGTAGGTAGTGTTAGTAGTCTACCAAGTGGCACCCGGTACAGGTGGGCTTGGGACAGACTAGGCACCGTGGCCGGGTAGACCAAGCGCCGCCCGTTTGGTGGGCTTGGAACCCTGTACACATCGTTTGGGGCCGTGAGCGACACCCCGGCCGGATCTCCTTGCGGATGGAACCCGAATAGGCGATAAACCTGGACTAGAGACTTGTGTGGTTAGTCAGGTCGTGGCCGACTCCCTCGCCCGGCTTCCGCTTGAAGGTTGCCGAGGTACATGACGTGTACAGGGCGGTAAGTGGCGAGAGCGTGTGTGAAGAAGTACACCCCTGCAGGGTTATCATTATCTATTCGAATAGCCGGATTCCTCGGATATGGAAACTTGGACCCCTTGCATAGTTCATAGACAAGTGAAAGTGGATACTCTAAAATGCGCAAGATAAGCGTGAGTGCTATGGATGGCGTTCTCGTAGGAAGACGGGAGCGGATCCATAGTGGTGTATTGGTATGGTGAATATGTGGACTCGTGTGCGCCACCTCAAAAGAGTTACTTGCAGTCGTAGTTCAGGATAGCCACCGAGTCAAAGCTGGCTTGCTGCAGTTAAACTCCACTGCCCCCTTTGTTGATACCAATGCATATGTAGTTAGTTCTGATGTAAGTCTTGCTGGGTACATTTGTGCTCACGTTTGCCTATTTTATGTTTTTGCAGAGAGACGTCAGTCTCGCTAGTAGTTCCGTGTGGACTTCGACGTTTAGCTTGATACCTCAGCTACGATCTTGTGCCCTCGGCAGGATCTGGTAGATAGTTAGGCTTCTCAGCCTTTTTCATTTGTAGATGCCTGTACTCAGACATGTTAAGCTTCCGCATGTGTTTGATTTGTATGCTCTGTATGTTGGGTCATGAGACCCATGTTTGTAATATCTCGCTCCTTGGAGCCTAATGAATAAATATTGGAGTCGTAGAGTTATGTTGTGATGCCATGTTGTATTTACACATATCGAGCATATTGTGTGTATGATTGAAATGCTTGCTATCTGTGGGATCCGACTATCTAGTTGTTTATCCTTGGCAGCCTATCACATGGGGAAATGTAGTCTAGTGCTTCTGAGCGATAGTAGTCCGCTACAGCCCGGTTCACCGGAGTCCTGCTAGCCCAGCACTGCTGCTCGGAACACTTGACTCGCCGGCATGTGATTCACTTCGTTCCTGTGTCTGTCCCTTCGGGGAAATGTCACGCGGTGTTATCCGGAGTCCTGCCTAGCCTGCTACAGTCCGGTTTACCGGAGTCCTGTTAGCCCAGTGCTACAGCCCGGATTCATACGCTGTTGACTGACTTGCTCGATGTGATTCATGTATGCCTGTCCTCATGGGTTAGCGCCGCTTTGGGTTCACGACTAGCCATGTCGGCCCGGGTTCTCTGTCATATGGATGCTAGCGACACTATCATATACGTGAGCCAAAAGGCGCAAACGGTCCCGGGCCAGGTAAGGCGACACCCGTGGGAATACCGTGCGTGAGGCCGCAAAGTGATATGAAGTGTTACATGCTAGATCAATGTGGCTTAGGATCGGGGTCCTGACAGCGTTGGTATCAGAGCCTGACTGCCTGTAGGATTACCAAGCCAAACTGGTCGAAGTTGTGTCTAGAAATGCTTTAGTTATGTAAGGGAATTGATTGTGGAAGGGAACGTAAGGCTCTTTTTACTCCTTTACCTTATGCCCTTCTGATCTGAGTCATCCTCTTCTCTTCTACGGGGATTAAGAACTAGGCTTCTCTTCTATCTCTCAGGATGACGTGTTACTAAACCATAGTTGCCTAGGATTGTTGAGTTCAAGCCTCAGTTCAGTTCCTACTACTTCCATATGTTCATAGCTGGCCTCAGAACCTTTATATTGTGATGTTTAGTGGTCATGCCACTATTTTGCAGGATGTCTCAAATATTTTTGAGCATTTACAGCCGTTATGCTGTCCGAGTCATCCCAGGTTTCTAAATAATCTGATGCATTTGCAAATCCTTCCTCCCAGTTCCCGATGTCCTTTTGGGCCAGTTTAACCACACTAATCGGTAAGTTGAGGTACTTTGTTGCCTCGACATATATGTTGGAGCTATTATTATGACCCTTGGTGTCTAGAGTATCACCTAGTAATCTAGCAATGTTTTGTGTTCACAGTGTGATGAATCTGGCCACCATTCTCGAAAGCATCCCGTGATGCTAATTAGTAGTAGGTATTCTACTCCTGGGTTTCTGAACCCGAGATTCACCCTACTTACCTCATGTCGATAGTGTTTGCTAGTTCCTTTAGGATATTAGTAACCTTTGCATTAGTCCTCGAGGTCCGTGGTATTTCCTTCTTCCAAATACCATGAACCATCCCTGGCAGAAATTCGTTTGAATCAAAAGGTCACAACCAGGGTGTTCTTGAGGAGTACTCCATTCATATTGTGACTCTGCCAGTTCTATCATTATGCATGGGTTATTCGGAAGAAATTTGTTGAAATTGTTTGACATACTAACCCATGAATCCACAACTCAGAAAGTTATATGTTCCTTGAGTTGACCCTCCTCAGCTGTATTTCGACCCTAGTCTATCAATTGATAGTCAGGAATAGTTGTGCATTCGTGTTCATCGATGCCTATTATTCTTGTGGTCCGCCAAGCCATTCTATTCCGGAATGACTAGGAGAAACAAACTCCAGTGCCTCATCCATTTCTAGGATTGGGTCAAAGTAATTGTATCCCGCAGATCGAAATGCCAATCCAGCTTCTGCTCTGCTCTACCTTGGAGTGTTACCATCTTTATGTCAAGAGAGTCATGAGAATAGCACCACCTCTTATGAGTTCTTGACGCAGTAATACTTCTTGCCATCATTATTCATTCCTCGGTTCCGTGTTATCGTAACCGGAATGCCGACAAGTGAATCGTGTTGCGTGAAATCAATACTCCTAGCAACTGTGTTGCTTGGTAGTAAATGGACAATATTCTCATTCTTAGCGTGTTGGTTATGGAATCATCATTCTAAGATTGATCGTGCTACCTAGTCCTTATTTCTGGTGCACTCTTCGATCAATGAGTTAGGATTGTGTCAATCTCTCACTCTTTTGATCATATCATCTTGCCCTGAAAAGCAAGGTTGATCTCGAGCTTAGTAACATATCGGTGGTTCGTGATTCTCCGAATATCTTCTCGGAAGTATTACCAGGTTATTCCCTGACTGTTATGTTGAGCTCGTGATCAAGTTGGTTTCTTGTGAACCACCCTTTCTCCAAGAATCTGTGTTGGATACCCTGAGCTAGTTGATTGAGCTAGACAACAATTTGGAGAGTTGGAAGATAAAAGCTTAATACACTTAGTTCATCACTAAGGGATATCCTTGTGTGTGTGTGTGTGTGTGTGTTGAAGAAAGATGATATCTCCATCGATTGGTCCTCGTGATCAGTTGTTGGGTCCATTGTCTTGTCGAAACTTTGACATGAGCATGGGCTATCGTCAAGTCAAATCAGAACCAACGATGTTCGTAATGCTGTCCTACTCGTGGTTGATTCCTCGAGCATACACCATTACATCCTTTGGGTCTGACCAATACTATCATCTTGTTCACATGATGGTGGAAGTCCAGTGATATGGAAATTCCAATGAGTTGTTGCTGAGCCCATCAGCAGCATTTTGTCTCCCCCATGATTCGTGTTGAACATTACACTAGTATTGGAAACTTTTGTAAGCATTATCTTCATGTTGCGCTCATGAAATATATGTTTGGTGTAAGAAGTGATTTTCTCCAAGTTCATGTGCATCAGATGCAAGTTGCCGCCATGAATTTGAGAAAGGTTTGTTTTGTTTCCTCTGGAATCATCCCAAATCAGTCATGCATACGTGCAAAGTATTCTGTGGATTGAAGACTTGCAACCTTCATTCTATATTATCCCTAGCACACCAAGCCACTGATTGATTTGTTCAAGGAGAAGAAGTTCCTTCATAAGAGCTAATCATATGACTTATGCAAGGACTTTGTTATCCACGATGATGGTTCCCAACTAGAACTCGGTAGTGTTTTATTATAAGACTACCATGTGGTCATGCTTGTCTAGGACAGTGTGATCACAGGGGTGTAGCAGAACCAGCTCATATTTTGGAGCTTGCTATCGTAGTTCATTTCCTGAGAATCTCGCAATGTCATCTCATCGGTTTGTATTGCAAACTTTCTTTTCTAGACATGTTGTATGAAATATCCTGTTACCAATCGGATCTGAATCTCAGGCAGATATGATGGTTGGAACTTTCCCAACAGTCGCATTTTGTTCCCAGCTTGCACCGCCATTGTGCCAATTCCCATGAGCTGCCCTCTCAGTAATTGCTGTTTAGGATCATCTTCAAAAGTGTTCCTATCATGGGTCCCATCCATTTTCGTTGATAAGCAGAATCATTCATCGCGTTGTCTTCAACAAGGTAGTCCATATCATCCATTCGAATTCGGATTTGCCATTCCTTTGTACTCCGCCAAACGATTGTTGTGAATTGCCTTAGACTGGTATAAAGAGTTTCATGATCTCTATATCAAAGTAATTCTTTTTGCCACTTAAGGGAAAAGTTCTACGAGTCACCTCCCCCAAGGTGCCCCGTTTCGTAATCATGGAAAATTCCCTCGCTACTTTGAACCTTCGTCATCTGTTTCTTTTCCATCATCCCTGATGTGTGTTTTCTGTCTCAACTCAAGAAATGTTCTTACGTCTCACTTCATGAACTGATCTTGAGTTGCTCGATCTTCAAGGATCAAATCCTGTAGGGTTTCCCTCTCTTTCTGTTGTCGTGTCAAGTGAAGATCTCGAAGGCAAAGATGTCAAGACCAAGATGATGGAATGAATCAACATCTTTGAGAAGGGAAGTGGGATCGAGAAGATTGTGATATCTTGCGACCCCTCTGTCTTCCCACCTCACGTCTTGAATCTCAGGACAAGATTCTTGTTTAGTGGGGGTGAGCTGTCACAGCCCAGTTCTGGCCTTGCCTGTCTTGCATTAGTATCCATGCATCATGTCTAAATTTCTTTTAAATTTGAATTGGGGAATTGGAGAGCCTCAGAAATCATTTCTAAAAATGATCAACATTAAAAATTGCTTCAAATGTTCCCAAGGAAATGTTCCTTTTCAGCTTTGAGAAATATTGGCAAGAATAAAATTCAAACCAATATTTTTGGGGGTTCAAAAGTATTTATTTTGGGCCTTTGTATTAATTCAAAAACTATTTGCATTGGATATATATTGTATATATAATTAATATATGTCCAATAATTTTGGAACATTTTATGTGGTTTGGTATATTTTAGTTCTAGCCACATAATTATTTTCAGGATTTTATAAAATGGTTTAGTATTTTTACTAAACCAAAACAAAACAGAACAAGATAGAAAACTAAAACAGAGAAGAGGGAACCATACCTGGCGGTTACCTGTCCACCTGGCCAGCCCACCTGGCGGCCCAAGTGGCTGACCCAACCCACCATAGCCGCCACCGTCTCCCACCTCGCGCCAGAAGGACGTGAGGCGTGTGGCCACCGCGCACCGGCACGCGCCCGGCCACCTCCTCCCTGCCTGGCTGCCCCCTTCCCCCTCTGGACGCCCTGGACGTCGACACGTACCCTCCCCGGCCCCTCTCACTGTCTCCCGAGTCGATCCCCTCCTCTATTCCCCTCTGTCGAGCTCCACCGAACGCCTCCGTCACCGCCGACGAGCTTCCCCACGGCCGCACCTATCCCCAAGCCTCTCCGACACGCTCTCGAGCTCCGCCGTTCCGCCTCGTCCTCCTCGTCGTCTCGCGCGACCAGAAGAGTCTGGAGCGCCGTCCCCGACGTCTTCTCCCTCCTCGGGCCACCGAGATCGCCGACGACCTTCCGTCGTCACCAGCCCCTCCCCAAGCACGCCGAGGCCTCCGTTCAACTCGTTGTGAGCTTCTACGTCTTTCCCCTTCCTTCCCGGGCTCGTTCCTGTCCTGTAGTCGCCGATTCCACCGGAGCCGCGAGCTCGGCTCCGCCGTCCATGCCGCCGCCGTGGCCACCGTCACCTATAGCCGCAGCTGAGCATGTCACCGTGCTCAGTGCACATCACCAGGAGGCCGTAGCACCCAGTCATTCGCCCCGCCGTGCCCCACAGCACCATTTCCAACCTCGCCCGAATTCCGGCCGTCGCTTGACTCGACGCCGGCGCCGTTTCCGGCCACCCCCGGTCCAACCACCACCGCCACTCGATGCGGGGGAGCGCCCACAGCACGTAGGTGCTCTCCGCCGCCGATTTGGTCATCGGGGGAGCATTTCCGAGCTGCCCCGCCGTCTCTGTCGTCGCCTGCGACGAGTCGCCGGCGGGTTGGACCAATTTGACCAGGGTTTGACCCCCCTGGGTCATTAACAGTGGGCCCGAGGCCCTATTAATTTAGTTTAGTACTAGCTAACTTTTAGTTAACCAGATAAGTCATTGACATGTAGGTCCACGCCCTAATTAACTTAGGTTAGCATTTAACTTAGCACTAATTAACTCAGTTAACTAACTGAGTCACTGACCAGTGGGTCCCCCAGGTCAGGTTTGACCTGGACCCGTCTGTTGACCTGCTGAGGTCAGCATGACCTAATGTTGACGCAGTAAACATTTCTGAAATAAAATAAACCAGAAATGATTTATAAATTCCAGAAAATGTTGCAAACTTCAAAAATTCATAGTAATTCAACCGTAACTCCAAATCAAACAAATTATATATGAAAAATTATCAGAAAAATCCAATCTATCCATCTGTACCATTTACATGCATGTTAGAACAACTTATAGCTACTGTTTAGGACAAATCATGTAAATGGTATTTGAATTTCCACATATGGAGTTTGAATTTGAACCTTTGGTTCAAACCAACTTCATTTAAATCATAGCTAGATGCATTAGCTCAAATCACAACATATTGCCATGTCATGATCATGCATCATATTGTTGCATTGCATTGATTGTGTTTCTTTCTCAGTTGCCGGTAATTGCCCCCTCTCGATAGACGCGTTCCGACGATGAGTTCGATGACACCGATGAAGAACTATATTATCTTCAGAAGTGCCAGGCAAGCAAACCCCCTTGTTCATTCCGATACAATCCCACTCTCTCGCTCCTGCTCTCTTTTACTGCATTAGGACAACAATGTTTCAACTGTTACATGCTGCGGTAGCTGAACCCCTTTCCTCTGCATGACCTGTCATTGCCACAGTAAATAGATGAAACTCACTAGCATGAGTAGGAGTTGTTTGAGCCCTGATGTGCCTACTCATTCATGCTTGTTTGTCATGCCTGCTATTGCTTAGAGCTGTGTCAGGTCTGATTCATCGGGAATGAATTGGAATGTGGTGAACATGTCCTACTGATGAGAGCTAAGTGTGTGAACACGATTTGGTAAAGGTAGCGGTGAGAGGCCATGTAGGAGTACATGGTGGGTTGTCTCATTGCAGCCGTTCTCAGGAACTGAGTTCTGTGTTTGTGATCCATGAACAGTTACTACCACACATTGGGCTCCGGGCACTCCAAGCTCTCTCGACTTATTAATCAACCTGATCTCTGTCCAGGAGTTGCAACTAGTTTCTGGTGTTTGTAGGTAGTGTTAGTAGTCTACCAAGTGGCACCCGGTACAGGTGGGCTTGGGACAGACTAGGCACCGTGGCCGGGTAGACCAAGCGCCGCCCGTTTGGTGGGCTTGGAACCCTGTACACACCGTTTGGGGCCGTGAGCGACACCCCGGCCGGATCTCCTTGCGGATGGAACCCGAATAGGCGATAAACCTGGACTAGAGACTTGTGTGGTTAGTCAGGTCGTGGCCGACTCCCTCGCCCGGCTTCCGCTTGAAGGTTGCCGAGGTACATGACGTGTACAGGGCGGTAAGTGGCGAGAGCGTGTGTGAAGAAGTACACCCCTGCAGGGTTATCATTATCTATTCGAATAGCCGGATTCCTCGGATATGGAAACTTGGACCCCTTGCATAGTTCATAGACAAGTGAAAGTGGATACTCTAAAATGCGCAAGATAAGCGTGAGTGCTATGGATGGCGTTCTTGTAGGAAGACGGGAGCGGATCCATAGTGGTGTATTTGTATGGTGAATATGTGGACTCGTGTGCGCCACCTCAAAAGAGTTACTTGCAGTCGTAGTTTAGGATAGCCACCGAGTCAAAGCTGGCTTGCTGCAGTTAAACTCCACTGCCCCCTTTGTTGATACCGATGCATATGTAGTTAGTTCTGATGTAAGTCTTGCTGGGTACATTTGTGCTCATGTTTGCCTATTTTATGTTTTTGCAGAGAGACGTCAGTCTCGCTAGTAGTTCCGTGTGGACTTCGACGTTTAGCTTGATACCTCAGCTACGATCTTGTGCCCTCGGCAGGATCTGGTAGATAGTCAGGCTTCTCAGCCTTTTTCATTTGTAGATGTCTGTACTCAGACATGTTAAGCTTCCGCATGTGTTTGATTTGTATGCTCTGTATGTTGGGTCATGAGACCCATGTTTGTAATATCTCGCTCCTCGGAGCCTAATGAATAAATATTGGAGTCGTAGAGTTATGTTGTGATGCCATGTTGTATTTACACATATCGAGCATATTGTGTGTATGATTGAAATGCTTGCTATCTGTGGGATCCGACTATCTAGTTGTTTATCCTTGGCAGCCTATCACATGGGGAAATGTAGTCTAGTGCTTCTGAGCGATAGTAGTCCGCTACAGCCCGGTTCACCGGAGTCCTGCTAGCCCAGCACTACTGCTCGGAACACTTGACTGGCCGGCATGTGATTCACTTCGTTCCTGTGTCTGTCCCTTCGGGGAAATGTCACGAGGTGTTATCCGGAGTCCTGCCTAGCCTGCTACAGCCCGGTTTACCGGAGTCCTGTTAGCCCAGTGCTACAGCCCAGATTCATACGCTGTTGACCGACATGCTCGATGTGATTCATGTATGCCTGTCCTCATGGGTTAGCGCCGCTTTGGGTTCACGACTAGCCATGTCGGCCCGGGTTCTTTGTCATATGGATGCTAGCGACACTATCATATACGTGAGCCAAAAGGCGCAAACGGTCCCGGGCCAGGTAAGGCGACACCTGTGGGAATACCGTGCGTGAGGCCACAAAGTGATATGAAGTGTTACATGCTAGATCGATGTGGCTTAGGATCGGGGTCCTGACACATCGGTAAAGTCGATACAAAGCCTCCATTTCCCGTTTGCCTTGCGCACGACTACAGGATTGGCCAACCACGTAGGATGGAGCACTCCTCTGACAAGGCCTGCTGCTTCCAACTTCTTGATCTCTTTTGCGATGAATTCTTGGCGCTCCACTGCTTGCTTTCTGACTTTCTGCTTGACGGGCCGCGCATGAGGACAGACGGCAAGGTGGTGCTCAATTACTTTCCTGGGAACACCGGGGATGTCATACGGTTGCCATGCAAACACATCGACATTCGCCCGTAGGAAAGCAATGAGCGCGCTTTCCTATTTAGGGTCAAGAGTGGCACTGATGGTGAAAGTACCACCAGTGCCGTCCTCCTTGGCGGACACCTTCTTGGTCACTGGCGGAGCTGCCATTGTCTTCTTACACTTGACGGTGGAGCTCGATGGTGCGTCCTCGATGGTAGCGCAGCACTCCGAAGAGGTGCGCTTGCCGGAGTGGGCATCAGAACTCTTGCCGGACTTGGTCTTCTTCTTCCCCCCGGGAGCTTCAGCGGCAAGTGTCTCGCGATCCGTTGCGGCTGCTGCTTCCCAGTAGATCTTGTCAGCATAGATAAGAGCATCTTTCTTGTCGCCAGGGACAGAGATGACACTTATCGGGCCTGGCATCTTCAGCATGTTGTACGTGTAGTGAGAGCCTGCCATGAACTTGGCGAGCGCTGGACGGCCGAGAACCCATTGTAAGGCAATGGAAAATCGGCAACGTCAAAAGCGATCCTCTCAGTCCTGAAGTTCAACTCGCTGCCAAATGTTACCGGCAACGTGATCTTCCCCTTCGGCTTGCTCCTTCCCGGGTTGATTCCTTGGAATGTGCCGGTCTCTTCGAGCTCGCTGTCAGGGACCTGGAGTTTCCTGAGCACAGCGGAGGAGATCAGGTTCAAGCCGGCCCCGCCGTCAACTAGCATCTTAGTGACCTTGAGGTTGCGGATAGTTGGTGAAACCAACATCGGCAAGCACCCGACAGCAGTTGTGCGATCAGGGTGGTCCTCAATATCAAAGATGATAGGCGTGCTGGACAATTTCAGAAGCTTGCGTGACTCAATGGGTGGTTCTGCCGCATTGACTTGCCGCACCCACTGCTTGAGTTGGCGATGTGAAGTATGCAGAGAAGCACCACCGTCAACGCACAAGACCTCTGTGGCTTTCTGGAATTCCTGCTCACTGGTCTCGTCATCATCCATGTCTTCGTCGTCGTCGTCATCTTCAACCTTGTCGCGGCCGCGGGGAGGTCTGTCTCCTTGCCGCTGCTTGGCCTTGCCGCGGCGTCCACCCCGGCCGGGGCGCTTCGTACTGGATCCTCCAACACCTCCTTGGGCTTTCTCCTTGTCGCGTCGCTCGTACTCGGCCTTTTGCAGCTCGACAAGCTGCTCGACCTTCTTGCAGCTCTGGAGGTCATGGCCCTTGGTGCGGTGGATCTTGCAGTACTGTTTGTTGGTGCCGTCCTGCTTGTCGGCGGCCGCCACAGCCTGGCAGTTGGCGCATGCGGCATCCTCCTTGCCGGAGCTACCATCTTTGGCTTTCTTGGCGCCACCGTCGTTGCCGGACTGCTCAACAACTAGCACGTCTTTGCCTTTCCTCTTCCTGTTGTTTCGCCGCCGGTTTTTCTTTGCCGGGGCAGCATCATCGCTGTCAGATCCTCCTGTTCCTGTATTCTCTTCGGGGAGTTTCCTCCCTTCCTCAGCACGTGCACACCTGTCGGCCAGGGCATACAGCTCACTGCCGTCTCTGATCTTGCGCATCGCCATCTCCTCCCGCATCCTGCGGTTACGCACGTTCTGATGGAACGCGCTGATGACTGCGGCAGGGTGGACATCTGGGATGTTGCATTGCACTTGGCTGAATCTCTGGATGTACTTGCGCAGGGGCTCTCCTTCTTTCTGGGCAAGCAGATGAAGATCACTCTCCTGGTCATGAGGTTTGTGGCCGCCTGTAAAGGCGCCGACAAACTGATGGCATAGGTCTGCCCAGGAAGATATGGAGTTGTCCGGCAAGTGCTTGAGCCAGGACCTGACGTTGGGCTTGAGCACCAGCGGGAAGTAGTTGGCAAGGATCTTGTCGTCCCGCCCCCCAGCAGCATGCACCGTGATGGTGTAGATGCTGAGGAACTCCGACGGATGCAACTTGCCGTCGTACTTCTCGGGTACGTCTGGCTTGAAATTCTTCGTGCTGGGCCACTGGACTTGCCGCAGCTCACGGGTAAACGCAGGGCAACCTATCGCGTACGGCAGGTCGCCTGGCTCCCCTGGCGCACGCATGTCGACAGTGGGCCCAGCGCGCTGGTCTGATTGACGCCGCGCTTCTCTTCGGCGCTTGATGCGAGTACGAGCGTCTTCTTGCTGTCGTTCGTGAAGAACTTGGCGTTGATCGCGACGAGCTCGTGGATCTGATGAAGCAGTGGAGTCGCTGTCACGGTGGGCCCGGCGAGTCAGCGATCTTGGCCTTCGGGTCGGAGAGTGCACGGTGGTTGCACCCCACCAGTCTTGTTGCCATCGAGTCGCGCCTGGCTGACTTGCCGCGGCTGCGACGTAGTCGGCTGCCGTGGAGTGTCGCCGTTGGCGAAGCCGATGAGACTCTGAATGGTGGCCCTCCAGTCGTCGATCTTGTCTGGCGTTGGAGGGAAGTCTAGGAGCAGTTGAGCTCGTGCCAAAGCTTCTGCTGGAGTGGCGGGTAGCGGTGGCAAACGGTGCGAGGAGCGGGATATGCTTGGACTTCTAACTGCGTTAGAAGGAGCAATATCCCGTCCAGGCGACCGTGCCTCGCTCGCGCCAGCACGTTGGCGCGCATGCTGGCCTGGATCATCCCGAGATCCGCCAGCTCGATCTAGGTCCAGCGAGCGTATGGTACCGTGAGTACCACGACGCTGCCGGTTCTGCGCCTCCTGAGATGGGTGCGGTGCATCTACGGACGCTCGGTTGTCGTGGGAGCCGGCTACACCGCCGATGGGCAGCGCAGCCTTGTCCTTGGACCTGGCGGCACCGTGGGCTCCCTCGTCCACGCGCGTTCTTCCATCGGCGTCTTCCCCACCAGCCGTTTGCTTCGGCGGCGGTGGGTCTGTTGCGGACAGAACAACCGCCTCCGAAGCCTTCTTCTTCGGCGGCATGTCGATGAAGTCGATGAAGATCTAGCTCGTGTGAACGCCGGATCAGGTTCACACAACCTCGACGCCCCCTACCTGGCGTGCCAAAGATGTCGGGGAAACTGATCCGCGAGCACCTATGGGGACGGAGCCCCTTTCAGTTCGGCGGGGGGCGGAGGTCGCACGAAGAGCAGATCAAGGCGGAGCACACGAGCAGTTTACCCAGCTTCGGAGCTCTCCGGAGAGATAATACTCCTACTGCTGCTTTGTGGTTTGTATTGAGTTCTTGCTCGGGAGCGTTGAGTGCTACAGTACGCCCCAGCAGCTAACGAGACCGAGCGTGAGTGTTCTACTGTCCCCCCTCCCCTACGTTGTGCATGGGCCTCCTTTTATATGCTCAAGGGGTCTCCAACAGGTGGCAACGTAGACAAGGGTAAAAATGGAAAGGTGCTGTGGTTGGTACAGCTACCTGTACAATGTATCCTACCTAACCCTGACGGCAGGGGACAAGGGCATTAAATGCCTATCTACGTCGCCCAAACAGTGCAGAAAAGGGACCGTCAGGGACGCCACCGCTCGCCGCGATGGCGATCTTGTCAGCGCCGCTTGCCACAGTGCACCCCTGGCTGCACAGCCTCCCGCCACGTATGCCCGGAAGGGTCCCAGAGCGACACGTTGGTGGATGTGCTGGAGCGCGGGTACAGAGTGGTTGCTTGCCACGGCAAACGCCTTGCCGCGGTTGTTGTCTTGTCGCGTCCGGAAGCTTGTCGCTCGCCGGGTCTTGCCGGGACGCGTGGTGCGTCGCGGTAAGTACCTTGAGATGCCCTGGTTGGCCTTCCCGGCAAGCTCCTCTTGCCGGGGTCTTGTGCCTTGAGTGGCCTTCCCGGCAAGCTCCTCTTGCCGGGGCCTTGTCTCCTTGGCTTGAATACTTTGTTCTTGAATGGCTCCAAAGGAACCACAGAGAATATTGGCGGTCACCCGGCAAGCCTTGCCGCGGGACACTGCGACTGCCCGTGCACAAGTTCGGGATACTAGGGTACCCCTACTCTAGTACACCGACAATAAGGAAGAGAACTTTCACATGCAAATACATTATCTTGGAAATCTTTTGTGATTGTGAGCCCCCATCAAAATATTATATGCCAAAATTGTTGACGTTGGAAAGGTAGACAACGTAATGGTTTATGTTTGTTCATATTCACATAGAAGTTATATTGTCATAGATCTTTCAACATGTGGTGCTTGCCCCCCATCTTTGCTAGCCAAAAATTCCGCACCAAGTAGAGATACTACTTGTGCATCCAAAAACCCTTAAACCAACATCTTACTTTCAAGAGTCCACCATACCTACCTAAGGATTGAGCAAGATCCTTCAAGTAAGTTGTCATCGGTGCAATAAGGCAATAAAAATTGCTTCTAAAAGTGTTAGATCATTTAGTGTAAGCGAAATTTGAGCGTTGTACGAGCTTGTGATGGCAAAGAATAAAAGCGATAGACGGCATAATAAAGGTTGCTATCATAAGGGGCAATATAAAGTGACGTTCTTTTGCACTAAAGGGTTGAGCATACAAACAAATAAGTGCATGGCAACCTATGCTTCCCTCTGCGAAGGGCCTATCTTTTACTTTAAAGTATTTACTTTTATGCAAAGAGTCAAAGTTTTTCTCTCTATTCCTTTTTATTTTTCTCTTTCGGCAAGCATCATGTGGTGAGGAAAGATCTAGGCACATATGTCCAGTTGAATATGGGTAGCACGAGCTATTATTGTTGACATCACCCTTGAGGTGAATACGTTGGGAGTCAAAACAATAAGCCCCTATCTTTCTATGTGTCCGGTTGAAACGTTTTGCTCATGTGTATGAGATGAGTGCTAGCAATCATAGAAGACTATATGATGGTTGAGTATGTGGAGCTCTTACTTAAACTCTGTTGAATAAGTTGAATCGCAATTGCTTGGTGACTAAAAACATAAGTTGTTGAGTTTCAAGAGAGTTCATTGTTTGAACCTTAACATGTGAATTGGTTGCTACTATAACATGAGAAGTTCTATAAGAAAGAATTGCTGTTATGATGCTAGGAAAAGTGATTGAAATTGTCATTGATTAAACTTGTGCACTTTTCTAGCATTCACACTTCATAAATTATTTCTTTTATCATTTAACTACTTGAGGACGAGTAGGAATTAAGCTTGGGGATGCTGATACGTCTCCAACGTATCTATAATTTATGAAGTATTCATGTTGTTATTTTATCATTCTTGGATGTTTTACAATCATTTTATAGCAACTTTATATCATTTTTGGGACTAACCAATTGACCCAGTGCCCAGTGCCAGTTGTTGTTTTTTGCTTGTTTTTTACATCGCGGGAAATCAATATCAAATGGAGTCCAAACTTTGCGAAACTTGCTAGAGATTTTTTATGGACCAGAACACCCAAGTTAGGCCAGAGCAGCACCTCGGGGGTGCCCCAAGGGGGGCACAACCCACCAGCGCGCGCCTGTCGCTATAGAGGCATGCGGCGGCAACTTCTGATCTAGGTTAACCTCGAAGGGTTTTGGAATATATGTGAATTTATAGGGTAAAGAGGGGGCGCGGGAGGCCACCGAGGTGGGCACAACCCACCTGGGCGCGCCTGGGGGCGCGCCCTGGTGTGTTGTGCCCACCTCGGTGGCCTCCCGCACCCCCTCTTTACCCTATAAATTCACATATATTCCCAGGCGTACCCTGGTGGGTTGTGCCCACCTCGGTGGCCTCCCGCGCCCCCTCTTTACCCTATAAATTCACATATATTCCAAAACCCTTCGAGGTTAACCTAGATCAGAAGTTGCCGCCGCATGCCTCTATAGCGACCGAAAACCAATCTAGACCCCGTTCTGGCACCATGCCGGAGGGGGGAATCATCTCCGGTGGCCATCTTCATCATCTCGGCGGCCACCACGACGAGGAGGGAGTAGTCCACGCTCGGGGCTGAATCTCTCTCTCTCTCTCATGATCTATATCATGGGCTTTGTTAATATAGATGGATCATATGATGTTTCTCCCCTCTATACTCATGTTGTGATGAATTGAATCTTTACCCTTTGAACTTTTGTCTTGTCAGATTGAATATTCAGATATGAGAACACATGATGTATGTTATGGCACTCAACTTGCAGATTCCCGAGGTGACATTGGGGTAATCTATGCATAGGGGTTGATGCACATTTTTATTATCTTTTATCCGATAGAAACTTTGGGGTCTCTTTGTAGTTCTTTGGGTGGATTGAATATTATGATCATGAAGTTGTTTGATGCATATCATAGAATTAACTCATAGATACTGGTGGTGACATTAGAGTTGGTTGATGTGTGTCATATGGTGTTACTTTAGTACGAACTCTTGATTAGATCGATCGGAAAGAATAACTTGCATTATTTTAGTACGAACTCTAGGATAGATTGATCGGAAAGAATAGCTTTGAGGTGGTTTCGTACCCTACAAACAATTTCTATCTTTTGTTCTCCGCTAATATGAACTCAGGAGTGATTCTTTATTGCACTTTGAGGGATAATCTTATGATCCAACCATGTTAGCATTGTTGAGAGGTTGCACTAGCGAAAGTATGAACCCTAGACCTTGTTTTCAAGCATTGCAATACCATTTTTGTGCCCGTTTACTATTTTGTACCTTGCTGTTTTTATTTATTCAGATTATAAAAATATATTTCTAACATCAATATTAGACCTTTATCATCATCTCTTCGCCGAACTAGTGCACCTATACAATTTTCCATTGTATTGGGTGTGTTGGGGACACAAGAGATTTCTTGTATTTGGTTGCAGGGTCGTTTGAGAGAGACTATCTTCATCCTACGCCTCCCATGGATTGATAAACCTTAGGTCACCCACTTGAGGGAAAATTCCTACTGTTCTACAAAACTCTGCGCTTGGAGGCCCAACACGAGTCTACAAGAATAAAGTTGCGTCGTAGACATTAGCTCTCATGAAGTGTTCAACATTTACATGAAGGTTTAGGAAGTCCTCGAAGAAGGGAATGATCATTTGTTTAATGTTGTGCCAAATTTGCGGTAGAACCCTGACCCAAGCCCGTTAGGTCCAGGACTGGCATTAACGTTCATCTGGAGGAAGGCATCTTGGATTTCTTGAGTGGAGAAGGGAGAGTCCAAGTGGCGAAGCCAATGGGGTTGCGTCGGGTAAAGGTCTTGGAGGGTGAAAAGCCAAGTCAAGATTTTTGGAGTGCCAAGAAGGTGGTGAAAGAAGTCGTGGAGGATTGCGGCGTTGGTGTCATGGGTAGAGAATTAAAACCCATTGTCCTCAAGGATGACAATGTTGTTTTTGCGTAACCTCTGGGAGGCAGAGACGTGACGAAATTTCGAGTTCTAATCCCCACTGATGATGGATTTTACTTTCCAAGTTTGTTTCGAGAAGAGAACCTTCTGATGGGTGGCACGTTCGAGGGTTTAGATAATGACCAGTATAAGAGAGGACTTGAAGAGGGAGAGGGAGCATTTTTCTTCCGGCCGGTCGATCCTATCGATGATAAGCTTGCAGTCAATTTCACGTTGGTGAACAGGTCTGATAGTTTTGGACCAAATTTTGAGGTTCTATCTAGTATGTTTTATGGCAGTGGCAAGGTCTAGGTCCGAAGGGATTGGAGGGTGGTCGATGGGCCAGGCCTTAGATACGATACGCTTACAGGCCGGGTGAAGGGCCCAGAAAGATTCAAAATAAAAGAGGCGGAAACAAGGATATGCAAAGAGACATTATAAAAGGAACGTGGTCGGAGGAGAAATGGGTTAGGGAAGACAGAGTTGAATTTGGGAAGCGGCCTTCCCAGGCAAGGTTAAAGAAGGCTCGGTCAAGGCATTCTAAAGTTGGAGTTTGATGATTGTTAGAACAAGTAAAGGTTCTATCCAAAAGCGGGAGCTCAATGAGCTGTAGGTTTGAGATGGTCGTGTTAAACATGCCAGCATCAGAGGTGTGGAATTTTTGTTATTTTTCTCGGAAGCGAAATGGATTAGGTTGAAATCACCGATAAGAAGCCATGGGGTCGAGTTCATGGGGGTGATGTCTCTGAGATCATGGAGGAAGTCCGTTTTGGGTTATTGTTGGGACGGGTTATAAATGTTAGAGATAGTGAGGTTGGAGCCGGAGATCGGGCAAGAAAGGTTGAGAGACATAGATAAACTGCCGTGAGAATGGTTTAGGAGGGTTAGATCATGAGAGTTAATCGCGAAAAAATACCTCCAGTGGAATCGAGAGCGAGAAGGAAGGCAACTTGGTCTAGCGTTCGAAGTAGGAAGGAGTTTAACTTAGAGACAGGGACGGAGTCTAGCTTTGTTTCTTGCAGAAGGGCAATAGAGGGTTTAATCGCGGAGATTTCAGAGAGAATTTCCTTGCACTTATTGACGTCACCGAGGCCACTAATGTTCCATGAGAGGATAGAGAAATGATACTGATTCATAACATAAAATTCTTTTCACCACCAGCCAGAGAGCATAACGGCAAAGAAATAAAAGGGAAAGAAGGGTTGCATCAAGCAACTATCCTATCGATGGCCAGGAGCAAGCTAGACCAATGCAGACTACAAAATGGATGAGAAATGGGTGTGGCTACCATTGCAAAGGTACAAAAGCACCTAACACCCGGGTGAGCTCTCCTAGCTGAACATTCGTGACTGGTCATGGTGAAGGCAGAGCACTGATAGTGTGAACAGCGTCCGCCTCATCAATGTCGGCGCCGCAAACCAGAGCAGTCTGGGCTAGTTTTTCGACTGCGTCGTGAATGTCAGAGGCCTCGCCATAGGAGGTGAAAAGAAAGGAGCCCTGTACCGTCGCAGCCAGGTAGTGGAGATTGAACCGAGCAGCCTTGAGTTGGGAGGCTTTTTGTGCCATCATGGAGTAGAACAGGGCCTCCCGGTCGACAATGCATGCACTGCGACGTAGCTTGGCCGCGGAGACCACCCACTAGGAGTGAATGGCTCGCTTGTGGATGATGTTGTCGTGGATAGCGAGGTCGGAGATAGCAGCAAAAGACGAAGAGGTAGGCATGTCAGCCGCGTTTATGGTGGTGCACGTTGCAATGGGAGAGCAGTGCCGCTGGCCACCTCTAGGACGGCGACAGGCGCCGGCGCGGGAGCCACCTGAGCATCAATGACGCATTATGGAAGAGCAGGCGTGTCAAGGCCGTGGACTGGCATCGCCACTCCAGTGGATAGGTGAGCAAGTGGAGTAGGGACGAGGAGTGTGGGCAGGGTGCCGCTCGGCTGCAGCGCGATGACGGAGGGAGTGGCTTTGGCGGCCATCTTCCCCTTGGCAGCTCCATGACGACTCCATGGAGAGCCCTGGCGAGAGGGGGGGGGCTTCCACAGGCACTCTGGGTGAACTCCCAGAGCATAGCCTCGCGGGCAGCGAAGGTGTGGCTATCGTTGAGGCGGAGTTGCCGTCTTCATGGAAGGAGAACGGAGATGGGTCATCGGGCCCGATCCTGTGCGCATGGTAGTCGAGCTAAGAGAGGGAGATCATGACAAGCTCTCAGCCGGGCAGCAGGACTACCATGTCCGGCCGCAGCTGCATGCCAGGAGTGACCATGACCATGGCACGCACGCTGACAAAATCGCCTGTCATCATGCCACAGCTCATGAGGGAAGTCGTCGGCCTCGATCTCCATAAGATCGTCAAAGTTGGCCATGGCATGGTTGTCGGTGTGCTCGACGTGCTCGAACAAGAGCGTGTTCTCCTCGAGCTCGATGTCACTGTGGCTGAAGACATTCCAATGAATGTCATGGTTGGGGAAGGAAAGGAGTGCGGCGCCATGAGAAAAGAAGTGACGCCAATGGAGGGGTTGTTGCCGCGAGCAGTGAGCGTGCCCTTGACAAAAGAGAAGGGGTTCTGAATGGGTGATGTGAGGTGAACAAAGCATAGGTGATCCACTTTGAGAATGAGGCAGGGTGGTGGAGCTAGCAGTGGTAGTTTGGCGGCTGTAGGTGGCAGCATGTAGTCGTGCATGGGAGAGGGTGTGAGTTTTTTTAGCGATTATACCAAGATTTATTCGGAGAAATCCACAGTTTGTGGGATTCAACGCTGATCATGGGATTGGCCTAACCAGGAGAGGGTGTGAGTGCGCGAGAGGCTTGGGAGGGTGCGGTGTTGGAGGTTTTTTTAGGGGTAAAACACCACTTTATTCATCAAATTCCACATGATGTGGGATGCATCTTTGGTCATGGGACTGACCAAACCAAACATGGCGACCTGGGCCTCTAGAAAGAGAAAATTTAGCTAGACTATGTGCTTCATAATTAACAACACGACTCTCAAAAGTAAAATTACAATGGAAGGAAGAAGCTTTAAGGTTTATCTCGCTTAAAATTGCTCCATATCGCCCTCGCGATCTCGCATTGATGTCCAGGACCACCTGCCTGCAGTCTGAAGCAACTGCAAAGTTCATAATATCCAGATCTTCTGCTAGGGATAGTGCTTCGCGACATGCTACTGCCTCCAATGTAGCTGGATCAAAACTTCCTTCAATCACTAAGGCCAAACTACCAATGTAGTTGCCTGCATCATCCCTGCATACCGCTATTGCCGAACCTCCCCGTGAATGCACCCCCGCATCAATGTGGATTTTGCAGAAGCCCGGCGGTGGCTTCTTTGGCTTCAGTCGCTATGCTACTGGAGTCCGGGGGAGTGGACAGGGTCGCTGTTTTAAGTTGCCAACAATCTCTAGCTCTTCAACAAACCTCTGAGCAAAAAGATGTGTTGTTTGAGGGCTCTGGAAAATCCCTTCATGGATTGCCTTTCGTCGAGCATACCAGATCGACCATAGAGTAACGGCCATATTGAAAAATTTATCATGGGTAAGCATCTCCATCAGCGTAAATAACCATTGCTTTGCGTGAGGCTCTATAGTGCTCATGATTTTATGTGTGATGTCCTCTTCTGACAGTGCCCATACACTCCGTGATGACGAGCATTCCAGCAATGAATGACGCCATGAGTCTTGGTTTCCGCACAAACCACATCAGTCAGAATTTGTCATATGTCTATGTTCTCGGACATCATTTGTAGGCAAAGACTGTTTAGGTAATCTCCATAAAAACATATGAATCTTGCCGGGGACTTTTGTTTTCCATAGCGATTTCCATGCTCCCTGCTCCGCTGCCGAACGAGATGTCCCTGCATTACTGCCGAGCCAAGCCTATCTCCTCTGTCTCGTTACCACAAGCATATTATAAGCAGATTTGACTGAGAAAATGCCATGTATATCAAAATGCCAGGCCCAAAAATCTGGTATATTCCGTGTGCATAGCGGGATTCCCATTATCACTTGAATGTCCATTGGCATGAAAGTTTCAAGAACACGTTGCTTATTCCATGAAGCCGTCGTGTGATAAATGAGTTCCAAGACCATAATAGGCCTGTTGGGTGATAGACACGAGTACTGACGAAGCATTTCGTCTCGTGGTAGCCAGTTATGTGTCCAGATATGTGTCATCTCCCCATTACCAATTCTTCTTATCAGCCCTTGTTTCAGAATGTCTCTGCCTTCAACAATTGCTCTCCACACTTGGCTCGGGTGACTTCCCAAATCAGCCTCAAGGATATCAGAGGACGGGTAGTAGATGCTCTTTAACAAACGGGCACTTAGTGTCTCTGGGTTCTGTAGTATACGCCATGCCTGTCTGGCCAACATTGCCAGGTTGAATAGCTCAAAGTGTTTAAAACCAAGCCCCCCCAATCCCTTTGGCCCAGTCATGGATTTCCAGGAAACCCAATGTGGCTTCCGTTTTCCCTCTTTACTTCCCCACCAGAATTTCCTTATTAGCATGTTTAGGTGTTCGCATAAACCCCTTGGCAACTTGAAGCACGACATTGAAAATACTGGCACAGCTTGAGCGACTGATTTCACTAGCACTTCCTTGCTGCAGATGACAAGGTGCTCTCGATCCATCCTTGGACCTTGCTCCACAACCGGTCCTTTAGATATTTAAAAGCTCCATTCTTGGAGTTGCCAATATCAGACGGCATCCCCAAGTACTTCTTGTTAAGGGTTTCATTAGGAACATTTAGTATATCCTTTATTTCTTGTCTCACAGTATCTGGTACCCCCTTGCTGAAATAAACTGATGATTTCGAGTAGTTGATGCGTTGCCTAGTGGCCTGACAGTAAGTATCAAGAACATGGTACATCTCGTTAGCTCCCACACCGTATGCCTTGAAGAACAGCAGGGTGTCATCAGCAAATAGAAGATGGTTTACTGGTGGTGCCGTTGGCGCTACCTGTAGTCCATCCAAATTGGATGACTCACTTTTGGATTTTAAAAGGCATGATAGGACCTCTGCTGCTAGCCAGAACAAGTATGAAGATATTGGGTCCCCTTGTCTGATTCCTCTTGAAGGTTTAAAACTGTTGAGCTTCTTACCATTAAACAGAACTGCAAACTCAACAGTTGTTACCATGCCCATAACAATATTTACCCACCTCTCAGTGAAACCCAACTTCAAAATTATGGCCTTTAAATAAGACCACTCCACCCTGTCATACGCTTTCATCATGTCCAGCTTCAGAGCACATGATTGATTTTTCTTGGCCTTATTCCTCTTCATAAAATGCAAACACTCATAAGCTGTGATGATGTTATTTGTGATCAACCTGCCTGGGACAAAAGAAGATTGTTCCTCTGATATGATTTCAGGTAAGACTACCTTCGACCTGTTAGATATAACCTTCGAAGCAATCTTGTACAATACATTACACAGGCTGATTGGGCAGAACTAAGACAGAAGTGTGAGATTTTTTACCTTTGGAATGAGAACCAACATCGTCTCATTGATACACTCTACGGATTCGGTTCCTTCTACAATTTTTAGGACCACCTTTGTGACATCATCACCACAAATCTCCCAATGATGTTGGAAGAAATGTGCAGGATAGCCACCCGGACCTGGGGCCTTCATTGGGAACATCTGAAAAAGAGCAGTGTTCACTTCCTCCTCGCTGTAAGGGGCATTACATATCATTCATAGCCTGTGTTACTTTCACCGGAACCGTATCAATATCCTGCTCCATATTGTGGACGCCCTCTGACGTGTAGAGATGTTGGTAAAAAGAAGTGGCCATGGTCTCCATCTCTACCACATTTTCAGTAAACTCTGCGTCAGGCTTCTGCAATGCTTTAATTTGGTTTTTCCTCCTACTTCGACTCGCTTGGAGGTGGAAGAAATAAGTATTTTTATCCCCATGCATGAGCCATTCCAACCAAGCACGCTGTCGCCATAACATCTCTTCCCGGTGATGTAATTCTGTTAATCTCTCTATTATTTTGAGTTCTGCATGCATTGGTCCGGATCGGTTTGGGATATTGCGCAACTCCTGTAGCTCTCTGTTGAGGCACTGAATTACCTGCCGCACATTACAGAAGTGCGTTCTGTCCCATGATGACAAATCAGTCGAAAGTGACTTGAGTTTGTCGCGTAGGTCTGGGGCAGATTCCACCGGGTGCACGCCCATGCATGCTCTACCACCGCCGTGAGGCCCGAGTCCCTCTCCCATGAGATTTCACATTTAAAAGATAGCGTGGCCCCCTGCATGCAGCCCCATGCACGTACTCGACATATATAGGAACATGATCGCTCCTCTCTGCAGACTTGTGCTCGAGGACTGTTCTTGGGAATGCAATCAACCATGCTGGGTTTGCTACCGCCCGGTCTAGCCTTACTCTAGTGTAGGTCCCACCAGCTACCTTCTTCTCAAAAGTCCATGCATTACCAGTATAGCCTATATCTGACAGTCCACATGTGTCAGGGCGTCTCTGAAAGCTCCCATCTGCGCCTGGCTTCTGTTTCCGACACCGTTGTGTTCATGTTCGTGGATTACCTCATTGAAATCACCTATGACCAGCAAGGGTATATCATTTCCACCTACAATTCCTCGGAGCATATCCCATGTTTTGTATCGTCATTTACTTGAGCTTCTCCGTAGACAAAAGTAACTCTCGTTCTGGCATCTACAAGTTCATCAATCACAACATCAATATGATAGTGAGAGTAACCAACAACTTCAAGCTATAATTCATCATTCCAAAAAATGCCTAAGCCACCACTTCTCCCCGAGCTACTCACAACAAAGCTCTTATTATAGCCTAAAGAACTAGCCATACTCTCTACTATAGAACCCTCTATTTGAGTTTCAACGATGCATAACGCAAAGGAGGCAAATTGCCTCGTTAGATCACGAAGCTCTTGAACTATCGTGGGTTTGCTAGCTCCGCGACAGTTCCAACACAGGAGACTCATTGTGCTCGGCGCGACCCCACTTGGGGGCCCACCATACACGCATCAGAGTTATTGGTTGATGTTGTGTTTTTTCCATCAGTCGAGTCACTTGAAGTTGAAGTTGTGTTCAACTTGTTTCTTTTTGGCTCTTGTTTGGCAGAGAGGCTTAATGGAAATTCTGAAGGCGGTAACAACATAAGCTTGTCCGGTGCTGGAGGTAGGAACGATCTTTTAGGCTCGGCTCGAATCTCGCTCCACCTTGGCCCGATAGGATAATTAGACAAGCCGAACTATGAAACAGACCTGATTCCTAACCGAGTCGAGCCGAGTTTCGCCCGGTCCAGCTCGGTGACTCGTTGAGGCCTAGCCCAATCCCGTCGGCCTCGCATCGCGCGTTAGGTCACAATAGAGAGACCACGCACGTGAAGCGGTTTCGTCATCCTTCTCCCTTTCCCTACCAGGCGCCGTCACCCCTTGACATGGACGACGATGGTGCCTTCCCTCACCCCAACGGACGCAGGCGGACGTGACTCCCCTGGTTTCTCGCCGAACGACATGAGAAGGTAACCGATCTCCTCTCTCCTTCCCATCCCTAGACCTGGCTCCCTGCACTGGCGCCCACATACGCACGAATTTTATGGATGGATCATGGATGGTTGGATACTTGTGGTTGTCGGCTGGAGACTGCAACTAGCTAGGAAACGCGATGGGTGGATGCTATAGATGAATTTGATGGATGGATGCTCCACGAATTTGATTGATGGATGGATGAATTTATTTGTGCTTGATTGTGTAGACTCATTATTATCCATGTAAATTTTTGTTGATGATTGACCATTTTTTTCTTTGCTGATGTGTGCAGAGCCCCACTGTCGCAAGAATGGACAAGGAAAAGGGGAAGGAGAGGAGGATGAGAAGGAGAAAGAGAGGAGCTTGGTCTCCATTATGAAGACTAAGACGCCTGTCCCAGGAAGCAGAAGGGGAAGGGCAAGGGCTGTGTCGCTGCCAAGGAAGCGGGCCAAGGATTATGGCAATGTCCCGCTCACCGAGTTGTTGTTATGGGTAAAAAACTCCACCGCCTTGACGTCTCGCTAACCCTGCTGACGCCAGCGTGCGTGCCACGATCGGCGCTGCCAACGGCCAAGCTCATGTGTTTGCTATTTTTTCTATCCAGAGGTCAAATATATGTGTGTGCAAGCTCATGTATGTGTTGTTTTTGGTATCCAAAAGTCAAATATAAGATTGTACAGGCTCATGTATATGCTGTTTTTGGTATCGAAGAGTCAAATATATGTTTGTACAAGCTCATGGATGTGCTGTTTTTGCTATCAAAAAGTCAAATATATGTGTGTCCAAGCTCATGTGTGTGTGCTATTTTTGTGTGCTAGGCAATGGAGCATGATAAGAAAACAGAGAAGGATTATGAAGAGGAGGAAGAGAATGAGGAGGAGGAGGATGAGCAAGATACTCTGTTTGAGGAGGAGGAAGATTCTCACTTTTATGTCAAAGCACTAAGTGTTATGCTATGCAAAATTGCATTGTTTGGCTATCAACATTCAATATTTTTGTCGTATAAAGTTCAAAGGAGGAGCTGTTTGAAATTCAAAAGCAATGATGCCCAATTCTTTCTTAGTCATATTTGTTCAATTTCTACACTTTTCATAGAAGAAAGCTTATTTATCATCACTATGACCATTTTTTAAACCATAGACTGCTAGAAGTTGCATTTTTAGCAATGTAAAGTGCTTCTTTTCCAAATTATGGGTTTAATTGCTGTAGAAGATAAAAAATGGTCTTTAAAAACAGGTTCTATCACCTCCCAGCTATTTTGGCGCCAGCTGGCTCATGAGCCGGCTCAGTCTGAGCCAAGCTTTTGCAAAAACGACCCGAGCCGCTTAAAGTGGGCTCGTTGGCTGATTGAGCCGAGCCGAGCCGCTTAAAGTGGGCTCATTGGCTGATCGAGCCGAGCCACTCCAAAGCGAGCGAAAGCCAGGCTCGAATCAAGCTCGACTCAGCTCGGCTTGTGTCCAGCCACTGTGGAGGTGGGCGGTGGGCGGTCCACAGTTAGTGGCAGTGGCCGTAGAAGTGGGCACGAAGAGGGGTGGACCGAAGACGAACTCGATAGCAAACTCAGCGGTGATGTCACCAAGGCAGAACTGCAGGAGCATGGTGACAAGTGGAGCATCAAGGTAGAGCAAGGAGGGCTAGAAGCGAACAAGGAGTAAGCAGGCGGAGGAGCGGTCATTGCCTGCGGGACAGAGACGCGAGTGAAAGGTTGACCAAACAGAGCTTTGGATGTCGAGGCTGCTTGCCTCATCCAGGCGCAGCTGGAAACCGATGAATTCCCAGGCATGCACTAGACGGTTGGAAAGATTGGAAGGGAGTTTGGTGGCCGACGAGGAGGAGGAGGAGGGTGTGTGGGAGGAGTTAGCCGGGCGTGCGGGGGGACAGAGAGCGTCGGAGGAAGGAGGGTGAGCCATTATGGAAAGTTTTTCGCCATAGCCAAAGTGGCTAGAGTAAGGGCATCTCCAATGCCATGTATCAAACTGAGCACACCAAATGTCCACAAACACGACCACTCGTGTCTATGGGCGGCAGTAGTGGAGCTGGCCATCCAACCTGGTTAACCCAATTCACACCCCGGGTCCGACCCCCTCCATTTGACATGCATATGTGGATCAACAGAAATTTAACATATGTATAACTAGATGCAAACATATGCAATCACGACCAATAAACATTGGATGTTCAACAAGTTTTTACATCTAACCGATCCCAAGAGATGGTAGTTTGGCAATCGATGGATGATCGTTAAGATTGGAGACCAGAGAGATCTCCTGGATTTTTTGTCCAGGGGTTAAAACACTCCAATCACTTCAGAGACCGGGACACTATTTTCCCAGGTTCAGGCCACTAGCGAGGTGTAACACCGTACTTCTGCTATGTGTATTCTTGCTTGTATATCGGAAGCTCTAATGCTTACAACGGGCGCAATGAGCTCTAAGTGTCCTCATGGGGATCCGCACTTTAGACAGCCTTCTTTGCGGCTTATATAGTGCTAGGAGGGTTACACCATTGTCCCAAACATGTTGATAGCAACCCACTGCGAGATGGCATTGTCCACACATTGCAGAGGTGATCCACTAGGGACCGACCATGCAGAGAGGTTATCCTTGGAAGTGACATTTGATGCTCACCAACCTGCCCCTTGACACTTTAAATGACACGTCCTTCTGCTTGTACCACAACAAGACAACACGCCCCTCCTGCCATTATGTGCCCTTATGATGTGAGCTCTACCAGTGGCACGGGCTCCCTCGGCGCGCATCAGTCATCCTTTAGGATGACAGTCCGCACCAGTTGTTATCCATCACTGGTGCAACAATCTGCTATACAAACGGTTTTTAACCCCTTTCCCCGGTGGAGTTTTAAACTGTCGTCGTCTTACCTGTGTGTGCGATAGGGGGTCCTTCCCACACGACCTAGAAACCGTCGGGATAGGTCCTCCGGTCAGACACGCGGGGCAAAATGAGCTCGTGTGCGATCGGGCGAGCCATCACATACAATTATACGGGCCCAATCGTTTCCTTTCATATGTACATCCCACACAGTAAATCTCAAAAAACATTTCTATTCACATGTACATCCCACACAGTGAATTCCACACAAATGTTTCCGTTCATATGCACTTCCCGTACAGTGAATTCCGGACAAAACATTTTCGTTTGTATCTAGATCACACACAGTTTTCTGTATAGCCTCGTCTGTGATAGGTGTAACGATCACACACTCTCTGCCTCCATTAACTGTTTGTGTTATTCAACAATATGACACACAATTCATTGAAGAAAAATATAAGACATCGGGATATCCATCACACACGCTTTTACTGCTAGAAACGTTTGTGAAGTCTCATGACCCATTTATTAGGTTTATTAGTTTACTCTTAATAATTCTAGTATTATTCAAATTCATATTTCATATGGAACAACTATTTTCCACTTTCATATCAGACACACAAATATATTCTAACATCACAGTACAACATATAGCTAGTTCACCTACATAAGCACTAATACGTCTCCGTCGTATCTACTTTCATATCAGACACACAAATATATTCTAACACTTTTCCTCTTCTTTTGGACTCTAATTGGCATGATTTGAATGAAACTAACCCGGACTGACATTGTTTTCACCAAACTACCATGGTGTTGTTTTTGTGCAGAAATAAAAGTTCTTGGATTGGAACAAAACTTTTTGGAGAATTTTTATACAATGAAAGAAAAATACTGGGGCCAAGAACCACCGGAGGGGGGCCTGGGTGAGCACAACCCACCAGGGCGCGCCCCCCTCAGGCGCACCCAGGTAGGTTGTGCCTACCTGGTGGCCCCGCGGACCTTGAGTCCAACTCCATAAATACCTATTTTTCCAGAAAAAACGGAGAGGAAGAATTATCTCGTTTCGCGATACGGAGCCGCCGCCACCTCCTGTTCTTCATCGGGAGGCCATATCTCGAGTCTGTTTTGGGCTCCGGAGAGGGGGATCTTTGATCTTCGTCATCACCAACCCTCCTTCATTGCCAATTCCATGATGCTCCCCACTGGGAGTGAGTAATTCCTTCGCAGGCTCGCTGGTTGGTAAGGAGTTGGATGAGATTCATCATGTAATCGAGTTATTTTGTTAGGGCTTGATCCCTAGTATCCACTATGTTCTGAGATTGACGTTGATATGACTTTGCCATGCTTAATGCTTGTCACTTTGGGCCCGGGTGCCATGATTTCAGATCTGAACCGTTTATGTTATCACCATTATATCTACGGTCTAGATCCGATTTTGCAAGTTATATTCACCTATTACGTGTCATGATCCATAAACCCCGGAGTAATAGTATTTAGGACACTTTTCGGTGATGACCGTAGTTTCAGGAGTTCATGTATTCACTATGTATTAACGCTTTGTTCCAGTTCTCTATTAAAAGGAGGCCATAATATCCCTTAGTTCCCATATGGACCCCGTTTTAGGGTACACAAACAGGGGCGTATGTTTTCCCTTGACTTGTGCACGGATAGCAAGCCACCGACCCAGCAAGATTACAACATCCTAGACCAGGCCAAGCACAAGGGATCAGTTTTTTGAAGAGTCAGAGTGCAGATCAAGAAGACCAAGTCAAGCTAAAAGTGCAAGACACCACTAAGGGAAAAATCTCCCTTGCCGGGCAGGAGAGCCTGGCGAGGTCAAGGTTACCAAGGAAGCAAACCTCAAGACCGTACCGGCAGGGCTGCCGGGACCTACAAAGGTGACTACCACGCCAAGGCTCCACCGCACCACCTCACAACAACGCAAGTCATCGATTGGTGCGGTGTCAAGCCCCCAAGTGACTAAGTGGCTGTTTCTTGCCACATGGCAGCCACTTCCAATGGAAATCACCTCCAAATGACACCCGTCCAGCGACATGTCATGCAGCGAGGAGATAAGGTGGCCTGGCAGCCCGACAAGCCTTGTCGAGCAGGCCATGATATGACACTAAGCGGCGCATTTAATGCACTCTACCCTGTCTGCAGAGTTAGGTATGATAGCATTGTTTGCTATCTAATCCATATAGAATGAATGATTTGCCACTGTGGAGACCCCTTGATCTATAAAAGGAGGCCCATGGCAACCATACAAAGGATTCAGACCCTTTTACACTCATACGCGCGTAGCTGCTCTCGCCCCGAGGGAACCCTACCGGGCTAGAGCGCTACGTTTCCGCCACAATCCACCATCAATCCACCAAAGCAGGAGTAGGGTTTTACGCCTCCCGGTGGACCCAACCTGGGTAAAATTGCCCGTGTGATCTCTGCCATGCTGCGCAACGCTCTCCGCTCTTTGTGCAACATGCTCATCCCGCCTGCCGAACCACAAGGGGCTCATGGCCCCATAGGTGGCCATGGTTTCCCATGACATCTTTGGCGCGCCAGGTAGGGGTAGCGCTTGCGCGAACCCGAGAAGCGTACGTAGCGCGTCATCTCATCATCGCTTTCTTCATCAACGGCTTCATCATCCGTGATGCCCGAGAAAAGGCGGGAAGTGATGGGAACGGAGAGGGGCAGCGATGCCACTTCCCCCACACCCCATTCAATCCCCATGCTTCCCTCCACCACAACTATTGCAGCGGCCAGAATCAATAATGGCGGCGGCAAACCAACCCCTGCAGTTCAGGCGGCGTGATAACCATGCAAGCCCCGCCCAGGGGAAAGGGACAAAACGCATAGGTACAAGGTTTCTCTTTCCGCCACTCTCACTTATCGACAGTCGAGCCACTCTGGGTTTTATCATCATCAATGTCGATGAGTACCGCGTGAAACTCGGTTCAGTATCTACCCTACTTAGGGAAATCCTGAGTGGAGCGCTGGTGCTAATCCATTGATCGACGCCCCGGCAAGTGTGCTTCGGCAAGGCCGTCCGCATTAGCGTGACTTCTATGCCAGCCGCCACCAGATTGTTTGGAAAGTATGGAGTGGAGGAGAGAGAAACCGCTCGTACCTTGCACCGCATCCCGCCACCGCAAGATACATATGATTTTTCTTAGCGGCCCCTTCCGGGAGCTTAAGAACTACGCACACGGTATCCATCCTTCCCGAAGCATGCCAACACGGCAAGCGCTCGCAACTGAAGGGGATGGGACGAAGCAAGGACGAAAGCTAAGTCCATGCAGTGATTGCTCCCTTGTGAGTTTAATATTTCACATTCGTTTATCCCTAGGACATTGGAGTGTTCGTATGAGGAAATCCTTCGTGTAATGGCACCTTGCTAGTTTCTCTGTCTGCACCCTCGTTCTGTTTCAAGCCTGCTTGCAGAATGAGTGGCTGCGTCGAGAATTACCAAGGAAAAACTTGCCGGGACGCATCCACGCCAAGATGAATGTTAAGGGCATGCCCCTTACGACAATCGCGACAAATATGATACCGGCAGGCAACCGAAACATGCATAGGGACTAATCATATGAATATTGACATGCGTGCTCTAGAGGGAGAAACATGCAATTAAGATTAAGCAAAAACATCAGTTTCATGCGAGCATAAATAAAACGATTTCTAAACACATGACATGCATCATGTTTTGTTACAGGACATCACGGTGACGTGAATAGTTCAATGCCGGGCCTGGCGATCGCGTAGGGCCGTTGGGACAGAAAGGACCTTGGCAGCAAGGGGTGCAGCCTTATCCTCGGCGACAGGAACATCCGCGCCTTCCGGCGGTTTCTTGAAGCCATCGACGAGGTCGATGTGCGGATGATGACAGGCGGTGTTGCTCACAACCATGAAGAGGGTGTCGCGGGCAAGCTTCCGGGATTGAGTCGCGAAGCGACCGGCCCTTTCCTCTTCATGCACCTTCAGCTTGTCGATCAGCTCGTTGAAGAAGACCCCTAGCTTGACGCCGGGGATCTCCTTCCTATTGGCCGAAAAGACTGGCCCTCCCATACCCATCGCTGCAGTCTGATGTGACACCCCAAAATTTTTGACCTTGTTTTACTAATTAAAGTTTTGCGAGGAAATAAAAATTTTATTTTTCTGGATTTCCTTTTGATTTCAGAACCATTATTTTCTTGGTTAGTATGGAGTTTTTACCCCAAGTGAAAACTTTCCAAAGGTTTTGTTGGACTTTTATACCCTCTCAAGAGAACTTTTCTTTTTATCAGAGGAATTAATTATATAATTATTTTCGTGATCTTTATTTCCTTAAAAATGGTTTTCCATGGTTTTAGGGTCCTATTTGAACTACAACCATTTGATAAATTTATTTAAAATTCCAACCAAAATTTGGAGATGTCATGTGATGTTTTTAAACCACTTTTTTGCAAAAATATCTTCTGTTCATTGGAGATTTTGAGTTCTACACCAAATTTTCAAATCTGGTCCAGTTGGCAATTTTGCACTACAACCTATTTAAATATTTCTTTAAAGCTTCCACCAAAATTATGGGATATCAGTGGCAGTATATAATTCAACTTTATGCAAAAATCCACTGATGTTCTTTGAAAAATTTGAGTAAATCAACCTCATCTTCATTCTGGTCCAGCTTGGTGAATTGTAGTGCAACCATATTTTTACTTACTCTTTTACCCATGATTCTTTTTCCTGCTTTTAGACCACCCTACAAAACCCTTAAGTCCAGGAGAGTGGACCCATTGGAGGGTTTTAAGTGCATGCAAAAATACCTTTTTCTTTCTGTCCAGATTTGGCTTTCTCAAAAACTTGCACTATCAAGTTTTGATTTTTCCCAAACCAACCATGCCATGTTTTCTAGTACCTAAAGAGACTATGATCTGGAAACTTTGGTCACTTGCAAAACCATCTGGATGCCCCTAGCATTTCGTCGAACAGTTGGAGTGCATGAACTGTTTTGGCATAGATTTTAGTTAGCATTATAGAGATGCTTTACTTGCCTAGCCAGCTTGTCCACTAGAGGTTTAGTAACCACCCTAACTAGTCTGGTAACTTGCAGCATCATCCAAGCCCTTTGGGGTGCCATGGCATTTCGCCGAGCAGTTGGTGGGCGTGCAATGGGCGCGCCCAGAGCGCGCCAACTGCAGCCGCGCACCCGAGCCGGCGCGTCGCGCTTACTCCGTGCCTCCTGACCCTCTGCCGCTCGCAGCGTAGGGCCAAGCCTCGACCCATACCCCCTCACGAGCACCACAGCCCCTCGCCACATCTCCGGCAAGCCAGAAGCTAGCCGCCATCGCCGCCTGCTGTGTTCGGTGCCGTACAGGCCACCTGGCGCGTCCTCGAGTACCCCCGCCCGCCGTGCTCATCCACAACCCCGTTACCTACCTCTGCAAGCCCTGCCAGCCAGCCCCCACCTCCCCTGCTCTGCAATAGTGCCGTCGCCGTCGTGCTTATCCTCGGGCAGCCGACGAACCGCCTCTCCGTGCCTATATAAACCCACTCCGAGCCCTTCACGCTGGGCATGAACCCTCCTCGATGCCATAGCAAGGCCCCTCTAGCTTCCATTCCTCCAGAGGCCGTCGTTCTCTCCGTCTCTAGCAGTTTGGGCCGCCGCCGCCCTCCGGTCGATTTCGAGCAACCAGAGCTGATTCCCCTCCATGCTCTCCTCCAGTAGCTCCAAATCGACCCCGAGAACCCTCTCCCACTTCCCTTTTCACCCGAGAGCCACGGTATGCCAAGCCCCATTCCCTACTGAAACTTCCCCTCCGCCATGGAGGAAGGTGCTCTCACCCTCAAGCTCCCCCGCGCCCCTAACCATTGCAGATGGATGCGGTGCCTCCTCCCGATCACCCCCATATCGCGAGCGCGTCGAATGGTGGCTTGTGTCGCCGGGGATCGCCGTTGGAAACGGCCCCTGTCTCTGTCGAGGCGCGCACGGGAGGGGGGGGGAGAAGATGAACCCGACAGGTGGGGACCACCTGTCGATGAGCCAGCCCGAGCCACTAGTGGCGCAACCCGGCTAATGTGTTTTCCCTTGGTGGAAGCGTGTTTCGGGTAAGTACGCGACCACTCACAGAAGACGTATTCCAGGCATAACGTTTTCTTTTTCTGTTTTATTTTAAAAACAGACTTTGACTGGCTATATCTTTTTAAATGAAACTCTAAATGACTTGATTCTTTTTCTGTTGTTTCCCAAATACTGTCTAGTTTATTTTCATATTTATTTCAAAATTTTCCAAACAACGTTTTTGCACTGTTTTGAAGTATGTATTGATTTAAATTTATTTAAAATAGGATTTTTGGAGAGGGAGAAGAAAACTTTCAAAAGTTTTGGAGAGCACCTCACCTCTCCACACCTTAAAGGCAAGCATTTTTGAACCCTGTCATAATATTATTGTGTGATACGATTGCAACACCACCTCGACACGAAGTTTCCGTTATTTCATGTGATGATATGATTATACTCATAAGTGCATATTGATGATTCGGTGTTGCTGGCACTCGATATATTGTGATAGTAGGCTCCCTCGTATACCCTTCATGCCTACCGGCAGGAAGTCGGGAGAGCCTCTGTCTTGGGTAGACACGAGCTCGTCTCCGGTCTTCGTTGAGACGGTTGTGTCCGGTACGGCAAAGTGAGGCATGATGAGTGGTGACTTTGTCTGTTGGTTGAAACATATTTGTTATGCTATCCATGCAGGAAAATAATTAAACCTCCTGAGTTGACCATAGATCGAGTTTTGTTCTGGCAACCCCCATACTTGTTTCGTACTACCACTTGTCCCTGCCGCAGGTAGGGTACGGTTCAGTAAGTTGTCAACCCCTTTCCTAGCACACATCGTACAAAGAGGCCATGGTGGAAGATACTGGAGGCCTCCGGTAGGCATGCCGCCTGGTCCGGGGGCATGGGTGTTTTCGGTTGTAGCCGAAGGGGGTAGCTCCCCCAGTTTGCGCGCGGTATAAATTTTGTGATCCCATGCTAAGTCGAGGTTGTAGCCTCCCCACTTAGAGTTTTGCTTAACGGGTGTCAAGGGTGATTCCAGACACCGGTGAGTTTGGCTGGTGTGTGCGGTTAGGTGTGTTTTCAATCAAAAGACCGTAGACGGAATTAGTCCCGATGGACTAAAGGAATCCGTTACTCGTGGGTAAAGAGTACACCCTCTGCAGAGATTATACCTATTCGAATAGCCGGGTCCATGGTTAAGGACTACAGTTTGGGATGGGTCAAGTGTCGGTCTTAGTGTCGGTCTTCGGAGGAGAAACTACTAAACCAGAACATTGATTATGACATGTGACATATGATGAATATTATTATTACTGTGGACTAATCATTTGTGTTATTTGAAATTAATGAGTATCCCTGGGACGGTTCTACCTCCTAGATATTCACTGTGATTATTATTATTTATAAGCCCTTTATGTGGCGTCGCTCAAACGCCCGACTGTGGCATGTTCGTTATTTCAATTATTTATAAGCCCTTTATGTGGTGTCGCTCAGACGCCCGACTGTGGCATGCCTGTTCTTTCAATTATTTATAAGCTCTTTATGTGGTGTCGCTCAGATGCCCGACTGTGGCATGCCTGTTATTTCAATTATTTATAAGCCCTTTATGAGGTGTCGCTCAGACGCCCAACTGAGGCAGGCTTTATATTATTATCCTTTCGAGGCGTCGCTTCAGATACCCGATCGGTGCATTCTATTTTTACTCTCTGATTGTATATTCATATTTGACATGATTAACCTGCTTGCATGCATCATGGGTTTCATTTATGACTGACAAAGTGAGCAGGGCATGTTTCAGAGCATGATTATCTTTTATATTATACAAGTGTTCATGATGTTTGCGAGTACATTTAAAGTACTCACTGGCTTGTCCCTGGCTATTGTCTTGGCCATATTTCTTGCATGGAGAGGAGCGTTGCGATGACATCCCCGGAACCTACGCAATGGAGATAGCAGCCTCACGAAGATAGGAGTTACCCTGGTCAGCTGTTCCTATGGGAAATGGAGTTCCATAGACGCTGATGATCCGAAAACCGCTTCCGCCATCAACCACTAGAAACCATTTGTTGTACTCATAGGCCAGAATGGTCCTGTACTACATATCTTGTATTTTTGCTTGGAGTTTCTGTAACAAGTTGGTGCCTCATCAGCTAACAGTAATCCTGGGGCTGGTGAGCATAAGGGCCGCTTTTGGGAAATTAATATCCCGAAAATCCGGTCCTCACATCTGAGCAGAGAGACGCCCAACAATGTTAATCAAGCTCTTGATCCAGAGGTCGACCTGCTCAAAATGATTCTCCAACTTGTCCTTGTCACCTTCCGAAGGCGCTTTGCCGTGTCCAGGTCCTTCGTCGGCTGCTGCTCACGAGGCCTGTTGGATTCTGCCGAGCTCTCCAAGGTGTTGATCCTGGACTTCAGGTCTTCGATGGTGCCCTTAGCTCTCTTAAGTCCTTGGCTCTTGGAGGAAAGCTGCGATTGTATATGCTTCAGAAGGATCTCTGCTTTTTGCGCCTCCTCCTTGAGGTTCGAGATCTCCTTGGCGCTCCCGAAAAGCTCTTCCGTCAGCTTGGGCACCTGTTGGTCGAGGTCAGCCTTGGCAGTAGATGCAGTGGCAAGGTCATCAATGAGTTTCTTCAGCTGGGTGGCAGAATCAGCAGCGAGGGCATCCATGGCGGCCTTGTGCTTTTCCTCTAGCTCCTTGGTGCCCTGCTGCACGAGGGCTTCCAGTTCATCGTCCTTGGCGCGGAGGGTGGCCTCAAGTTTGTCCTCCCGGGAATAGATATCCTGCTCCCTGGCGTCCAGAAGCGCCTTGCACTCCGCCATGCGGTCCTCCCGGGCAAGGACATCCTCCCTCGCCATCGAGATGGTCTCCTGCTACCTCATGAGGACCTGGAACTACTTGCCGTGCCAATCGTGCAGCTCATTACCTTTGTCCCTCAACTGCCAGTCCACCTTGTTGGCGTACTTGCACTGCTCCTTGAGCGCCTGCCATTTCTAGCTATGCCGGCCCTGCGTCTCCTTAATGCCTGCCTCCATGGACTCCATGAAAGACAAGTCCATCGCGGCAGTGATAGAATCATCGATCTCCTCGACTCCTTGGTACAACAACGCCAGAATGCACTAGAGCTCCTCATCAACTTCCGCGCTCGTCGCCACCGACGAGCCCGGGGCTCCAAGCCCAGGCTGTGCAAGCACCAGTGCCAAATGGCTAGAGGATGGCTGCGAGGCCCCCGCTACAGTACCGAATGAGGGGAGGGGATCCATGGTTTGGAGGGGAACCTTCTCCTCGACCGGCGCCCCCGCCCCTGGCATGCTGCTGGGGATCTGCTCCGTCTCTGTCGGGGGCTCATGGGCACCCCGGCAGCATGTCCCTGCTCCTCCGTGACAGCAATCTTGGCAGCTTCATCCGCGACATCTCTCCCTATGCTGGCCACTTCTTCCAGCAGTTCAAGTTCTTCGGCCTGAGGGGCTGCAAACAAAGACAACAAGCAAAAGCAAGAAGCAGAGATATCAGGAAAGCCCTAAGCATGAAAAAAGAGAAGAGAAGAAAAAAAAGATTGGGAGGGGGAAGAATTACCCGGAGGAGTCTGTCGGGTGGAGGCCTCAGTTTCCCCGGCAACATCAGTTGCCGGGCCATGGTTTCCGTTCCCTCTCGCAACACCCACGACGTCGTCCTAGGCAAGCTCACCTGTTGAAGCCATTGTTGGGGGCTCCTCGACTCGATCAACGGGTGGAGTTGGTCCTTCCTGGAGGGGCTCGTCCTGGATCTCCCCTCCTCCTCTTCCAGTCGAGGAAGTTGAGAGCTCTCCTGCATCACCCCCACAGGAGGGGCCAATCCCATGCTTCCTCGCTGGGGGCTTGGTGGCGGGTCATTTGTGCTACTCCCCACCAGACCCGTGCCCTCCACAGTCTTCGGCGGTTCCGCACGCTTGAGCCACTTTGACCGGTGGATGAGGGTATCTGTCTCCTCCTCCTCCTCCTCCTACCTGACAACGACAACAAGAAAAAGATCAGTCAACAAGAGTAAGCAGGCGTACTAAAACAACGGTGAGGGCGCCCGACCTCGCTTCTTGGGCGGAGGAACGGAACTCCCCGGGAGCTTTGGGCTCTGCCGAGGCGCATGGGAATCCGACAAAGACGAGTTCCGCGAGGAGCTCGAGTCGGACTGGGAGATGGAGTTAAATCCCATAGCTGCAGATTGCTTGGTGGGAGGGGTTTTAGCCTCGGCAAGGCGGGAGGACTGCCGACGCACCACATCCTACTTGTTGCGCTTAGTGGCAATCTTTTTCACCTTCTTGGCAGATGGCGCGGGATCGGGAGCCACCGCTCCCCGGTTGACAGCCCGCCTGCGAGGGTGCTAGTCCAAGTCTAGTTCGGGGGCTTGAGGGCCTGTCGCGAGCCAATCCTCCTCGGGCTGCTCCACCCCCTCACCTTCCTCTTCCTCCTAGGCCTCTTTTGTTCCAGTATATAGAGCTTCCATCTTGGAAGGCTCGTCCCTAGCATGATCACCTCCGGCAGGACCATCCCCGACAGCCTCCTCCGTGGTTTGCGCCTCGCTCCTTCCTTGAGAGGAACCCTCGTCCTCTGCCTCCTCCTTTCCCTTTGCTACCTTCCCGGCCTTCGCCTTCGCGGCAGCATGAAGCGACCTGTCCTCCTCCAGTTGCTTCCTGATGTACGCCTCCTCCACCTTGGAGGTGCGCTTGTACATTCTGGTCTCCACCCTAGTAGCCCTTTCCACCAGTGTGGAAGACCATGCGAGCTCTTCGTCCAGCGTGGGTAACTTCCAGTCGCCCCCAACTCCATGAGTGTTGCAATCAGGCATCCATTTCAAGATCTGGTCCCTGGAAGAACTGATGTTCATTGGGATGACATTTGCCTGCAGCTTGAACAACCCGAAATAGCCAAACAGTTCATCACACAAGCAAGCATATGGTCGTAGACTGACAGGTTGTTGGCCAGGACAGGGAGCAATCTCATCCTATCCGCTGCATCCCCATACTCCCAGGCGAACCTGTCCCTCTTCTGCAGTGGTGATATGCAACGAAGGAGGAAGTATGCTCCCACATGCTCAATAGTTAGCCCGGCAGCCTTTAGGTGGGTGATCCTGTTTATTGCTGGGTGGAGCCTGTCTTTGGAGAGGCTGACTTCCCTCCAATCGTTGCCGTGCTCAACGCACTCTGTCCACACTTCTCAAAAATCTAGGGCCTTCTCTTCTTGGATCTAGCACCAATTTGCTCTCCATTCCTCCCACCTGCCACGCTGTAGACCTGGGAGGTAATCCCATCTTCCCCTCACCACCCGTGGCATCCAACCTATGTTCTCGGAACGATGGGCTTTGTTCTCCACCCGCGGGAAAAAATAGTGGCTGAACAAATCAACATTGGGGGCGACTTCAACGAAGTTCTTGCACAGATGAGCGAAAATTGCCATACACGCCATTGCATTTGGCGTGAAATCCAGAAGATGGAATCCATAGATCACCATCATTGCCTCAAAGAAATCCAAGAAGGGAGGGCAGAGGCCGCAGATGAAATACACGCAGAAGAATCGGTATGAACCTGGCGGGTCCTCTTTTCCCCTCTGCCAGAACTTTGGGTGTGCCATGCCCTTTCAGGACTTCCCTCCTCCACAGGTATCCATACCTTGCTTCTAGCACCCTACCATCCAGATTCAATGGGAAGAAGACGACGTCTCCCCTCCGCCTCTTGTCCAGCTCCGTTGCCCTCTTGATCCCCTTAGTGACCGCCTCTTTCCCGGTGGTCATCGGCTTCTCCTTGGTGGCAGCTTTCTTCCCCATCTCCTCAAGCTGCGACGAGGATGGGGGATGGTAGTAGTACGGGGGACTGGCGGCGAGTATGGGCGAGGGGGAAGAGCGGTTGTTTGGCTTGCATAGGAAGATGGTGGAGGAGTGGAGCGGGCAATGAATGAGCAGTGCCCTTACGTGTTTTCCTTTCTTAAGGAAAGAACGTGTGGGAGGGCGTGACTCTTCAGAAAGTTACTGTTTCACATTAACTGCTATAGTCCCACTACCACACGACCTGCGGTAAATACGCAAAGTGGATGTTGGATTGACTGATTATCATGACAAATCGCTGCACGTGCAGCATTTTCTCGCCACGTGTCCATGCACTTTTTGGGGCCTAACGCAACGTGCCCAGCAACACGTATGGCTCAATGCTGGGGGATTCTGTCGGGGTACACAGACATGGGCGTATGTTTTCCCCTGACTTGTGCATGGATAGCAAGCCATCGACCCAACAAGATTACAATATCCAAGACCAAACCAAGCACAAGGGATCAACTCTTTGAAGAGTCAGAGTGCAGATCAAGAAGACCAAGTCAAGCTAAAAATGCAAGACACCACTGAGGGAAAAACCTCCCTTGCCGGGCAGGAGAGCCTGGCGAGGTCAAGGTTACCCTGGAAGCAAACCTTAAGACCGTCCCGGCAGGCCTGCCAGGACCTACGAAGGTGAACTACCCCACCAAGGCTCCACCGCACCTCCTCACAGCAACGCAAGTCATCGATCGGTGCGGTGTCAAGCCCCCATGTGACTAAGTGGTTGTTTCTTGCCACATGGCAGCCACTTACTATGCAAATCACCTCCAAATGACACCTGTCCAGCCACGTGTCATGCAGACAGGAGAGAAGGTGGCCGGGCAGCCCGACAAGGCTTGCCGTGCAGGCCATGATGTGACACTAAGCAGCGTATTTAATGTGATCTGCCATGTCTGCAGAGTTAGGTATGATAGCAATGTTTGCTATCTAATCAGTACACAATGACTGATTTGCCACTGTGGAGACCCCTTGATCTATAAAAGGAGGCCCATGGCACCCATAGAAGGATTCAGACCCTTGTACACTCATACACGCGTAGCTGCTCTCGCCCCGAGGCAACTCTGCCGGGCTCGGGTGCTACGTTTCCACCACAATCCACCATCAATCCACCAAAGCGGGAGTAGAGTTTTACGCCTCGCGGCGGCCCGAACCTGGGTAAAATTGCCCGTGTGATCTCTGCCATGCTGCGCGACGGTCTCTGCTCTTTGTGCAATGTGCTCATCCCCCCTGCCGAACCACAAGGGGCTCATGGCCCCATAGGTGGCCGTGGTTTCCCACGACACCCCACTGCCACGGGAGGGTAGGACAAAAGATGTCATGCAAGTTATTTCCATAAGCACGTATGACTATTTACGGAATACATGCCTACATTACATTGATGAACTGGAGCTAGTTTTGTATCGCCCTAGGTTATGACTGTTATATGATGAATATCATCCAACGAATCCACCGATCCAATGCCTACAAATTTCTCTTATATTGTTCTTGCTAAGTTACTACTGCTATTATTACCATTACACTTGCTACAAAATCATTGCTATCACTATTACCATTACTATTGCTGTTCCTACTACTATCAAAACCAACATATTACTTTGCTACTAATCATTTTTCCATAGATAACTAATCTCCAGGTGTGGTTGAATTGATAACTCAGCTGCTGATACTTGCAAATTTTCTTTGGCTCCCCTTGTGTCGAATCAATAAATTTGGGTTGAATACTCTACCCTCGAAAACTGTTGCGATCCCCTGTACGTGTGGGTTATCAAGACCTTTTTCTGGCACCGTTGCTGGGGAGCATAGCTACATTTGTTGAGTCACATGGGATTATTATTTATCTATCACTATGAAGAATCTGAAGGATACCAAGACAAACATTTTTCCCTGTAGGACGAGGGGAGGTAAGGAACTGCATCTAGATCTGCACTTGCTTCACCTTCTATTTTGAATAAACTTGCAACACCACCACATCCTATTAATTCTGATATGTCGCAAGTTATTGATGATGCTACTTCTGCTATGGATAATGCTTATGATGATGCTAGTACCTAGCTTGATGATAATATGTCACTAGGTGAATTTCTTGATGAACAACTTGCTATAGCTAATGATATGGAGCATGCTGAAACTGATGAAATACTTGAAACTTAAAATCTTGAAACACCTATTAGACCTAGCTCTCCTAGATACGGACTGCCTAGGATACCGGATGGTTATGTTATGGATGAGGAGACTACTAGATATTTTCTTGCTTGCAATGATAGGGATGATCTTAAGAAATTATTATGCAAACTGACAGAAAAATCTCTGAATGCTAGAATGAAATGTGATCCTAAGTTTGGTACTTCACCTATCTGTGTTGATGATAATGATTATGAATTCTTTGTCGACCCAAAGTTGATTACTTTGGTTGAATCCGATCCTTTCCATGGTTACGAAAATGAAAGTGTTGTGGCACACCTTACTAAGCTGAATGATATAGCCACCCTGTTTGCTCATGATGAGAAAAGTCGCTACTATTATATTCTCAAGTTATTTCCGTTCTCATTAAAGGGTGATGCTAAGACTTGGTATAATACTCTTGCTCCTGGTTGTGTGCATAGTCCCCAGGATATGATTTACTACTTCTCTAAAAAATATTTTCCTGGTCATAAGAAACAAGCTGCCTTACAGGAAATATTTAACTTTGTGCAAATTGAAGAAGAGAGTCTCCCACAAGCTTGGGGGAGTCTTCTCCAATTGCTGAATGCTTTGTCTGATCATCCTCTTACGAAAAATGAAATACTTGATATCTTCTATAATGGACCAACCGATGCTTCTAGGGACTTCCTAGATAGTTGTGCTAGTTGCTTTTTTAGGAAACGAACTATTCAGCAAGCTGAAGAATTATTGAATAACACATTGAAAAATTATGATGATTCGACTCTTCCTGAACCACTGCCTAAACCCACTTCGAAGAAGAGGGGTATCTTATATCTCAGTCCTGAAGATATCCAAGAGGCAAAGAAATGTTTGAAGGAAAAAGGTATTAAATCTGAGGATGTCAAAAATTTACCTCCTATTGAAGAAATACATGGGCTTGATACACCACCACCAAAGGTGGTAGAGGTAAATTCTTTGATAAAATTTAATGAAAAGGACAATCCTTATTATATGCATCCTAGTCAATGACTTTATGAGTTTGATAACTATATTAGAAAACAAGATCATTTCAATGCAAATGTTATGAAACAATTGAAATACAACTCTGATATGATTGCTCGCTTGATTGACCTTTTATTTAAAATTGCCAATGATGTTAGAGGTGTAGGAAAACATGCCTCTATGGTTCAAACTCACCTAGAACAAGTTGCTAGATCTCAAAGAGAATTGCTTAATGAAATGAATAATAATATCAATGATCATGCTCTTAGAGTAATGACTAGAGGAGGTAGAATGACTCAGGAACCACTTTATCTCGAGGGACACCCAAAAAGAATTGAGTAAGACTTTCAAGGAATTAAGACTGATGCAGCTAGTCCTTCTAAAAAGAAGAAGAGAAAGAAAAATGATAGGACTTTGCATACCTCTAGTGAACCTGAGATAGAAAAACCTCCTGAAGCTAATAATGATGTTTCTATTTCTGGTGCTGAAACTCAATCTCGTAATGAGAATTCACCTAGTGATAACGAAAAGGATAATGATGATGTTCATGAAGGCACTCAACCAAACAATGATAAAGAACCAGATAATGATGTTAAAATAGAACTAGCTGTTGATCTTGATAACCCACAACCTAAAAATAAAAGATATGATGAAAGAGACTTTGTGGCTAGGAAACATGGAAGGGAAAGAGAACTATGGGTTCTAAAACCCATGCCCTTTCCACCCAAGTCAACCAAGAAGAAAGATGATGAAGAATTTGAACGCTTTGCTGAAATGATTAGGCCAGTCTTTTTGCGTACTACTTGACTGATATTTTAAAGATGGCCCCTTATGCAAAATATATGAAAGACATCATCACTAATAAAAGGAAATACCTTAAGCTGAAATCTCCACCATGCTTGCTAATTATTATTTTAAGGATGGAGTACCTAAAAAACTTGGAGATTCAGGAATACCAACTATACCTTGCTTCTTCAAAAGAAACTATGTGAAAACTGCTTTGTGTGATTTAGGAGCTGGTGTTAGTGTTATGACTTTCTCCTTATATAAATGACTCGACTTGAATAAACTCACACCTACTGAAATATCTTTGCAAATGGCTGATAAATCAACCGCTATACCTATCGGTATTTGTGAGGATGTGCCCATTGTTGTTGCAATGTTACCATCTTAACTAACTTTGTTATACTTGAGATGCCTGAGGATGACAACATGTCGATTATCCTTGGCAGAACCTTTTTGAATACCGGAGGGGCAATTATTGATTGCAATAAAAGCAAGGTCACATTTCATATCAATGGTAATGAGCATATGGTGTACTTTCCGAAGAAACAATTCCAAGTGAATGGTATAAATGTTATTGAAAAATATCCGACACTCACTATTGGAAGTTTTGAACTACCTCTACCTACTGCCAAAGAGAAATATGATATACTTATTGTGTGGGGCATGCATATCCCTGTTGAGGTAACTTAGCGTTTTACGAAAGTTCTTGCTTTCATGCTAATCGAAGGTGGTTGTTAATAAGACTTGATCAACCTTATTATTGGATCACTTTTGAGAGGTATGAAGTTGATGAATTTAGTAGGCACTAACTTCTGTCCTTACCTTTTATTTTCTATTTGTCTTAGTTAAATAAAATAAAATGCTATGTTTATCCTGTTTTCTGGATTTTCCGTGCAATAAAAAATGACATAAAAAATAAAATTCTCAGAATGTCCTGAAAATTTAATACAATTTTTTTCTAAATATTTCTGAATTTTTAGTGCAAATAACATCAGCCCCAGGCGTGCCCTGGTGGGTTGTGGTCCCCACATGGCACCACTCACTTATCTCTTTAGCCCATGTCATCACCTACCTCCAGAGAAAATTTACCATTGCTCTCTCTCTCTCTCTCTCTCTCTCTCTCTCTCGTGTTCATGCTCTCAAACCCGCGGATTTCGATCTCTTTGCTCGAAGCTCCATTTCCAAAATAATTTTGGGGGATTGCTACTTGGTATGTGACTCCTCCATAGATCCAATTAGTTTTTGCTTTAGTGGATTATATTTTGAATAATTAGATACTCTTGGTGATGCTGTAGATGAGCTTGCATGTTGAATTCTTGGATTTCTAAGTAGTTTGAATGCTCAATATAGCTTCTATGCATGCTTATGAGTAGTTGCTATCAATATTGTGAAGTTTTGTTGACAAAATTTTGTGGACTAAAAATTTCAGAATTTTATCCATAGGAATAAGATGAGTTTCTTTAGGAGTTCTTCGAGGAGGAGGTCTTCAGAGGCATCATCTAGTAGTGGCTCGGTGCGTCAATCTTATGTGGAACCAAGCGCAAGTTTCAAATGGGAAGTAACTACCAAATCCTGCCTATGGCAATGCAACAATTTTATTTTGAGGGCAGGTATTCAAGAAGAAATCGAGCAATATGTTCACAACGCCGAGATCGGTCCCTACATAGAAGATAAGTGCAACCAACATCTCAGCCTCACAGAATCATTTAATAAAGAATTTAAATTTCATCCTCGTGAGTCTAGAGTGTCGTTTAAACTGTATGACAATCCATTTACCATCCCTTTTGAGAGATTTGCTAACTACTGCAAAATTCCATTTTGGGGTTCGTTGGAGGAACCTGCAGGATCTGAGTATGAGACATTCTTGACTAGCCTTCGCTATGGTGAAACTAGAGGTGTACACAAGGTATAATAAAGAGCATTCATTTCCCATCAATTCAATACTTTGCACTCTTTAATGACAAATGCATCGTAGGCAAGTAGGATTGCAGCAGACTTTGTGCTCCTGACTTGAGCTTTTTACACACTGCTCTCACCGGTAATAAAATGTTACGACCTTGGAGCGATTGTGGCACGCAGAGTGCAACACAATGCTAGTAGTGGATATTTTTATGGTGGGATTTATGCCTCACGTCAAGCAAGGGAGCTGGGCGTATCACCTTGGCCTAATGATCCTATCCTGCCCACTCAGTACTTAGACTTTGAGGCCATGAAGCGCCATAAGTTTCTTAAGGGCGAGACCACTAATTATATCTATAACTTGCTATTTAATAAAGCTTCCGTATTGCACACTTTTTGCCTGCTCCTGCTCTCTTGGATTATCACAGCAAGGGAAGGTATTATGTTCTCGAGAGCGAGACCCACGCACACGACACAGAGGTTGTGGCTGCTCGGCAGGCTGAGGAGGCTGCACCAAGAGTCTGCATGAGCTATCACTCTGATTATTACGCAGGCTACAGATGGTGATTACCAAGCTAGGCGAACAACCTAAGCTTTGGGGAGTACGTATTTCCACCGACATTACATTCCTGTTCACACAGTTCATTCTAGTTGTCGGTGTCCACACGTTTTCATTGTATTATCCATGCTAGATTTATTTTCTCGTTTTCTTCTTGTGTGTTTGACAAACTTTGAGAAAATCCAAAAATATTTCCTGCTTCTTTTCGGTTTTTCTTTCTAGTTTAATTTATTTTAGTATTAAAAGAAAACCCAAAAAGATTTCTCAATTCTTCTTGCTTGTTGGGAGCTTTCCTGTGTAAATAGTTTTTCTCATTTTTGTGTTTTCCTTCTTTAATTTGTTTTCTTCTAGAAAAACTGAAAACTACAAAAATATTTCAGTGTGTTTCTCTGAATTTCTTTTCTGATTATTGAGTCATACCAAGGAGAAGACCACGATGAAATGTTGAGTGGCTCTCATATGCATTATTGTTGATCTAACAAAGAGCCCAAATTACTTTGTCTTCACCTTTTGAATAAAATGTTTGCATATTCTAGCTTAGTCCACTACACTGTTGCACTATTATTATTTTCAAATCGTTCGTTCGTGCAAGTGAAAGGCAATAATGATGATATTTGGTGAACTAGCTGTGGCAGAGAGAAATGGGTATGAACTCAACTTGTTCTGTTTTTGTAAATATGTCTAACCTAGTATCCATGATTCAGCATGTTATGATCAGACATGTTTGCAATGAGAATTAGAGATTATAGTTTCTCATGCCATGCTTAAGTAGCTAGGAGTGGATAATGATTTATCTTGGATGTCAACGTTGAGTTAAAATTATTGTGATGTAGTATGATGATATGGTATCCTCCTTTGAATGTTTCGAGTGGCTTGACTTGGCACATGTTCATGTATGTAGTTGAATCCAAACCAACATAGCCTCTATGATATTTATGTTCATGGCATTCATATCCTACTCATACTAGTATCCAATGTTCATTATGCATAGTGCAAGTTCATGACTGTTTTCGCTCTCTAGCTGGCCGCTTCCCAACCTATTTGCTAGCCTTCGCCTGTACTAAGCGGGATTACTGCTTGTGCATCAAAATCCTAAAACGCAAGTTATTCCAGATGAGTCCACCATATCAACCTTTATGCGGTATTACCCTGCTGTTCTAAGTAAATTTGCATGTGCCACCTCTAAAAACCTCAAATAAACACACATTTTGTGTGCTTGGATTGTTCATAAAGCGGCAGGAGGTAGTAGGTATCTTCCATGCTAAGCGGGTTATTATCATGGTGAGTGTTTATTCACTCATCCTTGCACGAGAGGGGCGGTAATAGGGATTCCTAGTCATGAAATCAAATTTCAAATAATTAAACAAAACTCGCCCAGGACTGATGTTGGTATGGACGGTACCCGAGGATTCGGCTAGCCGTGGAGTGTGATTGCTGTTAGAGGGGGAGTAAGACTTCACTTTTATCGCTTGGGAACCGCCACTAATGTGTTTAGGATGGAAGATATCGATAACTAATGGCCGCAAAGTAAATAGGAAGGGTGCATTTCTCAAAATTTCATTTGCCTCTATTTTAAAAACTGAGCTCTGGCACCGTTGCTAATTGCTGCTTCCCTCTGCGAAGGGACTATTTATTTAATTTTATGTTGAGTCATCACCTTCTCAAATAAGCGCCAGATTTTGAGAGCACTATTGTCATCCTCATGCATTGTTTATAGTTAATGTTGGATGCTGTCGTGGGAAACCACGACCACCTATGGGGCCATCGCATGGGCGGTTTTACCCAGGTTCAGCGGGGGGGCATGAGCACCTTGCACAAAGAGCGGAGAACATAGCACAACACGACAAAGATCACATGGGCAGTTTTACCCAGGTTCGGGCCGCCACGCGGCATAAAACCCTACTCCTGCTTTGGTGGATTGATGAGAGGACCGTGGTGGAGATGCAACACTCTTGCCCGACAGGGTTGCCTCGGGGCGAGAGCAGCTATGCGCGTATGAGTGTACAGGGGTCCGAATCCTTTCTATGGTTGCCACGCCCCCCTTTTATAGATCAAGGGGTCACCACAGTGGAAAACCAGTCATTGTGTATTGATTAGATAGGAAACAATGCTATCACACATAACTCTACAGACATGGCAGAGCGCATTGGATGAGCCGCTTAGTGTCACATCATGGCATGCTTGGCAAGCCTTGTCGGGCTGTTCGGCCACCCTCTTGTCTGTGTGCTTGACACATCTCTGGATGGGTGTCATTTGGAGGTGATTTCCTTCGAAAGTAGCTTCCATATGTCAAGAAACAACCACTTAGTCACTTGGGGGCTTGACACCGCACCGGTCGATGACTTGCGTCGCTGTGAGGTGGAGCGGTGGAGCTCTTGGTGGGGTATTCCGCCCTTGGCGTCCCGGGCAAGGGTAGTCCGCCCTTGGCGTCCCCGGCAAGCTTGCCGGGGGAGTCTTGAGACTTGTCTGCGGAGCAACCTTGACCTCTCCATGCTCACCTGCCCGGAAAGGGAGGCTTTCCCTTAGGGGTATCTTGCTTCCTTTGGCTTGTCTTGGTCTTCTTGATCCGCTCTCGGATTTCTCAAAGAGTTGATCTCTTCTGCTTGGTCTAGTCTTGGATGTCGCAACCTTGCTCTTAGGCATGTGCATGGTCTGGGCAATAGCCACAGGGTTTGTTGCACTGACATGGCCCCCCGGGCCTGGCCCGAACACGCTGTCGGGCGTCGTCGGGGTAGGCTCTATCAAGTGCACATGCAAGAGGGAAGTAGTTGCTTGTCCTTTGAGATCTTCTTTGCTTCTTCATTAACCTGATCCCAGGTCAGTTTCCGGTTCTCCCGCGTGTCATGTAACGCCAATTGTAGTGGGGCCATCTTTATAATGGCCCGTGAATGACATTAACGCACGGGTGAGTAACTGCCAATTCACTCTTCCCACCACGCTCCTATCCTTGGCCACTTATGCTGCATGCATTGAGTGGGGGTAGATAATGGAGGCGCGTGGTGCGGTAGAGCGTCAAGGCAGGGGGCTGGTCTTCTTGGATTGGTGGAGGAGGATGGTGGTTACCCGTCGAGGGATCAGCTCCCAGCCTCGATCGGTCTATAAAAGAGGGGATGGGGGAGGAGCAGGAGTATTCATCCACACACCTCTCCTCGTCCATTCCACACCTTCTTCTGGTTATGCTAAAAGGGGAGGCCGGGGCCAGGCCTAGGGCTCAAGCTTGGGGTTGATGACATTGAATGCTCGTGTCGATGCTTGGGGAGTGAGTCTGGTCCGGGCCCCGAGGAGATGCGGTGGACGAGCCGCTCGTAGTGCAGGAGACATAGAGCTTTTTCATTATGGTGGAATGCTTGTCTCCTCCGCTTGGGCTGGCCTTCTGGTGGGGAGCGCTAGATCTTGTTGTGAGCCGCTGCGGCATGTCGCTATAACGCTGGAGTCCCTGGGGTTCCCAGCGCCTATCTGGGGTGTAGCGCTCGGGGATAGTGGCAATCCCAACACTACTCCCTTTCATGAAGTCGGGGCGAACGTTGAAGACGGCGACATTTCTCTGCCCTCTGAGGAGGGTAGCGATGCCCCTCGCGTGTCTCGGACGCTGCCATCGCATGTTGCTTCTTTGTGGGAGGTGACGGGTTGAGGAGCCGGCATCCTCCCGGAGTGGTGATGATGAAGAAAGAATGAGGGAAGACAGAGAAGGCGGGTGGTAGGCCGTCATGTCGGAGTACGATGGCACCAATGCCTTTGTCTTGTATTGGCGACCTGCAACCTCATCTTTCCGCTCTTCCCCTCCCAAAGATGTCGTGGGAAACCACGGCCACCTATGGAGCCATCGGCCCCTTGTGGTTAAGTGGGGGGGGGGATAAGCACCTTGCACGAAGAGCGGAGAACGTAGCACAACACGACATAGATCACACGGGCAGTTTTACCCAGGTTCAGGCCACCGCGAGGCGTAAAATCCTACTCCTGCTTTGGTGGATTGATGAGAGGACCGTGGTGGAGATGCAACGCTCTTGCCCGAAAGGGTTGCCTCGGGGCAAGAGCAGCTACGCGCGTATGAGTGTACAGGTGTCTGAATCCTTTCTATGGTTGCCACGACCCTCCTTTTATAGATCAATGGGGCACCACAATTGCACTCTCTCGCACTCCCCGGTCTCATGGACTATCTCGTCGAACCCAAAGAACACAAGGACACAAGATTTATATTGGTTAGGGCCACCGTTATGGTGTAATACCCTACTCCAGTGTGGTGGTGGTGGATTGCCTCTTGGGCTGAGGATGAACAGTACAAGGGAAGAACAGCCTCCTGAGGAGAGGTGTTCTTGTGCTAGGTGAGCTGGTGTGTGGGTAAGGATCCGATGCGTCCTACTGTGGTGACTAGACCTATTTATAGAGGCCCTGGTCCTCTTCCCAAATATTGAGCTGGAAGGGATGCCACAACGGCCGAGTTTGAAGGGGGGCAGCTAGTACAAGCTATCCTGACAAAAGTAGTCTTCGCCGGCCCAAGGCTCTGGTGGTGACGCCGTCTTGGGCTCCACGGTGACCTCCATCCTGCCGTCCTGCTGGTCTCGGTCTCGTTGCACCGATATGGAAACCTTTGCCTGATTCCTCGGTACTCTTCGTCTGCGCTTGCCTCTTTAGCACCAAAGAGGAAGCGAAGACACTGCACGCACTGGCGCCCACCTAGCCTTGGTTGGCATGGCTCACGTCATGAGAACTTCGCGAGGTTTGCCTTGCCTTGATCTCTCTGCCCTTCGCGAGCCTGCCTGGTGAGGCCACTCCCAAGGAGGTCTTGTGTCGTCCACCTCACGAGGCTTGGCCCCTCGCGAGGGTCTCTAATGCTTGCTGGTGAAGATGGGTCATACGGGCCCGCTTGTGGAGCCACGCCTGGGCCGCAGGCAGGCAAGTCTGGGGACCCCCATTCCCAGAACGCTGACAGTAGCCCCCGGGCCCAAGGCGCGCTCGGACTTGGCTTCGAGGCGAAGCCAAAGGGCAAGTACGGAGCGCCGCAGGCCCCAATCGCTTGCGGCCTTAGTAGACGCATGGCGGTTGATTGGACGTGGGCGTCTCCACTTTCCCACGCAGCCTTGATACCCGCCTGGCTAGGCGACCACCACGGTCTACACGGTTTCCTTCCCATCGTTGCGGCGCACTCCCCCAATTCTTCCGCTTCCTCAAAGATCTGCCCTTTTCTCCCAATCCGATCTGAGATCAGTCCTCCCATCGCCATGGCACCGGATCAAACGGAGAAAGGGAAGAAGCCCCTGTTCTCCGCCGAACTACGTCTGGCCATTGAGCCTGCCGTCGGCAGGTCGCTGGTGCTCAACCAAGAAGCCATGGACAAGGTGCACCCCATGCTCGCCTCCATCTTCAATGAGTGGGGAGAGACGGTGGCCTGGCCTACGTCTCGAGCTCGCATCAATAGGACAACCACCGAGGTCCCATTCTTCATCGACACCCTCTAGGCTGGCCTGGTTCCTCCCTTCTCTGCCTTCTTCAACATAGTGCTTGCCCATTATCAGGTCCACCTGCTGCATCTTGATCCCCAATCTGTGACCCTTCTCCGCCACTTCTTCTTGTTGCACCTGATTGACCCAAGGCAGAGCTCGGGATGCCTGAGCTTCCAGGCCGTGGCGGCGATGGCCGGCGCGGGGATCGACTTCGAGCTTCCACCATCCATGAGCGAGTTTCGGATACGGTGGGTATTTGTTGATGTCGGAGTGCTCAGCCCCCTACTCTCTTCTCCGTCGGCGCCTGCCATCCCCAACTCCGGTTGGTGCCACCAAAGGCTTGCCGATTCGCGCCATACCTCTGTGCCATTCTCAACCGATGTGGGCCTTACTCAGCAGCAAGGACCATATGAGGCTTCAGGAGTCCGGGCTCCCCCTTGAGGCGCAGCGAACGGTGCTCGAGGTCCTGACGGGCGTCCCGTTGCCAGGCGACATGTCAGGGAAGAGTTGTCTTCTGTACCGCTGCTTGAACAAGGTGGAATTTGTGGAGCAGATGCCCTCCTTCGATGAGTGGGGGTTGCATCCGGTCGGCCTTGTGGGGCCCCATGAGAACCCCATCATCATGGTTCCTCTCCTTGCCACCGACCCCAATCTTGCCCCAAGAGTGGACGGTGGGAGCCAAGCACCGTCGGAGGCCGTTGGCGCGGTGCCGAGGTGTTGATGCTGACTGAGGCTTCCGAAGCGTCATCCTCGGGAACACATGATTCCCATGCTGGGGTGGCAGCTGCAGGGGCGACGCAGTCTGCTGCTCCTGAGGTCGAAGCTCCCGAGGCTTCGGCGGGTCGTCGCGAGGTGGAGCCCGATAGCTTCCCCCAGCTTGGCGCTCTTGAGGTGGTCTCCTTGGGTTCTTCTCTAGTTGCGCCCCATGATGGCCGCCACATTCAACGCTTCGCCCGGCTCCGCGTGGACTTTGAGGAGCTCCGCAAGAGGAAGGGTTCCCCAAGCTGCACCAGTGGCGCCTTCGGGCCATTGAATCGGAGGAAGTACATCGCCATCGATGAGTAAGTACCTCATCTCTGTCATTCCTTGTGTGCGGCTTCCCTTCGTGACGGTGGTTCCTCAGGGTCCCTTCCGCCAAGGCCGCGGGGCCTCCCAAGGGGCATCCTCTCCTCGCTTCGTCTTCCTCGCCAGCTTTGAGCGCCCCAAGCCTGCACGCCGCCCCTGGCGCAGGGTCCGCCGGAGGAGCAAGCCTGCCAGCGGGGCGCCTTGAGCTCGTGCCTTCGCTGTCTCCCCTTTGTGGCCTTGCTTGGAGCGCGGCTAGTGTGCCAAGGGCCCCTCCTCTAATCATGGCCGGTGGCTGGTTGGCTTCGATCCTTGGATCCTCTTCAAGCGGCGGGTCTCTACTCATCCGGGCCCCTCGCGAGGCTTGACCGGCAGCTGGGCGGGGCGCCATCCCCCTGCTGAAAGGGGTCGAGCTGCTTCAGGCCCCGTCCGCATCCCCCGTGGTGGACAGAGTCTGCAACATTCTTAGATCAGTGCACGAGCGGAGTGTCGTCCACCATGAGCTCTTCCGGGATGCGATGGGCGCGATGAACCGGCTCGGCGAAGAACTCGCGGACGTAGACGCTTGCCTTCTGGCCGAGGGTCTTTGGTTGTTGGAGGAGCAACACAAACTGAAGGTGGCCATCAACCTCGGGTGCCATCGGCACGAGCTTGATAATGCAAAGGCCGAGACGTCCCTCGCGACATCGCGCGAGGCCTGCTCCTGAGCCTTGGAAGAAGCCTGAGAAGCTGACCGCCGCCGCGAGATCACAGAGAAACGCTCGTGGGAGCTCCAAGCTGGGAGCACCTCCTTGGAGCAGCAGGTGGAGGCGCGCCAAGCCGCCCTTGCGTCAATGAGGGGGACACCTGCCGAGGAGGAAGAGATCCTGAAGCGTGAGGAAGTGCTAGCGCTAGAAGCTGTGGAGCGCAGCCTTGAGCTTGAGCGGTTGGAGACGAGGGAGCGCCAAGTCGCCCAAGCGGAGGATGCTGTTGGCGCGCGCGAGGCCCGGGTCCAGTGGGAGGTCGACCTTCGCCTGGCCGAGGTTCGTGCAGATCTTGCGGGCAGGTACGACTTGAAGCTAAAGCTCGTTGACGCCGAGGCCGCGGGCAGGACCGCTGCCCTTAAGTCTAAGCTGGCCGAAGCGGAGCGACGCGAGGAGGCCGCCGCAGCCGCCTTGGTCTTGGTGCAGGCCGAACTGACCTCCGCCCGCGCCGAGCTTCTCCCTCTTCAGCAACGAGTCACCGACGCTGAGTCCATCGCGCGGTAGAACAGGGATGAAGTGCTTCAGCGGCTGACACTGGAGCGCGTGCACGCCCCCATGCTCCAGGGCCTCAGGAACAGGGCCAATATTGCGCTGGGCCACATCTGCGATGAAAATGCCCCTCATCCCCACGCGGATGACTACGTCAGTCACCTCCACTTCTTCGCCGACGTGGTGACGCGCCTAGAGAACCGTTCCGAGAGGACTTGCCAGCTTGTTGAAGAGAGGAGCCGTAGCCTGCCCGGGCGCACGTTCTCCCACGTCTTCAGCCATCTCCAGAACACCTATCCTAATTTTGACTTTGACTCCGCCATTGCCCCAGTACCGGAGGCCATCCGGGGCGACCTGGCGCGGTGGGTGGAAGACAACATGGATGCGCTGGTCAGGGCCTTCGCCTCCGAGGACAACGTAGTGGTGGTCGCGGCGGACGAAGGCGACATGGTTGATGATGGTGATGGCGGCACCGTTGAAGGTGATGGTGATGCCAACAACGGTGATAGCAACGCCGGCGTCGCGTCTGAAGGCGACCCAGGGGACGCGGTGATTGACATGTCCGATTGATCCTGTGTTTCCTTGTTGTTTATCCTGCACGCAAAATCTCGGGCGCAGCCCCAGAGGTTGTAAGAGCTTTTTGGGAGGGGAGGCCCCTCATGTAAACAAATTACTGCCCTTATTCTTTTAGGCCAAGCTGAATATGTGGCGAGTTGCTGTTTGTAATTTACCTTAACCTGGACAGGTTCCGAACGGGCTCGTGAGGTCATGAGTTTCTGAGGAGCCCCTGGGGGGACTTCCAATCCATCTGAGAGGGCCTCGCGAGAGCCATGCGCCAACCATGACACGACCCGCGTGTGGTGTGCGTGCATTATGCCCAGCCACGCTCGCGAGGGGCTCGCGAGGGGGAGGCACCAAGCGCGAGCCCCGAATTAAGGCAAGAACCATATTGCAAGAAATAGCACGAACGAGAAAAGGCTCGTCCCGCGCGCATCAATGAAAACTCAACTCCAACTTAAATCCAAATCCAGAAAGCAGGGCTACAGAAAAGAGGCTAAAAGAAAATGGCCGCGTCCGGTGCCTAGTCTAGTCTTCTTGTCTTCCAGTCTTCTCACCAGTGCGGAGCTAAGTGCTACCACTAGGACGTGGGAGGGAGCCCCAGAGGCCTGAGGGCGGCACTCCTGAGACTCCGGGGCATGTACAACCCCACTCATTATTACGTGAGAGTGTCACAAGCGGAGACCTTCACAGGCGTGAGCCTTACTTCATATCACCAGACGAGGGCCCCGCCTTGCACCACCCTCTACCACCGTTGGGACGACCAGAAACCAGGACGACATCAAAGGGGCAAAGGGGACGCCAGCGGCGCCCTCGGCGACCACGGGTCCTCTGCCGGGGGAAGGCTCACCGGCGCCTCCCTGGCAGAGGGCCTACCTCCGGACAACGCCTTGCTCCGCGCGACGCGGGGAGGGGCCTTGCTCCTGACTCCTCCCACGCAGCCCCCAGCGATCCTCTCCTGGTGGGACGGGTACCGCCATGCCGGAACCGTCGCCTGGTGCCGTGACCTGATTCACTTGCGGTTCATGGTTAGTGTAAGCCTGCTCCTGGGAGATTAGTGGTACCCTGTAGCTGTCGCTGACGGCGTGGTTGGCAGGGCTCTCGAGCGGCTCCTGGAAGGCCTCAGCTCCTAGCGCCTCCTCTTCCCAGCCTGGCTCGAGGAACGAGCCGGGGTCATCTTCCGGCGCGTACTCCTAGTTCATCATGCGGGGCACATAGGCCTCCATGGCCGTCGCCCCGAAGACCTCGCCGAAGTGCCCCACACTCCAGGTCGCCCGGCCCATCGCGCCGTCCTGAGGATGGTAGGGTAATGCTTCGCTGGGGCCGTGTGCGGCAACGCTCATGCCCGCACCCATCAGGGGCGGTGCGGGTACGACGGGGCGCCCGGCGCCATGGGTCGCGCTGATGTCGATGAAATCACCGGGCGCACTCGAGGGCACGCGGGTGCGGCGAGGCCCACCGTGGGATCCGGCCGCTGCCTGGGGCGTGAGCTGGTAGCAGAAGGGCGACGCTCCCGTGGCTGTTGTGTCCAGTAGCTCGGCGACGTGTTCCAGCAGTGCATCTCGGCCGCTCTCCACCAGTCAGCACCGCAGCAGCTCCCGTGCCACCGTGAGTGCAGCCCGCATGTTCTCCTGCTCCCGCCTGGTGTGCGGCGCCGTCGCCGCGGCGTGGCTCGTGGCCCATGTGGTAGCGCGAGCCTGTCATGGAGTAATGGTGGACGACGCCTGGCCGCGCCACCCGCGCCCCGCAACATTGGGTGGCGTTTATGCCGCTTGGAGCGTGGGGTTGAGGTCTTCCTGGGTGGACGACGCTGCCCGGGCTGGCCAAGCTGCCCAGCAGTCGGCATTGGTTCTTGGGTCGCCGGACATCGGAGCCGCGGAGTGCCGGTGGATCAACTGGTGGAAGAGAGGCTCCGACACACCCCCTACCTAGCACGCCAAATTTCGGATTTCGGGTTCCGGCAAAACCCTTGAGGTTCGAACACTAGGGTGCGCATGAAGATCTCTCCTCTCCCACGCTCTCGCACTCCACGATCTCACGGACTATCTCGTCAAACCCAAAGAACACGAGGACACAAGATTTATACTGGTTCGGGCCACCGTTGTGGTGTAATACCCTACTCCAGTGTGGTGGTGGTGGATTGCCTCTTGGGCTAAGGATGAACAGTACAAGGGAAGAACAGCCTCCTAAGGAGAGGCGTTCTTGTGCTAGGTGAGCTGGTGTGTGGGTAAGGATCCGATGCCTCCTACTATGGTGACTAGCCCTATTTATAGAGGCCCTGGTCCTGATGCAAAATATTGAGCGGGAAGGGAAGCCACAATGGCCGAGTTTGAAGGGGGACAACTAGTACAAGCTATCTTGACAAAAGTAGTCTTCGCCTGCCAAAGGCTCTGGTGGTGACGCCGCCTTGGGCTCCACAGTGACCTCCGTCATGCCGTCCTGCTGGTCTCGGTCTCGTTGCACCGATATGGAAACCTTTGCTTGATGCCTCGGTACTCTTTGTCTGTGCTTGCCTCTTTAGCACCAAAGAGGAAGCGAGGACACTACGCGCGCTGGCGCTCGCCTGGCCTTGGTCGTCATGGCTCACGTCGTGAGAACTTCGTGAGGTTTGCCTTGCCTTGATCTCTCCGCCCCTCGCGAGCCTGCCTGGTGAGGCCGCTCCCGAGGAGGTCTTGTGTCATCCGCCTCGCGAGGCTTGGCCCCTCGCGAGGGTCTCGAATGCTTGCTGGTGAAGATGGGCCATACGAGCCCGCTTGTGGAGCCACGTCGTTGGCCGCAGGCAGGCAAGTCTGGGGACCCCCGTTCCCAGAACGCCGACAGGCGTCCCAAGCAAGCTTGCCGGGGGAGTCTTGAGACTTGTCTCTAGAGCAACTTCGACCTCGCCAGGCTCGGCTGCCTGACAAGGGAGGCTTTCCCTTAGGGGTATCTTGCTTCCTTTGGCTTGTCTTGGTCTTCTTGATCTGCTCTCTGATTTATCAAAGCGCTAATCTCTTCTGCTCGGTCTGGTGTTGGATGTCGCAACCTTGCTCTTAGGCATGTGCACGGTTTGGGAAACAGACCTAGGATTTGTTGCGCCGATAGGAGCCCGCAGGTTTGGACCTTACGCGGTGCTGGGCGTCATTGGGTAGGCCCAATCTAGTGCACAGGCAAGAGGGAAGTAGTTGCTTGTCCTTTGAGATCTTCTTCGCTTCTTCATTAACCTGAGTCCAAGTCAGTTTCCGGTTCTCCCGCGCGTCGCGTATTGCCAATTGTAGTGGGGCCTTCTTTGTAATGGCCCGTGAATGCCTTTAACACACGGGTGAGTAACTGCCAATTCACTCGTCCCACCACGCTCTTGTCCTTGGCCACGTATGCTGCATGCATTGAGTGGGGTAGGTAATAGAGGCACTTGGTGTGGGAGAGCGTCAAGGCAGGGGCCCGGTCTTCTTGGATCGGCGGAGGAGGACGACGGTTACCCACTGAGGGATGAGCTCCCAACCTCGATCGGCCTATAAAAGAGGGGGTGGGGAGGAGCGGGAGTGTTTATACACACACCTCTCCTCCTCAATTCCCCGCCTTCTTCTGGTTATGCTGAAAGCGGGAGGCCGGGGCCAGGCCCCGGGCTCTAGATTGGGGTGATGATGTTGAATGCTTGTGCCGTTGCTTGGGGAGTGAGTCTGGTCTGGGCCCCAAGGAGCTGCGGGGGGCGAGCCACTCATAGTGCAAGAGACATCAAGCTTTTCCATTATGGTGGAATGCTTGTCTCCTCCGCCCGGGCCGACCATCTGGTGGGGAGCACTAGATCTTGCTGTGAGCCGCTGCGGCTTATCGCTCTAACGCTGGAGTCCCTGGGGTTCCTGGCGCCTGTCTGGGCTGCAACGCTCGGTGCTTGTGGCAATCCCAGCACTGCTCCCTTTGGTGAAGTCCGGGGAACATTGAAGACGGAGGCATTTCCCTACCCTCCGAGGAGGGGAGCGATGCCCCTCGCGCATCTCGGTTGCTGCCATGGCCTACTGCTTCTCCGGGGGAGGTGACGGCTTGAGGAGCTGGCGTCCTCTCGGAGTGGTGGTGATGAAGAAAGAACGAGGGAAGACGGAGAAGGTGGGTGGCAGGCTGTCAGGTCAGAGTACGATAGCACCGACGCCTTCGTCTCGTATTGGCGACCTGCCGCCTCGTATTTCCGCTCTTCCCCACCCCCCAGCACCATCATTACCGGCCTCCTGGTTGCCAGGGAAGGGGTCGCTCTCTTGGTGCCTTCGCGTCCTCCAGCAGTCTTCCAGCTAAGCCCCGACGGTTCTCGCCACTGGTGCTTACGCTGAGGCTTATTGCTGGTCCTAGAGGTGGTGACCAGGTCACTGCCAAGCTACTCCCTCCGCCCCTCTCCTTCGTGGCATCGCCACTCCCGATCTTATCAAGCTGTGCCCGGCAAGCCTCTGACGGGATCGGGTCAGGAGTCTTCTCAGGCACTCCTTTTGCTCTCTTCACTTCCCATCGTAGTACCTGGGAGAAGAGGAACAAGAAAGGGGGATTACAGGGAACTTATCTTTTTTCAATCTAAAATATGTAGGCACTTGCCAAACTTTAGCTTAAATTATGTAATCTTCTTTACCCATGTTTGTGTTCTGTAAGATCTGTACTTGTTAATCAGCATATTAATGAAAAAGACAAAACTTGCCGGGTACTTGTGCATGTAACATGTCCATGAAGAGGTGAAATGCCTCTATACATTTACGTAAACAAGTTTTCCCGGAAGGCTATCCTGCTGGTACCCTCAGTTTGTTGCCCCGGAGCTAGGCTTGCTGGGCGCAAGTCACAAAGAGGGACTAGCCCCCCGCCAAACAATTTTCGCGAAAGGCCACTTCAACCATCTTGACCGAAGCAACGTTCGATCCAAGGGATGGGAGCACCTAAGTTTTGAAGGTGGAGAGGTTATATGCACAAGCCTCTACTTACAGAACACATATGGATAAGAGAGAACTTATCTGTTTGGCTTGCCGGGGATCGCAATGTAGGTTTGTCTTCTCTTCTCTTCTTTGCGACCAAGTGCACGGTAGGAGCCTACAGCTTAGTGCAGATGAAAATGGTGCCTCATGCGATCTTATCTATATGAACATGCTTTGCTCATGATCTGCTTATGCATGCATGCAATTTGTCGGGGGCCCCCAGCGCTTCATTTATTTCTCTATTGCTCAGGGTCTGCGCTGGCTTTGTACAACATCGGCAAGGCCTGTACAAAAGGGTGGCTGCCGGGCAGGGCCCGACTGCCGCGCTTAACAGGTAGAACTTACGGAGATGCTCAATGTTCCATGAGTTTTGCAATTGAGTGCCATCTCTGGTCTTCAGACGGACGGCGCCAGGTCTAGTGACTCGTACTACCCGGTAAGGGCCTTCCCACTTTGGCGTCAACTTGTTTGTACCCTTGGCAGACTGAACGCGCCTAAGGACAAGTTCGCCTTCCTCAAAACTCCGGGTATGAACCCTGCGGCTGTGATACCGACGCAGGGCTTGTTGGTAGTGTGCAGCACGCGTAGCAGCCCGGACATGGTTCTCCTCAAGTAGCATGGCATCATCATGCCGGTGCCGTTCTTGCGTTACTTCATCGTAGGCAAGCACTCGAGGTGACCCGTATATGAGTTCTGTGGGGATAACCGCTTCTGCCCCATAGACTAGGGAGAAGGGAGTCTGCCCGCTAGCTCAATTTTGTGTCGTTCTTAGGGACCAAAGAACCACTGGCGGCTCATTGATCCATCGCTCGCCACACTTCTGCAACTTGTCGAATGTTCTTGTCTTGAGTCCTCGCAGCACTTCAGCGTTCACCCTCTCAGCTTGCCCGTTGCTCCTTGGATGAGCAACAGAGGCAAATGAGATTTTTCTTCTGTGGGCATGAACGTATTGCATGAAGGCGCGACTCGTGAATTGGGTGCCATTTTCGGTAATGATTCGGGCGAGGACCCCGAAGTGGCACACCAATCCTTTCAAGAACTTGATAGCTGACTGTGTGGTCACCTTTCTCACGAGCTCCACTTCTGTCCACTTTGTGAACTTGTCGATGGCGACGAACAAGAACTCAAAGCCCCCGATAGCACGGGGAAAAGGGCCCAAGATGTTGAGCCCCCAGACCGAGAAGGGCCATGACAAAGGGATCGTCTAGAGAGCTTGAGCAGGCTGATGGATATTCTTGGAGTGGAACTGTCAGGCTTTACATTCGATGACCAGCTCAATTGCATCTTAGACGGCTGTGGGCCAGTAAAATCCTTGCTGGAAGGCTTTTCCAACCAGGGCCCTCGATCCAATGTGTCAGCCATCTCAACCAATAGTTCCTTTCCTTCTTCCCGGAAAATGCACTTCAATTTCACACCATTAGGCCTTCTTGTGTCTAGCATGTCATCAATGAGCTGATACATACTGGCCCTTCGGGCTACTCTTTCAGCTTCTTCTTGCTCTTGGGGAAGTTCTCTAGTTTGGAGGAAATGGACTATGTGCCGCGCCCAAGTTGGAGCCTGAGGCTCGGCAACAAGGACCAGTGGCACCTCCTCATTCGTGGGAGCGCATTCCTCGACCGCAGGGACTGGTGGTCTAGTGGGAGGGTGCAGCTCAATGATGGAAGGGGAGTTTTTTCCGCTAAGCTCTATGTTGGGGGCATCGGGAGGCTCTTCCGGGAGAGGCTTGCCAGAGTCCAGTTTCTTCCTCTTTCTGGCCATTGTTGCCGGGGATACAGAGGGCTGAGTCAGACGGAGAACAAAAGTCCCTGGTTCGACACGGAGTTTTTGCGCAGCGCACTTTGAGAGATGATCAGCAATGCAGTTTTCCGCACGGGGTACGTGCTCTGTTTGCAATCCGTCAAAGTGCTCCTCCAACTTTCTCACTTCCTCAACGTATGCCTCCATCAATGGGCTTTGATAATCCTTGTTTACTTTTCTCACCACAAGTTGGGAGTCTTCGCGGATGATCAGTTTCTTGATTCCTAGTTCTTTTGCAATCCTAAGCCCTTCGTACTCTGCAGTATTGTTGGTAGCCTTCTCTTGGAGAAAATGCATTTGGACGACATACATAAGGTGTTCCCAAGTGGGAGCAACGAGAAGCACGCCAGCCCCTACACCTTGTAGGGAGAAGGCACAATCGAAATACATAATCTATTCTTGGGGTGCTTCCTTGCCGGGGATAACTGTCTCCAACACTTCTTCATCAGGGGTTGGCATCCACTCTGCAATAAAGTCTGCCAGTGCTCTACTCTGAATAGTTGATGTGCTCTCAAACTTCAAACCAAAGCTAGATAACTCCAAGTCCCACTTTGCTATCCTGTCGGTGGCCTCGGGTTTTTTGAGTATTCATTGCAAAGGGAAGCAGGTGACAACCGTGATGTCGTGGGCTTGGAAGTAGTGGCGCAGTTTCCTGGAGGCCATGATGAGGCCAAAAATCAACTTTTGCATGCCAAAGTACCCTGACCTAGCCCCCTGCAACAGGGAGCTGACAAAATACACTGGGCGTTGCACCACCTTCTTCCTTGCTGCAACCTTGGGATTGTCTCCGCTGCCTTGCTCTCCCTTCTCTTGAACTGCATCTGACCTTGCCGGGACGTGTTCGCTTTCCACTCCAGAGGGGACAATGGCTGTGGCTGCCGCTTCATCCACTTACCGCTGCACCACTAGTGTTGCACTAACCACTTGATTAGTTGCTGCTAAGTATAGCAGCAACGACTCTTGTGGTTTGGCGGCGACCAAATTGGGCACAGAGGAAATATAGTTCTTCAAATCTTGTAGTGCAGCGTCTGCCTCCGGGGTCCCCTCCACCGGTCCTGCCTTCTTCAAGATTTTGAAGAACGACAAGGCGCACTCAGCAGACTTGGAAATGAAACTGCTAAGTGCGACAACACATCCAGTCAAACGCCTCACATCCTTAACTGTCTTGGGTGCTTGAATCTGCTTGATAGCCTTGATCTTATCAGGGTTGGCCTCTATCCCCTGCTGGGACACAAAGACGCCAAGTAGCTTGCGAAAAGGAACGCCAAACGTACACTTATCCGGGTTCAGCTTCAAGTTAATGTTGCGTAGATTAGCAAAGGTTTCTTCCAAATCCTGAATGAGGGTTGATCTGTCCTTGGTCTTCACCACAATATCATCCATGCAAGCTTCGATGTTTCTGTGTAGCCGGGATTCAAAGCCAATCTGGACTGCCCTTGCAAAAGTGGACCCAACGCTCTTCAAACCAAAGGGCATCCGTACGAAGCAGTACGCGCCACTTGGGGTTATGAATGCGGTCTGTCTTCGTCTTCCTGGGACATGAAGATCTGGTGGCACCCAGAGTATGCATCCAGGAAAGAAAGCAGATCACACACGAAGGTGGAATCCACAATCTGGTCGATGCACGGCAAGGAAAATGCGTCCTTCGGGCATGCCTTTTTCAGATCCGTAAAATCTATGCAAAGCCTCCATTTCCCATTAGCCTTGCGTACCACCACAGGATTTGCTAGCCATGTTGGATGCAATACTTCTCTGACTAGACCAGCTCCCTCAAGTTTCTTGATCTCCTCGGCAATCAAATGCTGCCGCTCCAAAGCTTGCTTCCGGACGTTCTTCTTGACGGGTCGGGCATGTGGGAAGACAACAAGGTGGTGCTTGATTACCTCCCTGCGAACACCGGGGATGTCAGATGGTTGCCAAGCAAACACATCGATATTTGCCCGCTAGAAGGCTACGAGCGCGCTTTCCTATTTGTCATCATGGGTGGCACTGATAGTGAAGGTACCATCAATGCCAGCCAGCCCTGCCGGGACCTTTTTCACAGCGGGTGCAGCAGCCTTGGGTTTCTTGCTATTGGAACTCTCCGGCAAGTCATCAATAGGCGCAACATACTCCAAAGAGGTACGCTTCCTTGATTCCTTGCTGGCATCCTTGTTACATTTCATCTTTCCCTTACTTCCCTTGGTGGGAGTAGTGGCTCCCGTGGCCTCTGCCGCAACTGCTTCCCGGTATATCTTGTCCACGCAGATGATTGCGTCCTTATCGTCTGATGGAATGGAAATGACGCCTATTGGCCCTTGCATCTTCAAGGTGTTGTAGTCATAGTGGGATGCCACCATGAATTTGGCCAGATCTGGGCAACTAAGGATTCCATTGTACAGCAGGGGGAGGTCCACCACATCAAACATGATCTTCTCAGTCCGGTAATTCAACTCCTCCCGAATGTCACTGGTAGCGTGATCTTCCCCTTAGGACGACTCCTGTCGGTGTTGATCCCTTGAAATGTGCCAGTAACCTTGAGCTCTTCCTATGCTATCTGAAGATTGCTGATGACCTTTGGAGAAATCAGATTCAACCCGCCCCCCATCAACCAACATCTTTGTGACTTTGAGGTTGCGGATTGTTGGTGAGACCAACAACGACAAGCACATTACCGCGGTGGTGCGGTCAGGGTGATCCTCTTCGTCAAAGATGATGGGCGTGCGAGACCACTTGAGCGGCTTCCGAGAATCTGCCGCTGGCTCCGTGGCATTGACTTCACATGCCCACTATTTAAGTTGGCGGTGAGAGGAGTGCAGAGATGCACCCCCGTCAATGCTCAGGGCGTGAGTGGCTTTTTGGAACTCCTGCTTGCTGGTTTCCTGTTCATCTTCTCCATCACTCTCACCATTGCAATCTCCTTCACACGGCCTCTGGCGGGTTTTCCTTGATTCTGAGGAGCCTTGCCGAGGCGGCTTGCTCCGCCGCCTCGGCCCTTCCCGCCAGCGCCACCTTGAACTTTCTCCTTATCACGGTTCTCGTATTTAGCCCTCTGCTTCTTGACGAGCTACTCAACCTGATGACACTCCTGGAGATCGTGGCCCTTGGTCCGATGTATCTTGTAGTACGACCCATCACCCTTCCCAGCCTTCTCGGCAGTCGCGGCTTCCCTTCAATCAATGCATGCGGCAACTTCCTTGCCGGGAACCTCGGTATTGGCCTTCTTGCTGGTACTAGGTGTGCTCAACACCTCAACGGTCATCACAGCCTTATCCTTTGCCTTTTGTTGTTCTTCTTTCTTTTGATTGGTGGCCTCGTCATCATCCTCTGAGTAGATGTCTACGCCATCCTCTTCACCCGGGAGCCGCCTCTCCTCCTCTACCTAAGCACACTTATCTACTAGAGTGTATAGCTCCTGGACAGTCTTGGGCAACTGAACATTCATCTTGGAAAGTATTCAAAAATTGCGCACGTTGGACTGGAACGCAGCTATCACAGATGTCGGGTGGATGTCTGGAAGGTTCATGTGTACTCGGCTAAACCTCTGCATGTACTTCTGCAGAGTCTCCTCTTCCTTCTGTGGGAGGAGCTGCAAGTCGTTGGGCTGCCCTGGTTCTTAATGGCCGCCCGTGGAGGCACCAACAAACTAATGGAACATGTCAGCCCAGGTCAAAATAGAGTTCTCCACTAGAGGTGCATCAACCACGTCCTCACATTTAGCTTGAGTGCCAAAGGGAAGTAGTTGGCGAACACCTTTTCGTCTGTTTCCCAAAAAGCTTGAACAACGATGGTGTAGATGCTCAAGAACTCTGCCGGGTTTAGTCTCCCACCATACTTCTCTGGTATTTCTTGCTTGAACATGCGAGCGGATGGCCAACAGACTTGCCGCAACTCACGGGTGGAGGCGGGGCACCCAATCTTGAAAGGTAGTTATCCACCTCGCCGAGCGCGGGCTCGTCGACGTCGGGGCCATCACGCCTATTGGACCGGCGGTGGGTGTCACGGTGACGCTCTATGGTACCGTGTGCACATTCCCTTTACATCTCCTCCTGTACTCGCTGTTGGCCTTGACGTGCTCGGTGGTCGTACGAAGCCATCGAGATGTCGTTGGGTTCTTGGACACGTGGCTCTGGGTGTGGCCCCTGCGCTGGCTGCCGTGGAGGGGATTACACTGTGGGGGTGGCCCCTTCGGCATGGCTAACATCATGGGCCATTGTCGTCGCCTGGGGAGGCCGTGGCGGGCCAGCTTGCTGTGATCTTCCCGCCACGGTGAAACCAATCAGGCTCTGAATGGTGGCTCTCCACTCATCCATCTAATCGGCTGCCGGCGGAAAACTCAACCGCAGCTGGATCGCGCCATGGCCTGTGAAGCGGTGCTTGGCATGGATGACGATGCACACCGTAACGTAGTCTAGCTCCTGATGGTGCCGGTACTGGCTATGCCGTGTTCTCGTCATCATGAGCCAGTCGCTAGGGTGGCATGGTGACGAGGTGGAGGCGCTTGAGGACCAGCGGCTCTGTTTGGCGCATCGGCTAGGTCAACTCGTTCCGGGGTGGCGAGTGCCCTGCGGCCGTGCCCGCAGCGGGATCAGTCTGAGAGTTGCGATTTGCCCCAAAGCGAGTGCCACCTCTGCGGCTGTGCCCTTCGGCCGGGCGGAGAGGTGCAGACGGAACGACCTCTCCACCCATACCTCGTGGAGCATGGTCGCTAGGATGATGTTGGTGCTGTCCTTCTCCGGTGCCTCCTGCTGCCGTTTTGGCCGTAGGGGAGGTGGTGACGACGACGCCTGCGCCGGCCATGTCCCCCGCAGCGTCCACATCCCCATGCATCCCCGTAGCCCCCACGGCATTGGAAGCTGCATGTGATGGGGCTTTCGAGGTGGACTGGTGGGCTACGACACTGGGTTTCTTCTTGGGCGCCATGAACGATGGAGCTGTTGATGAAGAAAACGATGATGAAGATGACGCACTGCATACGCTTCTCGGGTTTGCGGAAGCGCTTCCACCTACCTGGTGCGCCAAAGATGTCGTGGGAAACCACGTTCACCTATGGGGCCATGGGACCCTTCTAGTTCAGTGTGGGGGATGAGCACCTTGCACAAAGAGCGAAGAACGTAGCACAAAACGACAGAGATCACATGTGCAATTTACCCAGGTTCGGGCCGCCACGAGGTGTAAAACCCTACTGCTGGTTTGGTGGATTGATGAGAATGCGCTCTGTCAGTCTACAGAGTTAGGTACGATAGCACTGTTTGCTATCTAATTAGTGTGTAATGACTAATTTGCCACTGTGGCAACCCCTTGATCTATAAAAGAAGGCCCAAGGCAACCGTAGAAAGGGTTGGCTGATCCGGACACTCACACACCCATACGCGCGTAGCCCTTCCCGCGCCGAGGCAACCCTGCTGGGAAAACATGCTGCGCTCACAACCATCTTTTCGACCATCAATCCACCAAAGCGGGAGTAGTGTTTTACGCCTCACGGCGGCACTGAACCTGGGTAAAAACTGCCCGCGTGTTCTCTGCCGTGTTGTTCCACGCTTATCCGTTCTTTGTGCAACGTGTTATCCCCCCATCGAACCAGAAAGGGGCTCTTGCTCCCATAGGTGGCTGTGGTTTCCCGCGACATATTTGGCACACCGGGTAGGGAGATCACTTGCACAAACCTAAAAGCGCGAGCAACACGTCATTTTCATCGCCATTTTCATCATTGACGGCTCCATTGACTATGGCGCCCAAGAAGAAGTCCGGTGCCGCAGCTCACCCGTCCACCTCGAAGGCTCCTCCACCCACGACCGCTGATGCTGCGGGGAATGCGGAGGCGCATGAGGATGTGGGTGCTGCGAGGGATGCGGTCAGCGCAGGCGGCGTTGTCATCACCTCCCCCGCGACCGAAACGGAAGTGGGAGGCACCGCAGGAGAGAAACATCAGCAAAATCCCAGCAGCCATGCTCCACGAGGTATGAACGAAGGAGTTATTCCATCTGTACCTCTTCCCCTCAACGAAGGGCAGAGTCGCAGTGGTGGCAACCGGTCTGGGGCGAATCGCGACCCTCCGTCCACCCCCGCCACTGGCGCGACCGTAGGGCACGCACCTCCGCCGGAGCGCGTTGACCCAACTACTGTGCCCAATGCAGCCACTGGCCCCGAAGCGCCTTCACCGCGTCACCATGCCAACCAAGCAGCTGATTCTCAATAGTAAGGGCGCATCGCAGTCGCCGTTGGCACCATCAGACGTCGGGCGATGATGCAGTCTATGTCATCATCACCAATGCCAAGCACCGCTACAGAGGCCATGGCGCAGGCCCAGCTGCTGTTGAGGTTCCCGCCGGTAGCCGATCAGATGGATGAGTGGAGAGCCACCATATAGAGTCTGATTGGCTTCGCCGAGGCTGGGGGCTCATAGCAAGCTGGTCCGCCGCGGCCTCCCCACACTACGACAGCGGCTCACGCTGCTGGCCGCACGGAACGGGTCACCCCCACTGTGTAGTCCCCACCACGACAATCAGTGTGGGAGCCGTGAAATCAAGAACCCGACAACATCTCAAAGTCCTATTCTGACCCTCGAGCACGTCAAGGCCAACGATGAGCCCCGAAGGACAGGCGGAGGGGAGGTGCATGCACCATCGTCGAGCGACGCAGTGACGACCAGCGCCGGACCAATGGGTGCGATGGCCCGACGTCGACGAGCCTGCGCTCGAGGGTGGCGGGTGCCTGCCTTTCGAGGTTGGGTGCCCTGCCTTCACTCATGACCTGCGGCAAGTCCGTTGGCCATTCGCTCGCGCGTTCAAAGCCAGAGATACCCGAAAAGTATGATGGGGGGCTGAACTCGGCAGAGTTCTTGAGCATCTACACAATCACCGTTCAAGCTGCCGTGGGAAGAGATGAGAAGTGTTCGCCAACTACTTCTGAAAGTGCGTTATATCAACTAGAGGGGGTGTGAGTAGACCATTTTTAAAAATTCGTCACTGAGGAAATTCAAGGTGAGGAATTTCCTAAGTCACGAACAACTACCAACGAAATAAGTACACAGATGCAAGCATAACAGAGTAGTTACACAGTCATCATGATGAAATGAAAACAAGCTCAAAGTACAAGTAGCATGAAAATAGGATGAGCAGGCTGAAGACAAAATGACTGAAGAAATAGGATTGAGGAAATTGAGAAAGTTTTCAGTCAAAGTCTTCAAACAGTAATGATCAAGTTCATCAACACATGAATGAGGAAATAAAAGGGTTGGGGAAATAGAACCAGTAGCTTGGTGAAGACAATGATTTGGTAGACCAGTTCCAACTGTCGTGACAGTTGTACGTCTGGTTGGAGAGGCTAGGTATTTAAACCTGAGGACACACAGTCCTGACCATCTTCTCCTTGAGCTAAGATCACACAAACCTCGCCCAATCACTCGTGGTAAGTCTTCGGGTGACTTCCAAACCTTCACAGACTCGGTCACTCGGCAATCCACAACTACCTGTTGGATGCTCTAGACAATGACGCCTAACTGTCTGGACGATGCATAGTCCTCAAAGGTAACAAGCGTCGGTTCCACACAGGAACAATTTCTTCAGTGATGCTCAATCACGTTGGGTTTGTAGGTGTTTGGGTTTGGGTCTTCCTCACTTTATGATTTTCGCTCAAAGTCCTCGGAGGATGGGATGATGTCAATGGCAAGTGTCAGTTTCTCTCGGAGCAGCTAACCAACTAGTGGTTGTAGGGGGTGGCTATTTATAGCCTAGGGAGCAGCCCGACAAGATAAGACATAAATGCCCTTCAATGATATGACCGTTAGGTGGGTAGATATTTTGGGACAGCTGGCGCGTAGCACAACAACAGTCGGATATTTGAGCATCAAATTCCTCAGAGCTATCATGTTCCTCACTTGTAGGCAATCCACACTGGCAAATTCCTAACTCCTCAGTCCGAACAAATTCCTCAGAGACCATAAGATATTCGTCTCTGTCACTGAAGAAATTGAATGAACTGTATGAGATTTCCAATGGCTTCACTTGAAAGGATTGGGTAGGTGTAGGATTTTGAGATGAGCATCACTTGGAAACTTTTCCTTAGTTTTACCTTGACCCCCTTAATAGTATGGCCTTTCCTATGACTCAAGAAAGAGAAAATGAAACTACGAAAAAAAAAGTCTTCATGCTTCAGAATCCTCACATGAATATCAAGTCTTCAAGGTCACACCAGTTTCCTCACTTTGAAAGTCTTCAAGAAAACTAAAGTCTTCAGCTGAAGACATTCATTTTTAGGGGTCAACTTTCATCACAAATATCAAACTCCTCATAGACTTATAGACATGTGTACAGTCACAAACTCATTAGTCCCTTAACCTATAAGTCTTCAATACACCAAAATCACTAAGGGGCAATAGAAGCACTAACAATCTCCCCCTTTTTGGTGATTGACGACAATATAGGTTAAGTTTTCAACGGGAATAAACATATGAAGTGTAAATACTGATATTGAGGAATTTGATTGCAAGATATAGAAGAACTCCCCCTGAAGATGTGCATATCTGAGGAATTTGCTTTGAATAGCAAATGCACAATGTAGAGTAGAATCATGGAGATCTCCCCCTATATCTTGTAATTCATACGCGCAATTAACATATGATATGAAGAATTTGAAATGCGTGATGAAATATGGTGTCTGATGAAATTCAGCATGCATGCATTAACGTACTTGAGGAAACAACATGCAGAAAACAGTGAAAAAGTATCAGACCACCATAGGACTTAAGTTTACAACTCGATTAACAAACACTTCAGAAGAGCGAGAGTTGTAACTTAACAAAAAAACGCCCATATATAGAGACCCGCTTGAAGACTAACTCAAATTTCTCCCCCTTTGTCATCAAATGACCAAAAGGGCCGAAAAATGAGGACTAACACCCCAGAAGAATATCATCAAGATGTCGATGGAGGAGCGCCAGCGTAGTTGGGGTCGTCCGTTGGAGTAAGGCCTGTCGCGGTGTCGTTCAAGTCTTCGGCTTCATCTGTCTCGCGCGACGAGGAATATGAGCTGGCAACAAGCTGATGAACTTTGACCTTCTTGAATTTCTTCAAAGGTGGATGATACCAGTCAAAGTCCTGTTTGAAGCCCATCTCCTTGAGATCATCACCACTTTAGAGATTAGACAGAATATCCCAAGTGCGGTCAAAGACTTCATGCAAGTAGTAGTGATTCTTCTTCATAGAGTTTTGAGTGACAGTCATGTTCTGAAAAATTGCACCAAACTGACGCTTGCCCCACTTGTGATTTCTGTCAACGTTCTGAAGTAGGCTGAGAAGAAGCTCACGGTTAGTCATCACACGTGGAGCAGTGGCTTGAGGATATTGCTTTGAAGCATTTGCGGCAGTATCATGTGTGGCAGAGCCATCATTGGTGGAATAGGATGTAGCTTTACGAAACTGTCCATCCAATGGACGAGTGCCTTCATCTATAACAGCTGCCTTGCCCTTCTCATTAGCTAAGGAAATGGTCGTTTTGAGGACTTCAATCGGGGGTAAATAGCTGAGATAATTTTGAAAATCAGCCTTGTAATGAATTGAAGACCTTGATCTGATGAATGTCATAATCCAGGGAGCGTAAGGCTTCAACTTAAAAGGTGACAAAGCAGCATTGGCAAAACTCCTCATGCAGAAATTGTGATAGTTGATAGGAATACCATGGATGATATTGAACAACAGATTCTTCATTATGCCAACAACCTCTTCTTCATCAAAGTTGTGGCCCTTGATCGGACTGAGGGTTTTGGTCAATATGTGATAGACAGTCCTTGGCACATAGAGCAATTCCTTGACGAGGAATGTGGTACTTGGATCTTGGTCAGGCTTCAATGGCTTCATCAGCACTTGCATCAGATGATTTGAGAGTTCAGGTTGAGCATAAATTTCCCAATAGTCATCATTCTGAATTGGAGTTGTAGACCCAATATCCACATCCTCATCGTCATCATGAATTCCTTCAAGGCCTACCTCTTCAGTTGTAAACTAAGGCATGGGCGATGATACCAGCAGAGTAGAAGGGATATTATCCACTTCAATTTCTTCATCCAACTACTCTGACGAAGCAGCAGAAGGATTTTCTTCATCACTGTCATCTGGAATGACATATTCCTCACCAAAGAGAACGATCTCCTTTGATGGCATGCTTGATATTGGAACAACATCAATTGGGTTTGCATAAGAGCTTGTCAAAGTCTTCACTTCCTTAGGAGCTAAAGACTCTGATGTTGTAGATGATTTCCTTTTCTTCATTGCTGCTGAGGGAGTCTTAGATTAGGGGGTCCTCGGACAGCTGGACTATATACTTTAGCAGGACTGTTGGACTATGAAGATACAAGATTGAAGACTTCGTCCTATGTCCGGATGTGACTCTTCTTGGCGTGGAAGGCAAGCTTGTCAATTCAGATATGTAGATCTCCTCCCTTGTAACGGACTCTCTGTAACCCTAGCCCCCTCCGGTGTCTATATAAACTGGAGGGTTTTAGTCCGTAGGACAACAACAATCATAATCATAGGCTAGCTTCTAGGGTTTAGCCTCTACGATCTCGTGGTAGATCAACTCTTGTAATACTCATATCATCAAGATCAATCAAGCAGGAAGTAGGGTATTACCTCCATCGAGAGGGCCCGAACCTGGGTAAACATTGTGTCCCCCGCCTCCTGTTACCATCCGCCTTAGACGTACAGTTTGGGACCCCATACCCGAGATCCGCCGGTTTTGACTCCGACATTGGTGCTTTCATTGAGAGTTCCACTGTGCTGTCACCATAAGTCTTGATGGCTCCTTCGACCATCGGTAACGATGCGATCCAGGGTGAGGTTTTTCTCCCCGGACCGATTTTCGTATTCGGCGGCTTCGCACTGCGGGCCAACTCGCTTGGCCATCTGGAGCAGATCGGAAGCTACGCCCCTGGCCGTCAGGTCAGGTTTGGAGGCTTAAACTATACTGTCAACATTCGCGGAGACTTGATCTTTGACGGATTCGAGCCCATGTCAGGTGCGCCGCACAGTCATGACGAGCATGATTTAGCTCTGCCGTCGGACGTTGTTCGGGAGATCACACCTGTGACTACTCCGGCCCTCAATCCGGAGAAGATTACGTCATCCAAGGACGGGTGGATGGACCCCGCCTCGGAGGCCGCACACTCAGTGGCGATAGAGCCGAATACTAACTTCACCTCCTACGAGACCCGTCTCGCCGGATCCTTGGATTCGTCCCCGGCCACAGGCTCTGAACCACCTGTGTCCATGCCTATCGAATCTGATTGGGCGCCGATCATGGAGTTTACCTCCGCGGATATCTTTCAGCACTCGCCCTTTGGCAATGTGATAAATTCATTAATGTCTCTCTCCTTGTCAGGAGGCCCTTGGCCGAACTATGTCTGGCTCGAGTGGGAAGCGGACGACGAAGAAATTCGTTCCCCACCCACCACCCACTTAATAGCCACTGTCGTCGACCTAACCGACATGCTCAATTTTGACTCCGAAGACATCGACGGTATGGACGACGATGCAGGAGAAGAACAGGAACCACCGCCCACAGGGCGCTGGACAGCCACTTCTTCACACGATATATATATATGGTGGATACACCCAAAGAAAACAATGGCGAGGAACGGAAGGATGCAGTGAGGGATAGTTCCCTCGAGAAGCAACCAAAGCGATGGCGTAGGCGCCGCTCCAAATCCCTCCTCGGCAAAAACAGCGATAACAGCGCAAGAAAAAATAATACCCCGGTCGACTCCAGAGGAAACAACGACCACACAGACCCAGCGATAGAGCAGGATGAACTAGCGGACGGCGAACATAGTACGGAGCCGCTATCCGATCACGGAGACGCCCTGGATAAAGCTAATCAACCTCTCTCCAAAGAGGAGAACAGTCCAGACGACGATGCACACATCATCCCGGAAAGGCACTTGGAACAAGAGAACCTCCATAGAAGGCTTATTGCCACCGCGAGGAGTCTGAAGAAGCAGAAGCAAAGGCTTAAGGCCGCGCAGAATACACTCATCAGTAGATGGAACAAAGTGCTGGACACTGAAGAAAAGTATGGTGGTAGTCGCCACACAAAGAGCTATCCAAAGCGCAAGCTGCTGCCCGAATTCGATGACGAGGCCTAAGAGCCTACGCAGCCAAAAATAAAACGGCCGAACAGCCGGATCGACCACCTCATGGTCGCGATAGGGCGGCTAACGATGCCGCACATAAGTCAGCACGCGATTTACGTGAGGACTTGCACCAAAAAGCCGGTATGACCAGGTCCATCTATGGATCTAGGAAGCGCGGTCTGGCAAAGAATCAAAACCGAACACTAGAACCGTCAGAATGCCATGGCACTTCCAAATACAGGGGTGCCGCACACCCCCTATGCTTCACCGATGAGGTGCTAGATCACGAATTTCTAGAGGGATTCAATCCCGTGAACATAGAGGCATACGACGATACAACAGACCCTGGGGTTTGGATTGAGGACTTTATCCTTCATATCCATATGGCTCGCAGAGATGATCTCCACGCCATCAAATACTTGCCCCTCAAGTTGAAAGGACCAGCTCGGCAATGGCTGAAAAGCCTCCCCGAAAACTCAATTGGAAGTTGGGAAGAGGTTGAGGATGCTTTTAGGGCTAATTTTCAAGGGACCTATGTCCGGCCTCCAGATGCAGACGATTTAAGTCATATAATTCAACAGCCCGGAGAGTCATCCCGAAAGCTTTGGAATAGATTCCTCACTAAGAAGAATCAAATCGTCGACTGCCCGGGCGCCGAAGCCTTAGCAGCTTTCAAACACAGTGTCTAAGACAAATGGCTCGCCAGACACCTCGGCCAAGAAAAACCGAGGACAATGGCAGCCCTAACAAGCCTTACGACCCGCTTTTGTGCAGGAAAAGATAGCTGGCTGGCCCGTAGCAGCACCAGACCCAGGCACATCTGAAGTCAGGGATGGCAAGGGAAAACCACGACGCAGTAAAAGCAAGCGTCGAAATAATGAAGACAACCCATACAACACTGCGGTAAACGCCGGATTTAGGGGCTCTCGACCTGGTCAACGAAAAAGCCTTTCAAAGGCAACAGAGATGGACCGTCCAGCCTAAACAAGATTCTAGACAAATTATGTCAGATTCATGGCACCTCCGATAAACCTGCAAATCACACCCACAGAGAATGTTGGGTCTTCAAGCAGGCTGGCAAGATAAACGCCGAACACAAGGGGAGGGAGACACCAAGTGAAGACGAGGATGAGCCTCGCCAGCAAAACACTGGGGGACAGAAAAAATTCCCACCAGAGGTCAAACAGTGAACATGATTAACGTAACAAAAAGGAGGAGCAAACACGCACTCCGAGACATAAGTGCCGCAGAGCCCGTCACCCCTAAGTTCAACCCTTGGTCGGCTTGCCCGATCACTTTTGATCACAGGGATCACCCGACTAGTATCCGGCATGGAGGATTGGCTGCCTTGGTGTTAGACCCAATAATCGACGGATACCATCTCACCCGAGTCCTTATGGACGGCGGCAGTAGTCTTAATCTGATATATCAGGACACAGTTGTCAGTGTCAAAACCGGCGGATCTCGGGTAGGGGGTCCCGAACTATGCGTCTAAGGCAGATGGTAACAGGAGGCGGGGGACATGATGTTTACCCAGGTTCGGGCCCTCTCGATGGAGGTAATACCCTACTTCCTGCTTGATTGATCTTGATGATATGAGTATTACAAGAGTTGACCTACCATGAGATCGTAGAGGCTAAACCCTAGAAGCTAGCCTATGGTATGATTGTTGTTGTCCTATGGACTAAACCCTCCGTTTTATATAGACACCAGAGTGGGCTAGGGTTACACAGAGTCGGTTACAAGGGAGGAGATCTACATATCCGTATTGCCAAGCTTGCCTTCCATGCCAAGGAGAGTCCCACCCGGACACGGGACGAAGTCTTCAATCTTGTATCTTCATAGTCCAATTGTCCGACTAAAGTATATAGTCCGGCTGTCCGAGGACCCCCTAATCCAGGACTCCCTCAGTAGCCCCTGAACCAGGCTTCAATGACGATGAGTCCGGCGCGTAGATTGTCTTCGGCATTGCAAGGCGGTTTCCTCCTCCGAATATTCCATAGATGATTTTGAACACAAGGATAGTGTCCGACTCTACAAAACAAATTCCATATACCACCGTAGAGAGAATAATATTTCCACAAATCTAATCTGCTGACAACTTCTGTAGCATGACATCACACCCCAGCCCGGTCATTATTCGAACCGTTTTTCTCAACCATCCACTGCACATATTGCGAGGCGGTTTTCTTGGCACGTCTTGTCGAAGCAGAGATCTTGTCCCCCTTATTACGGGATTCTCATCAATACGGGTGTGGGTAACCCAACCGCGCCATCAATCATGGCGCTTGGGGAATAAGTGAGTTTACAAGGCAGGTGGAGAGGCGCATAGTTTCTTCCGCCCTTATAAAGGGACAAGGATTCATCTTTTTCACCCTCGCCCTCTTCCTCCTTGCTCATCCATTCTTGGGCACTCAAGCTCCAGCACCCAAGTTCGCATTTTCTCCTCAAACCACTCCAAGCATGTCCGGAGCGGGAGGCAAGTGGATGGTCTCCTCCGTTATGGAGGAGGACATCACAAAGCTACGGGGAGCCGGATATCTAGCCGCGGATATCGCACACCCACTGCCAGATGCGGGCCAGATCGTCCCTACTCCAGAACCCCATGAGAGGGTGGTATCCCTTACCCACTTCGTCTGCGGATTGGGATTTCCTCTCCACCCGTTTGTCCGCGGGCTCATGTTCTACTACGGGCTGGACTTTCACGATCCGGCCCCCAATTTCATCCTCAACATCTCGGCATTCATCGTCGTGTGTGAGGCCTTCCTCCGCATCAAGCCCCACTTCGGCCTGTGGCTAAAGACCTTCAACGTTAAACCGAAGGTGGTGGTCGGCCAGCAAGTGGAGTGCGGAGGCTCCATGGTAGGCAAAATGCCCAACTTCACGTGGCTCGAAGGCTCCTATGTGGAGACCATAAAGGGGTGGCAATCGGGGTGGTTCTACATCAACGAGCCGCGCGGCACCAACTGGGTGGTGGCCCCCGAATTTCGATCCGGAATCCCCATGCAGCTCACCTCTTGGAAAGAGAAGGGCCTATCCTGGGGTTCCTCGGTAGAGCTGACCGGACTCCAGACCTGCGTCAGAAACATGATGAGCAAGAAAATCAAGCTCGTCAACGTGGTCCAAGTCATGCTCTTCCGCCCGATCCTCTCGTGTCAAAGACGGGCATTCAATTTGTGGGAGTTCGACCCGGTCGAGCACCAAACGTTGCGAGAGCTGTTCGACACAACACACAAGGACGTCTGGAAGGTGCTGCTCAAGGGCACCGAGGTACCTCCTCCCCTTATCGTGGATCGCGGACTCTACGCAAAGCGCCCTGCCAATCCGGTAAGTCTTTTATATCTCATAAGATGTTCTTTCCCCCAGTATAACCACGCGCGGGATCTAAGCCTCCACGCCATTTAACAGGACTGGGTAGCGACAGCGGAGCAGATCGATTGTCCAGCCCACCTGTCCGAAGATCCAGCAGATGCTCTCCTAATGCAGATGCTGGTTCCGGCGCCTTACGAGGTGCCGGCGCAAGGTTATATCAGACTCATCGTCCGAAAACACTGAGGCGCACTCCTCCCACAAAAACGAGGAGGAAGAAGAGGAAAGTTCTCCCCCCAGCCAGGGGGGACAAGAAAAGGAAGGCCGCCCCCTTAGGGGAGGCCGAAGGGTCCAAGAAGGGAAGAACCCTCCTCCCGGACTGCTCCATGATGGCCGCTTTCAGCGACGAGGAGTGGTTACCTAGGGACAAGCCCCTGGCGAAGTCGCGAGTATCCGGATACCATAATAATTATTGGTACGTATTATTGTACTGTTTCTTATCACGCCGCGCATGATTATGCAGCCCATCCCGAGCCCACATCGACGTATCATCGTCGGATGATTCTTTAGGCCCGTCGGATATGAACAATGATTCAGTCCCGACCGCCTCCTCCCCCCGCCCTACGGACGACGCCGAGGTGTTGTCTCAAAGGGGACTGGGCCAAGGGGAGAAAGTTCCGGAGGCACTTCACGGCGACATTCCAGGCGTTGGGCACACGAGGGGCAAGACTCTTCTGGGCCCTAACGCCGGGGGCAGCAAGTCTGGCCCCAAGCCGAATACGGCACCGGAACCTCTAGTGGTTCCGGATTCTGTCAGGCAACCCCTCGCTAAGGGGGGCAAGCCGTCTGTGCCGATGGCCTCTGTTCATCCAGAGGCATCAGACAACTTGCTGGAAGTGCTTCGCGGCGCTTCCATTGACGAAGAGCACCGCACCATTATGAGTGTGGTGGTCAAGAAGGTTCAGTCCGCCAAGAGCGGACTGACTGAAGCCCATGCCAGCCTCCTAACAGGCTTTGAGGTAAGTAACCAGATTATAAGAGAATGTTACCGCATAGACAGTAGCCCCTGATGCTCTCTTTGTCATTCGCAAAGAAAGGCCGAAAAGAGGATCAAATAATAACCGCAGGAGTCTAATCGGAATATGTCTATGTGCATACACAGGCATCACTACTGGCCGCTGCCGCACGTACTGCGGAGGTCGCCGCACTGAAGCGGAACCTTGAGCCGTCCAAGGAAGAGCTCGACCTTACCAAGAGGCAGCTCGAAGAGAACAAAGGTAAGTGATACCCCGTCTGTATATTGATAAATAGAAATAAGGTTTTGGAATGATAGGATCGTTATGAATTTTGCTAGGGGCCACGACCGAAGTGGCGGCCCTGAAGAAGGCGCTATCCGAGGCCGAAGACAAAGCGGCCAAGGAGCGTCTCGAGAGAGAGAAACAAGAGGCCCGAGTAGGCGATGTGCAGCAAGAGCTCCAGGCTCTCGTCAAGAAACACAAGTCCTTGGAGCATGACTCGAAGACGCAAGGGTCCGAGCTTGCGAAGGCCCTTGAAAACGCGCAACATGACAAGGCCGAAGCCCAAAAGACCCTCCAGGAAATTGAGGTGGTTAAGAAGATAGCGGCGGGTAAGGCATTCTCTATGCAAAGCAAGCATGTGAAGGAAACTTTCTTTTTACTTACCCGAGTTCGGAGCTCTCCAGGAGCGTTCGCAGATCTACCCCGCAGTGTGTCGGATGCCGCGGAGTTCTAGCGGGCTGAGGAGGGGAGCTCGACGGAGAAGTTGTTCTGGTCTCAGTATACTGGGACCGAACACCCAATTCCCTTGAGCGACCAGCTGAAGCAACTGGTCGAGCTCCAGAAGGCGGACGAATAGGCCATGAAGGGTCTTATAGTCCGGATGTGGCCTGGCGAGCCCCTGCCTGATAGCTACTTCGGTCTGGTGAGGTGGCTTGTGAATGCCTGCCCACGGCTTGAAGTCATAAAGCGGTCCATCTGCATCGAGGGTGCGCGCAGGGCTTTTGCCCGGGCGAAGGTGCACTGGGTAAAGCTGGACGCCGAAAAGCTAGTGAAGGAGGGGCCGCTAGAAGGTAAGGAGCATCGCCACCCCGAAAAGTATTATGACAGTGTCCTGAAGGGTGCTCGCCTTGTGGCGTAGGAATGTGCTAAGGATGTAATATTCGAATGAATGTACTCATGTGATCCTGTAATATGAAACGAGTCCATCTGCGCTATGCAACATTTGTTAATTTAAAATATTACCTTCTGTGCGGCCGTTTATAAAATCTGAGAGTTGGCCAGTCGTCGGCTTCTGCCCCCATGTAACTAGTACTTAGGTGTTCGGGATAAACCTGAGCACTCTTTATCCCAATTTTGGGTCCTTCGAAGGAGGTGTTCAGCACAGCGAACCAGGCAATCGGACTATAAAGCTTTATCACTCTCACTTAGCCATAGAAGTCTACAATTTTAAATTTTGGCGAAGCCCCTGGTATTCAGAAGGCCGAATTTGGGGCAGTATATACGCCTAAGTCGGGCAAGGCCGACTCCTTGCCCGAAGCGGAAAAAGTCTTTAAGGACTTGAGACCTCTCGAACAGTGACCAGCTCTCGCCGCATCATGACAGTCAGTTTTCGGCTTTCTCTACTGAGGTGCTCGTCCGGAAGAACCGGGACACAATCGCAGTAGTTCTCCCAGTGCTACCTTAGCCGATTTGCGGAACGTAAGGTACCAAAACATGGGAGCCGGGCAAACCCAACTATTGACCCAAGACATGATTCGGAGCTGATGCATATGATGATATAAGTTCGGGGTGCCGCACTGTCGAAAGTGTTCGGACTTCTCACGCCGTATTATGGGGTATACTGAATCCCTGGTGTACTAGTCGTACTAGAATGTATGGGTGCAATCTGTCGTAAATAAGCAGACAAGAAAAAAAGAAAGGGCAATGCAATATTAGGCTAGCACTATGCATTGTTATCAAATAATACGCCGAAGCGTACAGATACAAGTAGTGCAATAAGCAAAAAATAGGACTATTTGACATGTCCTATCCAAGGGCAAGCTGCGTATGGGTATGTAAAACAGGTATATCGATCGTTATCACAGACCACCTGGGGATTCCCTTGTACGTCGTAACGTCTTGCTTCCTTGGTATTTCCTTACCGCAATGAGTCCAACAATTAGACTACCGGAAAGGGCTTCCAGAGAGTAAGGTCCTGAAAGAGAGAAAAATAATAAAGGTATACAGCCCCTGGGGCGGTTGATCCGCATTGTGGGACGTGCCATAGTGGTGCCTCTGCCTATGCCCATGGTATCTTGAGTGCATAGTTATGTACGCGTGGCATAGATTTCACCACTCGACTAGGACTAGGACAGAGGCCGAATTGCTAGTCGAGCTCGAAACGTGCCTGCCAATCCGCCTGCGGGGTACTCCGGACTCGCTTGAAGGTGTCCGGGGTCTTTTTCGCTGAATTGTCGGCTTGCCTAATAAGGCTTCTTTGCGCTTCCGCTATGAGAGCTGCAGTGTGCTCCGCCATGCGGAGCGAGCGCTCTGTGTTTCCATTAACTGTTATAACCCCGCGTGGTCCTGGTATTTTGAGTTTGAGGTATGCATAATGTGGTACCACATTGAATCTGGCAAATGCAGTTCGTCCGAGCAGTGCGTGATAGCCGCTGCGAAAGGGGACGCTATCGAAGATTAACTCGCTTCGGAAGTTGTCCGGAGACCCGAAAACCACTTACAGTGTGATTAAGCCCGTGCAACAGGCCTCTACACCTGGGATTACACCTTAAAAGGTGGTTTTGGTGGGTTTGATCCTAGAGGGGTCCCTGCGATCAAAAGTGATCGGGCAAGAGGACCATGGGTTGAACTTTGGGGCGACTAGCGCCATCGCATAAACGTCCCTTAGTGCATGCTTCCGTTCCCTCTTGGGAAAATGGGTTGCGTATATCATGTTCACCGTTTTCACTTGTGGAGGGAACCTCTTCTGTCCTCCTGTGTTCGGCGGCCGAGGCTCCTCCTCGTCGTCGCTATGCAGCCCCTTGTCCTTGTTTTCAACATTCAACTTGCCCGCCTGCTTGAACACCCAACATTCTCTGTTGGTGTGATTGGCTAGCTTATCGGGAGTGCCGTGAATTTGGCACGAGCGATCGAGTATGCAGTCCAAACTGGACGGGCCTAGATTGCTTCCTTTGAACGGCTTTTTCCGTTGACCGGATTTAGAGCCACTGAATCTGGCATTGACTGTCATGTCTTCAGCGTTATCGCCGTTGTTGCGGCGCTTGTGTCTGTTACGACGTGGTATGCCATTAGTATCTTTGCCATCTGAAGTGCCAGGAATCCTTGATGTGTTGTTGCTGCGAGCCAGCCAGCTGTCCTCGCCCGTGCAAAAGCGGGTCATGAGTGTCGTGAGGGCTGCCATGGACTTCGGCTTCTCTTGGTCAAGGTGTCGGGCGAGCCACTTGTCCCGGATATTATGTTTAAATGTCGCTAAGGCCTCGGCATCTGGACAGTCAACAATTTGGTTCTTTTTAGATAGGAACCAAGTCCAGAATTTCCTGGCCGATTCCCCTGACTGTTGGGTTATGTGGCTCAAGTCATCAGCATCTGGTGGTCGCACATAAGTGCCCTGGATGTTGTCAAGGAATGCATCTTCCAAATTCTCCCAACTGCCAATGGAGTTTGCTGGCAGGTGAGGGAGTCCTGGATTAGGGGATGGTCGGATAGCAAGACTATGCCTTCAGCCGGACTCCAGGACTATGAAGATACAAGATTGAAGACTTCGTCCCGTGTCCGGATGGGACTTTCCTTGGTGTGGAAGGCAAGCTTGGCGATGCGGATATTCAAGATCTTCTACCATTGTAACCGACTTTGTGTAACCCTAACCCTATCCGGTGTCTATATAAACCGGAGGGTTCTAGTCCGTAGGACAACTTCATCATACAACAATCATACCATAGGCTATAGGGTTTAGCCTCCTTGATCTCGTGGTAGATCTACTCTTGTACTACCCATATCATCAATATTTATCAAGCAGGAGTAGGGTTTTACCTCCATCGAGAGGGCCCGAACCTAGGTAAACTTCGTGTCCCTTGTCTCCTGTTACCATCCGGCCTAGACGCACAGTTCGGGACCCCCTACCCGAGATCCGCCGGTTTTGACACCGACATTGGTGCTTTCATTGAGAGTTCCTCTGTGTCGTCACTTTTAGGCCCGATGGCTCTCTTGATCATCAATGACGATGCTGTCCAGGGTGAGACTTTTCTCCCCGGACAGATCTTCGTCTTCGGCGGCTTCGCACTGCGGGCCAATTCGTTTGGCCGCCTGGAGCAGATCGAAAGCTACGCCCCTGGCCATCAGGTCAGGTTTGGAAGTTTGAACTACACGGGTGACATCCGTGGGGACTTATTCTTCGACGGATTCGAGCCACAGCCAAGCGCGCCGCACTGTCTCGATGGGCGTGATCTAGCTCTGCCGCCGAACAGTGCCCTGGAGCCCGCACACGCGTCAGTTCCGACCCTTAATTCGGAACCTGTGGCGCCGATCGAGGGTGAGCGGTTGGACGCCACCTTAGGGGCTGCGATCTCAAAAGCGATCGAGCCAGATACCAGCCCCGCACTCTGCATGACCCGTGACTCCGAGGATTCGGATTCCCCTACGGACTCCAAACCTCCCGCGCCCCTACCAATCGAATCCGATTGGGCGCCAATCATGGAGTTCACCGCCGCGGACATCTTTCAGCACTCGCCCTTTGGCGACATCCTGAACTCACTAAAGTCTCTCTCTTTATCGGGAGATCCCTGGACGGACTATGGCCAGCAAGGATGGGATACAGACGATGAAGAAATTCAAACCCCACCCACCACCCACTTTGTCGCCGCTGTCGATGATTTAACCGACATGCTTGACTTCGACTCCGAAGACATTGACGGCATGGAGGACGATGCAGGAGACGAAGAGGAACCAGCACCTATAGGGCGCTGGAAGGCCACCTCGTCTTATGACATATATATGGTGGACACTCCAAAAGATGGAGATGGCGATGGAACAGCGGGAGATGATACTTCTAAGAAACATCCCAAACGCCGACGTCAACGGCGCCGCTCTAAATCCCGCCAAAGCAAAAAACGACGATTCCGGCACCGGAGATAATACTACTCCGGATAGCGCTGAAGAACACCCCCTCCAGCAAGATTCAGCACAGGAAGATGGAGAAGCCAGCCCTCATGAGAGGGCGGCAGACCGAGAGGTTGAGGACGATAACTACATGCCTCCCTCCGGAGACGAGGCAAGCCTCGACGATGACGAATTCGTCGTACCATCAGACCTCGCCGAACAAGAGCATTTCAAACGCAGGCTTTTAGCCACGGCAAGCAGCCTCAAGAAAAAGCAACAACAGCTTAGAGCTGATCAAGATTTGCTAGCTGACAGATGGACTGAAGTCCTTGCGGCCGAAGAGTATGAACTCGAACGCCCCTCCAAGCGTTACCCAATGCGCAGGCTGCTACCCCGATTAGAGGAGGAAGCACCTACATCACCAGCGAATGACATGGCCGACCGGCCACCTCGTGGCCGCGACAGAGAGGCCTCTAGGCCCTCCACTCAAGCCATGCCCCGACGCCACTCAAAACATGCTAAGGCATGGGAAAACGCACTGGACCTGCGAGATATACTGGAGGACAAGGCAAGGCAAACAAGATCGATCTACGGATCACGCGGGCGCCCCACGGCACGTGACGGTGATCGTCACTCTAGATACGATAAATCCGGCCGGGCCGAACACAATGGACAAAGCTCCTCTGAGCTGCGCTGTGATATAGCCCAGTATAGAGGCGCCGCACACCCACTATGCTTCACAGATAAAGTAATGGATCATAAAATCCCTGAGGGCTTCAAACCCGTAAAAATCGAATCATACGATGGCACAACAGATCCCGCGGTCTGGATCGAGGATTATCTCCTTCATATCCACATGGCCCGTGGTGATGATCTACACGCCATCAAATACCTCCCACTCAAACTCAAGGGACTGGCCCGGCATTGGCTCAACAGCTTGCCAGCAGACTCAATCTGTTCTTGGGAGGACCTGGAAGCCGCATTCCTCGACAACTTCTAGGGTACTTATGTGCGACCACCGGATGCCGATGACCTAAGCCACATAATCCAGCAGCCGGAGGAATCGGCCAGGCAATTCTGGACACGGTTCATAACAAAGAAAAACCAGATAGTCAACTGTCCGGACGCTGAGGCCCTAGCAGCCTGCAAGCATAATATCCGCGACGAGTGGCTTGCCCGGCACCTGGGACAGGAAAAGCCGAAATCTATGGCAGCCCTCACGACACTCATGACCCGCTTTTGCGCGGGAGAAGACAGCTGGCTAGCTCGCAGTAACAACTTAACCAAGAACCTTGGCAATTCGGATACTAAGGACAAAAGTGGCAGGTCGCTCTGGAACAAGCAAAAGCACCGTGTTAACAACGACAGCAACGAGGACACATCAGTAAATGCCGAATTCAGAGGCTATAAATACGGTCAGCGGAAAAAGCCATTCAAAAAGAATACACAGGGCCCGTCCAGTTTGGACTGAATACTCGACCGCTTGTGCCAGATACATGGCACCCCCGAAAGGCCAGCAAATCACACCAACAGGGATTGTTGGGTGTTCAAGCAGGCAGGCAAGTTAAGAGCCGAAAACAGAGACAAGGGGATGCACAACGATGACGAGGAGGAGCCCAGGCCGCCGAACAGCAGTGGACAGAAGGGTTTTCCCCCACAAGTGTGAATGGTAAACATGATATACGCAACCCACTTTCCCAAGAGGGAGCAGAAGCATGCGCTACGAGACGTATACGCACTGGAGCCAGTCGCTCCAAAGTTCAACCCATGGTCCTCCTGCCCGATCACCTTTGATCGAAGGGACCATCCCACAAGCATCCGTCATGGTGGGTTTGCCGCATTGGTTCTTGACCCAATTATTGACGGATTTCATCTCACAAGAGTCCTCATGGACGGCGGCAGCAGCCTGAACCTGCTTTACCAGGATACAGTGCGGAAAATGGGCATCGATCCCTCGAGGATCAAGCCCACAAAAACGACCTTTAAAGGCATCATACCAGGTGTAGAGGCCAGCTGCACAGGCTCAGTAACACTTGAAGTGGTCTTCGGATCTCCGGATAATTTTCGAAGCGAAGAGTTAATCTTTGATATAGTCCTGTTCCGCAGTGGCAATCACGCCCTGCTCGGGCGAACCGCATTTCCAAAGTTCAATGCAGTGCCGCACTATGCATATCTCAAGCTCAAGATGCCAGGCCCTCGAGGAGTAATTACGGTCAACGGAAACACCGAGTGCTCCCTCCGAACGGAGGAACACACGGCGGCCCTCGCAACGGAAGTACAAAGCAGCCTTTTTAGGCAATTCTCCAGTCCGGCTGTTAAAAAGCCAGACACTGCCAAGCGCGCCCGGAGTAACCTACAACAAGACCGCCTGGCACGTTCTGAGCAGGGGTAGCAACGCGGCCCCAACCCCAGCCCTCGCGACATAGCGAAACCAGTGCTCCGCGTACATAACTACGCTCTCGAAATACCATGGGTGCAGGGGAAGGGGCACAATAATGGCAAGCCCGAAATACGGCCTAAAACGTACTAGGGGCTGCCGAATTCTTTTTCTTACTTTCAGGACTCCATACTTCGGACGACCTGTTCGGCAATTCAACTGCCGCACAAACATGCAAGATCCAGGGAAGCAGACAAGCCATGCCGTATTATGGAACTCACAGGTGGTCTCTGTTACGAGCAGTATACCTGTTTTTGCATACAATTCCGCGGCCTGCCCCTGGCCAGGACATTTTAAATAGTCCAATATCTTTTGCTTATCGCACTATTTGTCGTTCTTCTTTGATAGCAGCCGAAACTAGTAGCTTCACTAGGAGAGCAGGGGCTGGGTCTTCGGGCAACGGAGCCGGATAGTTAATTGGTCCGGATATCGCCTGCCAAGCCTCTCAAAGGTGAGGGAGTTTAGATCCCGCATAGAGTCAAACTATGAAAAAACTTAACATCCTGTAAAAGGTGAAAATAGCTTACCTCGCTAGCGTGATGCTGCGAGCTGTACCCGCGGTCCTCGGAAGCGGATGTGGGAGCCTCGGCGCCTTTGGTTAGCACCTTATAGACGTCTTCATACGTCGTGTCGAACAGCCTGTTAAGAGTTTGGTGCTGCGCCGGGTCGAACTCCCACAAACTAAAGTCCCGTTGTTGACACGGGAGGATCCGGCGGATGAGCATAACCTGGACTACATTGACAAGCTTCATCGTCTTGTCCACCAGGGTCTGGATGCATGTTTGCAGTCCGGTCACCTCTTTTTCATCACCCCATGACAGGCCCGTCTCTTTCCAGGACATAAGCCGCGTGGGGGTTCCGGATCGGAACTCAGGGGCTGCGATCCATTTCGAATCGCGTGGCTCGGTGATGTAAAACCACCCGGATTGCCACCCCTTTAGGGTCTCCACAAAGGAGCCCTCGAGCCATAGAACGTTGGCCATCTTGCCCGCCATGGCGCCACCGCACTCCGCCTGGCTGCCGCGCACCACCTTGGGCTTGACGTTGAAGGTCTTGAGCCAGAGGTCGTAATGGGGGCGGATGCGGAGGAAAGCCTCACACACGACGATAAACGCCGATATGTTGAGGACGAAGTTCGGGGCCAGATCGTGGAAATATAGGCCGTAGTAGAACATGAGCCCCCGGACAAATGGGTGGAGTGGAAAACCCAGTCCGCGGAGGAAGTGGGGGAAGGAATACTACCCTCTCATGGGGCCTTGGGGTGGGGAGAAGCTGCCCCTCCTCGGGAAGCCGGTGCGCGATGTCTTTGGACAAGTATCCGGCCTTCCTTAGTTTTTTGACATGGCCCTCCGTGACGGAGGAGACCATCCACTTGCCTCCCGCTCCGGACATTGCTGGAGAAGGTTGAGGTGGGAAGTGCGGGCTTGGGCGCTGGAGCTCGAGTGCGTAGGAGATGGATAGGCAAAGAAGGAAGAAGGCGCAGGTAAAAAGGTGAATCCTTATCCCCTTATATGGGCGGATGCGGCTGTGCGTCCCCACTAGCCTAGTAAAACTCGCTTGCCTCCCAAGCGCCGTGATAAATGGCGCGGTTGGGTTACCCACGTCCGTATTGATGAGAATCCCGTAAAAAGGGGCACACGATCTCTGCTTTGACAAGACGTGCCAAGGAAACCGCCTCGCAAAACATGCTGAGGTGGAAAAGTAAAAATGATTCGAGTAAAGGACTTGGCCATAGTGTGATGTCACGCCGCGGAATACGTCAGCAGATTAGATTTGTGTTAATATTATTCTCTCTATGGCAATATGTGGAAACTTATTTTGCAGAGCCGGACACTATCCTTGGTGTTTAAAATCTTCTTGAAGAACTTCGAGGAGGAACCCGCCTTGCAATGCCAAAGACAATTTGCGCGCCGGACTCGTCTTCATTGAAGCCTGGTTCAGGGGCTACTGAGGGAGTCCTGGATTAGGGGTGTTCGAATAGCCAGACTATGCCTTCAGCCGGACTCCAGGACTATGAGATACAAGATTGAATACTTCGTCCCGTGTCCGGATGGGACTTTCCTTGGCGTGGAAGGCAAGCTTGGCGATGCGGATATTCAATATCTCCTACCATTGTAACCGACTTTGTGTAACCGTAACCCTATCCGGTGTCTATATAAACCGGAGGGTTCTAGTCCGTAGGACAACTTCATCATACAACAATCATACCATAGGCTAGCTTCTAGGGTTTAGCCTCCTTGATCTCGTGGTAGATCTACTCTTGTACTACCCATATCATCAATATTAATCAAGCAGGAGTAGGGTTTTACCTCCATCAAGAGGGCCCGAACCTAGGTAAACTTCGTGTCCCTTGTCTCCTGTTACCATCCGGCCTAGACGCACAGTTCGGGACCCCCTACCCAAGATCCGCCGGTTTTGACACCGACAGCAGGCTATTCAGCCAATGCCGACCTGGTCCTTTGAGTTTTAGTGGTAGGCACTTGATGGCATGTAGATCGTCACCGTGGGCCATGTGGATGTGGAGGAGGAAATCCTCGATCCATACCGCGGGGTCTGTTGTGCCATCATATGACTCAATATTCACGAGTTTGAATCCTTCTGGGAATTCATGATCCATTACTTCATCGGTGAAGCATAGGGGGTGTGCGGTGCCTCTTTGCCAGGCTATGTCCCGACGTAGTTCATATGAGTCTTGTCTGCTGTATTCGGCACGGCCGGATTTGCTTTTAGCGTATCTGTAAGTGCATCTAGTGCCCCTTAGTGATTTTGGTGTATTGAAGACTTATAGGTTAAGCATCTGATGTGTTTATGAGTGTACACAGGTCTATAAGTCTATGAGGAGTTTGAAATTTACAGTAAAAGTCGACCCCTAAAAATGAAGTTCTTCGACTGAAGACTTTGATATTCTGAAGACTTTCTAAAGACTTTCTGAAGACTTTGAAAGTGAAGAAATTGGTGTGACCTTGAAGACATGGTATTCGTTCGAGGAACGTGAAGCGTGAAGACTTTGTTTTCGTAGTTTCATTTTTCTCTTTCTTGAGTCATAGGAAACACCTTACTGTTAAAGGGGGTCGAGGAAATACTAAGTTGAAAATTTCCATGTGATGCTCAACTCAAATCCTACACCTACCAATCCCTTCGAGTGAAGCCATTGGAAATCTCATACAGTTCAGTCAATTTCTTCAGTGACAGAGACGCAGTTCTTCTGGTCACTGAGAACTTTGCTCTGACTGAGGAGTTAGGAATTCGCCAGTGCGAATTGCCTACACAGTGAGGAACATGATAGCCCTGAGGAATTTGTACTCCAAATTTCCGACCGTTGCTGTGCCACGCGCCAGCTGTCCTAAAATATCTTGTCCACCTAACGGTCATATCATTGAAGGGCATTTATGTCTTATCATGTCGGGCTGCTCCCTAGGCTATAAATAGCCACCCCCTTCAACCACTAGCTGGTTGGCTGCTCCGCGTGAACTTGACACTTGTCATTTGAGAGCAACCCATCCTCCGAGGACTTTGAGCGAAAATCATCAAGTGAGGAAAATCCAAACCCAAACCCAGAACACCTACAAACCCAAAGTGATTGAGCATCACTGAAGAAATTGATCATGCGTGGATCCGACGCTTGTTACCTTTGAAGAATGTGCTTCTTCCAGATGGTTAGGCGTCAAGGTCTAGAGCATCCAAGAGGAATTGTGGATCGCCGAGTGACCAAGTCTGTGAAGGTTTGAAAGTCACCTGAAGACTTACCACGAGTGATTGGACCAGGACTGTGTGTCCTTAGTTCAAGGAGAATACGGTGAGGACTTGGTGTCCCGAGCTACGTGCTCAGGACTGGGTGTCCGGGACTGTGTGTCCTCGAGTTTAAATACTCAGCCGCTCCAACCAGACGTACAACTGAGACAGTAGTGGGAACTGGTCTACCAAATCATTGTCTTCACCAAGCTTACTGGTTCCATTTCCTCAACACCTTCATTTCCTCATTACTGTGTTGTCTGTTTGTTCATATCTGTATTTGAAGACTTTGACTGAAGACTTTCACAAATTCCTCAGTTCAATTTCTTCAGTCTGTTTGTCTTCATCTAGAGTTATCCTGTGCCTACGCTTTCTGTACTCTGTGTTTGTCTTCATTTCATCATGATGACCATGCATGTAATCTGTTATGTTTACTTCTGAGTACTTATTCCGCTGCTAGTATTTCTTCGCTAAGGAATTTCCTCACGAGCAAATTCCTCAGTGAAGAATTTCATAAAAATCGCCTATTCACCCCCCTCTAGTCGATATAACGCGCTTTCAATTGGTATCAGAGCAAGGTACTCCCTTGTTCTGTGTGATTTTGGTTTAACCGCCTGGAGTTTTAGTTATGTCGACCGCAGGTATGATCAAGGTCTTTGCTGGGTGTCCTACCTTTGATGGGACGGACTACCCCTACTGGAAGAACAAGATGCGCATGCATCTTGAGGCAATTGATAACGATCTCTGGTATGTTGTGGAAAATGGTGTTCCCTCCGTCTCACCCTCACTGAATGCTACCGATGTGAAGAGATTCAAGCAACTTGATTCCCAAGCGAAGAATATCATATGTGGCCATCTGAGCAAAGGACAGCATGGTAGAGTGAGTGCTTTGGAAACTGCTAAGCTTATCTGGGATAGACTGTCCAAAGTCAATGAAGGAGTTTCAACTCAACGTGATTCTCGAGTTGATGTTCTTCGCAATCTCTTCAACTGCTTCAAAAGACTCGACAATGAAAATGTTCAGCAAACCTTCAATCGCCTCACTGACATCTCAAATGAGCTTCAAGCACTTGGTGCCACTGACATCACCGACCATGAGGTGGTGAAGAAATTGCGGAGATCGCTTGATTCCTCATTTGACACTCTGGCACTGATGATTCAAGAGCGTGCTGATTACAAGTCACTTGACCCCGCTGATATCCTCGAGAGGCTAAACACTCATGAGTTCCAGCTTGCTGAGAAAAGAGATCTCTACGGTTCGAGCTATGGCAGATCACGTGCACTAAAGGCCAAGGTAGTATCTGAGTCCGAAGATGAAGACTCTGATAGCAGCCTTGGTGATCCTGAAGAACTAAGTCATGATCTGGCGCTGCTTGTGAAGAAATTCCAGAAGTTCTCAAGCCGTGGTCGTTTTGGAAAACCCTCAAGGAGCAACGATTCCTCAACCAGTGACTATAAGAAGAGGCTTTGTCACAAGTGCAAGAAACTAGGACATTACATTCAAGATTGTCCTCAGTGGGAAAAGGAATCAAAGAAGAAGAAATACAAGGATTACAGTTCTGATGATGCGAAGAAAAAGAAGAAATCCTCAAAATCTTCATCATCAAAATCCTCGAAGTCTTCGTCTCACAAGAAGAGCAGCTCCAAGAAGGCTCGGGCATTCATTGGCAAGGAAATGGACTCTGAGGCTGAATCTGAAGAAAATGAGGAAGAGGAACAATCTGAAGACTCTGAGTCTGGTGTGGCGAGCCTAGCCCTTGCTACTGCATTCGTCAGCAAATCCATCTTCAACGCTGAAGAAAATGATCTCACCAACAAGGCTGACGAAGGCAGTGATGACTACGCTCCCACCTATTGCTTCATGGCAAAGGGTGCCAAGGTACTCAAATACGCCTCCTCTGAATCTAGTGATGATGAATCTGATGAAAATCTTAAGCCTAGCTACTCTAAACTTGCTAAGATTGTTGTGCAACAACAAAAGGCTTTTGAAAAGGTTCAAAACATGCTAGACAAAAGTGATGATATGTTGGGTGAAGAAATGGATCGCACTAAGGCCTTGACTGAAAATCTTCAGAGACTTCAGACTAAGCTTGACAACCTTCAAAATCATCATAACACTCTCTTATCTGATCATGAGAAGCTTTCTTATGAATATCTTCAAAAGAAGCAAGATCTTGAGAAGCTAAGAGTGAGTTATGAAGATCTTCAGAAGGAGCACGATTCATTACTTGCTCAACAAATCAGCGCTGCTCAGGAAGAATTTATTCCTCCATGTTTAAAATGCATTGAACGAGAATCTGCTAATTCTTCACCTGAATGTTCAAATGCTTCAAATGTTACAAATTCTTCACCTGTCTCTGCTATCACTAATTCCTCATCTGAGGACATTGCTAGTATCACTGACGATGCAGGGCTGAAGGAATTGTACATGACAGGCATGTACAAAAGCCTCAAAGGGCATCAGGCTCTTTTTGATGTGCTTAAAAAGCAGATCCTCAACAGGAACCCTAGGAAAAAGGGTATTGCCTTTGAGAGGAAACTCAATGCGGATGGTACTTATTAGAAGCCTGAGCAGTACCCCAAAACCTCATGGGTTGCTGCAAAGGGACCTCCAGTTGATCCATCTGATTTATCTGGCTATACATGTGAATCTTCTCATTCTTCTGATGAGTCATTTGACTCCAACTATAAACTGTTAAAAAATCAGAATGGTGGAGTATTTGCTAGATATGTTGGCACTAACTGCAGGAACGGTTCCCCTATGAAGAAAATCTGGGTTCCCAAAAGCTGCCTTGAAAGTCTTCAGGTGAATGTCCTCATGACACCACCTATGAACAAAAGGAACCCCAGATCTAATTCTTCATATGGACCAAATTCTTCATATGGATCCAAGTCCTCATACAAACCAAATTCCTGAAGAGGATCAAATTCCTCACATGGATCAAAGTCCTCATATGAACATCATCATGCTAACAACTCTATTTCGCAGGGAAGAGCCAAGGGCTATGAATATGAGCATGATTCTTCAAATTATTATGTTCATAAGTCCTCAAAGAATTTCTCTGCTTATTCATATGCTTACCCTAACCCCTCTTATGTGAAACGAAATGGTTTGGCTGCTTTGCCACCATTCTCATATGGAGCTCGTAGAGTGATGAACTCTTTGCCACCCCTTCAGATGTGGGTGGTGAAGAAAAAGAACTAATCTCTTCTACAGGGTCAGGTCTCCAGACGTGCTGTAACGTCTGAAGAATTTGCTGGGGACCTGACAAAAATGCCTGAAAGGACGCAGGCTAACCATGATGAAATGAACATTCATTTCACACGTCTCCCTCTGTTTTATCGGTTCTACTGCTTGATGAAATTGATCTGATGAATTGTGATGTCATATTCTTCACTACTGAAGTATATGAGGTTCGTAAGTTGCACTAATTCATCTGCAGGATGATCAACCCAAAGCCACTGAATGGGTACTTGATAGTGGATGTACAAATCACATGACCGGTGACAAGAATCTGTTGATGGATGCTCCCTTATCAGCATCACACATGAAGCATATCATCTTCGCTGATAAAAGCAAAAGTCAGGTATTGGGTCTAGGTAAGGTTGCTATCACAAAGGATCGACACATGGACAAAGTCATGCTTGTTGAGTCCTTAGGATACAATCTTATGTCTGTCTCAATGCTTTGTGATCTAGATATGGTTGTTGTCTTCGGCAAGTATCGTTGTGTTGTGATTATGGAATCTGACAAATCCAAAGTCTTCGAAGGCTTTAGGAGAGGAGACTTGTATATTGTTGATTTCTCTGCAGATTCACAACCTGTCGTGTGCCTACATGCAAAAACTTCAGAAGGATGGCTATGGCATCGACGACTTGGTCATGCAGGCATGAGGAATCTGCACACGCTTGCGAAGAAGAAGCATGTCATTGGCATTGAGAATGTCAAATTCCTCAAGGATCACTTATGCGGTGCCTGTGAAGCTGGAAAGATGACCAAGGCTAAGCATCCAGCGAAGACTATCATGACCACTACTCGTCCATTCGAATTGCTTCACATGGATCTCTTCGGTCCTAACCATTATTCCTCTCTCTCTAATGAAGAATCTCAATATGGTTTTGTTATTGTTGATGATTACTCTCGTTACACATGGGCGCACCTTGTCTCTTACAAAACTGAAGTGCAGGAAGTCTTCAAACGATTTTCCTCGAGGGCTTCAACTAACTTTGGTGTGAAGATCAAGCACATCAGAAGTGACAATGGCACTGAGTTCAAGAATTCGGGTCTCAATGACTATCTTGATGAACTTGGTATTACTCATGAATTATCTGCTCCTTATACTCCTCAACAGAATGGCGTTGTGGAGCGCAAGAACAGGACTCTTGCTGAGATGGCTCGCACTATGCTCGATGAGTACAAAACCCCTCGTCGTTTCTGGGTTGATGCAATTGATACTGCGTGCCATATCATCAACAGAGTGTATCTTCACAAATTCTTCAAGAAGACTGCCTATGAACTCCTCACTGACAAGAAACCCAATGTGAGTTATTTCAAAGTCTTCGGTGCTAAATGCTGGATTAGAGATCCTCATCACAACTCTAAATTTGCACCGAAAGCACATGAAGGTTTCATGCTTGGTTACGGAAAGGACTCGCACACCTACAGAGTCTTCAACAATGTTCCTCACAAGATTGTTGAAACTGTAGATGTGCGGTTCGATGAAACTAATGGCTCGCAAAGAGAGCACCTACCTTCTGTGTTAGATGAACCAGCACCCGAGGAATCGATCAAGCACAAGGCTACTGAAGATATCATTCCTACTGAAGAATCTGCTGAAGAATTCGTTCCAGAACATGAAGAACGTCAAACTGATGCACCTGAAGAAAATGCTAAGGAAATTGATGCTGAAGAAAATGCTGATCAAATTCCTCAACGGCAACCAACTCACCCTCGCATTGCAAAAGAAGTGCAAGTGGAGAAGATCATCGATGACATTAGAGCACCAGGTCCTCTCACACGCTCAAAACCTTCACATCTATCTAACTTTTGTGGGCACTTTGCTTTTGTCTCTATCACAGAGCCCACTAAGGTAGATGAAGCATTTCTGGAGCCTGAGTGGATTCAGGCCATGCAAGAAGAATTACATCAGTTCAAGCTCAACAACGTATGGGAACTGGTCAATCGTCCCGATCCTCGCAAGCATAACATCATTGGTACAAAGTGGATCTACCGCAACAAGCAAGATGAAAATGGTGTTGTGGTGAGGAATAAGGCACGACTAGTAGCTCAAGGCTACACACAGGTTGAAGGAATTGATTTCGATGAAACTTTTGCACCTGTTGCTAGACTTGAAGCTATTCGCATATTACTTGCTTATGCTAACCATCATGATATCATCTTATACCAAATGGATGTGAAAAGTGCATTCCTCAATGGTAAGATTGAGGAAGAAGTATATGTTGCTCAACCACCAGGTTTTGAAGATCCAAAACATCCTGACAAAGTCTTCAGACTTAACAAGGCCTCTATGGCCTCAAGCAGGCCCCACGGGCGTGGTATGACACATTGAAGGAATTCTTCATGAAGAAAGGCTTCACACCCGGTTCACTCGATCCCACTCTTTTTACTAAATCATATGATGGTGAACTGTTTGTGTGCCAAATATATGTTGATGATATCATCTTTGGCTGTACTGACCAACGTTATAGTGATGAATTTGCCTATATGATGAGTGAAGAATATCAAATGTCTATGATGGGAGAATTGAAATTCTTCTTAGGTCTACAAATTCGTCAACAGCACAATGGGATATTCATATCTCAGGAGAAATACCTCAAGGATGTCCTGAAGAAATTCGGCATGCAAGATTGCAAAGGTCTCAAAATTCCTATGCCCACAAATGGTCATCTATGCACTGATGAAAATGGTACTGACTTCGATCACAAGGTATACCGCTCCATGATTGGCTCTTTATTGTACTTATGTGCATCTAGGCCAGATATAATGCTTAGTGTTTGCATGTGTGCACGATTTCAAGCTGCACCGAAGGAATCACACCATATGGCTGTGAAGCATATTCTTCGATATCTAGCTCACACACCAACACTAGGATTATGGTACCCCAAGGGCTCAGACTTTGACCTCATTGGATATTCTGATTCTGACTATGCTGGTGACCGTGTGGATCACAAGTCAACATCTGGTACTTGTCATTTCCTCGGACGATCCTTGGTCTGTTGGTCCTCGAAGAAACAGAACTGCGTATCACTGTCTACTGCTGAAGCTGAGTACATTGCTGCTGGTTCTTGCTGTGCTCAACTACTATGGATGAAGCAAACACTCAAGGACTATGGAGTCAATGTGAAGAATGTGCCTCTCCTCTGTGACAATGAGAGTGCCATCAAGATTGCTCACAACCCAGTTCAGCACTCGAAGACAAAGCACATTCAGATTCGTCATCATTTTCTTCGTGATCATGTGTTGAAGGGCGACATTTCTATTGAGCATGTGAAGACTGAAGAACAGCTAGCCGATATCTTCACTAAGCCCTTGGATGAGAAGAGATTTCGCAAGTTGCGGTGTGAGCTAAATATCTTAGAATCTTCGAATGTACTTTGAAAATGCACTCATCCTAACACCTATGCATAATTGATGACTTAGATGTGCAACACATGAAGAAACGTTTTTCTTCAACCAATGAAGAATAACACTCTAAGTGTGAAGAAATTAATGAAGAATTTGATTCTCAGAACCCTACGACAATTGTACGCGGTGTCTGAAATCATCATTCTTACACGGTGGGTCACGCCACCACAAAAGTTGAAAATCTTCAATTTGAGTTTGCCTCAACTTTTGAAATTCTTCAGTTTTTCAAATTCCTCAAACTTTACAAAGTCTTCACTTGTGCCTTCGTTTTTCTTCATTTGCTATATATATATGAGTTTATGTCCTCTACAGCATTCACTTATAGCTATTTCTTCAAGTTGGAATTTTTTTGCTAAGTGAATGTGATCGGACCCTTCCCCTCTATGCTATACTCAATCCAGTCCGTTCACAAATTCTTCATGTGCGTTCTATTTGAAACTCGTTCAAATTCTTCACTGTGTCCTGTCAGCTAAAGATATTGCGAACGGAACGTTAAAACTAATCTTATCCAAACCTTCGGTTTTGCCGCGCAATCCGTTCCGCTTCCCACGATGGATTATTTTACTCACCCACGATCGTACACGATCTCCACTACACAGTACGTGGGTGACACATGTCAAGTGAAGGAGAACGGCCAGGGGCATGTTAGTCCTAAATCTTCGGACGAGCAGTTTTTCACTGCGGCTATAAATACCCCTCCGTTGCCATCCTCACTTCCTTTACCTCGCTCGAGCTCTCCAAACCCTAGCGCCGTCGCTACTCCATCGTCGTCGGTGAGGAAAAGCTTCACTGCCTCGACCTCATCGCCGACGTACTCGCGCCGACAGCGGAAATCTTCACCTCCGCCGCCGCCGTAGACGTCTTCCTCCGCCAAGTTAGGGCGTGGAAGATCTGCATTGACGAACTTCTCTGTTCCAACTCACAGTTCGTCGTGTTCTTCATTCAGGATAATTAAAAGCTATTTTTACTGCCCTATTTGATTCGAAGTTTTTCTACAAAATCTTCAAAGGTGTTTTTATTCTTCAAATCCTCACACACAAAACACCTCACTTATTCTCTGTTCTTGATTCATTTCCCTAAGTCTAAATTTCTTCAAGATTCCTCAATTGTGTGGATTCTCAATCTATACAACTCTGGAACCTAAGATATATATGGAGCTTAGTGAAATTCCTCAAGACGAATCTGGTCAAATTCCTCAAAACTTGTTCTTTATGAAAAAAAACCTCTGAGAACGCATATGACCTCTTCAAATTCCTCGTAACTATACTCTGTTCACAGGTACACATGTCCGCTGCTGAATCCTTAGGTTCTCATCAACTTAACTCATTTGCAGCGTTCCTCGAAGAAAAGTTGCATACTTCTTCAGAGAATTCCATTGTTCAAATTCCTCATCTGAAGAAAATGGCTGAAGGTAAAAGGCCGCAGAAAGGAGGAAAGAGACCAGAGGTCATGACTGCATTTGAAATCCCTGAGGACATTTATGCTGGGTACTGCACACCTACTGAAGAAGATAGAAATCAGCGCAAGGTGCGCATACAGAGGATTGAAAGGAGATGGGCAAGAGAATGGAGGGAGTACAGATATGTTACTCCTAAGTATATGAAGAAATTCGCCGTAAACCCTCCATGTCAACGCCCTCCATTGGCACCTGGCCAAGTGGCTGATCCCTCTAGCATCAGAAGAGGTGAGGAATTTCCTCAAGAATGGGACAAGCGCCAGCGTAAACTGCAAAAGCAAGCAAAAGAAGCAGTGAGGAAATTCAATGAAGAATCTGCTGCTGCTGCTACCACTGAGGCTTCTGCCAAGCCGAGGAAATCAATGATGAAGAAGCCTGCTCGTAAGCCAAGTGCTTCACCTTCAATGCCCTCACGGCCAAGTTCCTCAGCTGCGCCCTCACGGCCAGAATCTTCAAAATCTTCAAAGCAAATTCTTCATGCTGCTCCTGCTCCCACAAAGTCCTCAGCTCCTGTGCATCTGGCCTCATGCCAAAGGACAACTGGCATCTCTATTGCCTCTGGTGTCTCAGCTAGTTCCTCAGCTGCACCAAAATCCTCAGTTGGACCCTTGTTACTGAAGAAAAAGGCTACCGCTGGACGCGGCACTCGCCCAAGTCCAAAGAAGCAAGTGGTCTTCACTATGCCATCTGATAATGATGAAGCTGATGAAGAAGAACTCGCTGAAATCATCAGAGACCGCCAAGAAAGGGCTGCTAAAGCCAAAGGCACACCTGTGCCCCTACTTTTGGATCCAAGGGTGATCCTAGACTATATTGATCTCTGGCACAAGGATCCCAACACTCCTATGCCTGATTTCAAGCTGACACCTGGCCAAAGTCACATGCTGACTCACTTCATCCAAGAGGAGAAGTGGAAATATGATAGGGCCAGAGAGATCAAGAAATCCCAGTACCGCAAAGGGAAGCTGCTGAAGAAAAATGTTCTCAAAATGAAGCCTGAGGAACTTGTCAAGATGCAGGCTGAGATCAAAGCCCTCAGCGACAACTTTGACTCATACTATGCTGATTGGCAAGGAGCCAAGGTCAGATTTGTGAGGCTGACTGATACCTTCACCAAGGGTACTACCTCAAAGCAACAAATTCCTCAAGATGAAGCATATGTTCAGCAAACTGAAGAACATGCCAGCACCGCTGATGAAGTTCAGGCTGCTGAAGAAAATGCTAGTTCCAAGGCTGATGACTCTGCTCCAGCCGTTGATGAAATTGCCAGGGCATCCACTAGTGGTGCGCCTGAAGAAAATGAACCAGATTCCTCAGCTCCACCTGCACCAACTCCAACTCCAATTCTTCCCTCCGCTTTAGATGTGAAGAAAACCAAGGCTGCAGAGCAAGCTGCAGTGAAGAAAAGGAAAGCATCAAGTGCTTCAGAATCTTCAGTACCAAAGAAGATGAAGCCCATGACCAGCTCATTTGCCAATCCAATTGATGCTGTCCCTATCTCCTCCATGCCATCAAAGGACCTTGTTCCTTTTGGTGAACATTATGAGATCCCAAGTGGATCAGATGAAGAAACTCAGTCTGCTGCTTCCTCAAAGTAGATTGATGAAGAAATTGAAGTGGATACAATCCCTTCAACCCCAATAGTCTCATCACCAATGCCTCAGTTTGATGCTGAAGAGGCTGGTGTTGAAGAAATTGATGATAAAGATGTGGATATTGGAAGCAGAACTCCAGTAATGAATGACGACTTCTGGGAAAGTTAGCATCTCAATTCCCCACTCTTCACTCCCTTGCAGCAAATCCCTCACTCTCCTTCACCAACCATAAAATTGGACTCTGATGCAACTCATCCCACTACTTCTGTGAATGAAGAAATTCCAGCCACTTGTGCTGAAGAAACTGCTGCTGAAACAGAAAAGGTGACTGCACCTGAGGAAAATCCTGAAATTCCTCAGCCTGAAGAACCTGAGCTTGTGATTCCTGAGGTCGTGATGCAACTCACTGACACTCCTCTGCCAAGGCCAAAGGATCCATTCTCACTCAAACAGAAATTCAAGGCTGAAGACTTCTATGGCGAGCACGTATTCTTCACTGAATACAATCCTTATGACTCTGCTCGCATAAGGAAGAGGCGTTTCTGGACTGCCAGCCAAGCAAACTTCTATTCCTCAGTGCTTTACAATAAAGACAAAGTCTTCGACCATGCACATATTCCTCACGTGGATATGGAATCAATGCCGTGCTTTACGCCAGTCCTCAGTGTTCTTCACGACGCTGGGCTACTCAACTTCTGCACAGATATATGCGATTGGAATGAAGAACTTATTCTTCAGTTCTATGCTACACTGCACATCACTGGCAACTCTAAAAATGTCAATTCATGGGTTCTGGACTGGATGACTGAAAATACACATTACAAGGCCCCAACAACTGAATTGCTTCGCTGCCTTTCTCTTAGTCCACCCACTGAAGATGCGCGTTGCATGTATGATGAACCTGAACTATCAAACCACTATATGCAAGTGCTCATGAAGCCTCTGAAGCCAGGGCAATCACCTCGTACCAAATTCCTCGTCAAGGAATTGCTGTATGTGCCTAGGACTATCTATCGCATTCTGACGAAGACAATATGTCCCATCAAAGGACATGATTCTTCCGATGAAGAAATTGTTGGCATCATGAAGAATATGCTTTTCAATATCATACATGGCGTTCCCATAAACTTCCATGATTTCTTCATGAGGACTCTAGCCAACATTGCTATGTCACCATTTGAGCTGAAGCCTTATGCACCTTGGATTATGAGGTTCATCAGGACAAGGTCTTCACTCAACTACAAGGCTGAAACTCTCAACCACTGCAGCTACTTGCCTCCTATTGAAGTCCTCAAAAGGACATTTTCCTCAGCTGATGAAAAGGGCAAGGCCACTGCTGTGATAGATGAAGGCATTCGTCCATTGGATGGTCAATTTTGCAAGGCTGCTTCTTATTCCACCAATGATGACTCTGCCACACATGACTCTGCTGCTAATACTGCCAAGACAAATCCTCAAGCCACAGCACCCAGGGTGATGACTGATCGTGAGTTACTCCTCAGTCTTCATCAAAAGGTTGATCGCAATCACAAATGGGTCAAGCGTCAGTTTGGTTCAATTCTTCACAACATGACTGCCACATATAATGCAGTGAATAAAAACCATTACTACCTTCATGAAACCTTCAACCGCACCTGGGCTGTTCTGTCTCAAGTATATAGTGTTGAAGATTTAGAGAACATGGGCCTCAAAGAAGAATTTGCCTGGTCGGCACCTCCGCCGAAGAAATTCAAGAAGGTCAAGGTTCCTTCTCTGGTGGCCAGTTCATATTCTTCATCACGCGACACTGATGAAAATGAAGACTTGGACGACACTGCAGCAGGCCCTACTTCAACAACCGACCCCAACAACATTGGCGCTCCTCCATCAACTTGAATATCTTCAGGGGCGTTAGTCCTCAGTTTTGATCCTTTTGGTCATTTGATGACAAAGGGGGAGAAATCCGAGTTAGTCTTCAAGCGGGTCTATAATAAGGGCATATTTTTTTAAGTTGCAACTCTCGTTCTTCCGAAACTTGTATTGGATCGAGTTGTAATCTTAAACCCTATGGTGCTCGGTGCTCTGATACTTTGATACATGCTTGAGCTCTGATACTTTTGATGCGCTATTCTGCATGCTTATTCCTCATTAATGTTATCGCACGCATGCTGAATTGCATCAGGCACCATATTTCATCATGCGTTTCAAATTCTTCATATCATATATCAAATGCGTGTATGAATTACAAGATATAGGGGGAGATCTCCATGATTTAACTCTTCAAGTGTGCATTGCTTCAAAAGCAAATTCCTCACTGTGCACAACTTCAGGGGAGTTCTTCTATATCTTGCAATCAAATTCCTCAATATTAGTTTCTACACTTCATATATTTATCCCCGTTGAAAACTTAACCTATATTGTCATCAGTCACCAAAAATGGGGAGATTGTAAGTGCATCTAGTGCCCCTTAGTGATTTTGGTGTATTGAAGACTTATAGGTTAAGCATCTGATGTGTTTATGAGTGTACACAGGTCTATAAGTCTATGAGGAGTTTGAAATTTACAGTAAAAGTCGACCCCTAAAAATGAAGTTCTTCGACTAAAGACTTTGATATTCTGAAGACTTTCTAAAGACTTTCTGAAGACTTTGAAAGTGAATAAATTGGTGTGACCTTGAAGACATGGTATTCGTTCGAGGAACGTGAAGCGTGAAGACTTTGTTTTCGTAGTTTCATTTTTCTCTTTCTTGAGTCATAGGAAACACCGTACTGTTAAAGGGGGTCGAGGAAATACTAAGGAGAAAATTTCCATGTCATGCTCAACTCAAATCCTACACCTACCAATCCCTTCGAGTGAAGCCATTGGAAATCTCATACAGTTCAGTCAATTTCTTCAGTGACAGAGACGCAGTCCTTCTGGTCACTGAGGACTTTGCTCTGACTGAGGAGTTAGGAATTCGCTAGTGCGAATTGCCTACACAGTGAGGAACATGATAGCCCTGAGGAATTTGTACTCCAAATTTCCGACCGTTGCTGTGCCACGCGCCAGCTGTCCTAAAATATCTTGTCCACCTAACGGTCATATCATTGAAGGGCATTTATGTCTTATCATGTCGGGCTGCTCCCTAGGCTATAAATAGCCGCCCCCTTCAACCACTAGCTGGTTGGCTGCTCCGCGTGAACTTGACACTTGTCATTTGAGAGCAACCCATCCTCCGAGGACTTTGAGCGAAAATCATCAAGTGAGGAAAATCCAAACCCAAACCCAGAACACCTACAAACCCAAAGTGATTGAGCATCACTGAAGAAATTGATCCTGCGTGGATCCGATGCTTGTTACCTTTGAAGACTGTGCTTCTTCCAGACGGTTAGGCGTCAAGGTCTAGAGCATCCAAGAGGAATTGTGGATCGCCGAGTGACCAAGTCTGTGAAGGTTTGGAAGTCACCTGAAGACTTACCACGAGTGATTGGACGAGGACTGTGTGTCCTTAGTTCAAGGAGAATACGGTCAGGACTTGGTGTCCCGAGCTGCGTGCTCAGGACTGGGTGTCCGGGACTACGTGTCCTCGAGTTTAAATACTCAGCCGCTCCAACCAGACGTACAACTGAGACAACAGTGGGAACTGGTCTACCAAATCATTGTCTTCACCAAGCTTACTGGTTCCATTTCCTCAACACCTTCATTTCCTCATTACTGTGTTGTCTGTTTGTTCATATCTGTGTTTGAAGACTTTGACTGAAGACTTTCACAAATTCCTCAGTTCAATTTCTTCAGTCTGTTTGTCTTCATCTAGAGTTATCCTGTGCCTACGCTTTCTGTACTCTGTGTTTGTCTTCATTTCATCATGATGACCATGCATGTAATCTGTTATGTTTAGTTCTGAGTACTTATTCCGCTGCTAGTATTTCTTCGCTAAGGAATTTCCTCACGAGCAAATTCCTTAGTGAAGAATTTCATAAAAATCGCCTATTCACCCCCCCTCTAGTCGATATAACGCGCTTTCAGTATCCGGCGTGACGATCATCGCCACGCATTGGGGCGCGACCCCGTGATCCGTAGATCGATCTTGTATGTCCTGCTTTGTTTTCCAATACACCTCGCAGGTCCCGCATGTTGCCCCGGGCCTTGGTGTTTTTGTTTGTCGGGCGACGGGGTGCGGGCTGGACTTCGAGCTGATATGCCCCTCTTTTTGGGCCACGAGGTGGCCGATCAGCCGCATCATATGCTGGTAATGTAGGTTTTAATGCTTCCTCCTCGAGTTGGGGTAGCAACCTGCGCTTTGGGTAACTCTTGGTTGGGCGTTCGAGTTCATATTCCTCGGCCGCTAGGACTTCAGTCCATCTATCCGCTAGCAGGTCTTGATCAGCTCGAAGCTGTTGTTACTTTTTCTTCAGGCTGTTTGTTGTGGCTATAAGCCGGCGCTTGAAGCGCTCCTGCTCGACGGGATCCTCAGGCACGATAAATTCTTCATCGCCGAGGCTCACCTCGTCTTCGGAGAGAGGCATGTAATTGTCATCCTCTGATTCTCCGTCTACTGCCTGTTCCGGAGGGCTAGCTATTTCATCCTCCCGCTCGAGGTCTGGCTGGAGGGGATTGTCATCATTTTCGGCACTATCGGGAGCGTTATTGTCTCTTGTGCCGGTATCTCTGCTTTTGCTATGGTGGGACTTAGAGCGGTGTAGCTGACGTCGGTGCTTGGATTGCTTCTTGGAGGGATTATCCTCCTTATCTTATCGCCATCCCCTTCTTTGTCCACCATGTATATGTCATACGATGAGGTGGCAGTCCAGCGCCCTGTGGGCGGTGGTTCTTGTTCGTTTCCTGCATCGTCGTCCATACAGTCGATGTCTTCGGAGCTGAAGTCAAGCATGTTGGTTAAATCGTCGATAGTGGCTACTAAGTGGGTGGTGGGTGGGGAGTGAATTTCTTCGTCGTTCGCATCCCATTCTGGCTAGAAATAGTTCGGCCAAGGGTCTCCTGACAAGGAGAGGGACCTCAACGAGTTTAACACGTCGCCAAAGGGCGAGTGCTGAAAGATATCCGCGGAGGTAAACTCCATGATTGGTGCCCAATCGGATTTGATAGGCACGGACGCAGACGGCTCGGAGCCCGTGGCCGGGGACGAATCCAAGTGTCCGGCCACATGTGTCTCATAGGAAGTGAAGTCCGCATTCGGCTCTATCACCGCTGAGTGCGCGACCTTCGTGGCGGGGTCCATCCACCTGTCCTCAGACGGCGCAATTTGTTCCGGGTTGAGGACCGGAGTAGCTGCAGGTGCGATCTCCCGAACACTGTCCGACGGCAGAGCTAAGTCATGCCCGTCGTGACTGTGCGGCGCACCTGACATGGGCTCGAATCTATCGAAGATCAAGTCTCCATGAATGTCGGCAGTATAGTTCAAGTTTCCAAACCTGACCTGATGGCCAAGGGCGTAGCTCTTGATCTGCTCCAGACGGCCAAGCGAGTTGGCCCGCAGTACGAAGCTGCTGAATACGAAGATCTGTCCGAGGAGGAAAACCTCACCCTGGACCGCATCGTTGCCGGTGATCGAAGGAGCCATCAAGCTTTACAGTGACGGCACAGTGGAACTCTCAATGAAAGCACCAATGTCGGTGTCAAAACCGGTGAATCTCGGGTAGGGCGTCCCGAATTGTGCGTCTAAGGCGGATGGTAACAGGAGGCGGGGGACACGATGTTTACCCAAGTTCGGGCCCTCTCGATGGAGGTAATACCCTACTTCCTACTTGATTGATCTTGATGATATGAGTATTACAAGAGTGGATCTACCACGAGATCGTAGAGGCTAAACCCTAGAAGCTAGCCTATGGTATGATTGTTGTTGTCCTACGGACTAAACCCTCCGGTTTATATAGACACCAGAGGGGGCTAGGGTTACACAGAGTCGGTTACAAGGGAGGAGATCTACATATCTGTATTGCCAAGCTTGACTTCCACGCCAAGGAGAGTCCCATCCGGACACAGGACGAAGTCTTCAATCTTGTATCTTCATAGTCCAATAGTCCGGCTGTCCGAGGACCCCCTAATCCAGGACTCCCTCAACAGTCCGCAAAATGGGGATAGACCCGACAAGAATCAGCCAAAGCAATACTACCTTTAAAGGAGTAATACCAAGCCCGGAGGCCTGTTGCACGGGCTCTCTAGAACTAGAGGTTGTATTCGGATCTCCCAACAACTTCCGCAGTGAAAAGTTAACCTTCGACATCGCTCCATTCCGAAGCGGCTATCAAGCACTACTCGGAAGAACAACCATCGCTCGTTTTAATGCAGTACCACATTACGCCTCTCTTAAGCTTAAGATGCCCGGTCCACGTGGCATCATCATAGCTAGCGGAAACACTGAGTGTTCCTTACGCGCTGAAGAACGTGTGGTGGCTTTAGCAGCCGAACAGTAAACGGCCTCTCCAACCAGAATAAATGATCGGTCGTCAAGACCGCGAACATGGCTAGACGAGTCCGACGCACCACTAGTTGTAATAGCTTAGATAAACCTGAGATTGGTTTGATGGATATACCCCCATAGGCGGTACCAGGAGCTTCCCTCATGTAAAAAGGACTACAGTTCGGCTTGACCTTATTTAGATTGAATTTTAATGGTTTATTAAGAATAATCAATTTTTTGCACGAAGAGTTTCATCTAAGTTCTTCTCTTTTACAGATGATAATCGTGCTACACCCTTCCAGGATACGGCACGACAGAGACACATGCGCAGACATGCAGCAGGGCCCCGCTCAAATGTTTCTTTTTGGATTAATACCCTGTGTAAACCTTTCTTACTGTCTCTTGTTGCGTGACACCCCCCGGATACCTAACACAACCGTGAGGGATGCTGGCATTGTTGGCATTTCGCCACGTCAGACTAATGCACGTACCTAAAAATTTAGGGTCCATTATGAAGGGCGTTACTCAGCCCGGTACATGTTGTAAAGACCGAACACCTTAGGGAGTGTTCGGCGTCGCGAGTTTGGCCTTATATGCATCAGCTCCGAATCATGTCTTTGGTCAAATGTTGGGTTTGCCCGGCTCCCGCGTTTTGCTACCTTACGTTCCGCTCTATCGGCTAAGGTGGCACCGGGAGAACTACTGCGATTGTGCCCTGGTTCATACGGATGAGCACCTCAGTAGAGAAAGCCGAAAACTAACTGTCATGATAAAGCGCGAGACTGGTCAACCACTCGATGACTTAGCGGAATCTTCGGGATTCCTCCGCATTAACGAAGGGCCGGTTTTCCTGGTCATGTACGTACGCGCCACGTACTCGGACGAGCGCGGAAGTACCAGGGGTTATATAGTAGCCCCACTATCAAACTCCTATGGTTAAGTGAAAGTGTTAAAGCAATATAGTCTAATTGCCTCGTTCGCCGCGCTACCACCTCCTTAGTGGACCAAGACGTTGGATCAAGTGTGAACACGCATTTTTGTGAACACCCCCGCATTATATGCGTGGGGGGTGAAGCCGACGACTGCAAACTTTCAGGTTATATATATATATATATATATATATATATATATATATATATATATATATATATATATATATATATATATATATATATATATGCATAAACGACCGCACAGGAGGCATCATAATACTTTGAGGCAAAAGTATAAATACAACCTTTATAATTCAAATAGCATTGTTTTTACAATTGGGATACATGTCACTCGAACATGATACTCTTTGAGCACTGAGCCTCTATTAAATGAGCAGCTTCCAGGACTTCTTCAAAATAGTGCTCGGCCGAAACCTGGCCTACGGCCGGATTCTGGGTCACAATAGCGGTGGCCTCCATCTCTGCCCAGTATGTCTTGACACGGGCAAGAGCCATCCGCGCACCTTCTATGCACGCCGACCTCTTTACAACGTCGATATGCGGCACAACACCAAGGAATCGTTGCACTAGACCAAAATAACTATTCGGCCTTGGTCCTTCCGGCCAAAGATGATCCACGACAGACCTCATGGCAAGTCCGGACAATCTATGGAGTTCAGCCCACTCGGCCATTTGTTCATTTAACAGCAGCGGACGCGTTGGAGCGCTGAACTGCGACCAGAATAACTTTTCCACTTCATGATCTTTTTGATCTTTGAAAAACTCAGTATCATCAGAAGCACTCGTTGCCAAGTCCAAGTACGCGTCTGCAGCACTCCATAGTTTATCCAGAGGGGCATACTATGGATCTCCAAACTTCGTCCGCAACAGAAAGGGCTTCCCAGCCGTGATACTTCTGGCTTGACGAAGCTCCTCCTTCGCCGCTCTGATTTTGGAGCGGGTTTCCTTGGCTACTACAATGGCTTTCTTCAGGTCTGCCGCCTTCGCTTGGCTCTCCTTTTCAAGAAGCTCATACCGGTCGGCGGCATCCTTCAGCTCAACAGCCATCTTGGCTATTTTTTCTTCGCCCTGGCGATGAGCAGCTTGTTCGGACATTAAATCTTCGGCTGCCTTCAGAGCGGTCGCATCACTTCTCCTCGCTTGTTCCTTGGCTTGGGCAAGCTCTGCCCGAAGGGTCTCCACGGCGGTAGCTCCATCTGCAGTCACAGAAATATATAGATACTAGCATCATGCTCCTCTTAATACCTGTTAACCACCGGAGAATACATACCCTGTGCCTCATCAAGCCGCTTGTTTACAAGCACGATGTCGGCATCTGCCGCATTAAGTTGTCGCTTTAGCTCGGCAAACTCACCAGCCCGTCTAGCCACTGGACCCTCAGCCGCCTGCACACGAAAGCAACATGATCATTACCTGGGACTATGATCCTCTGTTTGCCGCCTTTGGACGGCAACCAGAGTCTCAGGGGCTACTATCTGCATAGGGCACACCTAGCGTGTGCAGTACCATAAAAAAAATATTACCTTGCGGACCTCAAAGCCTCTTAGCAGGCTCATAGAAGGTTCATGCAACCTGCTTTCGGTGGATGAAATCCTCTCAACCACCGTACCCATTAATGTATGATGCGCCTTTGAGATAGCCGCTTGCTCCAGAAGATTCATCAGTGCGTCCGGTCGCGCAACGGACATTTCCAGATTCTTTCTGTTTCTCCCCTTAGGAGCCGAATACTCCGGACTTCGGGTGGCCGAAGGGTTACCTTCTGGCCTTGGTGGATCAGGAGAAATCCTCCATGAAGACACCTCTGGGTCGTCTGCCTCACGAGGTAGGGAGGCATGGGGAGGCGTTTCGCTCTCCATCATCTCCGGAAGAAGATCCCCCGAAGACGGACTCTGTCGAGAAGGGCTATGATCCGAACTACAAGACATACGTCTCGGTTATTGTCCTTGGAAATATAGCAGGATATATTCACTATAAAATACTTTTGTTTATTTACATCATGGTGGAGGGCTGATCCCCTTGCGGGCACTGTGCGGTAAGGATGCCCTCCGGGGCAGGGCCCCCTGACAAAGGTTTCTTCCCTCGTTTGGAAACCATTGTTTCCAAGTCTTGAGAGGTGGTCCTCTTCCTTCCTTGGGGTGAGGGGATTTTAGATTCTTCTCCCCGGTTATCCTCCTTTGCGGAGACACTAATTCCCCCAGTTTGGATGAGTAATGAGTGAGGCCCGCTTTCAGCTTCTTTATTCCTCCCTTTATCTTCCCCTGATGGCGCTTGATAAGGCGCGAGCTCAAGCATTCTGGCTAGGACTAGATCCGCTGAGCCTCCGGGAAGGGGGGCCGAACACCTGATCATCTTCGCCTTTTTTATCTTGTCTTGGTCAAAGAGAGACTTTTCAGAATGATGTTGTGATAAATAAAGAGACAACATGTTCGGCCGAAGAATTGCTTACTTGGGTGTCTGGACGATTGCAGTTTAGGCCCGCATCCTCGGTGGTGTCCGGACACTTTATTCGTGATCCGAAGAACAATCTGTACATCTCTTCGAGCGTCACGCTGAAGAATTGCTGAAGGGTTTGCAGTCCTTCCGGGTTGAACTTCCACATATGGAGAGATCGACGTTGGCATGGCCGGACCCGACGAACTAGCATGACTTGCATTACCTTGACAAGGCTGACATCTCTCTTGAGGAGATCCCGGATGCGACTCTGCAATGTCGGCACGTCATTAGCCGGTCCCCAGTCCAGCCCCTTATTGACCCATGACGTCAGTTCTGGCGGGGGGGCCGAACGGAAGGCAGGTGCAGCTACCCACTTAGTACTTCGGGGAGTTGTGACGTAAAACCACTCCCGCTGCCTTAAGTTGGACATCTCGGGGAAGGATCCCTTTTGCCATGGAGCATCGACGCCTTTGCTTATAATGGCGCCTCCACACTCTGCGTGTCGCCCATCGATCATCTTCGGCTTCACATTGAAGGTCTTGAGCCATAAGCCGAAGTGTGGGGCGATGCGGAGGAAGGCCTCACACATGACGATAAACGACGAGATGTGAAGGATGGAATCCGGAGCCAGATCATGGAAATCGAGCCCGTAATAGAACATGAGCCCTCTAACAAAGGGATCAATACTAAAGCCTAGCCTTCGGAGGAAGTGGGAAACAAATACGACACTTCCGTTAGGTTTGGGAGTGGGGATGACCTGCCCTTGAGCAGGCAACCAATGCGAGATTTCGGTGGTAAGATACCTGGCTTCTCTTAGCTTCTTGATGTCCTCCTCTGTGACGGAGGAGGCCACCCACCGGCCTTGAAGGTTGGATCCGGACATGATTGAAGGTCCGAAGCACTTGGCTTCCACCTTGGGTGCTGGAATTCGAGGTGGGAGAAGGGAAAGATCGAGCGCGAGAAGAAAAGGACAGACCTTGACCACTTTATAAAGAGGGTGAATATCAAGCGCCCTTCGCACGACCGTCTGGAACTTGCCTAAAATCGAGGAGCCATACCAGCGGGCACGATTGGGTTACCCATACCCGTATTGATGAGAATCCCGTGAAAGGAGGGACATGGTCTCTGCTTCGACAAGACGTGCCAAGAAAACAGCCTCGCAACACATGCAGTGGCAGGCTCGGAAAAACTGTTCGTCATGACCAGACCATGGCAGAACGTCACGTTAAGAAAAGGTGTCAGCAGATTAGATTTGTGGAAATATTATTCTCTCTACGGTGGTATGTGGAATTTGTTTTGTAGAGCCGAACACTATCCTTGTGTTCAAAATGTTCTATGGAGTATTTGGAGGAGGAACGCGCCTTGTAATGCCGAAGACAACCTGCGCGCCGGATTCATCGTCATTGAAGCCTGGTTCAGGGGCTACTGAAGGAGTCCTGGATTAGGGGGTCCTCGAACAGCCGGACTATATACTTTACCCGGACTGTTGGACTATGAAGATACAAGATTGAAGACTTCGTCCCATGTCCAGATGGGACTCTTCTTGGCGTGGAAGGAAAGCTTGGCAATTTGGATATGTAGATCTCCTCCCTTGTAACTGACTCTATGTAACCCTATCCCCCTCCGGTGTCTATATAAACTAGAGGGTTTTAGTCCGTAGGGCAACAACAATCATAATCATAGGCTAGCTTCTAGGGTTTAGCCTCTACAATCTCGTGGTAGGTCAACTCTTGTAATACTCATATCATCAAGATCAATCAAGCAGGAAGTAGGGTATTACCTCCATCGAGAGGGCCCGAACCTGGGTAAACATTGTGTCCCCCACCTCATGTTACCATCCGCCTTAGACGGATAGTTCGGGACCCCCTACCCGAGATCCGCCGGTTTTGACACCGACAGCTGCCCTCTCGGCAGCCTTGGTCTTCTTGGCTTCTGATGCAGAAGGAAGGTTGATATTTGTCATCTGTGATGACTTTGTAGGAGGAGCATAGGAAATTGGTTCAATTTCTTCAGGCGCAACTGATGCAGTTTACCTGGCATGTTCAGATTCCTCAGGCACAGTAGCAGATGCTTCAACTGGCCTGGCTTGTTCTTCACGCGCAACATTGGTGGTTGCCCTGGCAATTTCTTTAGAAGCTGGAATTTTTTCAGCATCCCTGGTGCTCTCATTTTCTTCAATAGCCTGATTGTCATCAGCTGTGCTTGCATGTTCTTCAGTAGGCTGAGCAGATGTCTCAGCCTGAGGAATTTCATGTTGCGATGAGGCTGCAACATTTGGAGTAAATTTCTTGGTTAGCTTAAAAAATCTGACTTTGGCTCCCAGCCAATCAGCATAGTATCTGTCAAATTCATCACTGAGTCCCTTGATTTCTGTTTGCAGATTCAGAAGTTCATCAGGAGATAGCGTCAGCACAATGTTCTTCAGAAAGCACTCTTTCTTGTACTGAGCTTTCTTAACTTTCCTCCACTGTTCAAACTTCCATTTTTCTTCATCAATAAAGGCCATCAATGTCGGATTTCGGGTTCCGGTAGACCCTTGAGGTTCGAACACTGGGGTGCGCGTGGAGATTTCGCCTCCTACCTACCTGTACCCCACCGCCTCGCTAAGATCTAAATTGTGGAAAGAACAACACAAGAGACACAGGGTTTATACTGGTTTGGGCCACCGTTGTGGTGTAATACCCTACTCCAGTTTGTGGCATGGTGGATTGCCTCTTGGGCTGATGATGATGAGCAATACAAGGTAGAATAACCTCGCGAGGGTCTGTTCTTGGCTGGGGCGATGAACTGCTAGGAGGAGTTCAATCACCCTTCTCTCTCTCTCTCTCTCTCTCTCTCTCTCTCTCTCTCTGATTGCCGATTCTCCGATTGCTTCCTGCTTGTCTCTACCCTGGGGGTGGCTAGTCCTATTTATAGGCAAAGGCCCTGGGCCTCTTCCAAAATATTGAGCGGGAAGGGCGCCAACAATTGGCCATTTTGAAGGGGAACATCTGGTACACTTATCCTGACTAAAGTTTGTCTTCGCCTGCCAAAGGCTCTGGTGGTGACGCTGGCTTGGGCTCCACAATGACTTCCTCCCTGTCGTTGGGCTGGTCTTGGTCTCGTTGCACCGAAACAGGTGCCTTTGCTTGATGCTCTCGCCTGCGCTTGCTCCCTTTGCACCAAAGAGGAAAGGAGGACACTGCGCGGGCTGGCGCCCGCCTGGCGCCCTTGGTCATCATGGCTTGCGTCATGGGCACCTTGTGAGGTACCCCGCCTTGATCTCTCCGCCTCCTCGCGAGCCAGCCTGATGAGGCCGTGCCTGAGGAAGCTCCGTGTCGTCCGCCCCGCGAGGCTTGGCCCCTCGCGAGGGTCTTGGGTCTGTGTTGATGAAGATGGGCCATGCTGGGCCCCCCTTTGAGCCACGCCGCGGGCCGCAGGCAGGCAAGTCTGAGGACCCCCGTTCCCAGAACGCCGACAGTAGCCCTCGGGCCCAAGGCGCGCCCGGACTTGGCCGTGCAGGGAGGCGAAAGGGCAAGGCCGAAGCGCCGCGGGCCCTAACAACCTGCGGCCTTGGGCCCCGCGTGGCGGTTGATTGGACGTGGGCGTCTCCGCTTCCCCACGACGCCTCGGCAACTGCGCGGATTGGATAAGTCCCTGCATGCAAAGCGGGTCATGATTACCTGCGATCATGGAGGTCGGCGGTGCTTCGGGGATGTTCTTCAAGGTCTTCGATGCGAACAGGCGCCGGCTGGAGTGCTGCCCCGGGAGAGGTGGTCGGGACCCTGCTACGGCGAGGACTGGGCCCGCCGACCGCTCCCTTGGCGGCTCAGGCGGTAGAGGCGTCGGAGGATCCAGCGACTCCGGTGAGCTCTTCGTGACTCCGGAGACGAGCGACGACAGCTACGAGCCCCCGAGCCGGCACCGCTCCTGGAGCAGGGTGGGCTCATCTGGCCATCGTCGACTCTGATCGGGATGGGGTTGGCACCGGTGCTTGACGGCCCACTGTTGATGATGGTGTCTTTTGCAGGGGCGCGTGCAGTTAGCGTCCTTTTAGGATCTGTTCCCTGCGAGGAATCAAAGACGCGCCCCGTGGGGGCTTGTAAGGTGCCTGTGATCCTGTTTGTTAATATAACCCTTGTCGTAGAATTATGCGAGTTGCTCATTCCGTCTTAGCTCAGTTCTCCCTTTCGAACCACACGGGGGCTTGGTGCTCTGCGCCAACAGGTCCCAGTCCCAAGGCGGCTTCAGCCGTCGCTGGTATGCCAGGTCGCGATGCCGTGGTCAAGGCCAGGAGGTGAGCGACCCGGGGTCCGGTAAGAGCCCCTGAGTCGTGATGCTCAGGAGGTCCCCTTTGGCGCCCAAGCAGTCGTCGTTCGGTGAGAAAGGATAGCGGCGTCGCTAACACGGGATTGCATTAGGTGCGAGGATGGTGCCACGGTAGCTGGTTCTTCCGGGTGGTGACCGCTCCCTGGTGTGTCGCCGGGTCCGTGCATCGTCAAGCGTGAGGTTGCTCGGCGAGGTCCTCGCGTGTCCCTCCCCTCTTGCCTTTGCTCCCCTTTCTGCTCTACGTCCTCGGGTCCCGGCCCTCGAGCGAGTCTCAGCCGTCGCTGGTATGCCAGGTCGCGATGCCGTGGACAAGGCCAGAGGGTGAGGGCTGGAGAGCCAGTAGGAGCACTGAGTCGCGATGCTCAGGCACCCCCCTTTAACGTGCAAGTGGTTCGCGCAGATGAGAGTGAAGGAGACACCGCAAGGGCCTCGCCTGACGCAGCTCCTTTAGGAGATCCTGTAGACTCATCATAGAAAGAACGAGGGGTTGCCATGACAATTGACAGTCAGCCATTGGTTGCTTCCAAGGGGCGATGAGGCACTGAAGGCTTGACGAGGTGGCGCCATCCAGGGCTGCCGCGGCCAGAGCTCAGCCATTCAGGTTTGTCGGCGTTGCAGGGACGGACCCATGCGCAAGCGTCGTGCCGTTTTGGGAGCAGCTCCATCAGTTGGCGTCAGTTGAGTGGGCAACTAGGTCAAACACATTAGCCGCGAAGGAGTGGATTCATTCAAATAGATGCTGGGAAGGCGGACGTCACCGGGTCAGGACCGAGCGACCTGGGGATGATGCAGCCCGAGGGGCTCCCCCAACAAGGTAAGCTAACAACATGAAATAAAAGGGATAGATGCCGCAGGGACGGACCCACGTGGCCTGGGAATAATGTAGCCCTGGGGGGGCTCCCAGCTGGAAATGAAACTTGAAAGATGTCACCTGATGATGTTGAGGACGAATGAGGATTGGTGTAGCAGACTCGGTGGGCTGCGGAAGCCGATCCTCACGAGCCCCCAGGCCCAGGGGCCTAGGGAGGCTCCGGAGCCGCTGGTGGCTTCTCGCGGACCATCTCCATCTCCGCCAAGGCTGCGGAACGCCTGGCCTCTTGAGCCTCCATGATGCCCCTCATGAGGCGCTGGTTCGCGGCAGCCGCGTTTGGCAAGCCATACGGCATGCGAACGTAGTTGTGGGGTGGACCTTCGCAGCGCCCCACTCGCGAGGGCCAGAGGCGCTCCAGAGAGGCGACTCGATTGAGCCCTGGTATGCCGATGCAGACGGGCAGCCCACCATCCTCGCCTGGATGGGGAGCCACAGCTGGTAGGCGGCGGCCGCCTTTCATGACTCTTGACTCCTGCACCTCCTGAATGGCCTTGCTGACGAACTCCTGAGGGTCTGGCCCTCCTTGCCTTACTCTTTCTTGAGGGAAACGTGCTTCGAAACACGCCTCCATGTGGTGCCCAAGCGCCTCCCTCGTGACCTTAGCTAGGTCGGTGGCCCTCCAGGGGAGAGCCCCCAAGCCCTGCCTGACGAGGGCGTCGGGCGCGCTTTCCTATGAGATGGAAGGAGGTTCCCGTGGGCAGGCGCGGGCCCCGAGGGGCCTGCCTCCTGAGGGACTGGGCCGGACGATGTCTTCTTTTTCTTGGGGTGGTCTCGGGAAGCCTCCTGCTTCCGTGATCCGGGTCTTCCAGTGATGCGGCCTGAAAGGCTCATTCCAGGGAACACACCGCGTCCTTCTCTTCACAGGGCACCGTGATGACTCCGCCACTTCCTGGCATCTTGAGGACGTTGTAGCCGTGGTGAGTTACGGCCAGGAACTTGGCCAGCGCTGGGTACCCGAGGATGGCGTTGTACGGCAAACGAATGTGAGCGACGTCGAAGTCGATGAGCTCGGTGCGGTAGTTGTTGCGTGTCCCGAAGGTGATAGGGAGGCGGACCTGCCCAATCGGGACCGTGGAGCCGTCGGTGACTCCGGAGAAAGGCTTGGTTGGCTGAAGCTGGTTGTAGGGCACTAGGAGATTGTTGAATGTTTCCACAGACAGGACGTTGAGCCCAGCCCCGCCATCGATGAGGGTCCTGGTGACCAGCACGTTGCTGATGATTGGGGAACAAAGCATCGGGAGGACTCCGGCTGTGGCCGCACACTTGAGCTGATCCGCTGAGCTGAACGTGATGGCGCATGCCGACCACCTGAGAGGGCGCGTGGCTTCGAGCTTGGGGAGGACTGCATTCACTTCGCGGGCGAATTGCTTGAATATGGGCTGAGAGGCTGGGGCTTGAGCCCCGCCCAGGATGCAGGCGATCGCGCGCGGCTCCTGGAAGCCCCCAGCCCCCTCGTCCTGATGGCGGTCCTCGTTTCTTCTTGGCTGCGGCGGCAGCGGAGGGAGGCCTGCGTTGCCTTGTGGGCGATCCTCGCGAGGCTGATCCCTCTAGTCTCCCTCGCAAGGTGGGTCTTGCCAGCGGTCCTTGCGAGGTCGATCGCGCCACCCTTGGCGCGGGCCGCGGTCTTCCCAGCGTCCTGCGTTCCTTCCTCCTCCTCGACCGTAGCCCCGGTCACCATGGTCGGGACGACGGCCGATCCTTCCTTCACACACGGCTCGGAGCTCTTAACATTCGTTGGTGTTGTGGGTGTGGAGGTCGTGGTACACACAGTACCGAATGCCCTTGGAAGATTCGGGCTGATCTCTGCCCCGCTTGGTGTCTGGCTTTGCCGCGAGCACGGAAACCCCCTTGCGCTTCACATCCATGGCCTTGGACTTCTTCTCTTCTGGGTCTGCGACAGGCGGCTCGAGGAGGGAGAGGCGCCCTTCCTCAGCCCTGGCGCACTTGGTCGCCAAGTTGAACAGCTCCAAGGAAGTACACAGGTCTTCATGCATCGCCAGCTCCTCCTTCATCTTGACGTCGCGCACACCGTCGGAGAAGGCTGAGATGATGGCCTCCTTGGTCACCTTGGGAATCTTGAGGCGTGTGTTGTTGAAGCGCTGGATGTACATTTGCAGGGTCTCTCCGGGTTGTTGCTTGATGCGGTGCATGTCGCTCACGGCGGGTGGCCGGTCATGAGTACCTTGGAAGTTGGCGATGAAGCGGGTGCACATCTCGTCCCAGGAGGGGATCATGCCTGGGGCTAGGTTCAGGAGCCAGGTGCGGGCCCCGTCCTTGAGCGCCATGGGAAAGCAGTTTGCCATGACCTTCTCGTCTCCGTTGGCAGCTTCGATGCCCAGCTCATAGAGCTGGAGGAACTTCGTAGGGTCGGCCATGCCGTCGTAACGAGAAGGCAGGTCTGGCTTGAACTTGCCGGGCCACGTGATGCTGCGTAGCTCGGTGGTGAAGGCACGGCATCCCGCCGTGGCCACGGGAGGCCTTGGGTGACGAAGAGCTTGGTCTTGCAGGTCCCCATGCGCTGCAGCTGGGAGCAGCGTGGGATCTTGACGCGCGGGAGCAGGAGCATAGTCGCGACGTGCTGGAGCAGGGAGCGCCCGGGCAGCTTCTTGCGGGCGAGGGACTTCTTGGCAGCTCCGCTCTTGCTGCGCTAGCACCTGACGGAGCGGGTTCCGCCCAGGGGCCACGCGCCTTGGAGCCAGGGAGCCTTCTTGAGGAGGAGGCGGCTGGGGCGCCCCCGGAGCTTCGTCGCCCGCGCAGGGTGGGGTGCCGTGCAGCGGAAAGGACGGCGCAGGAGAGCCGCCTGCGGCGCGGACGAGCTCGGCGACGCGGTCGAGCCATTCTTCGTAGACGTCGTCGACGGGACAGTAGCGCAGGAGCTCGTTTGCCGCGATGAGCGCAGCTCGAGCCTCCATCGGTGCGCGGAGCGCGCGGGACAAAGAACCAGGTGGGGTGAGCGAGGGAGTAGCGGTGCGGCCGTCTTGCCGCACGGAGGGATGCTAAGACAACGCTTGCTGCTCGCTCCCTGCCGGGTCGGTGGCGGCGTTGATGGCAGGTGACGGGGAACGGTGAGGACGCCCGCCGACAAGAGCCGTCTGGGCGACGCGGGATGCGAGAGCGGCTCGGCGCTCGGTGCGGGCCCGACGAGCGTCAGACATGGACGCGATGGTCGGAGGAGAACGGGGCGGTGGAAGATGAATTCCTGCGCACCCCTACCTGGCGCGCCAAATGTCGGATTTCGGGTTCCGGCAGACCCTTGAGGTTCGAACACTGGGGTGTGCACGGAGATTTCGCCTCCTACCTACCTGTACCCCACCGCCTCGCTAAGATCTAATCTGTGGAAAGAACAACACAAGAGACACAAGGTTTATACTAGTTCGGGCCACCGTTGTGGTGTAATACCCTACTCCGGTTTGTGGCGTGGTGGATTGCCTCTTGGGCTGATGATGATGAGCAATACAAGGAAGAACAGCCTCGCGAGGGTCTGTTCTTGGCTAGGGCGATGAACTGCTAGGAGGAGTTTAGTCACCCTTATCTCTCTCTCTCTCTCTCTGTGTGTGTGTGTGTCTCTCTCTCTCTCTCTCTCTGATTGCCAATTCTCCGATCGCTTCCTGCTTGTCTCTACCCTGGGGGTGGCTAGTCCTATTTATAGGCAAAGGCCCTGGGCCTCTTCCCAAATATTGAGCGGGAAGGGCGCCAACAATTGGCCATTTTGAAGGGGAACATCTGGTACACTTATCCTGACTAAAGTTGGTCTTCGCCAGCCAAAGGCTCTGGTGGTGATGCTGGCTTGGGCTCCACAATGACTTCCTCCCTGTCGTTGGGCTGGTCTTGGTCTCGTTGCACCGAAATGGGTGCCTTTGCTTGATGCTCTCACCTGCGCTTGCTCCCTTAGCACCAAAGAGGAAAGGAGGACACTGCGCGGGCTGGCGCCCGCCTGGCGCCCTTGGTCGTCATGGCTTGTGTCACGGGCACCTCGTGAGGTACCCCGCCTTGATCTCTCCGCCTCCTCGCGAGCCAGCCTGATGAGGCCGTGCTTGAGGAAGCTCCGTGTCGTCCGCCCCGCGAGGCTTGGCCCCTCGCGAGGGTCTTGGGCCTGTGCTGATGAAGATGGGCCGTGCTGGGGCCCCTTTGAGCCACGCCGCGGGCCGCAGGCAGGCAAGTCTGGGGACCCCCGTTCCCAGAACACCGACAGTCAACACATGACTTTGGCTAGGATTGAGGTTCAGCTCAGGAAAAGGACTATTGGGGTCCTTGTGCCATAGGTCGATGAAGTCTAGGATCAACTTTGAATCAAGCATGAGTGGCACATTGATGCCTTTGGCTCTAGCGGCCCTTTGCTGTCTATATCTGATGATTTCAGCTAGTTCTTCATCATCAACTTCATCTTCACTAGACGGTACTTGAAAAGCAACCTGCTTCTTGTGAGGACTTGGTCTAGTGCCTCGTCTAGCAGTGGCCTTTTTCTTCAGTAAGGTTGGACCGGTTGAGGACTGAGGAGGAGTTGAAGAACTTGCAGAAGCTCCTGAAGCAATAGATATTCCAGTGGTCCTTTGGCAAGAGGCAAGATGCGCAGGTGTCGAGGACTTTGCAGCAGTTGCTGAGGATTTTGTAGTGGGGACCGGAGATTCTTTTGAGGAAGTAGCTTGAGGAACAGGCCATGAGGGCATAGAAGAGCTTGGCCGTGAGGGCATAGGAGCTGAGGAACCTGGCTTGTGAGCAGGCTTCTTTGGCATGGCCTTCTTAGGCTTGCTAGCTCAGTAGCAGCAGCAGAATCAACATTGAATTTCTTCATTGCTTCTTTGGCCATTTTGGCCAACTTAGCTTGCCGCTTCCCATTCTTTTGGAAAATGCTCACCACTCTTGATGTTAGCAGGATCAGCTTCTTGGCCTGGTGCCAACGGAGGTCTTGGGCATGGAGGGCGTATGACTAATTTCTTCATGTACTTCAGAGTCACATATATGTACTCCCTCCATTCTCGTGCCCATCTCCTCTCTATCCTCTGAATGCGCACTTTGCGCTCATTCTTCGTCTCCTTGCCATGAGTTGCTTCATCAGGAGTACAGTACCCTGCATAGGTGTCATCAGGGATCTCGAAAGCAGTATTCACTTCTAGTCTCTTTCCTCCCTTCTGAGGCCTTTTCCCATCAGCCATTTTCTTCACTTGAGGATTTTTAACAATCGAGTTTTCTGACAAGGTATGCAATTTTTCTTCAAGGAACGCTGCAAATGACTTAAGTTGATGAGAACCTAGAGATTCAGCAGCGGACATGTGTACCTGTGAACAGAATATAGGTGCGAAGAATTTGGAGAGGTCATACGTGTTCTCAGAAGTTTTTCAAAAGAAACAAGTTTGAGGAATTTGACCAGGGGTGTCTTGAGGAATTTCACTAAGCGTTCTTTGACTTAGGTTCCAGAGTTGTATAGAATGAAAATCCACACAATTGATAAATCTTGAAGAAAAACATGGCTTAGAGAAACAAATCAAGAACAGATGCAGGTGTGGTGATTAAGAGTGTGGAAGTTGAAGAATAAACACCATTTGAAGATTTAGTGGAAATCATCAGAATCAACAAGGGCAGTAATAATAAGATTTTATTTAAACTTGACGAAGAACACGACGAACTGAGAGAAGAAGTTGAGAAGCTCGTCCGTTCAGATCTTCAACGCACTAACATGGCGATGGAAGACAGCTACGGTGCCGGCGGAGTGAAGATTTTCGCGGCGGACCGAGTATGACGGCGACGAGGTCGAGGCAATGAAGCTCTTCCTCACTGGCGACGATGGAGAGTAGTGATGGCGCTAGGCCAGAGAGCTCGAGCGTGGGGAGTGAGATCGAGCAGAGTAAATGAGGTCTGAGGAGGGCGAGGGGTATTTATAGCCGAGGTGAAAAACCGCTCGTCTGAGGAAAATGGACGAATGTGCCCCTGACCCTTCTCATCCTAGCAACATGTGTCACCCACGTACTATGAAGTGGAGATCATGTTAGATCATGGGTGAATAGAATAATCTCATTGTGGGATGTGGAATGGTTTGAGCGGCAAAAGCCGAAAATTCAGATAAGAATATTTTAAAGTTTCGTTCGCAAATTCTTTAGCTGACAAGGACACAGTGAATATTTTAAATAACTTCCAAATAGAACGCACATGAAGAATTAGGGAACAGACTGGGTTGAGTTTAGCATAGAGGGGGACGGGTCCGATCACATTCACTTAGGCAAAAAGTCAACTTGAAGAATTAGCAATAAGTGAATGCTGTAGAGGACTGAAAAACTCAAATATATATATAGTCAATGAAGAACACCGTCGGAAAGAGTGAAGACTTTGCAAAGTTGAAGAATTTGAACAACTATGGAATTTCAAAGCTGAAGAAAAACTCAAATTGAAGATTTTCAACTTTTGTTGGTGGCGTGACCCATCGTATAAGAATGATGATTTCAGACACCGCGTACAATTGTCGTAGGGCTCTGAGAATCAAATTCTTCATTAATTTCTTCACACTTAGAGGGTTAGTCATGATTGATTGAAGAAAAATGTTACTTCGTGTGTTGCACATCTAAGTCATCAATTTTGCATAAGTGTTAGGATGTGTCTCCTTTTCAAAGAACATTAGAAGATCCTAAGATATTTAGCTCACACCGCAAGTTGCTAAATCTCTTCTCATCCAAGGGCTTTATGAAGATAACGGCCAGCTGTTCTTCAGTCTTCACGTGCTCAATAGATATGTCTCCCTTCAACACATGATCTCAAAGAAAATGATGACGCATCTGGATGTGCTTAGTCTTCGAGTGCTAAACTTGGTTATGAGCAATCTTGAGGACACTCTCATTGTCATAGAAGAGAGGCACATTCTTCACATTGATGCCATAGTCCTTGAGGGTTTTCTTCATCCATAGCAACTGAGCACAACATGAACTAGGAGCAATGTACTCAGCTTTAGCAGTAGAGAGTGATACGCAGTTCTGCTTCTTCCAGGACCAATATACCAAGGATCTAAAGGAAATATGCCCTAGAGGAAAGTTATTATTTATTTCCTTATATCATGATAAATGTTTATTATTCATGCTAGAATTGTATTAACCGGAAACATAATACATGTGTGAATACATAGACAAACAGAGTGTCACTAGTATGCCTCTACTTGACTAGCTTGTTGATCAAAGATGGTTAAGTTTCCTAGCCATAGACATGAGTTGTCATTTGATTAACGGGATCACATCATTAGGAGAATGATGTGATTGACATGACCCATTCCATTAGCTTAGCACACGATCGTTTAGTATGATGCTATTGTTTTCTTCATGACTTATACATGTTCCTATGACTATGAGATTATGCAACTCCCGTTTATCGGAGGAACACTTTATGTGCTACCAAACATCACAACGTAACTGGGTGATTATAAAGGTGCTCTACAGGTGTCTCCAAAGGTACTTGTTGGGTTGGCGTATTTCGAGATTAGGATTTGTCAATCTGATTGTCAGAGAGGTATCTCTGGGCCCTCTCGGTAATGCACATCACTTAAAGCCTTGCAAGCATTGCAACTAATGAGTTAGTTGCGCGATGATGTATTAAGGAATGAGTAAAGAGACTTGCCGGTAACGAGATTGAACTAGGCATTGAGATACCGACGATCGAATCTCGGGCAAGTAACATACCGATGACAAAGGGAGCAACGTATGTTGTTATGCGATTTGACCGATAAAGATCTTCGTAGAATATGTAGGAGCCAGTATGAGCATCCAGGTTCCGCTATTGGTAATTGACCAGCGACGTGTCTCGGTCATGTCTACATAGTTCTCGAACCCGTAGGGTCCGCACGCTTAACGTTATGATGACAGTTTTATTATGAGTTTATATGTTTTGATGTACCGAAGGTTGTTTGGAGTCCCGGATGTGATCACGGACATGACGAGGAGTCTTGAAATGGTCTTGACATGAAGATTGATATATTGGACGACTATATTCGGAGACCGGAAGTGTTCTGGAGAAGTTTCGGATTAAATCGGAGTGCCGGAGGGTTATCCGTAACCCCGGGGGAACTAATGGGCCGCAATGGGCCTTAGTGGAGAGAGAGAGGGGCGGCCAGGGCTGGCCGCGCGCACCCTCCCCCTCTGGTCCGAATTGGACTAGGAGAGGGGGGGGCGCCCCCCTTTCCTTCTCCCTCTCCCTCTCCTTCCTTCCCCCTCTCCGTCTCCTTCCTTCCCCCTCTCCGTCTCCTTCCTTCCCCCTCTCTCCCTTTAGGTGGAAACCTACTAGGACTTGGAGTCCTAGTAGGATTCCCCTCTTGGGGGCGCGCCATAGAGGGCCGGCCGGCCTCCCCCTTGCTCCTTTATATACGGGGGTAGGGGGCCACCCCAAAGACACAACAATTGATCTGTTTGATCTTTTAGCCGTGTGCGGTGCCCCCCTCCACCAGAGTCCACCTTGATAATACTGTAGCGGTGCTTAGGCGAAGCCCTGCGTCGGTAGAACATCAACATCTCACCACGCCATCGTGCTGACGAAACTCTCCCTCAACACTCGGTTGGATTGGAGTTCGAGGGACGTCATCGGGTTGAACGTGTGCTGAACTCGGAGGTGCCATATGTTTGGTACTTGATCGGTCGGATCGTGAAGACGTACGACTACATCAACCGCGTTGTGCTAACGCTTCCACTTTCGGTCTACGAGGGTACTTAGACAACACTCTCCCCTCTCGTTGCTATGCATCACCATGATCTTGCATGTGCGTAGGAATTTTTTTGAAATTACTACGTTCCCCAACAGTGGCATCCGAGCCAGGTTTTATGCGTAGATGTCATATGCACGAGTAGAACCCAAGTGAGTTGTGGGCGATACAAGTCATACTGCTTACCAGCATGTCATACTTTGTTTCGGCGGTATTGTTGGATGTGTTAGGGAACGCAGTAAATTCAAAATTTTTCCTACGCACACGCAAGATCATGGTGATGCATAGCAACGAGAGGGGAGAGTGTTTGTCTACGTACCCTCGTAGACCGAAGCGGAAGCGTTGACACAACGTAGAGGAAGTAGTCGTACGTAGAGGAAGTAGTCGTACGTTCTCCTCGCGATCCAACCGATCTAAGCACCGAAAGTACGGCACCTCCGAGTTCTGCACACGTTCAGCTCGATGACGATCCCCGGGCTCCGATCCAGCAAAGCGTCGGGGAAGAGTTCCGTCAGCACGACGGCGTGGTGACGATCTTGATGTGTTACCGACGCAGGGCTTCGCCTAAGCACTGCAACAATATGATCGAGGTGGAATTTGGTGGAAGGGGGCACCGCACACGGCTAAGGAACGATCCGTAGATCAACTTGTGTGTCTATGGGGTGCCCCCTGCCCCTGTATATAAAGGATGGAGGAGGAGGAGGCCGGCCAAGGCAAAAGGTGCGGCCAGGGTGTGGAGTCCTACTAGGACTCCAAGTCCTAGTAGGAGTCCACCAAAAGGGGAGGAAGGGAGAAGGAATAGGAGGAGTAGGAAAGGTGGCCGGCCCCCTTTTCCCTAGTCCAATTCGGACCAAAGGGGAGGGGGGGCGCAGCAGCCTTTTCCTCTTCCCACTAAAGCCCATCAAGGCCCATTACTTCTCCCGTAATCCCGTAACTTCCCGGTACTCCCGAAAATACCCGAATCACTCAGAACCCTTCCGATGTCCGAATATAGTCGTCCAATATATCGATCTTTACGTCTCGACCATTTCGAGACTCCTCGTCATGTCCCCGATCTCATCCGGGACTCCGAACTCCTTCGGTACATCAAAACTCATAAACTCATAATATAACTGTCATCGAAACCTTAAGCGTGCGGACCCTACGGGTTCGAGAACAATGTAGACATGACCGAGACATGTCTCCAGTCAATAACCAATAGCGGGACCTGGATGCCCATATTGGCTCCTACATATTCTACGAAGATCTTTATCGGTCAGACCGCATAACAACATACGTTTGTTCCCTTTGTCATCGGTATGTTACTTGCCCGAGATTCGATCGTCGGTATCCAATACCTAGTTCAATCTCGTTACCGGCAAGTCTCTTTTCTCGTTCCGTAATACATCATCTCGCAACTAACTCATTGGTTGCAATGCTTGCAAGGCTTATGTGATGTGTATTACCGAGAAGGCCCTGAGATACCTCTCCGACAATTGGAGTGACAAATCCTAATCTCGAAATACGCCAACCCAACATGTACCTTCGGAGACACCTGTAGAGCACCTTTATAATCACCCAGTTACGTTGTGACGTTTGGTAGCACACAAAGTGTTCCTACGGTAAACGGGAGTTGCATAATCTCATAGTTAAAGGAACATGTATAAGTCATGGATAAAAGCAATAGCAACATACTAAACGATCGGGTGCTATGCTAATGGAATGGGTCATGTCAATCAGATCATTCAACTAATGATGTGATCTCGTTAATCAAATAACAACTCTTTGTTCATGGCTAGGAAACATAACCATCTTTGATTAATGAGCTAGTCAAGTAGAGGCATACTAGTGACACTCTGTTTGTCTATGTATTCACACATGTATTATGTTTCCAGTTAATACAATTCTAGCATGAATAATAAACATTTATCATGATATAAGGAAATAAATAATAACTTTATTATTACCTCTAGGGCATATTTCCTTCAGTCTCCCACTTGCACTAGAGTCAATAATCTAGTTCACATCGCCATGTGATTTATCAGCAATTGTTCACATCGATATGTGACCAACACCCAAAGGGTTTACTAGATTCAGTAATCTAGTTCACATTGCTATGTGATTAACACCCAAAGAGTACTGTAGTGTGACTTGTGAGAGAAGTTTAGTCAACGGGTCTGCAACATTCAGATCCGTTATGTATTTTGCAATTTTCTATGTCTACAATGCTCTGCATGGAGCTACTTTAGCTAATTGCTCCCACTTTCAATATGTATCTAGATTGAGACTTACAGTCATCCAGATTAGTGTCAAAGCTTGCATCGACGTAACCTTTTACGACGAACCCTTTTTGTCACCTCCATAATCGAGAAACATATCCTTATTCCACTAAGGATAATTTTGACCGCCGTCCAGTGATCTACTCCTAGATCACTATTGTACTCCCGTGCCAATCTCAGGGTAGGGTATACAATAGGTCTGGTATACAGCATGGCATACTTTATAGAACCTATGGCTGAGGCATAGGGAATGACTTTCATTCTCTTTCTATCTTCTGCCGTGGTCGGGCTTTGAGTCTTTCACACCTTGTAATACAGGCAAGAACTCTTTCTTTGACTGTTCCATTTTGAACTACTTCAAAAATCTTTTCAAGGTATGTATTTATTGAAAAACTTTATCAAGCGTCTTGATCTATCTCTTATAGATCTTGATGCTCAATATGTAAGCAGCTTCACCGAGGTCCTTCTTCGAAAAACTCCTTTCAAATACTCCTTTATGCTTTACAGAATAATTCTACATTATTTCCGATCAATAATATGTCATTTACATATACTTATCAGAAATGCTGTAGTGCTCCCACTCACTTTCTTGTAAATACAGGCTTCACCGCAAGTCTGTATAAAACTATATGCTTTGATCAACTTATCAAAGCGTATATTCCAACTCCGAGATGCTTGCACCAGTCCATAGATGGATCGCTGGAGCTTGCATATTTTGTTAACACCTTTAGGATCGACAAAACCTTCTAGTTGCATCGTATACAACTCTTATTTAATAAATCCATTAAGGAATGTAGTTTTGTTTATCCATTTGCCGGATTTCATAAAATGCGGCAATTGCTAACATGATTCGGACAGACTTAAGCATAGATACGAGTGAGAAACTCTCATCGTAGTCAACACCTTGAACTTGTCGAAAAACCTTTTGCGACAATTCTAGCTTTGTAGATAGTAACACTACTATCAGTGTCCGTCTTCCTCTTCAGGATCCATTTATTTTCTTTGGCTTGCCGATCATCGGGCAAATCCATCAAAGTCCATACTTTGTTCTCATACATGGATCATATCTCAGATTTCATGGCCTCTAACCATTTTGCGGAATCTGGGCTCATCATCGCTTCCTCATAGTTCGCAAGTTCGTCATGGTCTAGTAACATGACTTCCAGAACAGGATTACCGTACCACTCTGGTGCGGATCTCACTCTGGTTTACTTACGAGATTCGGTAGTAACTTGATCTTGAAGTTACATGATCATCATCATTAGCTTCCTCACTAATTGGTGTAGTAGTCACAGGAACAGTTTTCTGTGATGAACTACTTTCCAATAAGGGAGAAGGTACAATTACCTTATCAAGTTCTACTTTCCTCCCACTCACTTCTTTCGAAAGAAACTCTTTCTCTAGAAAGTTTCCGAACTTAGCAACAAAAGTCTTGCCTTCGGATCTGTGATAGAAGGTGTATCCAACAGTTTCCTTTGGATATCCTATGAAGACACATTTCTCCGATTTGGGTTCGAGCTTATCAGGTTGAAGCTTTTTCACATAAGCATCGCAGCCCCAAACTTTAAGAAACGACAGCTTAGATTTATTGCTAAACCATAGTTCATACGGTGTCGTCTCAACGGATTTAGATGGTGCCCTATTTAATGTGAATGCAGCTGTCTCTAATGCATAATCCCAAAAACGATAGTGGTAGATCGGTAAGATACATCATAGATTGTACTATATCTAATAAAGTACGGTTATGACGTTCGGACGCACCATTATGCTGTGGTGTTCCAGGTGGCATGAGTTTGTGAAACTATTCCACATTGTTTTAATTGAATACCAAACTCGTAACTCAAATATTCGTCTCTGCGATCAGATCGTAGAAACTTTATTTTCTTGTCACGATGATTTTCCACTTCACTCTGAAATTCTTTGAACTTTTCAAACGTTTCAGACTTATGTTTCATTAAGTCGATATACCCATATCTGCTTAAATCATCTATGAAGCTCTGAAAATAATGATACTTGTCGCGAGCCTTAATATTCATCGGACCACATACATCAGTATGTATGATTTCCAACAAATCTGTTGCTTGCTCCATTGTTCCGGAGAACGGCGTTTTAGTCATCTTGCCCAAGAGGCATGGTTCGCAAGCATCAAGTGATTCATAATCAAGTGATTCCAAAATCCCATCAGCATGGAGTTTCTTCATGCGCTTTACACCAATATGACCTAAACGGCAGTGCCACAAATAGGTTGCACTATCATTATTAACTTCGCATCTTTTGGTTTCAATATTATGAATATGTGTATCACTACGATCGAGATCCAATGAACTGTTTTCATTGGTGTGTATTACCATAGAAGGTTTTTATTCATGTAAACGGAACAACAATTATTCTCTAATTTACATGAATAACCGTTTTGCAATTAACATGATCAAATCATATTCATGCTCAACGCAAACACCAAATAACACTTATTTAGTTTCAACACTAATCCCGAAAGTATAGGGAGTGTGTGATGATGATCATATCAATCTTGGAACCACTTCCAACACACATCGTCACCTTGCCCTTTAACTAGTCTTTGTTCATTCTGCAACTCCCGTTTCGAGTTACTAAATTTTAGCAACTTGAACTAGTACCAAATACTGAGGGGTTGCTATGAACACTAGTAAAGTACACATCAATAACATGTATATCAAATATACTTATGTTCACTTTGCCATCCTTCTTATCCGCCAATCACTTGGGGTAGTTCCGCTTCCAGTGACCAGTCCCTTTGCAGTAGAAGCACTTAGTCTCAGGCTTAGGACTAGACTTGGGCTTTTTCACTTGAGCAGCAACTTGCTTGCCGTTCTTCTTGAAGTTCCCCTTCTTTCCTTTTGCCCTTTTCTTGAAACTAGTGATCTTGTCAATCATCAACACTTGATGTTTTTCTTTGATTTCTACCTTCGCCGATTTTAACATCGCGAAGAGCTTGGGAATATTTTCCGTTATCCCTTGCATATTATAGTTCATCACGAAGTTCTACTAACTTGGTGATGGTGACTAGAGAATTCTGTCAATCACTATCTTATCTGGAAGATTAACTCCCACTTGATTCAAGCGATTGTAGTACCCAGACAATCTGAGCACATGCTCACTAGTTGAGCGATTCTCCTCCATCTTTTAGCTATAGAACTTGTTGGAGACTTCATATCTCTCAACTCGGGTATTTGCTTGAAATATTAACTTCAACTCCTGGAACATCTCATATGGTCCATGACGTTCAAAACGTCTTTGAAGTCCCGATTCTAAGCAGTTAAGCATGGTGCACTAAACTATTAAGTAGTCATCACATTGAGCTAGCATAACGTTCATAACGCCTGCATCTGCTCCTGCAATAGGTCCGTCACCTAGCGGTGCATCAAGGACATAATTCTTCTGTGCAGCAATGAGGATAAACCTCAGATCACGGATCCAATCCGCATCATTGCTACTAACATTTTTCAACACAATTTTCTCTAGGAACATATCAAAATAAACACAGGGAAGCAACAATGCGAGCTATTGATCTACAACATAGATATGCTAATACTACCAGGACTAAGTTCATGATAAATTAAAGTTCAATTAATCATATTACTTAAGAACTCCCACTTAGATAGACATCTCTCTAATCCTCTAAGTGATCACGTGATCCAAATCAACTAAACCATGTCCGATCATCACGTGAGATGGAGTAGTTTCAATGGTGAACATCATTATGTTGATCATATCTACTATATGATTCACGCTCGACCTTTCGGTCTCTGTGTTCCGAGGCCATATCTGTATATGCTAGGCTCGTCAAGTTAAACCTGAGTATTCCGCATGTGCAACTGTTTTGCACCCGTTGTATTTGAACGTAGAGCCTATCACACCCGATCATCACGTGGTGTCTCAGCACGAAGAACTTTCGCAACGGTGCATACTCAGGGAGAACACTTCTTGATAATTTAGTGAGAGATCATCTTATAATGCTACCGTCAATCAAAGCAAGATAAGATGCATAAAAAGGATAAACATCACATGCAATCAATATAAGTGATATGATATGGCCATCATCATCTTGTGCTTGTGATCTCCATCTTCGAAGCACCGTCATGATCACCATCGTCACCGGCGCGACACCTTGATCTTCATCGCAGCATCGTTGTCGTGTCGCTAATCTTATGCTTCTACGACTATCACTACCGTTTAGCAATAAAGTAAAGCATTACATCGCGATTGCATTGCATACAATAAAGCGACAACCATATGGCTCCTGCCAGTTGCCGATAACTCGGTTACAAAACATGATCATCTCATACAATAAAATTTAGCATCACGTCTTGACCATATCACATCACAACATGCCCTGCAAAAACAAGTTAGACGTTCTCTACTTTGTTGTTGCAAGTTTTACGTGGCTGCTACGGGCTTTAAGCAAGAACTCATCTTACCTACGCATCAAAACCACAACGATAGTTTGCCAAATAGACTCCGTTTTAACCTTCTCAAGGACCGGGCGTAGCCACACTCGGTTCAACTAAAGTTGGAGAGACAGTCTTCCGCAAGCCATCTCTGTGCAAAGCACGTCGAGGGAACCGGTCTCGCGTAAGCGTACGCGTAAGGTTGGTCCGGATCGTCTCATCCAACAATACCGCTGAACCAAAGTATGACATGCTGGTAGGCAGTATGACTTGTATCGTCCACAACTCACTTGTGTTCTACTCGTGCAAATAACATCAACCATAAAACCTAGGCTCGGATGCCACTGTTAGGGAACGCAGTAAATTCAAAATTTTTCCTACGCACACGCAAGATCATGGTGATGCATAGCAACGAGAGGGGAGAGTGTTTGTCTACGTACCCTCGTAGACCGAAGCGGAAGCGTTGACACAACGTAGAGGAAGTAGTCGTACGTAGAGGAAGTAGTCGTACGTTCTCCTCGCGATCCAACCGATCTAAGCACCGAAAGTACGGCACCTCCGAGTTCTGCACACGTTCAGCTCGATGACGATCCCCGGGCTCCGATCCAGCAAAGCGTCGGGGAAGAGTTCCGTCAGCACGACGGCGTGGTGACGATCTTGATGTGTTACCGACGCAGGGCTTCGCCTAAGCACTGCAACAATATGATCGAGGTGGAATTTGGTGGAAGGGGGCACCGCACACGGCTAAGGAACGATCCGTAGATCAACTTGTGTGTCTATGGGGTGCCCCCTGCCCCTGTATATAAAGGATGGAGGAGGAGGAGGCCGGCCAAGGCAAAAGGTGCGGCCAGGGTGTGGAGTCCTACTAGGACTCCAAGTCCTAGTAGGAGTCCACCAAAAGGGGAGGAAGGGAGAAGGAATAGGAGGAGTAGGAAAGGTGGCCGGCCCCCTTTTCCCTAGTCCAATTCGGACCAAAGGGGAGGGGGGGCGCAGCAGCCTTTTCCTCTTCCCACTAAAGCCCATCAAGGCCCATTACTTCTCCCGTAATCCCGTAACTTCCCGGTACTCCCGAAAATACCCGAATCACTCAGAACCCTTCCGATGTCCGAATATAGTCGTCCAATATATCGATCTTTACGTCTCGACCATTTCGAGACTCCTCGTCATGTCCCCGATCTCATCCGGGACTCCGAACTCCTTCGGTACATCAAAACTCATAAACTCATAATATAACTGTCATCGAAACCTTAAGCGTGCGGACCCTACGGGTTCGAGAACAATGTAGACATGACCGAGACATGTCTCCAGTCAATAACCAATAGCGGGACCTGGATGCCCATATTGGCTCCTACATATTCTACGAAGATCTTTATCGGTCAGACCGCATAACAACATACGTTTGTTCCCTTTGTCATCGGTATGTTACTTGCCCGAGATTCGATCGTCGGTATCCAATACCTAGTTCAATCTCGTTACCGGCAAGTCTCTTTTCTCGTTCCGTAATACATCATCTCGCAACTAACTCATTGGTTGCAATGCTTGCAAGGCTTATGTGATGTGTATTACCGAGAAGGCCCTGAGATACCTCTCCGACAATTGGAGTGACAAATCCTAATCTCGAAATACGCCAACCCAACATGTACCTTCGGAGACACCTGTAGAGCACCTTTATAATCACCCAGTTACGTTGTGACGTTTGGTAGCACACAAAGTGTTCCTACGGTAAACGGGAGTTGCATAATCTCATAGTTAAAGGAACATGTATAAGTCATGGATAAAAGCAATAGCAACATACTAAACGATCGGGTGCTATGCTAATGGAATGGGTCATGTCAATCAGATCATTCAACTAATGATGTGATCTCGTTAATCAAATAACAACTCTTTGTTCATGGCTAGGAAACATAACCATCTTTGATTAATGAGCTAGTCAAGTAGAGGCATACTAGTGACACTCTGTTTGTCTATGTATTCACACATGTATTATGTTTCCAGTTAATACAATTCTAGCATGAATAATAAACATTTATCATGATATAAGGAAATAAATAATAACTTTATTATTGCCTCTAGGGCATATTTCCTTCAGGATGAAGCGGCCCGGACCGACATTACACGTACGCTTACCGAGACTGGTTCTACCGATGTGCTTTGCACACAGGTGGCTGGCGGTTGTCAGTTTCTCCAACATTAGTTGAACCGAGTGTGGCCACGCCCGGTCCTTGCGAAGGTTAAAATAGGACCAACTTGACAAACTATCATTGTGGTTTTGATGCGTAGGTAAGAATGGTTCTTGCTAAGCCCAGTAGCAGCCACGTAAAACTTGCAACAACAAAGTAGAGGACGTCTAACTTGTTTTTGCAGGGCATGTTGTGATGTGATATGGTCAAGACATGATGCTAAATTCTATTGTATGAGATGATCATGTTTTCTAATCGAGTTATCAGCAACTAGCAGGAGCCATATGGTTGTCGCTTTATTTAATGCAATGCAATCGCCCTGTAATGCTTTACTTTATCACCAAGCGGTAGCGATAGTCGTAGAAGCATAAGATTGGCGAGACGACGACGATACTATGATGATGATCAAGGTGTCACGCTGGTGACGATGGTGATCATGACGGTGGTTCGGAGATGGAGATCACAAGCACAAGATGATGATGGCCATATCATATCACTTATATTGATTGCATGTGATGTTTATCTTTCATGCATCTTATCTTGCTTTGATTGATGGTAGCATTATAAGATGATCCCTCACTAAATTACCAAAGTATAAGTGTTCTCCCTGAGTATGCACCGTTGCGAAAGTTCTTCGTGCTGAGACACCATGTGATGATCGGGTGTGATAGGCTCTACATTCAAATACAACGGGTGCAAAACAGTTGCACACGCGGAATACTTAGGTTAAACTTGACGAGCCTAGCATATAACAGATATGGCCTCGGAACACGGAGACCAAAAGGTCGAGCGTAAATCATATAGTAGATATGATCAACATAGTGATGTTCACCATTGAAACTACTCCATCTCACGTGATGATCGGACATGGTTTAGTTGATTTGGATCACGTGATCACTTAGAAGATTAGAGGGATGTCTATATAAGTGGGAGTTCTTAAGTAATATGATTAATTCAACTTAAATTCATCATGAACTTAGTACCTGATAGTATCTTGCTTGTCTATGTTGATTGTAGATAGATGGCCCGTGTTGTTGTTCCGTTGAATTTTAATGCGTTCCTTGAGAAAGCAAAGTTGAAAGATGATGGTAGCAATTACACGGACTGGGTCCGTAACTTGAGGATTATCCTCATTGTTGCACAGAAGAATTACGTCCTGGAAGCACCGCTGGGTGCCAGGCCTGCTGCTGGAGCAACACCAGATGTTATGAACGTGTGGCAGAGCAAAGCTGATGACTACTCAAAGTTCAGCGTGCCACGCTTTACGGCTTAGAACCGGGACTTCAACGATGTTTTGAACGTCATGGAGCATATGAGATGTTCCAGGAGTTGAAGTTAATATTTCAAGCAAATGCCCGGATTGAGAGATATGAAGTCTCCAATAAGTTCTATAGCTGCAAGATGGAGGAGAATAGTTCTGTCAGTGAGCATATACTCAAAATGTCTGGGTATAATAATCACTTGATTCAACTGGGAGTTAATCTTCCGGATGATAGCGTCATTGACAGAATTCGCCAATCACTACCACCAAGCTACAAGAGCTTCGTGATGAACTATAATATGCAAGGGATGGATAAGACGATTCTCGAGCTCTTCGCTATGCTAAAAGTTGCGGAGGTAGAAATCAAGAAGGAGCATCAAGTGTTGATGGTCAATAAGACCAACAGTTTCAAGAAAAAGGGCAAAGGTAAGAAGAAGGGGAACTTCAAGAAGAACAACAAGCAAGTTGCTGCTCAGGAGAAGAAACCCAAGTCTGGACCTAAGCCTGAGACAGAGTGCTTCTACTGCAAGCAGACTGGTCACTGGAAGCGGAACAGCCCCAAGTATTTGGCGGGTAAGAAGGATGGCAAGGTGAACAAAGGTATATATGATATACATGTTATTGATGTGTACCTTACTAATGCTCGCAATAGCACCTGGGTATTTGATACTGGTTCTATTGCTAATATTTGCAACTCGAAACAGGGGCTACGGATTAAGCGAAGATTGGCTAAGGACGAGGTGACGATGCGCGTGGGAAATGGTTCCAAAGTCGATGTGATCGCGGTCGGCACGCTACCTCTACATCTACCTTCGGGATTAGTATTAGACCTAAATAATTGTTATTTGGTGCCAGCGTTGAGCATGGACATTATATCTGGATCTTGTTTGATGCGAGACGGTTATTCATTTAAATCAGAAAATAATGGTTATTCTATTTATATGAGTAATATCTTTTATGGTCATGCACCCTTAAAGAGTGGTCTAATTTTGATGAATCTCGATAGTAGTGATACACATATTCATAATATTGAAGGCAAAAGATGCAGAGTTGACAATGAAAGTGCAACTTATTTGTGGCACTGCCGTTTAGGTCATATCGGTGTAAAGCGCATGAAGAAACTCCATACTGATGGACTTTTGGAGCCACTTGATTATGAATCACTTGGTACTTGCGAACCGTGCCTCATGGGCAAGACGACTAAAACACCGTTCTCCGGTACTATGGAGAGAGCAACAGATTTGTTGGAAATCATACATACAGATGTATGTGGTCCGATGAATGTTGAGGCTCATGGCGGATATTGTTATTTTCTCACCTTCACAGATGATTTAAGCAGCTAGGGTATATCTACTTGATGAAGCATAAGTATGAAACATTTGAAAAGTTCAAAGAATTTTAGAGTGAAGTTGAAAATCATCGTAACAAGAAAATAAAGTTTCTACGATCTGATCATGGAGGAGAATATTTGAGTTACGAGTTTGGTCTCCATTTGAAACAATGCAGAATAGTTTCGCAACTCACGCCACCCGGAACACCACAGCGTAACGGTGTGTCCGAACATCGTAATCGTACTTTACTAGATATGGTGCGATTTATGATGTCTCTTACTGATTTACCGCTATCGTTTTGGGGTTATGCTTTAGAGATAGCCACATTCACGTTAAATAGGGCACCATCGAAATCTGTTGAGACGACGCCTTATGAACTGTGGTTTGGCAAAAAACCAGAGTTGTCATTTCTGAAAGTTTGGGGCCGCGATGCTTATGTGAAAAAACTTCAACCTGATAAGCTCGAACCCAAATCGGAGAAATGTGTCTTCATAGGATACCCAAAGGAAACTGTTGGGTACACCTTCTATCACAGATCCGAAGGCAAGACTTTTGTTGCTAAATTCGGAATCTTTCTGGAGAAGGAGTTTCTCTCGAAAGAAGTGAGTGGGAGGAAAGTAGAACTTGATGAGGTAACTGTACCAGCTCCCTTATTGGAAATTAGTTCATCACAGAAACCGGTTTCTGCGACACCTACACCAATTAGTGAGGAAGTTAATGATGATGATCATGAAACTTCATATCAAGTTATTGCTGAACCTCGTAGATCAACCAGAGTAAGATCCGCACCAGGGTGGTACGGTAATCCTGTTCTGGAAGTCATGCTACTAGATCATGATGAACCTACGAACTATGAAGAAGCGATGGTGAGCCCAGATTCCGCAAAATGGCTTGAAGCCATGAAATCTGAGATGGGATCCATGTATGAGAACAAAGTGTGGACTTTGGTTGACTTTCCCGATGATCGGCAAGCAATTGAGAATAAATGGATCGTCAAGAAGAAGACTGATGCTGACGGTAATGTTACCGTCAACAAAGCTCGACTTGTTGCGAAAGGTTTTCGACAAGTTCAAGGGATTGACTACGATGAGACCTTCTCACCCATAGCGATGCTTAAGTCCGTCTGAATCATGTTAGCGATTGCCGCATTTTATGATTATGAAATATGGCAAATGGATGTCAAAACTGCATTCCTGAATGGATTTCTGGAAGAAGAGTTGTATATGATGCAACCGGAAGGTTTTGTCGATCCAAAGGGAGCTAACAAAGTGTGCAAGCTCTAGCAATCCATTTATGGACTGGTGCAAGCCTCTCGGAGTTGGAATAAACGCTTTGATAGTGTGATCAAAGCATTTGGTTTTGCACAGACTTTTGGAGAAGCCTGTATTTACAAGAAAGTGAGTGGGAGCTCTGTTGCATTTCTGATATTATATGTGGATGACATATTACTGATTGGAAATAATATAGAATTTCTGTATAGCATAAAGGGATACTTGAATAAGAGTTTTTCAATGAAAGACCTCGGTGAAGCTGCTTACATATTGGGCATCAAGATCTACAGCGATAGATCAAGACGCTTAATTGGACTTTCACAAAGCACATACCTTGACAAAGTTTTGAAGAAGTTCAAAATGGATCAAGCAAAGAAAGGGTTCTTGCCTGTGTTACAAGGTGTGAAGTTGAGTAAGACTCAATGCCCGACCACTTCAGAAGATAGAGAGAAAATGAAAGATGTTCCCTATGCTTCAGCCATAGGCTCTATCATGTATGCAATGCTGTGTACCAGACCTGATGTGTGCTTTGCTATAAGTCTGGCAGGGAGGTACCAAAGTAATCCAGGAGTGGATCACTGGACAGCGGTCAAGAACATCCTGAAGTACCAGAAAAGGACTAACGATATGTTTCTCGTTTAGGGAGGTGACAAAGAGCTCATCGTAAATGATTACGTTGATGCAAGCTTTGACACTGATCCGGACGATTCTAAATCGCAAACCGGATACATGTTTACATTGAATGGTGGAGCTGTCAGTTGGTGCGGTTCTAAACAAAGCGTCGTGGCGGGATCTACTTGTGAAGCGGAGTACATAGCTACATCGGAAGCTGCAAACGAAGGAGTCTGGATGAAGAAGTTCATATCCGATCTAGGTGTCATACCTAGTGCATCGGGTCCAATGAAAATCTTTTGTGACAATACTGGAGCAATTGCCTTAGCGAAGGAATCCAGATTTCACAAGAGAACCAAGCACATCAAGAGACGCTTCAATTCCATCCGGGATCTAATCCAGGTGGGAGACATAGAAATTTGCAAGATACATACGGATCTAAATGTTGCAGACCCGTTGACTAAGCTTCTTCCATGAGCAAAACATGATCAGCACCAAGACTCCATGGGTGTTAGAATAATTAAAGTGTAATCTAGATTATTGACTCTAGTGCAAGTGGGAGACTGAAGGAAATATGCCCTAGAGGCAATAATAAAGTTATTATTTATTTCTTTATATCATGACAAATGTTTATTATTCATGCTAGAATTGTATTAACCAGAAACATAATACATGTGTGCATACATAGACAAACAGAGTGTCACCAGTATTCCTCTACTTGACTAGCTCGTTGATCAAAGGTGGTTAAGTTTCCTAGCCATAGACATGAGTTGTCATTTGATTAATGGGTCACGTCATTAGTAGAATGATGTGATTGACATGACCCATTCCGTTAGCTTAGCACACGATCGTTTAGTATGATGCTATTGCTTTGTTCATGACTTATACATGTTCCTATGACTATGAGATTATGCAACTCCCATTTACCGAAGGAACACTTTGTGTGCTACCAAATGTCACAACATAACTGGGTGATTATAAAGGTGCTCTAAAGGTGTCTCCAAAGGTACTTGTTGGGTTGGCGTATTTCGAGATTAGGATTTTTCAATCCGATTGTCGGAGAGGTATCTCCGGGCCCTCTCGGTAATGCACATCACTTAAAGCCTTGCAAGCATTGCAACTAATGAGTTAGTTGCGGGATGATGTATTACAGAACGAGTAAAGAGACTTGCCGGTAACGAGATTGAACTAGGTATTGAGATACCGACGATCGAATCTCGGTCAAGTAACATACCAATGACAAAGGGAACAACGTATGTTGTTGTGCGGTTTGACCGATAAAGATCTTCGTAGAATATGTAGGAGCCAATATGAGCATCCAGGTTCTGCTATTGGTTATTGACCGAAGACGTGTCTCGGTCATGTCTACATAGTTCTCGAACCCGTAGGGTCCCCACGCTTAACGTTACGATGATAGTTTTATTATGAGTTTATATGTTTTGCTGTACCGAAGGTTGTTCGGAGACCCGGATTTCATCACAGACATGACGAGGAGTCTCCAAATGGTCGAGACATGAAGATTGATATATTGCACGACTATTATGAGTTTATATGGTTTGATGTACCGAAGGTTATTCGGACACAACAAGTGTTCTAGAGAAGTTTCGAATTAAACCGGAGTGCCAGAGGGTTATCGGTAACCCCGGGGGAACTAATGGCCCGCAATGGGCCTTAGTGGAGAGAGAGGGGCGGCCAGGGCTGGCCGCGCCCCATCCCCCTCTGGTCCGAATTGGACTAGCAGAGGGGGCGGCGCCCCCCTTTCCTTCTCCCTCTCTCTCTCCTTCCTTCCCCCTCTCCCTCTCCTTCCTTCCCCCTCTCTCCCTTTAGGTGGAAACTTACTAGGACTTGGAGTCCTAGTAGGATTCCCCTCTTGGGGGCGCGCCATAGAGGGCCGGCCGGCCTCCCCCTTGCTCCTTTATATACGGGGGCAGGGGGCACCCCAAAGACACAACAATTGATCTGTTTGATCTTTTAGCCGTGTGCGGTGCCCCCCTCCACCAGAGTCCACCTCGATAATACTGTAGCGGTGCTTAGGCGAAGCCCTACGTCGGTAGAACATCAACATCGTCACCACGCCGTCGTGCTGACGAAACTCTCCCTCAACACTCGGCTGGATCAGAATTCGAGGGACGTCATCGGGCTAAACGTGTGCTGAACTCGGAGGTGTCGTATGTTCGGTACTTGATCGGTTGGATCATGAAGACGTACGACTACATAAACCGCATTGTGCTAACGCTTCCGCTTTCGGTCTACGAGGATACATAGACAACACTCTCCCCTCTCGTTGCTATGCATCACCATGATCTTGCGTGTGCGTAGGATTTTTTTTGAAATTACTACGTTCCCCAACATGATCGTCCGAGGAAATGGCATGTGCCTGATGTAGACTTGCAATCCACACGATCACCAGCGTAGTCAGAGTCATAATATCCAATGAGATCAAAATCCGAGCCCTTGGGATACCATAGCCCAAGTGTTGGAGTGTGAGCTAGATATCGAAGAATATGCTTCACAGCCTTATAGTGTGATTCCTTCGGTGTAGCTTGAAAACAGGAACACATGAAAAAACTAAGCATAATATGTGGCCTAGATGCACATAGATACAATAAAGAGCCAATCATGGAGCGGTATACCTTTTAATCAAAGTCTATACCATTTTCATCAGTGCTTAGATGGCCATTTGTGGGCATAGGGATTTTGACATCTTTGCAATCTCGCATGCCGAATTTCCTCAACACATCCTTGAGATATTTCTCTTGAGATATGAAGATGCCGTTGCACTCTTGACGAATTTCAAGACCTAAGAAGAATTACAATTCTCCCATCATAAACATTTGATATTCCTCACTCATCATATAGGCAAATTTGTCGCTGTAATATTGGTTAGTACAGCCAAACATAATATCATCAATGTATATTTGGCACACACATGATTCATCATCATAGGTTTTGGTGAAAAGAGTTGGGTTAGGTGAACCAGGTTTGAAGCCTTTCTTCATGAGGAATTCCTTCAAAGTATCATACCACGCCCAAGGGGCCTGCTTGAGGCCATAGAGGGCCTTATTGAGTCTGAAGACTTTGTCAGGATGCTTAGGATCTTCAAAACCTGGGGGTTGAGAAACGTATACTTCTTCCTGAAGCTTACCATTGAGGAATGCACTTTTGACATCCATTTGATATAAGATGATATTATGATGGTTAGCATAAGAAAGCAATATGCGAATAGCCTCAAGTCTAGCGATACGTGCAAAAGTCTCATCGAAATCAATTCCTTCAACCTGTGTGTAGCCTTGAGCTAAAAGACGAGCCTTATTCCTCACCACAAGGCCATTTTCATCTTGCTTGTTGCGGTAGATCCATTTGGTACCGATGATATTGTGCTTGCGAGGGTCTAGTCGCTTGACAAGTTCCCAGACATTGTTGAGATCTAATTGATGTAATTCCTCTTGCATCGCTTGAATCCACTTAGGCTCCAGAAATACCTCATCTACTTTGGTGGGCTATGTGATAGAGACGAAAGCAAAGTGCCACAAAACTTAGACAAATGAGAAGCCCTTGAGCGTGTGAGAGGACTTGGTGTGTTGACGTCGTCGATGATTTTCTCGATCTGCACTTCATTTGTGACGCGAGGATGAGCAGGTTGACGAAGTTCATTGGCCTCAGCATTTTCTTCAGAGCCATTTTCCTCAGGTGCACCAGCATGATGTTCTTCACGTTCTGGAATTACTTCTTCAGCAGATTCTTTGGTAGGAATGACATCCTCAGTATCCTTGAACTTAATGGGTTCCTCATGTGAAATTTCATCTAGCACAGGAGGTAGGTGCTCTCTTTGCGAGCGGTTAGTTTCATTGAACCACACATCTACAGTTTCAACAACCTTGTGATGAATGGTGTTGAAGACTCTATAAGTGTGCCAGTCCTTTCCTTAACCAAGCATAAAACCTTCATGTGCTTTCGATGCAAATTTAGAATTATGATGAGGATCTCTAATCCAACACTTAGCACCGAAGACTTTGAAATAACTCACATTGGGTTTCTTGTCAGCGAGGAGTTGATATGAGGTCTTTTTGAAGAATTTGTGAAGATATACCCCTGTTGATGATGTGGCACGCAGTATCAATTGCCTCAAGCCAGAAGTGATGAGGCGTGTCGGTGTGGAACGACACCTATGGGATCACAAGAATCCCTACTACGGTTGCCGGGGCACGGGGTTGCGAGAAGAGCAGGGCTAGTAGACAGCACAAGGGCCGTTTACCCAGGTTCGGGCCGCGAGGATGCGTAAAACCCTAGTCCTACTTTGGTGGGTGTATTCCGGAGAGTTCTGGAGCTCTCGAACTAGCTGTGGTCAGTGCATGATTCGAAATAGCCGACTCCTTTTCCAGTATGCCATGGGCCTCCTTTTATATGCGAAAGGGGCTGCCACAGTGGCATACAGGAGGTGGAAAGGCGTACAGTAGTGCGAGCTTATCGTTCGTATTATAGGACATGACACATTTAATGCGTAGCTTAGGTGTCCCTTGCTTTATTGGGGACGGGGGCGAGGCTCGTCCCGTCCGTTGCCGCTCCGACACGCGCCCTGGCCAGTGAGGCATGTGGTGCCATGTAGGCAGGCAGGAAGCTGAGGTGGCGCGGTGGTGGAGCCTTCATGAAGATCTGCATGCCGCCATGCAGGCGCTCGATGAATTGTCCTGGGAGCTGCATGTTGCCACGCAGGTGCCTGCCCAGCTGGTTAGGCTGGCATCTGCATGTGAGCGGTGGTGGAAACTTGGTTGGCGCGGGCCTGGCGGTGACCTTGCCGACGCCCTTGGTGAGGGCCTTGCCGGGTGGCCCAGCAAGGGCCTTGCCTGGAGTCTGGTGGCCTTCCTCGGCAAGGATCTTGCCGAGGGTCGTCGTCTTCTATTCCTCATCTGATCTTGGCTATGTTTTCACAAAGATCTGCATGCGACCACGGAGGTGCCTCCCGAGCCCTGGCCCAACGTGATGTTGGAGGTCGTGGGCTCAAGGGTGGCCCGCTCTGTTGGTGTGGGGTGGGCTGCCCCGGCAAGGATCTTGCCGGGGCTGCTGAGGCTGCCTCGGCAAGGGTCTTGCCGGGAGAACCTGCTTCGTCCGTCTGCTCTTTGTGGTCTTGGCCTTGGCGTTGCTCTTGTTATCTTGGGCTTTGGTCTTACCTTGGCTCACCTCCCCTGCTCTGCTCGGCGTGACCGCGGGCGCGGCTCCTCCTGTGCATGCACAGGTAAAGGGGTACAAAAAGTGTGCCCCTCTTTTTGTACACCGACAGGAGCCCCCGGGCCTGGGCCACACATAAGCGCGACACGTTGTTGGGCCAGGCCCAAAGCGGTGCGCGGGCAGGCGGGGTGGTTTTTACCGCGGTAAGACTTTTCGCGCGCTGCGCTTCCCACGACCCGCGCACGCGGCACGACGTGGAGGGGTGTGCGTGACGTGGGCGGCATGCGTGGGGCGGTTTATTTACTGAACGGGGCTGGGTTGCGGTCTTCAAGGCATCCACTTCCCACGATCACGGGGTGGGGAGAGGTCACTTCATCCGTCCCCTTGGTTCTGCACGTCCGCCACGCGTCCCTCATGCGCCTGGGGTGGTAAGCGGTGGAGGTGGGAAACCGGGCCGTCGCTGATTGGGGGAGCGGGTCGGTCCTGATTCCCTGCGCCTTTGGTGGCTGGATTGGCCGAGCGGGGCGGCCGAGCCCCGATCCCGCCTCTTTATAAAGAGGGTGAAGGGGGGACGGCGCTCCGCACTCTTCTATCATCTGCCTCCTCTTGCTTCTGGTTCTTCCTTTTACTCGCCGTGGAGAAAGGGAAATCGGGTCCCTCGACGGTGGCGGCGAGGGTCGCCGCTTGACAGCGCGCCCCTCCTCCTCCTAAGCCTACGGTGGTGGAGCCGGCCGCGAGGGGAAGGGTGAGGGGGCGAGGCCATGGGCGAGGCCGGGGCAGAGGTCGTAGTGCTCAGGGAAGAGGAGGACGGGGCGGCGCGCCGGCCTTGCCCCTGCCAATGATGCCCTTCCCGATGGAGGGCCACGTTGAAGACCAGCCTTGTGAGTTCTTCATCAGGCTGCGCCGGCCTCCGTGTCGTCGTCTTCGTCTCCCTGCCCCGTTTGCTCGGGTTATGGAGCGTAACCCGCCCCAGACCCTCAGCTTGCACATGAGGGGCAGTGGGAACAGGGGCACACGGGTCGATGTCGACTTCCCGGCTCCTCGGGTCATGTACCTCCGTCATGGGTGGAAGATGTTCGCCCGCATCCACAGCCTGGCGGCGGGGCTCGTCCTCTACTTAAAATTGATGGAGGACGGCCTGCTCTTCGAAGAGTTCGGTACTCGCCTGAAGTCCTGGGTGGAGAGCTCCTTCGATGGAGATTCCGACGATGGAAGCTCTTCCTCGAGCGAAGGTGATGAGGAGGACAGCGGGGCAGACGACAGGGATGAGTCCGACTAGGCGTCCGATGCCCCACGCCCGGGCGGGTGCGGCAGCAGCAGCATCTGCACCTGGCCGCTCCTCCGGCAGGGTTTTGCCGGGGGTGGGGCCAGCTCCTTGAACTTCTTGGGGCCGTCCCCTTGGGCGGCTGGCATCGGGAGGCTGCGGAAGAGGAAGAGGGCGGGCGACAAGGCCGTCAACTCGGAGTACGCAGGCACCGACGCCTTCATTGCGAACTGCCGGTCCTGCCGCCATGTCTTCCATCTCCTTTCCGGCACCGTCATCACCGGCCCGCCCCGGGGCGGTCACCGAGGTGTTCTCTTGGTGCTTTTTGTTGCTCATAGCTCACCTAGGCACCCCTTTTGTCCTCTCGCCTCCTTGACCTGCCTCCTGAGGAGAGGGACAAGAAAGGGGTCACAGGCATCTTACCTCTTTTTTAATCTGTAAGCCTTCGGGCCTTATTAAATTTAAAGCTTGTAATCCTCTTTTTTCATGTTTTTCATTTCGTACGAACTGTACATGTATGGGATGTTTTTAATGAAAAAGGGATGCTTGCTAGGTTTTTCGTCCGTGGGTAAATCCCACGACAAGGAGCGAATCCTTGTTATTGTTTAAGATAAACGTTTTTCGCCCGGCAACAAGCCTTGCTGTCCCGCCACTCCACTCGACCGTTCTCACGCTCTCGGCGGAGGCAGGGATGAAGTGGGCTTTAGGCTCCTCATTCTACTTCCTTGCCACCGCGGCTACAACCAAATTCGGACCCAGGAAATAATCCTTAGCTATAGGAAAAAGGGGAGCACGGCAGCCTGGGAAAAACGAGGTTTCACATGCCCTAGTTCTGTTCCAAAATGCATGACAGGGGATAAAAGACCTATCTGGATCTGTAGCCCCCGGCAACCTTGTCTTGCCGCGGTTGGATCCTCGTGCTTGCAGCCCCGGTAACTTTGGCTTGCCAGGGTCGAGATGCTGGTCCGTTTCCCTTCTTCCAAGTATCTCAGCAGAAGTGCTCATGTGCCCTGCGAACCAAAGGAGGACAGAAAAGAAACGGACTGACGCGCACTCGACCTCTAGGCTAGGGTTAGTCGCCGCTAGGCACTATCAATCCTAACCAAGGAAGAGACTCAACCTAGCATGCATGCTATGACTTAGAGCGCCAACGCTTCATTTATTTATGCTCAGGGTCTGCGCCTGGCTTTGTACAAAGGGTCACATGCGTTGCCAGCAAAGCTTGTACAAAAGGTGGCTTGATGGAGGCCCGGCAAGCCGCGCCTTACAGGTAGAACTTGCGAAGATGCTCGATGTTCCAGGAGTTGCTCACTGGGACAGCATCTTTGGTCTCTAGGCGGACTGTGCCAGGCCTGGTGACTCGTAATACCCGATAAGGGCCTTCCCACTTCGGCGTCAACTTGTTGGTATTCTTGGCCGACTGAACACGCCGAATAATAAGGTCGCCACAAATCTTCGGGCATGAACCTTGCGGCTATGGTAGCGGCGCAAGGCTTGCTGGTAGCGCGCTACTCTCACAGCCGCCCGAAGACGATCTTCCTCAAGGAGCGTTGCGTCATCTTGTCGCAACTGCTCTTGCTCAAGCTCATACTAAGCGAGCACTCGAGGTGACCCGTATATGAGTTTCGTGGGTAGAACTGCTTCTGCCCCTTAGACTGGGGCAAAAGGTGTCTTGCTGGTGGCTCGGTTTGGCATCGTCCTAATCGACCAACGAACCGTCGGCAATTCATCAATCCAGCGCCTTCCGCTCTTGCGCAGCTTGTCAAAAGTCTTTGTCCTTAGGCCTCGCAGCACTTCAGCATTCACCCTCTCCGCTTGGCCGTTGCTCCGTGGGTGTGCCACGGAAGCAAAACAGACCTTGCTGTCGAGGTCTTGGATGTATTGCATGAAGGTGTGGCTTGTGAACTGCGTGTCGTTGTCGGTGATGACTCTATTTGGCACACCAAAACGGCAGACCAGTCCCTTGAAAAACTTGACAGCTGACTGAGCAGTCACCTTCCTCACTGCTTCCACCTCCAGCCACTTTGTGAACTTGTCGATTGCAACATACAAGTACTCAAAGCCCCTGACATCACGGGGGAAAGGGCCCAGTATGTCGAGCCCCCAGACCAAGAATGGCCAGGAGACAGGGATTGTTTGAAGCGCTTGGGCTGGTTGATGGAGCTTCTTTGAATGGAACTGACACGCTTCACACTTGGTTACTAGTGCCGTCGCATCCTGGAGGACGGTGGGCCAGAAGAAACCTTGGTGAAACGCCTTTCTTACAAGGGCCCTCGACCCTATGTGGGAGCCACATATGCCTCCATGTATCTCCGCCAACAGCTCTAGTCCTTCCTCCTAGGGGATGCACTTCAATTTCATGCCGTTCGGCCTTCTCCTGAATAGGACGTCATCTACGAACTGGTATAGGGCGGACCGACGGGCTACTTTCTCCGCCTCTTCCTGCTCCTCAGGAAGCTCCCCTATTTGGAGGAATCGGACGGTATGCTGCGTCCATGCCGGAGCCCGGGGCTCGACGGAAAGGACCAAAGGCATTTCTTTTGCCATGGGAGCGGTTGTCTCTACGGCCAGGGCTTGACGCCCCGCCGGAGCCAGTTGCTCTTGGGCACGCTCAGCGTCCACGGCAGCACCCTTGCCGGCGGCCCAGGGGGCTCGGTAGGAAAGTACTTGCCGGGACTTGATTTCCTCCGCTTGTTCTGCCTCTCCAGAGCCTGCTTTCTGACCTTCTGCTTGACGGGCCGCGCATGAGGGCAGACAGCTAGGTGGTGCTCACTCACCTCGCTGGGAACGCCGCGGATGTCGGATGCTTTCCACACAAACACGTCGACATTCTCCCGCAGGAAGGCGACGAGCGCTCCTTCCTATTTGCTGTCGAGGGTGGAGCCTATGGCCAAGGCCCCGCCCGTGCCATCCTCCTTGGCGGACACCTTCTTGGTCTGTGGCGGCTCGGCCCTGGATCTCTTGCTCTTGTCGGTAGAGCTCTCTGGCACGTCCTCGACGGTAGCGCAACACTCCGAGGAGGTGCGCTTGCCGGAGTGCGTGCGAGAGGTCTTGCCGGGCTTCTTCTTCCCTCCCGGACCTTCAGCAGCAGGAGCAGGCGCCTTGATGGCAGCTGCCGCAACCGCTTCCCGGTAGAGTTGGTCGGCGCAGATCAGCGCGTCCTTCTTGTCGGAAGGGATGGAGATGATGGTCAACGGCCCGAGCATCTTTAGCATGTTGTAGGCGTAGTGTGACGCCGCCATGAACTTGGCTAGTGTCGGGCGGCCGAGGATCCCGTTTAGGGCAAAGGGATCTCGGCCACGCCGAAGATGATCCTCTCCGTCCTGTAGTTCGACACTCCTCCAAATGTCACGGGTAGTGTGACCTTTCCCTTCGGCTGGCTCCTCCCCGGATTGACCCCTTGAAACGTGCCCGTTTCCTCAAGGTCTCCATCAGGGATTTGCAGCCTTTTGATCACGACTGGCGAGATCAGGTTCAGGCTGGCCCCGCCGTCAACCAACATCTTGTTCACCCTGAGGTTGTGTATCGTTGGTGACACCAACAATGGCAAACACTCGAACGTGGTAGTGCGGTCAGGGTGATCCTCGGCATCAAAGATGAGGGGCGTGCTGGACCATTTCACCGGCTTCTAAGCATCGAATGATGGCTCCGATGCTGTAATCTCATGCGCCGACTGCTTGAGCTGGCGGTGAGAGGCATGCAGCGAGGCGTCGCCATCGACGCACATGGCCTCCGTAGCCTTCTGGAACCCTTGCTCACCAGACTCGCCGTCCTCGTCGTGATCATCGTCTTCTTGTTTCTTGTCACGGCCTCGGGCAGGCCTCTCTTTCTGGTTGTTTTTGCCGGGGTGGCCTCCTTGGCCGCCACGCTTCTTGCCGGATCCCTCAGCACCGTTGTCGGTGACAAAACTGACGGATCTCGGGTAGGGGGTCCTGAACTTTGCGTCTAAGGCGGATGGTAACAGGAGGCAAGGGACACAATGTTTACCCAGGTTCGGGCCCTCACGATGGAGGTAATACCCTACTTCCTGCTTGATTGATCTTGATGATATGAGTAGTATAAGAGTTGATCTACCACGAGATCATAGAGGCTAAACCCTAGAAGCTAGCCTATGGTATGATTGTTGTTGTCCTACGGACTAAACCCTCCGGTTTATATAGACACCAGAGGGGGCTAGGGTTACACAGAGTCGGTTACAATGGGAGGAGATCTACATATCCGTATTGCCAAGCTTGCCTTCCACGCCAAGGAGAGTCCCATCCGGACACGAGACAAAGTCTTCAATCTTGTATCTTCATAGTCCAATAGTCCGGCCAAAGGATATGGTCCGGCTGTCTGGATACCCCCTAATCCAGGACTCCCTCAGTTGCCCCTGAACCAGGCTTCAATGACGATGAGTCCGGCGCGCAGATTGTCTTCGGCATTGCAAGGCGGGTTTCTCCTCTGAATACTCCCTAGAAGATCTTGAACACAAGGATAGTGTCTGGCTCTGCAAAACAAGTTCCACATGCCACCGTAGAGAGAATAATATTTCCACCAATCTAATCTGCTGACGCACTTAATTTCATGACATCACACCATGGCCCGGTCATTATTCGAACTGTTTTTCTCAGCCAGCCTTGGCATAAATCGCGAGGCAGTTTCTGTGGCACGTCTTGTCGAAGTAGAGATCGTGTCCCCTTATCATGGGTTTCTCAACAATACGGACGTGGGTAACCCAATCATGCCCGTTGGTATGACTCCTCAATTGCAGGAAAGTCCCAAACGGTCACGAGGAGGACGCTTGGTATCCAGCCTCTTTATAAAGAGACCAAGGTCTATCCTGTTTTACTCCTCGAACTCAATCGAATCCTTCCCTCGCCTCTTGTTCCAACTCCCGAAGCTCAGGTCAGGCGCTTCGGACCTTCAACCATGTCCGGATCCAACCTTCAAGGTTGGTGGATGCCTTCCTCCGTCACGGAGGAGGACGTCAAAAAGTTAAGGGAGGCCAGGTTTTTGACTGGCGAGATTGCGCACCGGCTGCCTGCTCGAGGGCAGGTCATTCCCACTCCCAAATCTGGCGAGAGCGTCGTGTTCATATCTCACTTCCTCCAAGGGCTAGGCCTCGCTCTAGACCCCTTTGTGAGGGGGCTCATGTTCTACTATGGGCTGGATTTCCATGATCTGGCACCGGATTCTGTCCTCCACATCTCGTCGTTTATCGTCGTGTGTGAAGCCTTCCTCCGCATTACCCCTCACTTCGGCCTGTGGCTCACCTTCAAGGTGGAGCCGAAGATGATCGAGGGGCGGCACGCAGAGTGCGGAGGCGCCGTAATAAGCATAAGTGTGGATGCCCCATGGCCCCAGGGTTCTTTCCCAGAAGTGTCCAGCTTATGGCAACAAGAGTGGTTTTATATCACAGCCCCCAGGGGTACCAAGTGGGTGGCTCCCCCTGCTTTTCGCTCGCCCCCCCCCCCCCCCCGCCTCGACTAGCGTCATGGGTCAATAAGGGACTGGACTGGGGGCCAGCAAAGGATGTGCCAATATTGCAGAGCCGCATCCGAGATCTCCTTGAGAGAGATATCAGTCTAGTCACGGTAATGCAAGTCATGTTAATTCGTCGAGTCCTGCCCTGCAAACGTCGTCCCCTCCGCATGTGGGAGTTCAACCCGGAGGGATTGCGAGTTGTCCATCATTTCCTCGGCATGATGCCAGAGTGGATGTACAAATTGTTCTTCGGACCACAAATAATGTGTCCGGACACCATCGAGGATGCGGGTTTGAATTGCAATTGTCCAGATACCCAAGTAAGTAGCCCTGCGATCGAACACACTGTATCTTTATTTATCAAAACATCATTCTGACAGGTCGCTCTTTGCCTAGGACTGGGTAACAAAGGCGAAGATGATCAGGTTTCCGGCCCCCCTCCCCAGGTCTCACCGGATCCCGTACTGACAAGGATGTTGGAGCTCGCGCCTTATCAAGCGCCCTAAGGGGAAGAAGAAGGGGGGAAGAAAAAGGCTAGCGCCTCCGCAAAGGAGGATAACTGGAGAGAAGAAATTAAAATTCCCCCTTCCCAAGGAAGGAAGAGGACCGCCTCTGAAGACCCGGAGACAATGGTCTCTAAATGGGGGAAAAAATCTTTGCCAGAGGGTCCTGCCCCGGGGGATACCCCGGCCGCACAATGCCCGCAAGGGGGGCAGCCTTCAACCGAACAGTAAGCAGAAAGGGAAGTTCAATAAGAAATGTCCTGCTTAGCTTATGAGAAAAATAATCGAAATATTTATCTTGTAGTCCGAATCATAGCCCTTCTCTGCAGAGTTCGTCTTCGGGGGATCTTCTTCCGGAGATGATGGAGAGCGAAACGCCTCCCCATGCCCTTCCGCCTTACGAGGCGGGCGACCCCGAGGTGTCGTTGCGGAGGGCTTCTCCTGATCCAGCAAGGCCAGAGGATAATCCTTTGGCCGCCCGAAGTCCCCAGTATCCGTTTCTTGAAGAGAGCAACCAAAGGAGTCCGGCACCGTCTGTTATGCGGCCGGATGCACTGAAGGGTTTGCTAGAGCTGGCGACTATCTTAGAGGCGCATCGTACGCTAATGGGTACGGTGGTTGAGAGGATCTCATCCGCCGAAAGCGGGTTGGATGAAGCCTTTATGAGTCTGCTGAAAGGTTTTGAGGTACGTGAAATAGTGTGTATTTTTGACAGTACCGTACACGTTAAGGTGTGCCCTATGCAGATAGTAGCCCATGAGACTCTGGTTGCTGCCGAAAACGGCGACAAACAGAGGATCATAGTCTCAGTTAATAATCCAGCTGCGCTCACATGCAGGTGGCAGGAGGTCCGATGGCTAATCCGGACTAGAGAGGTTGCCGAGCTCAAGCGGCAACTGGATGCGGCGGATGCCGACATCGTGCTTGTCAGCAAGCGGCTTGACGAGGCACATGGTATGTGATTTCTCCAGTGATCGATACATAATAAGAATAGCATGATGTTAGTGTCTTTAAAATGTTGCGCCTGCAGATGGAGCTGCGGTCGTGGAGACCCTTCGAGCAGAACTTGCCCGGACCAAAGAACAAGCCAGAAAAATTGATGCGGCCGCCCTGAAAGCTGTCTAGGAGCTGAGGGCCAAAAAGGCTGCTCATTGCCAAAGCAAGGAGGAAATAGGCAAAATGGCCGCGGAGTTGAAGGATGCCGCCGGTCGTTACGAGCTTATCAAAAAGGAAGATCGAGCGAAGATGACGGACCTGGATAAGGCCACGGTGGCAGCCAAGGACGCCCGCTCTACAATTAGAGCCATGAAGGAGGAGTTGCTCACACCAGGGATATCGCGGCTGGGAAGCCCTTTATGCTGCGGATGAAGTTCGTAGATCCTAAGTATGCTCCTCTGGACCGGCTGTGGAGTTCCGCAGACGCTTATCTGGATTTGGCAGCGAGTGCCGCTGATGCGGCCGAGTTCTTCAAAGATCAAAAAGATCGCGAAGTGGAGAAGCTGTTCTGGTCACAATTTAATGGTCCAGCACGTCCGCTTCCACTGAATGAGCGGATAGCCGAATGGGCCGAGCTCCATAGGTTGTCCGGACTCGCCATGAGCTCTATTGTGGATCACCTGTGGCCGGAAGGGCCAAGGCCGAACAGTTACTTTAGTTTGGTGCAGCAGTTCCTTGCTGTTGTGCCGTGTATCGACGCTATGAAGAGGTCAGCGTGCATCGAGGGTGCGCGGATGGTGCTTGCTCGTGTCAAGACGCACTGGGCGGAGATGGAAGCCACCTCATTTGCAACCCCGAGTTCGGTAGTTAGACGAGTAGCTGCAGAGCACTACTTTGACGAGGTCCTTGAAGGCGCTTGTTCAATAGAAGCGCAGTGCTAGAAAAATATTATGTTCTATTGACATGTATTCTCATTGGAAAACAACGTTTTAATGAATTATAAAGGCTATTTTTATACTTTTTCCTGAAAGGATTGTGATGCCTCCTGTGCGGCCGTTTATGTTTATATGTATATGACCTGAAAGTTTGCAGTCGTCGGCTTCAGCCCCCACGAATATAATGCGGGGGTGTTCGAAGAAGACGCATGTTCACACTTGATCCAACGTCTTGGTCCATTAAGGAGGTGATAGCGCAGCGAACTAGGCAATCAGACTATATTGCTTTAACACTTTCACTTAGCCATAGGAGTTTGATAGTGGGGCTACTATATAGCCCCTGGTGGCTCCGCGCTCTTCCGAATACGGGGCACGTACATGCCTGGCCGGGAAACAACCCTCCATTAATGCGGAGGAATCCCGAAGATTCCACTAGGTCATCGAGTGGTTGACTGGTCTCACGCTTTATCATGACAATCAGTTTTCGGCTTTCTCTACTGAGGTGCTCGTCCGGCCGAACCAGGGCACAATCACAGTAGTTCTCCTGGTGCCGCCTTAGCGATAGAGTGGAACGTTAGGTAGCAAAACGCAGGAGCCGGGCAAACCCAACATTTGACCAAAGACATGATTCAGAGCTGATGCATATAAGGCCTAACTCGCGACGCCGAACACTCCCTAAGGTGTTCGGTCTTTGAAATATATACTCGGCTTAAATGATGCCCTTGGATAATGAGACCCTAGTGTCCGGGTACGAGCAATATTCTGACGTGGCCACATGCCAAAACGTCAGCATCCTTCTTGGTTGTATTGAGAATCCGGAGGATGTGAACAACAAAAGACAGCAGAAAAGGTTTACGCAGGGTCTTAATCCAAGGAGAAACCTTTGAACGGGTCCTTGATGCACGTCTGCGCCTGTGTCTCCGTTGTGCCTTATCCAGGATGGGTGTAGCACGATTGTCATCTGTAAAAGAGAGGTACTTAGTGAAAAGTTGTTGTGCAAAAAATTGGTTATTATAAATAAATCATGTAATAGTCGAGGTGGGTAAAGTAGAGTCGAATTATCGCTGCAAAGCCCCTGGTACCGTCTATAAGGGTATAACCATCGAACCAATCTCTATCCAAATATTAGCCGGACTCGTCTAACCGTGTCCGCGGTCCTAATGACCCGTCATCCGTTCTGGTGGTGAGGCCATCTAGTGTTCGGCTGTTAAAGCAGCCGTGCGTTCTTCTGCTCGTAAGGAGCGCTCAACATTTCCATGTACTATGATGGTGCCGCGCGGACCGGGCATTTTAAGCTGGAGTAAAGCGTAATGCGGTATTGCATTAAAACAAGCGAAAGCCTCTCGTCCGAGTAGTGCTTGATAGCCACTTCGGAATGGAGCAATGTCGAAGGTTAACCTTTCGCTTCGGAAGTTGTCGGGCGAGCCGAACACAACCTCTAGTACTAGAGAGCCCGTGTAGCGGGCCTTTGTGCCTGGTATTACTCCCCTGAAGGTAGTATTACTGTGGCTGATTTTTGTTGGGTTTATGCCCATTTTGTGAATAGTGTCCTGATATATCATATTTTGACTACTGCCGCCGTTCATAAGGACTCGTGTGAGATGGTATCCGTTTATTATTGGGTCCAGCACCAAGGCCGCGGATCCTTCATGCCGAATACCTATTAGGTGATCCATGCAATCAAAAGTGACCGGGCAGGCCGACCAGGGGTAGAACTCACGGGTGACGGGCTCTACGGCTTGTGTATTTCGGAGTGCATATTTGCCTCTCCTCTGTGTCACATGGGTCACATTTACTGTTTTGACTTCTGGTTGGTATTTTTTCTGTGCACCCGTGTCCTACAGGCGAGGCGCATCCTCGTCCTCGCTCGGAGTGTCCTCCCCCTTGTGTTCGGCATTTAACTTGCCGGCCTGCTTGAAGACCCTGCATTCCCTATGGGTATGATTTGCAGGTTTGTTAGGGGTGCCGTGGATCTGACATAGTTTGTCTAGAATCTTGTTTAGGCTGGTCGGTCCATCTCTGTTGCCTTTAAAGACTTTGTCCCCTGACCCGGCCGAGAGCCCCTGAATCCGCCGTTTACCACCGTGTTATGTGGGTTGTCTTCTTTATTCCGGCGCTTGTTTTTACTGCGTCGTGGTTTTCCATTGCTATCCCTGACTTCGGATGTGCTTGGGTCGCTGGTGCTACTTCGACCTAACTAGCTGTCCTCGCCGGTGCAAAAGCGGGTCATGAGGCTTGTTAGGGCTGCTATTGTTCTCGGTTTTTCTTGGCCGAGGTGCCTGGCCAGCCATTCGTCTCGGACGCTGTGTTTGAAAGCTGATAAGGCTTCGGCGTCCGGACAGTCGACAATTTGATTCTTTTTAGTGCGAAACCTATTCCAGAGCTTTCAGGCTGACTCTCCGGGCTGTTGAATTATATGACTCAGATTGTCTGCGTCCGGAGGTCGGACATAAGTCCCTTGAAAATTGGCCCAAAAAGCGTCCTCGAGCTCCTCCCAACTTCCAATGGAGTTTTCGGGGAGGCTTTTTAGCCAGTGTCGTGCTGGTCCTTTAAGCTTGAGGGGCAAGTATTTGATGGCATGGAGATCGTCTCCGCGAGCCATATGAATATGGAAGATAAAGTCCTCAATCCAGACCCCTGGGTCTGTGGTCCCGTCGTACACCTCTATGTTCACTGGTTTGAATCCTTCTGGAAATTCATGGTCTAGTACCTCGTCAGTGAAACATAGGGGGTGTGCGGCACCCCTGTATTTGGCTGTACCATGGCGTTCGGATAGTTGTGATATTTGGTGTTGGCTGAGTGTTGGAGCGCGTTTCCTTGACCCGTAGATGGATCTGGTTGCGCCAGCCCTTTGATGCGATTCTTCGCGTGGGTCATGTACTGACTTATGTGCGGCCTCGTTGGCCGCTCTATCACGGCCACGAGGTCGTCGATCCGACCGGTCGGCGGTTTTATTTTTTGGCTGCGGGGGCTCTAAGGCCTCATCGTTGAATTCAGGCAGCAGCTTTCACTTTGGGTTGCTCTTTGTGTGGCGACTGCCACCGTACTTTTCTGCCGTGTCGAGCACCTTGTTCCATCCACTATTGAGTGTGTTTCATGCGGCCTTGAGCCTTTGTTTCTGCTTCTTCAGACTACTTGCGGTGGCGATGAGCCTTTCTTGCTCCAGCTGCCTTTCCGGGATGATGCGTTCGTCATCATCCGGACTGTTTTCTTCTTCGGAGACGGGTTGATTGGCCTGACGCTCTGCGTCGCTGTAACGCCCCGAGACCGATGCTCGAGAAGACTTCCATATATTCCGGGTTTCGCTGTGTGTTTCATTTGTGCCTGACCTTTTATTTTGCATTGCATCATGTCATCATGCCATCATCTCATAAATCTTTTGCAACTCAACTAAATAAATGGCATGGATCTTTGATCCATTTAAATCGAGGGAATTCACATGGTGATTCTCTTTAAAACATATCCTCTCGATATTTAGAGAGCTATAGTAAATATTCCAATTATTTGGATTTATCGCAAACACACTTACAAAATATCCTAATGCCTTTGTTATCTTAATTCTTGGTTTCCAACCTTGCCATATATTCTTTCATCATATTCCGGGGCTCCACCAAAAATACGAACATATTTGGACCTTCCCAACCCCCACTTCCTATTCAAATCATTTGAATTTAAATCAAAGGAGTTTGAATTTAAATCTTTCAATCATGGCTTTTTCTATTTTCTTGGAACAAGCACATTTTTGTGAGTTCGGGAAAATTATCCGCGTATCCAACTTATTCCCCTAACCTCCCTTTCTGTTCTTTCTTATCTCTGTTTTGTTAGAGTGAGAGAGATAAGAGAGCCCAGCAGGCTGGCCCATCTGCTGCCCAGCCCGCACCCCTCCTAACCCTAGCCCACTTGGACCTCTGCTTATCCCCTCGCCCTTGCAGCCACTCATCCTCTCCCTCTCGTCCTCCCACGCCGCCGCTACACACGCACGCAGAGGGGCAGTGCCCCACGCCCGATCCCCTCGACCGCTACCTTGGCCCCCGGCCATGGCGACCGCGCTGGCGACCCTGGAGGCCGCTGCTCCGCGCCATCTCCGCCTCCTCGTTCCTCTGCCCGTGCGTCGTTCATCCTCCAGCCCTCATCCACGACCGCGCCAAGACCAGCGAGCAGCTGCCCGCGTTCCACGCTCGAGGTCTCCTCCTCGACTCCTCCGCCTTTGCGCCGGCCACGGCGTCGCCATCCGTCCTCGCGCGCCCGCAGCTCTTGGTCTCCTTCCCGTGCCCAAACCTCCATGGCGTCGTCGCCCCCGTCTCGAGCCCCGCCGGCGTCCAGCCTCCCCGTGCTCGACTTCGACCTCCTCTGCTTCGCCTTCTTGCCGCAGATTGCATCGCTGCGTCTCCTTCACCTCCTGCCTGAGTCCCCTATCGGTGGTCTCCGCTGTCCCCGTTCACCTCCGCTTGCTGTTGCCGTTGACGCCAAGATGGACGACTTCGAACAGGGAGTAGCGCCAAGTTCGATCGTTGAAGATTTCGCCAAGTACCACGACACCCCGATCATCTATGGAGTGTGTACGACTACGAAATGTGAATCACTACTTCCACTACCGTCGCCATGTACCACTACTTCCTCTACTTCGCACCGACTCGATCCGTTCCGAAAATGCACGCTTCGAAGGTATAACCGCCGAGACGACCGCCGTGGACCGAATGCATGTGTTGTATGAGATGCACCGTTTGCACCGTATCCGAATTGTCACTCGTTTCCATGCCACTAACTCGTGGGAACCCGGTTGCCGGGATCACCCGACCATCTTGCATGACACGCTCACGACACGCTTCCTTTTGCACCGGTATCTCCATGAGCTACCGGAACCGATATGTTGCCGTGGCATCATTTTCGGATTCGTTGCCGTGGCAGCCCTTTCTTCCATCACGGTGACAAATGCTTCATAACATGCTCATGTCAACATTTTCATAAAAAAATGCATAAACTTGTATAAGTCATCCGCATCATGATACCAACATTTAAATTGCTTAAAATTGTTGCTTGCATTAAATGGCTAAATGCATATGGGGATTTACCGAACTTGTTGTTTGTTGTTCCGGCCTCATTTAAATTTGCCTAGATAGGTAGTTTTTCATATGTTTCACCTCTTGCCATGTTTAACAACATTTAATATTGTTGGATATATATACAAGAGAGAACTAAATAATTAAATGTGGTGTTTTGCCAATATGCAACTCGTTGCATATTGAGCTCCACTTAATTTGTAGTATTGTTTGTGCACTTTGCCATGCCATGCTTCATTAAACCGGACATGCATCATACTTGGTTGTGCATCATGCCATGTTTATGTGATGGTTGTTTTACTATGTTGTTTGTTTGTTTCCGGGTTGCTTCTCTTGATAGCCTCGGTTTCGTTCCGGGGTTGTAAGGATTCATTCGACTGCGTCCGTTTGTCTTCTTCATGGACTCGTTCTTCTTCCTTGCGGGATCTCAGGCAAGATGACCATACCCTCGAAATCACTTCTATCTTTGCTTGCTAGATTGCTCGCTCTTTTGCTATGCCTATGCTACGATGCCTACTACTTGCTTATCATGCCTCCCATAATGCCATGTCAAGCCTCTAACCATCCTTTCCTAGCAAACCGTTGTTTGGCTATGTTACCGCTTTGCTCAGCCCCTCTTATAGCGTTGCTAGTTGCAGGTGAAGATGAAGATTGCTCCACGTTGGATTATGATTATGTTTATGTTTATGTTGGGATATCACAATATCTCTTATATTACTAATGCATCTATATACTTGGTAAAGGGTGGAAGGCTCGGCCTTATGCCTGGTGTTTTGTTCCACTCTTGCCGCCCTAGTTTCCGTCATATCGGTATTATGTTCCCAGATTTTGCGTCCCTAACGCGGTTGGGTGATTTATGGGACCCCCTTGACAGTTCTCTTTGAATAATACTCCTCCAGCAAGGCCCAACATTGGTTTTACCATTTGCCTACCACCTATCCCTTTCCCTTGGGTCAGCCAGCCCAAGGGTCATCTTATTTTAGCCCCCCCGGGGCCAATGCTTGTCTAAGTGTTGGCCCGAAACGAGTAGACTGCGGGGCCACCTTGGGGAAACTTGAGGTCTGGTTTTACTCGTAGGATGTCTCATCCGGTGTTGCCCTGAGAACGAGATATGTGCAGCTCCTATCGGGATGCCGGCGCATCGGGCGGCTTTGCTGGTCTTGTTTTACCATTGTCGAAATGTCTTGTAGCCGGGATTCCGAGACTGATCAGGTCTTCCTGGTAGAAGGAATATCCTTCGTTGACCGTGAGAGCTTATAATGGGCTAAGTTGGGACACCCCTGTAGGGTATTATCTTTCGAAAGCCGTGCCCGCGGTTATGAGGCAGATGGGAATTTGTTAATGTCCGGTTGTAGAAAACCTGAAGTTGACCTTAATTAAAATACATCAACCGCGTGTGTAGCCGTGATGGTCTCTTCTCGGCGGAGTCCGGGATGTGAACACGGTGTTGGAGTTATTCTTGACGTAGGTTGTTCTAGGATCACTTCTTGATCATAGTAGTTCGATCGTGCTTTTGCCTTCTCTTCTCGCTCTCATTTGCGTATGTTAGACACCAGATATGCTAGTCGCTTGCTGCAGCTCCACCTCACTACCCTGTCCTACCTTTAAGCTTAAATAGTCTTGATCGCGATGGTGTGAGATTGCTGAGTCCCCGTGACTCACAGATACTTCCACAACTAGTTTGCAGGTGCCGTTGAACCGTGCAGGTGACGCACCCGAGCTCAAGGAGGAGCTCGATGAAGATCTTGTTCATTGTGTTGTTTTATTTCAGTTGATCAGTAGTGGAGCCCAGTTGGGTCGATCGGGGATCTGTGTAGCATTTGGGGTAGTCTTCTTTTATTTTGGTTCCGTAGTCGGACCTTGATTGTATCTTTTTGATGTAATGTTTTATTCATGTATTGTGTGAAGTGGCGATTGTAAGCCAACTATGTATCTCTTTCCCTGATGTATTACATGGGTTGTGTGAAGATTACCTCACTTGTGACATTGCTTTCAATGCGGTTATGCCTCTAAGTCGTGCTTCGACACGTGGGAGATATAGCCGCATCGAGGGCGTTACGGGCGCCGTGTTCGGACAGTGGCTCTGCACTTTGTTCGTCGTCCGCTGGCTCACCCTGCTCTATCGGTGGTTCAATTTGGCTTCTTATTGCGCTGTTATCGCTATTTTTGCCAAGGCGGGATTTGGAGCGGCGCCTACGGCGCCGTTTTGATTGCTTGTCGAGGGAGCTATCTCTCGCTGCATCCTTTCGTTCCTCGTCATTATTTTCTTTGGGTGTATCCACCATGTATATGTCATGTCATGAAGTGGCAGTCCAGCGCCCTGTTGGCGGTGGTTCCTGTTCGTCTCCTGCATCGTTGTCCATACCATCGATGTCTTCGGAGTCATAGTCGAGCATGTCGGTTAGATCATCCGCAGTGGCTACTAAGTGGGTGGTTGGTGGGGAGTGAGTTTCTTTGTTATCCGCATCCCATCCTAGCCGAACATAGTTCGGCCAAGGTTCTCCTAAAAGGGGGAGAGATCTTAACGAGTTCAGCATACCGCCTAAGGGCGAGTGCTGAAATATATCCGCGCAGGCGAACTCCATGATCGGCGCCCAATCGGATTCGATAGGCATGGGCGCAGGCGGTTCGGAGTCCGTGACCGAAGACGAGTCCGGTAGTTTGGCGACACGACTCTCGTGAGGGGTAAGGTCAGTATTCGGCTCTATCGCCACTGAGGGTGCGGCCTCCGAGGCGGGGTGTATCCTCCCGTCCTCAGATGGCGCAATCTGTTCCGGACTGAAGGCCTTAGTAGTTGCTGGCGTGATCTCCCGAACACTGTCCGGTGGGAGAGCTATATCATGCTTGTCGTGATCGTGCGTCACACCAGGCATGGGCCCAAATCCGTCGAAGATCAAGTCTCCGGGGATACCGGTAGTGTAGTTCAAGTTTTCAAACCTGACCTGATGGCCAGGGGCGTAGCTCTCGATCTGCTCCAGATGGCCAAACGAGTTGGCCCGCAGTGTGAAGCCGCCGAATACGAAGATCTGTCCGGGGAGGAAGACCTCACCCAGGACCGCATCGTTGTCGATGATCGAAGGGCCATCGAGCCTTACGGCGACGACACAGTGGAACTCTCAATGAAAGCACCAATGTCGGTGTCAAAACCGGCGGATCTCGGGTAGGGGGTCCCGAACTATGCGTCTAAGGCGGATGGTAACAGGAGGCAAGGGACACAATGTTTACCCAGGTTCGGGCCCTCACGATGTAGGTAATACCCTACTTCTTGCTTGATTGATCTTGATGATATGACTAGTACAAGAGTTGATCTACCACGAGATCATAGAGGCTAAACCCTAGAAGCTAGCCTATGGTATGATTGTTCTTGTCCTACGGACTAAACCCTCCGGTTTATATAGACACCGGAGGGGGCTAGGGTTACACAGAGTCGGTTACAATGGGAGGAGATCTACATATCCGTATTGCCAAGCTTGCCTTCCATGCCAAGGAGAGTCCCATCCGGACACGAGACGAAGTCTTCAATCTTGTATCTTCATAGTCCAACAGTCCGGCCAAAGGATATAGTCCGGCTATCCGGATAACCCCTAATCCAGGACTCGCTCAACCGTCCTCGTCCTTCTCCTTGTCCCGCCTCTCGTACTCAGCCTTTTGCTTCTCAGCAAGTAGCTTGACTTGTCGGCAGTTCTGGAGGTCGTGGCCGTTGGTGCGGTGGATCATGCAGTATTGCTTGCCGGAGCTTCCTTGCTTGTCGGTAGCCGCCAAGGCCTGGTAGACGGCGCACCCGGCAATCTCCTTGCTGGGGGCGTCTGTCTTGACCTCCTTGCCGACACCGGTGTCGTCAGATCCCTCAACGGCAAGCACGGCCTTGCCCTTGCGTTTCTTGTTGCGACGCTGGACCCTCTTCGTCGGGGTAGCGGCGTCCTCATCGTTAGAGTCGGTTTCCACGCCGGCGTCTTCACCGGGGTACTTTCTTCCCTCTTCAGCCCAGGCACATCTATCGGCCAGAACGTAGAGCTCGGCCACATGCTTAACCTTGGTCATTGCCAGCTCCTCGTGCATCTTGCGATTGCGCACGTTCTATTGCGCATGTTCTGGTGGAACGTGCTAATCACAGCGGCGGGATGAACATCGGGGATGTTGTACTGCACCCGGCTGAATCTTTAGATGTACTTGCGCAGGGTCTCCCTTCCTTCTGGGAATGATATGCAGATCACTGGCCTGTCCATGAGCTTGGTGGCCTCATGTGAAGGCGCCAATGAACTCATGGCACAGATCCGACCACGAAGAAATGGAATCCGCCGGCAAGTGCATCAACCAAGACATCATGTTGGGCTTGAGCGCCAGCGGGAAATAGTTTGCAAGAACCTTGTCATCGCGACCCCAGCAGCCTCCATCGTGATGGTGTAGATGCTGAGGAACTCAAACGGGTGGGTCTTGCAAGTGTACTTCTCGCCGACGTCGGGCTTGAACGTGCAGTGGGACGGCCACTGGAACAGCCGCAGCTCACGAGTAAAGGTCGGGCAGCCCACCTCATAAGGTAGGCCGCCGGAGCCCCCGATGCTGGGTGGTCCGTGGCGCGTCCCGCCCGCTTGTCTGACTGGCGGCGCGTTTCGCGCGGGCGCTTGACAGTGGTTCAAGCGTCTTCGTGAGCCCGCTCCCGAAGGACCTGGCACTGGTCGCGGAGGGTCCGCGGGTCGAACGACACTATGGAGATGTTATCACAAGCGTCGTCACGACGGTACGACGCCCGCGGCGGATGGCAAGGAGGAGGAGAGTGCATCGTGGCTGCAACTCCCCCGGTCCTTCCAGCGCCAGCATGCGGTGTCTCGGTGGAGCGCCGACACGAGGGTCCCGCCGGTCACGGATCGTCTTTGTTGGCGACGGTGACGAGGCTCCGGATGGTGGCCCTCCACTCGTCAAGATTCTCTGCAGCAGGAGGGAAGTTGAGGAGCAGCTGCGCGCGCGCCAAAGCTTCTGCCGGCGTGGGCGGCGGCGACAGCTGCGTGGATCGCGGCACGCTTCGACATCTAACTACGTTAGAGGGAGCTCCGTTACGACCCAGTGGCTGCGTGCCATTTTCGCCAGTGCTTTGGCGAGCGTGTTGAACCCCTTCATCTTGCGGATGACGCACAGGGCTCTTCCCACGGCGGTGCCCAGGGTCACCAACGTGGTGCCGCTGCTCGGCGTGCACACCATGGGAAGAACGCGCGGTGGTCGCCGGTGTGGGTGTTCTGGAGGTCGCTGCGCCGCCCGGAGGTGGCACAACGACACCCCTGGAGGGCCCCGCACCGCCTGTGGGGGCCTAGCTCCGTCTTTGGATCTGGCAACGTGTAGCCGGTTGTCTGGCGCATAGACGATGTTGCTCGCTAGGCTCCGACTGCCTGGGCGATGCTGGTGCTCGCGGACCGCGGCCCGGGTCCTGTCCGCGATCGGTCCACTGCTCGTCTGCAGCGGTACGGGCCGTTCGGCTCCCAACGAGCCGATCGCCGTGGCCGTCTTCTTCTTAGCAGCCATGGCGACGAAGAACTGCTAGGCTAACTGATACGTCCATTTTGCATCATGCTTTTAAATCGATATTTATTGCATTATGGGCTGTTACTACACATTATGTCAGAATACTTATGCCTATTCTCTCTTATTTTACAAGGTTTACATAAGGAGGGAGAATGCCGCAGCTGGAATTCTGGGCTGGAAAAGGAGCAATATTAGAGACATATTCTGCACAACTCCAAAAGTCCTGAAACTCCACAAAAGTCATTTTTGGAAATAATAAAAAAAAATGAGTGGAAGAAGTTCACGAGAGGGGGACCCACCTGGCCACGAGGGTGGGGGTGCGCCCCCTGCCTCGTGGGGCCCCTGTTGGGTCTCCGATGGCCATCTTCTGCTATATGAGGTCTTTCGGCGAGGAAAAAATCATAAGCAACCTTTCGGGACGAAACTCCGCCGCCACGAGGCGGAACCTTGGCGGAACCAATCTAGGGCTCCGGCAGAGCTGTTCTGTCGGGGACACTTCCCTCCGGGAGGGGGAAATCATCACCATCGTCATCACCAACGCTCCTCTCATCAGGAGAGGGCAATCTCCATCAACATCTTCACCAGCACCATCTCCTCTCAAAACCCTAGTTCATCTCTTGTATCCAATTCTTGTCTCCAAGTTCGGGATTGGTACTAGTAGGTTGCTAGTAGTGTCGATTACTCCTTGTAGTTGATGCTAGTTGGTTTATTTGGTGGAAGATCATATGTTCAGATCCTTTATGCATATTAATACTCCTCTGATTATGAACATGAATATGCTTTATGAGTAGTTACGTTTGTTCCTGAGGACATGGGAGAAGTCTTGCTATCAGTAGTCATGTTCGATATTTTGATGAGATGTATGTTCTCTAGCCTCTAGTGGTGTTATGTAAACGTCGACTACATAACACTTCACCATTATTTGGTCCTAGAGGAAGGCATTGGGAAGTAATAAGTAGATGATGGGTTGCTAGAGTGACAGAAGCTTAAACCCTAGTTTATGCGTTGCTTCGTAAGGGGCTGATTTGGATCCATATGTTTCATGCTATGGTTAGGTTAACCTTAATACTTTTGTTGTAGTTGCGGATGCTTGCAGTAGAGGTTAATCATAAGTGGGATGCTTGTTCAAGTACTAACAACACCCAAGCACCGTCCTACCCACATATTAAATTATCGAAGTACCGAACGCGAACCATATGAACGTGATGAAAACTAGCTTGACGATATTCCCATGTGTCCTCGAGAGCACTTTTCTTTATATAAGAGTTTGTCCAGGCTTGTCCTTTGCTACAAAAAGGATTGGGCCACCTTGCTGCACTTTATTTACTTTTGTTACTTGTTTCTCTTTACAAATTATATTATCACAAAACTATCTATTACCACTTATTTCAGTACTTGCAGAGATAACCTTGCTGAAAACCGCTTATCATTTCCTTCTGCTCCTCGTTGGGTTCGACACTCTTACTTATCGAAAGGACTACGATAGATCCCCTATACTTGTGGGTCATCAAGACTCTTTTCTGGTGCCATTGCCGGGGAGTGAAGCGCCTTTGGTAGGTGGAATATGGTAAGGAAAAATTTATACAGTGTGCTGGAATTTACTGTCACTTGTTACTATGGAAAGTAATCCTCTGAGGGGCTTGTTTGGGGTATCTTCACCCCGACCAGTAGATCAAAGAGTTGCTCCTCGACCTACTAAACCTACTGAAAATGAAAATGTTCCCTTTGAAGTTCCTTCGGGTATGTTAGAAAAACTGCTAGATGATCCTTTTGCAGGAGATGGAACAAAGCATCCTGATGAGCACCTCATTTATGTGGATGAAGTTTGTGGATTATTTAAGCTTGCAGGTATACCTGATGATGTTGTTAAGAATAAGGTCTTCCCTTTATCTTTGGAGGGAGATGCATTGACATGGTATAGGCTATGTGATGATACGGGGTCATGGAACTACAAACGATTGAAATTGGAATTTCATCAGAAGTATTATCCTATGCATCTTGTTCATCGTGATCGCAATTATATATATAATTTTTGGCCTCGCGAAGGAGAAAGCATCGCTCAAGCTTGGGGAGGCTTAAATCAATGTTATATTCATGCCCCAATCATGAGCTCTCAAGAGAAATAATTCTTCAAAAGTTTTATTCTCGGCTTTCTCATAATAATCAATCCATGCTCGATACTTCTTATGCTGGCTCTATTATGATGAAGACTATTGAATTCAAATGGAATTTATTGGATAGAATTAAACGCAACTCTGAAGATTGGGATCTCGGCGAAGGTAAGGAGTCAGGTATGACACCTAAGTTTGATTGTGTTAAATCTTTTATGGATACCGATGTTTTCCGTAAATTTAGCACTAAATATGGACTTGACTCTAAGATAGTAGCTTCTTTCTGTGAATCTTTTACTACTTATGTTGATCTCCCCAAGTAGAAGTGGTTTAAATATCATCCTCCCATAGAAGTAAAAGTAGCTGCACCTACTAAAGCTGAAGAAAAGACTGTCACTTATAATTATCCTATTGTTCCTACTTCTTATGTTGAGAAACCACATTTCCCAGTTAGGATAAAGGATCATGCTAAAGCTTCAACTGTGGTTCGTAAAAGCAATATTAGAACTTATAGACCTCCTAAGCAAGTTAAAGTTGAACTTAATATTGCTATTGTTAAAGATCTCTTGTCGGATAATATTGATGGGCATATTATTCATTTCTGCGGTGAAACCGCTAGAATTGTCAAACCTTGTACTAAAGATAAACATAGACATGTGGTAGGCGTGCTTGTTATTTCTGTTAAAATAGGAGAACATTGGTATCATGGCTTATGTGATATGGGTGCCAGTGCTAGTGTTATACCTCATACTTTATATGAAGAAATTAAGCATGAAATTGCACCTGCTGAGTTACAAGGTATTGATGTTACAATTAAACTTGCCAATACAGATACTATATCAGCAATGGGAATTGTTAGAGATGTTGAAGTCCTGTGTGGGAAAACTAATTATCCTACTGATTTTCTTGTTGTTGGTTCCCCACAAGACAGCTTTTGCCCCATTTTTTTGGTAGACCCTTCTTGAACACCGTTAACGCTAAGATAGACTGCAAAAAGAATGTTGTTACTATTGGTTTGGGTGATATGACTCATGAGTTTAATTTCTCTAAATTTAGTAGACAACACCGTGAAGAAGAATTGCCTAGTAAGTATGAAATTATTGGTCTTGCTTCTATTTCCGTACCTCCTAGTGATCCTTTAGAACAATATTTGCTAGACCATGAAAATGATATGTTTATGAATGAAAGAAGGGAAATAGATGAAGTATTCTTTAAACAAGAACCTATTCTGAAACACAATTTGCCTGTTGAAATCCTAGGGTATCCCCCTCCACCCAAGGGTGATCCCGTGTTTGAGCTTAAACCGTTGCTTGATACTCTTGAATATGCTTATCTTGATGAAAAGAAGATATATCCTGTTATTATTAGTGCTAACCTTTCAGAGCAAGAGGAAGAGAGATTATTGAAAACTCTGAAGAAGCATCGTGCTGCTATTGAAGGGCATTAGTCCCACTCTATGTCAACATAAAATAAATTTGGAAGAAGATGCCAAACCAGTCCGTGATCATCAACGAAGGCTTAATCCTAAGATGAAAGAAGTGGTAAGAAAAGAAATACTAAAGCTTATGGAGGCAGGTATAATTTATCCCGTTGCTGATAGTCAGTGGGTAAGTCATGTCCATTGTGTCCCTAAGAAGGGAGGTATTACTTATGTCTCTAATGATAAAGATGAATTGATTCCGCAAAGAATTATTACAAGTTATAGGATGGTAATTGATTTCTGTAAATTAAATAAGTCTACTAAAAAGGATCATTACCCCTTACCTTTTATTGATCAAATGCTAGAAAGATTATGCAAATATACACACTATTGCTTTCTAGATGGTTATTCTGGTTTCTCTCAAATACCTGTGTTAGCTAATGATCAATCAAAGACTACTTTTACATGCCCTTTTGGTACTTTTGCTTATAGACGTATGCCTTTTGGTTTATGTAATGCACCTGCTACCTTTCATAGATGCATGATGGCTATATTCTCTGACTTTTGTGAAAAGATTTGTGAGGTTTTCATGGATGACTTTTCCGTCTATGGATCCTCTTTTGATGATTGTTTGAGCAACCATGATCGACTTTTGCAGAGATGTGAAGAAACTAACCTTGTATTTAATTGGGGAAAGTGCCACTTTATGGTTAATAAGGTATTGTCTTGGGGCATAAAGTTTTTGAAAGAGGTACTGAAGTTGATAAAGCCAAGGTTGATGCTATTGAAAAGATGCCATGTCCCAAGGACATCAAAGGTATAAGAAGTTTCCTTGGTCATGCCGGTTTTTATCGGAGGTTCATTAAGGACTTCTCAAAAATCTCTCGGCCTCTGACTAATTTATTACAAAAAGATATACCATTTGTCTTTGATGATGATTGTCTAGAAGCATTTGAAATACTTAAGAAAGCATTGATCTCTGCACCTATGGTTCAGCCACCTGATTGGAACTTACCCTTTGAAATTATGTGTGATGCTAGTGATTATGTTGTAGGTGTTGTTCTAGGGCAAAGAGTTGATAAGAAATTAAATGTAATCCATTATGCTAGTAAGACTCTAGACAATGCTCAAAGAAATTATGCTACTACTGAAAAGGAATTCTTAGCAGTTGTATTTGCTTGTGATAAGTTTAGACCTTATATTGTGGATTCTAAAGTAACTATTCACACTAATCATGCTGCTATTAAATATCTTATGGAAAAGAAAGATGCTAAACCTAGACTTATTAGATGGGTTCTCTTGCTACAAGAATTTGATTTGCATATTGTTGATAGAAAGGGAGCTGAGAACCCCGTTGCAGACAACTTGTCTTGGTTAGAAAATGTTCTTAATGACCCACTACCTATTGATGATAGCTTTCCTGATGAGCAATTAAATGTCATAAATACTTCTCGTAGTACTCCATGGTATGCTGATTATGCTAATTACATTGTTGCTAAATTTATGCCACCTAGTTTCACATACCAGCAAAAGAAAAAGTTTTTCTATGATTTGAGGCATTACTTTTGGGATGACCCACATCTTTATAAAGGAGTAGATGGTGTTGTTAGACGTTGTGTACCTCAGCATGAACAGGAACAAATCCTATGCAAGTGCCACTCCGAAGCTTATGGAGGACACCACGCGGGAGATAGAACTGCACATAAGGTATTGCAATCCGGTTTTTATTGGCCTACATCTTTAAGGATGCCCGTAAGTTTGTCTTGTCATGTGATGAATGCCAAAGAATTGGTAATATTAGCAGACGTCAATAAATGCCTATGAATTATTCACTTTTTATTGAACCATTTGATGTTTGGGGCTTTGATTATATGGGACCTTTTCCTGCCTCTAATGGATATACACATATTTTAGTTGCTGTTGATTATGTTACTAAGTGGGTAGAAGCTATTCCAACTAGTAGTGCTGATCATAACACCTCCATTAAAATGCTTAAAAAAGTTATTTTTCCGAGGTTTGGAGTCCCTAGATATTTAATGACTGATGGTGGTTCATATTTTATTCATGGTGCTTTCCGTAAAATGCTTGCTAAGTATGATGTTAATCATAGAATTGCATCTCCTTATCACCCATAGTCTAGTGGTCAAGTAGAATTGAGTAATAGAGAGCTCAAATTAATTTTGCAAAAGACTGTCGATAGGTCTAGAAAGAATTGGTCCAAGAAACTTGATGATGCATTATGGGCCTATAGAACTGCATATAAGAATCCTATGGGCATGTCCCCGTATAAAATGGTTTATGGAAAAGCATGTCACTTACCTCTCGAACTAGAACATAAGGCATATTGGGCTATTAAAGAGCTCAACTATGATTTCGAACCTGCCGGTGAGAAGAGGTTATTTGATATTAGCTCACTTGATGAATGGAGAACCCAAGCTTATGAAAATGCCAAGTTGTTTAAAGAAAAAGTTAAAAGATGGCATGACAAAAGTATACAAAAGCGTGAGTTTAACATAGGTGATTATGTATTGCTGTACAACTCTCATTTAAGATTTTGTGCAGGAAAACCTCTATCTAAATGGGAAGGCCCTTATGTTATCAAGGAGGTCTATCACTCCGGTGCCATAAAAATCAACAACTTCGAAGGCACAAATCCGAAGGTGGTGAACGGCCAAAGAATCAAACATTACATCTCAGGTAATCCTATAAATGTTGAAACCAATGTTATTGAAACCGTAACCCGGAGGAATACATAAGGGTCACTTTCCAGAACGTTTCAGACTCCGAAAAGGAATAGGTATGTGGTACGGTAAGTTAACCGACTCCAAAACAGTTTTTAAGGCAATATTTCTCCATTTTGGAATATTTAGAAGAATAGAAAAATAAGAAGCAGTCCGGGAAGGATACGAGGGATCCACGAGGGTGGAGGGCGCGCCTTACCCCCCTGGGCGCGCCCCCTACCTCGTGGGCACCTCGTGTGCCTTCCTGACTCTGTTTTCTTGCACGATACGTATTTTGGTCGGTAAAAATTCATTATATATTCTCCCGAAGGTTTTGACCACCGTATCACGCAATTATCCTCTGTTCTTGTTTCGAGTTGTTTTATGTCAGGGTTGTCAAGGCCAGGCATCATGTCGTCCCCCTCCTCCAACAATGGTGACAACGATGCTTGGATAATGAAGATAGAGCTGAAGCAGGAAGAACCCATGGAGATCAATAAGGATGAAGGGATCAAGAAGGCCATGGAGGATCAAGCTCCGACAGCAGAAGACATCCTTCAACTTGATCACAATCTTCTTACCCCAACCGAGATCGAAGCTTTCAAGATGATTGAGTTAGATCGTATATAGAACAAGTATCTCACTCGTGAAAATATTTTGTTGAAGGAGCATATCGTTGCACTCAAGGGCGTTATTCGCAAGATGGAGGACCTCTTACGCTCGATGTGCGACTATCCATCATCACCTCCACCTTCTCCAACAACAAAGAAGGAGACATAATCACATGGGTATGGGCACTCCCCTTGGCAACTGCCAAGCTTGGGGGAGGTGCCCCGGTATCATATCACAATCACACTCCCATCTTTACCGTTTTTCTTAGTTCGATCCTATTAGTAGTATCTTGTTCTAGTAGAATAAAGTTTATGGCATGATCTAGTTTTGAGTTTTGCTTTATGTAATCGAGTCCGTGAGCTATATATAATAAAGATTAGTGTTGAGTCGAGGGCTTGATTATTTTGCGATGATCTTGAGTGAATAATAAAAGAAAAGAAAAGAGAAAAAGGGAGAATAAAAAGAAACAAAGAGTTCATCTTATTGAGAGTAATGACTTCAAATAGAAAGAGTATGATGATTAAAAGTTGTTGGGAGTTGGCAAACATAGCTTTGGTCATCGTTGCAATTAATAGGAAGTAATAAGGAAAGAGAGGTTTCACATATAAATATATTATCATTGACATCTTTTATGATTGGGAGCACTCATTAAAATATGACATGCTAAAGAGTTGATGTTGGACAAGGAAGATAACGTAATGGGTTACGTTTTCTTATATATGAGATAAAGTATGTTGTCATGGATCATCCAACATGTTGAGCTTGCATTTCCCCCTCATGCTAGCCAAATTCTCAGCACCAAGTAGAGATACTACTTGTGCTTCCAAATACCCTTAAACCAGTTTTGCCACGAGAGTCCACCATATCTACCTATGGATTGAGTAAGATCCTTCAAGTAAGTTGTCATCGGTGTGAAGCAATAAAAATTGCTCTCTAAATATGTATGACTTTTTAGTGTGGGAGAAAATAAGCTTTATACGATCTTGTGATGTGGAAGAAATAAAAGCAACGGACTGCATAATAAAGGTTCATATCACAAGGGGCAATATAAAGTGACGTTCTTTCGCATTAAGATTTCGTGCATCCAACCATAAAAGCGCATGGCAACCTTTGCTTCCCTCTGCGAAGGGCCTATCTGTTACTATTATCTTCTACCTTATGCATGAGTCATGGTGATCTTCACCTTTCCTTTTTACATTTTTATCCTTTGGCAAGCACAGGGTGTTGGAAAGATCATGATAGATATATCTAATTGGATGTAGGGGAGCATGAGTTATTATTGTTGACATTACCCTTGAGGTAAAAGGTTGGGAGGCGAAACTATAAGCCCCTATCTTTCTCTGTGTCCGATTGAAACCCCGTAACCACAAGTATTGCGTGAGTGTTAGAAATTATGAAAGACTAAATGATAGTTGAGTATGTGGACTTGCTATTAAGATCTGAAATAGACTCTTTCTGATGTTATGATAAATTGCAATTGCATCAATGACTGGGATTATAGTTTGTTGGTTTTCAATAAATTTTATGATTCATACTTTGCATTGTGAATAGATTATTACTTGAGTATAAGAAATCATATGACAATATCTATATATGTTGTTGTTATGAGAAAAATCATGATGCCTTCATGTCCGTATTTTATTTTTATCGACACCTCTACCTCTAAACATGGGGACATATTCATCGTTATCGGCTTCCGCTTGAGGACAAGCGAGGTCTAAGCTTGGGGGAGTTGATACGTCCATTTTGCATCATGCTTTTATATCGATATTTATTGCATTATGGGCTGTTACTACACATTATGTCACAATACTTATGCCTATTCTCTCTTATTTTACAAGGTTTACATAAGGAGGGAGAATGCCGGCAGCTGGAATTCTGGGCTGGAAAGGAGCAAATATTAGAGACCTATTCTGCACAACTCCAAAAGTCCTGAAACTCCACGAAAGTGAAATAATAAAAAAATATTGAGCGGAAGAAGTTCACCAGAGGAGCACCCACCTGGCCACGAGGGTGGGGGCGCGCCCTAACCCCCAGGGCGCGCCCCCTGCCTCGTGGGCCCCCTGTTGGCTCTCCGATGGCCATCTTCTGCTATATGACGTCTTTCATCGAGGAAAAAATCATAAGCAACCTTTCGGGACGAAACTCCGCCTCCACGAGGCAGAACCTTGGCGGAACCAATCTAGGGCTCCGGCAGAGCTGTTCTGCCGGGGACACTTCCCTCCGAGAGGGGGAAATCATCACCATCGTCATCACCAACGCTCCCCTCATCGGGAGAGGGAAATCTCCATGAACATCTTCACCAGCACCATCTCCTCTCAAAACCCTAGTTCATCTCTTGTATCCAATTCTTCTCTCCAAGTTCAGGATTGGTACTAGTAGGTTGCTAGTAGTGTTGATTACTCCTTGTAGTTGATGCTAGTTGATTTATTTGGTGGAAGATCATATGTTCAGATCCTTTATGCATATTAATACTCCTCTGATTATGAAGATGAATATGCTTTGTGAGTAGTTACGCTTGTTCCTGAGGACATGGGAGAAGTCTTGCTATTAGTAGTCATGTGAATTTGGTATTCGTTCGATATTTTGATGAGATTTGTGTTATCTAGCCTCTAGTGGTGTTATGTGAATGTCGACTACATAACACTTCACCATTATTTGGGCCTAGAGGAAGGCATTGGGAAGTAATAAGTAGATGATGGGTTGCTAGAGTGACAGAAGCTTAAACCCTAGTTTATGCGTTGCTTCGTAAGGGGCTGATTTGGATCCATATGTTTCATGCTATGGTTAGGTTTACCTTAATACTTTTGTTGTAGTTGCGGATGCTTGCAATAGAGGTTAATCATAAGTGGGATGCTTGTTCAAGTAAGAATAGCACCCAAGCACCGTTCCACCCACATATCAAATTATCGAAGTACCGAACGTGAATCATATGAACGTGATGAAAACTAGCTTGACCATATTCCCATGTGTCCTCAGGAGCCCTTTTCCTTATATAAGAGTTTGTCCAGGCTTGTCCTTTGCTACAAAAAGGATTGGGCCACCTTGCTGCACTTTATTTACTTTTGTTACTTGTTACTCGTTACAAATTATCTTTTCACAAAACTATCTGTTACCACTTATTTCAGTACTTGGAGAGAATACCTTGCTGAAAACCGCTTATCATTTCCTTATGCTCCTCGTTGGGTTCGACACTCTTACTTATCGAAAGGACTAGGATAGATCCCCTATACTTGTGGGTCATCACTAACTACTAGACCAGATTCTCACGACTGCGCCCCCTACCTGGCGCGCCGAGGATGTCGGTGTGGAACGACACCTATTGGATCACAAGAATCCCTACTACGGTTGCTGGGGTGCAGGGTTGCAAGAAGATCAGGGCTAGCAGACATCACAAGGATTGTTTACCGAGGTTCAGGCCGCGAGGATGCGTAAAACCCTAGTCCTGCTTTGGTGGGTGTATTTCGGAGAGTTCTTGAGCTCTCGAACTAGCTTTGGTCAGTGCGTGGTTCGAAAGAGGCGACTCATTTTCCAGTATGCAATGGGCCTCCTTTTATAGGCGAAAGGGGCTGCCACAATGGCATACATGAGGTGGAAAGGCGTACAGTATTGCGAGCTTATCGCTCGTATTACAGGACAAGACGCATTTAATGCGTAGCTTAGGTGTCCCCTTGCTATATTGGGGACGGGGGCCAGGCCTGTCCCGTCCGTCACCGCTCCTCCTCGCTCCGACACGCGCCCTGGCCAGTGAGGCATGCGGTGCCATGTAAGCAGGCAGGCAGCTGAGGTGGCGCGGTGGTGGAGCCTTCACGAAGATATGCATGCCGCCACACAGGCGCTCGATGAGTTGGACTGGGAGCCGCATGTTGCCACGCAGGTGCCTGCCCAGCTGGTTGGGCTAGCAGCTGCATGTGAGCGGCGGTGGAAACTTGGTTGGCGTGGGCCTGGCGGTGACCTTCCCGACGCCCTTGGCGAGGGCCTTGCCGGGTGACCCGGCAAGGGTCTTGCCGTGGCGCGCTGTCGTCCCCGGCAAGGGCCTTGCCGGGGGTCTGGTGGCCTTCCTCGGCAAGGATCTTGCTGAGGGTCGTCGTCTTCTATTCCTCATCTGATCTTGGATATGGCTTCACAAAGATCTGCATGCCACCACGGAGGTGCCTCCCGAGCCCTGGCCCACGTGATGTTGGAGACCATGGGCTCAAGGGTGGCCCGCTCTGTTGGAGTGGGGCGAGATGCCCTGGCAAGGTTCTTGTCGGGAGAACCTGCTTCGTCCCTCTGCTCTTTGTGGTCTTGGCCTTGGCGTTGCTCTTGTTATCTTGGGCTTCGGTCTTACCTTGGCTCACCTCCCCTGCGCTGCTCAGCGTGACCGCGGGCGCGGCTCCGACTGCTCGTGCACAGGTAAAGGGGTATAAAAAGTGCGCCCCTCTTTTTGTACACCGACAAGGCGTCTTGTATTCATCAAGCATAGTGTGAGCCATCTCAACAAGAGTCATGTTGTTGCACTCCACCACACCATTTTGCTGAGGAGTATAAGGAGCAGATAACTCGTGAGTAATACCAAGTTCATCAAGATAGTCATCAAGACCAGTATTCTTGAACTCGGTCCCATTGTCACTCCTAATGTGCTTGATCTTCTTGGCGAAGTTGGTTGAAGCCCTCGTGGAAAATTGTTTGAAGACTTCTTGCACTTTAGTTTTGTAAGTGATGATATGCACCCATGTGTAACGAGAATAGTCATCAACAATAACAAAGCCATATAGAGATGCTGCATTTGTGAATGTGTCATAATGAGTAGGGCCGAAGAGATCCATGTGAAGCAATTCAAATGGATGAGTGGTAGTCATAATAGTCTTTGAGGGATGCTTGGACTTGGTCATCTTTCTAGCTTCACAAGCTCCACACAGATGGTCCTTGAGGAATTTGACACCCTCGATGCCAATGACCATCTTCTTGTTCGCGAGTGTGTGCGAGTTCCTCATGCCAGCATGACCTAGTCGTCGATCCCATAACCAGCCTTCTGAAGCTTTTCCAAGTAGACATGTGGCAGGTTGTGGTCCTGTAGAGAAATCAACAATATACAGGTCTCCTCTCCTAAAGCCTTCGAAGACTTTGGAATGGTCAGATTCCATGATCACAACACAAAGATACTTGCCAAAGACAACAACAATATCAAGATCACAAAGCATTGAGACAGACATGAGTTTGTATCCTAAGGACTCGACAAGAATGACTTTGTCCATGTGTTGATCCTTTGAGATTGCAACCCTACCTAGACACAATACCTTGCTTTTGCCTTTGTCAACGTAGGTGATATGCTTCAGATGTGATGGAGATAAAGCAGTGTCCATCAATAAGTTCCTTTCACCGGTCATGTGATTTGTACATCCACTGTCGAGGACCCGCTCAGTAGCTTTGTGTTGATCATCCTGCAGATGAATTAGTGCAACTTACAAACTCATATACTTCATTAGTGAAGAATATGACATCAAATTCATCAGACTGAATTTCATCAAACAATACAACAGATATAGTAGTATGAGGACGTGAGAAACGAAAATTCATTTCTTCATGATTATCTTGCGTCCTTTCAAGCATATTCAGGTCTCCAGCAAATTCATCAGACGTTCAAGTTCCTCTGAAGATTTGACCCTCCATACGAGATTAGTTCTTTTTCTTCACCACCCACGTCTGGAGGGGTGGCAAAGAGTTCATCATTCTGCGAGCTCCATTAGAGAAAGTTGGCATAGAAGCTAGTCCACTTCGTTTCACAGAAGAGGGGTTAGAGTAAGCATATGAATAATCATAGAAATTCTTCGAGGACTTATGAACATAACAGTTTGAAGAATAATGCACATATTCATAGCCCTTAGGCTTTTCCTACGGAAGAGAAGTGTTAGCACGATGATGTTCATATCAGGATTTTGATCCACGTGAGGAATTTGGTCCATATGAGGACATGGATCCATATGAAGACTTTGGTCCATATGAAGAATTTGATCTGGGGTTCCTATTCTTGACAGGTGGTGTCATGATGACATTCACCTGAAGACTTTCAAAGCACCTTTTGGGAACCCAGATTTTCTTCATAGGGGGACCATTCCTGCATCTAGTTCCAACATATCTAGCAAATACTTAACCATTCAAATTTTTGAACAATGTCAGTGTACAAAAGTAGGGGCTCTCCTTTTGACCTCTTTACTTGTGCACATGCAGTCGGCGCTGCGCCCGCGGCCACACTTAGCAGGGAAGCCGGAGCACAAGACAACCAAGGCAACGCCAAGACCAGAAACACTAAAGAGCAAAGGGCCAAGGTGGACTCCCCCGGCAAGACCCTTGCCGGGGCGGTCTCCGCGTCCCCGGCAAGAGCCTTGCCGGGGCAGCATGCCCGACCCCAGCAGAGCGAGCCACCCTTGAGCCCAAGGTTTTTCAAACACCGTAAACAACTACAATTGGAACCACGGCTCGGGAGGCGCCTCTGTGGTGGCATGCAGATCTTTTTCAAGATCATAAACACACGAGACTAGATGAGGACCAAAAGACGACAACCCTCGGCGGGATCCCAGCCGAGGAAATTCACAACACCCCTGGCAAGATCCTTGTCGGGGACGACCACGACACCGCGTCAAGACCCTTGCCGGGGCCCCGGCAAGATCCTTTCCGAAGACACCAGCGGAGCCGTAGCCAGGCCTGCGCCTGCCAAGGCTCCACCGTTGTTCCCATGCAGCAGCTGGCTCAACCAGCTAGGCAGGCACTTGCGTGGTGACGAGCGGCCTTTACACCAACCCAGCAAGCACCTAGGTGGTGGCATGCAGACCTTTGTGAAGGCTCCACCACCGCGCCAGCCCAGCAACCAGCCAACATGGCGCCACGACGCCTCGTCAGCTCGGACGCGTGTTGAAGCCAGGCGAGGCGGCGACAACTGGGACATGCTTCCTTGCCGTCCTCGATAAAGCAAGAGGGGCACGTCGGCAGCGCATTAAATGCGTTTGTCTGACGGCGCCAGAGGATAGACTCATCTACTATACACCTTTCCACCTCCTGTGTGCCACCATGGCAACCCCTTTTGTCTATAAAAGGAGGCGCGAGGTGTCCAGGAGGAGGATTCGGATCTTTTGGGCAAGCCACACCCTGTAGCTAGCTCAAGAAGACAAGAACACTCAAATACATCCACCAAAGCAGGACTAGGGTATTACGCATCTCCGCGGCCCGAACCTGGGTAAACGATCTGTGTGCTTCCTGTTAGACCCGCTCTTTGCACAACCCCGCGCCCGCCAACCATAGAAGGGATCCCAGTGATCCCATAGGTGTCTATTTCCCCCAACATATTTGGTGCGCCAGGTAGGGGGCGCAGTTGTGAAAATCTAGTCTAGCGGTTAGCCTAGCAGTTCTTCATCGCCATGGCTCCCAAGAAGAAGACAATCACGGTGATCGGTTCATCCGGAGCCGGACGGCCCGCATCGATGCGCGCGAGCAGCGGGCCGGTCGCGGACAGAACCCGAGGCGCGGCCCGCGAGCACCAACATCGCTCTGGAAGCCAAAGCCTGCCGAGCGGCATCATTCGTGCGCGGGACAATGGGCCGCACGCCGCCAAATCCAAAGACGGAGCCCCCCCCCCCCCCCCCCGCAGGCGGTGCGGGGCCCTCCAAGGGTGGCGCCGTTCCACCTAAGGGCGGCGCGGTGACCTCCAAGTCGCCTACGCCGGCGCCCACGACGCACTCTTCCCAGGATGTGCGCGACGAGCAGCGCCACCATGCTGGGGACACCGGGCGTCGCCGTAGGAAGAGTCCCGTGCATCACTCACGGGACGGAGGAAGCCAACATGCCCGCCGAAGTGCTGGCGGAAATGGTGTGCAGCCACAGGACCATGATGGGTCTCCTTCTAACGTGGTTAGGAGTCGGAGCGCGCCACGGTCCATGCAGCTTTCGCCGCCGCCCACGCCGGCAGAAGCTTTGGTGCGCGAGCAGTTGCTCCTCGACTTCCCTCCTGCTGCGGAAAAGCTCGACGAGTGGAGAGCCACCATCCGGAGCCTCGTCGGCATCGCCAACAAAGACAAGCCGCGGCCAGCGAGGCCCTCAGGCCGACGCTCCGTCGAACCACCGCACTCCAGCGGTGGAGGGGCCGGGGCTGCTGAATCCATGGTGCACTCTCCTCCTCCACGCCAGCCATCGCGGGTGTCGATCCATCGTGATGACGCTTGCGATAACATTTCCATAGCGTCGTCCGATCCACGGACCCACCGCAACCAGCGCCAAGTTCTTCAATAGCGAGCCCATGAAGACGCTCGAACCACCATCAAGCGTCGGCGCGATACACGCCACCAGTCAGATAAGAGGGTGGGGCCCGCTATGGACCACCCAGCACTGGGAGGCTTCGGCGGCCTACCTTACGAGGTGGGTTGCCCAGCCTTTACCCGTGGGCTATGGCAGTTCCAGTGGCCGTCCCACCGCACGTTCCAGCCCGACGTCGGCGAGAAGTACAAGGGCAAGACCCATCCGTCAGAGTTCCTCAGCATCTACAGCATCGTGATGTAGGCCACTGGAGCTCGTGACGACAAGGTGCTTGCCAATTACTTCCCGTTGGCCCTGAAACCCAATGTCATGTCTTGGTTGATGCACTTGCTGGCGGATTCCATTTCTTCTTGATCGGATCTGTGTCATGAGTTCATTGGTGCCTTCACTGGAGGCCACCAAGCTCATGGCAAGGCGAGTGATTTGCATATCATTCCCCAGAAGGAAGGTGAAAACCTGTGGAAGTACATACAGAGGTTCAGCCTAGTGCAATACAATATCCCAGATGTTCATCCCGCCGCCGTAATCAGTGCGTTCCATCAGAATGTGCGCAACTGCAAGATGCGTGAAGAGCTGGCGATGAACAAGGTTAAAGATGTGGCCAAACTTTATGTTCTGGCCGATAGATGCGCCCGAGCTGAAAAGGGAAGGAAGTACCCCGGCGAGGACACCGGTGTGGAGATCGGCTCTACAGACGAAGACACCGCCACCCTGACGAAAAAGGGTCGGCGCCACAACAGGAAGCGTAAGGGCAAGGCCGTGCTTGCCGTCGAGGGATCCGACGACACCGGCGCCGCCAAGAAGGCTGAGGCAGATGACCCCAGCAAGGAGATTGTCGGGTGCGCCGCTTGCCAGGTCTTGGCGGCTGCCGACAAGCCAGGGGGCTCCTACACGCAGTATTGCAAGATCCACCGCACTAAGGGCCACGACCTCCAGAACTGCCGACAAGTTGAGCTGTTTGCTGAAAAGCAAAAAGCTGAGTATGAGAGGAGGGACAAGGAGAAGGGTCAGGATGGTGACGAAGGATCTGACAAGAAGCGTGGCGGCCAAGGAGGTGGCCGCGGCAAGGAAAACCTGCAAGAGAGGCCCGCTCGGGGCCGCGACAAGAAGCAGGAAGACGACGATCATGACGAGGACGACGAGTCCGGCGAGCATGAGTTCCAGAAGGCTACGGAGGCCATGTGCATCGACGATGGTGCCTCGCTGCATACTTCTCACCGCCATCTCAAGCAGTGGGCACGTGAGATCACAGCAGCAGAGCCGACGTTCGACGCTCAGAAGTCGCTGAAGTGGTCCAGCACGCCTATCATATTTGACGCCGAGGACCACCCTGATTGCACAACTGCAGTCGGGTGTTTGCTGTTGTTGGTTTCACCAACGATACGCAACCTCAAGCTGAACAAGATGCTGGTTGACGGCGGGGCCGGTATGAACTTGATCTCACCCGTTGTGATCAAAAGGCTGCAAATTCCTGATGGAGACCTCGAAGAGACAGGCATGTTTCAAGCGGTCAACCCGGGAAGGAGCCAACCGAAGGGTAAGGTCACACTGCCTGTGACGTTTGGAGGCGAATTGAACTACAGGACGAGGAGGATTGTCTTCGATGTAGCCGAGATCCCCTTGCCCTACAATGGGACCCTCGGCCGCCCGGCACTAGCCAAGTTCATGGCCGCGTCGGATTACGCCTGCAACACGCTGAAGATGCCTGGGCCGATGACCATCATCACCGTTCCCTGCGACAAGAATGATGCACCAATCTACGCCGACCTACTCTACCAGGAAGCAGTTGTAGCAACTGCCGCCAAGGCATTTGCTCCTGCCCCTGAAGCCCCGGGAGGGAATAAGAAGACCAGCAAGACCTCTCGCACCCACTCCGGCAAGCGCACCTCTTCGAAGTGTTGTGCTACCATCGAGGACGTGCTAGAGAGCTCCACCGGCAAGATCAAGAAATCCAGAGCTGCACCACCAGAGACCAAGAAGGTGTCCGTCAAGGAGGATGGCACGGGAGGGGCTTTCACCATAAGCTCCACCCTCGACAGCAAATAGGAAGGCGCGCTCATCACCTCCCTGTGGGAGAATGTCTATGTGTTTGCGTGGCAAGCATCAGACATCCCCGGTGTTCCTAGGGAGGTGACTGAGCACCACCTTGCTATCTATCCTCATGCGCGGCCCGTCAAGCAGAAGGTAGGAAGTAGGCTTTGGAAAGGCAAGAGTTCATCACTGAGGAGATTAGGAAGTTTGAAGCGGTAGGCTTGGTGAGAGGAGTACTCCATCCGACGTGGTTGGCCAATCCGGTGGTGGTGCACAAGGCAAATGGGAAGTGGAGGCTGTGTATTGACTACACAGATATCAATAAGGTTTGTCCCAAGGGCCCCTTCCCATTGCCGCTCATTGACTAGATTGTTGACTCCAAGGCCGGGTGTGATATGTTATCATTCCTTGACGCCTACTCAAGATATCACCAGATCTTCATGACAAGAGAGAACGAAAAGAAGACAGCATTCATCACCCCATGTGGTATGTATTGCTTTTTGCGGATGCGTTTCGGGTTGAAGAGTGCTGGCTCAATGTTTGTAAGGGCGGTCCAAATTAGTTTTGAACCCCAGCTACATAGAAATATGGAAGCTTATATGGATGACATAGTGGTCAAAACCAAGGACAGGGCAACTCTTGTACCCTCACGTTGCACAAAGAGCAGAATGTGCTGGATTGATGAGTTGCCGGCGGTTCTTTGGTCAATCAGAACAACACCAAATTGAGCCAATGGCCAGACACCCTATGCCCTGGTATACGGGGCAGAAGCAGTTCTCCCCATGGAACTCACATACGGGTCACCTCGACTGCTCGCTTATGACGAGCTTGAGCAAGAGCAATTGCGGCAAGATGACGCAATGGTCCTCGAGGAAGATCGTCTTCGGGCGGTTGTGAGAGCAGCATGCTACCAGCAAGCCTTGTGCCGCTACCATAGCCGCAAGGTACATGCCCGAAGCTTTGAGGAAGGCGGCCTTATTCTTCGGCGCGTTCAGTCGACCAAGAATTCCAACAAGTTGACGCCAAAGTGGGAAGGACCTTATGGGGTAATACGAGTCACCAGGCCTGGCGTAGTCCACCTGGAGACCGAAGATGCTATTCTAGTGAGCCACACCTTGAACATTGAACATCTTCTTAAGTTTTACCCATAAGGCGCGGTTGCCGGCCCCCCGGCAAACCACCTTTTGTACAAGCCTTGCCGGCAAGGCATGTAACCCTCTGTATAAAGCCAGGCACAGACCATGAGCATAAATAAATGAAGCGTCGGCGCCCTAAGTTTTAGCATGCATGCTAGGTTAAGTCTCTCCCTCGGTTAGGGTTGATAGTGCTTAGCGGCGACTAACCCCTAGCATAGAGGTCGAGTGTACATTTCTCTGTTCCTTTCCATCCACTTTGGTTTGCAGGGTACATGGACATGTTCTGCTGAGCCGTTTGGGAGAAAGGGAACGAGCCAGCGCTCCGGCAACGGCAAGACAAGGCTGCCGGGGGCTGCAGACTCAGATAAGTCTTTTATCCTCTATTGTGCATTTCCATATGAAGTTGGGACATATGAAACCTTGTTTTGCTCCTAGACCACCATGCCCCCCTTTTTTGTACCCTACTCCCTGGGTTGGAACCAGGTCATAGTCGCGGTGGCGAGGAAATAAATGAGGGGCCTAACTCTACTTCACCCCTGCCTCCACCAAGAGCGTGAGAATGGTCGACTGAAGTAAGGGGACGGCAAGGCCTGTTGCCGGTGACAATATTTATCTTAAAAATATCAAGGCTTCTTTCCTTGGCATGGGCCTCGCTCACGCACAAAGAACCCGGCAAGCACCCTTTTTCATTAAAAATGTCCCATACAGGTACGGTTCATATGGGATGAAAAACATGAGCAAGGGGATTACAAGTTTTAAATCTAACAAGTGCCCGCAGGCTTGCAAATTAAAAAGAGATAAGATGCCCGTAATCCCTTTCTTGTCCCTCTCCTCAGAAGATGGAACAAGGTAGCAGGAGGGCGAAAAGAGCGCCTGGGCGAAGTACGAGGAGCAGAAGGCACCAAGAGAACTTCCCGGTGCCGGGAGGGGAGCTGGAAGATGAGGCAGCGGGCCGACAATACGCGACGAAGGCGTCGGTGCCCGCGTACTCCGGCTTGACGGCCGCCACCCGCCTTCTTCGCCTTCTCCGACCCTCCTACGCCAGCCGCCCAAGGAGGCGATGGGGAACGCGCCGATGGAGAGCTTCACGAGGAAGGCCCTCGGCAGGGCGCGTGGCTGAGGGAGCAGCAACGCGGTCAGTTGGAGTCGAGGTCAGCATCTTGCCGCTCGACGCCCTCTTCGTCGATGTCGCTGTCCTCCTCGTCACTCCCGCTTGAGGAGGAATCTTCATCATCGTAGGACCTCTCCACGCAGCACTTCAGGCGAGTTCCAAAGTCCCCAAAGACCCTGACGGAGAGCAGGCCGTTCTCCACTAATTTGAAGTAGAGAACGAGCCCCGCCGCCAGGCTGTGGACACGAGCAAACGTCTTCCATCCGCGATGGAGGTACATGACGTGAGGAGCGGGGAAGTCGACGTCGACCAGCATACAGCCATTCCCACAGCCCCTCATGTCCAACCCGAGGGTCTGGGGCGGATCGAGCTCCATCTCCCGAGCAAGTGGGGTAGGGGGACAAAGACGACGACACGGTGGCCGGCGCAGCCTGACGAAGAACTCACAGGGCTGGTCCTCGACGTGGCCCTCCATTGGAGGAGGCATCGCCGGCGGAGGCAAGGCCGGTGGGCCGCCCCGTCCCCCTCTCCCCCGAGCACCATGGCGGCCACGGTCTCGCCCCTCCCCCTTCCTCTCGTGGCCGGCTCTGCCGCTGCGAGCTCTTTGGGAGGAGGGACGCGCTGTCGAGCAGCGACCCTCACCGCCACCGTCGAAGGGCCGGTGCCTCCTCTCGACATGGCAGTCGGAAGAGGGAAGCCGAAGTGAATGGAGGCGGATGATGAAAGGATGTGGGATGCCATCCCCTCCCCTTCTTATAAAGGGGCAGGGTCGCGGCTCGGCCGCCCCACTCGGCTAATCCGGCCATCGAGGGCGCATGGAATCGAGACTGGCCCGCTGCCCCAATCAGCAACGACCCAGTTCCCCGCCTCCACCGCCTGCCACCTGCATGGGGGACACGTGACGAGCAAGCAGAATCAAGGGGACGGGTGAGGCGACCGTTCTCCACCCCGTGGTCGTTGGGCGCGGACGCCTTGAAGACCGCGACCCGAGCCCACTCAGTAAATGAGTCGCGCCTCTGCATTTTCCTCCTTTTAATGGGGAAGGCATGAGCCGCCTCTTTACCATGATGTGACACATGCGTGCGGAAACAGCCCCACGCATGACCCCCACATCACGCACGACCCTCCACATCGCGCGTTCGATGCGGGTCATGGGGAAGCGCAGCGGACGAAAAAGTTACTACGGTAAAAACCCGCATCCACCTGCCCGCGCACCTTTCTGGGCCTAGCCCAACAATGCGTCGCACTTATGTGTGGCCCAGGCCTGGGGGCTCCTGTCGGTGTAAAAAAGTAGGGGCTCTCCTTTTGACTCCTTTACTTGTGCATAGGCAGTTGTAGCCGCGCCCGCGGCCACACTTAGCAGGGAAGCCGGAGGGAAGCCGGAGCACACGACAAGCAATGCAACGCCAAGACCAGAAACACTAAAGAGCAAAGGGGCGAGGTGGACTACCCCGGCAATACCCTTGCTAGGGCGGCTGTCGGTGTCAAAACCGGTGGATCTTTGATAGGGGGTCCCGAACTATGTGTCTAAGGTCGATGGTAACAGGAGACAGGGGACACAATGTTTACCCAGGTTCGGGCCCTTTCTATGGAGGTAATACCCTACTTTCTTCTTGATTGATCTTGATGAATATGAGTATTACAAGAGTTGATCTACCACAAGATCGTAATGGCTAAACCCTAAAAGCCTACCCTGTGTGACTATGGTAATGAATCTCCTCTCCGGACTAAGTCCTCCGGTTTATGTAGACACCGGGATGATCTAAGGTTACACAAGGTCGGTTACAGAGAAAGGAATCTACATATTTGGTCACCAAGCTTGCCTTCCACGCCAAGGAGAGTCCCATATGGACACAGGTGCAGTCTTCGCTCTTCGTATCTTCACAGCCCATCAGTCCGGCCCATGGCTAGCAGGCTGGACGCCTGAGGATCCCTTAGTCCAGGACTCCCTCAGTAGCCCCCGAACCAGTCTTCAATGACGAGGTGTTCGGCGCATAGATTGTCTTCGGCATTGCAAGGCGGGTTCCTCCACCAATGACCTCCAAGTAGTGTATTTGGCCTTCCATTTAATGTTGTACCCCTCGGCTTCTGTGTATCAACAACTTCAGCTTCCACGTGTCGAGCGGATGCGACAGGTTAGGGTATTTTTGGACATAACACCCCGGCCATGCGAGGGACAATGTCTACTTAACGAGATTGGATCCCAGATCCATTCAATCATCTCGCGGAGAAAATCCGCAAAGGTTGCTAGGAAAGGACACTCCAAGATGTCTAGCGTTTCCAGCCCCTCCTCCCGTCCCTGCGGCCCAGAGAGAGGCGAGTGGGAGAAGTGCTCTGTATCCCACGGTCAGCTGGTGAAGCTGCAAACGCAGGGGTTTCTCCCCCCTGCGGATCGGGTCCCTGTTCGAGCAGGGTTGGCCTCCTTCGACGGTAAAACCAAGGCAGAGGATTTCCCCAATCCATTTGGGGGAACGAGTGTATTTCGTCCCCTATTTGCTAAGGGGCGTGGGGTTTCCAATTCATCCATGCCTCTGAGGGCTTCTAGAATATTATGGCCTCCAGCTGCACAACTTTACCCAGCCTCCATCCTGCACATTGCGGGTTATGTTGCTCTATGCGAACTATTCCTGGGTTGTGAGGCCCTTTTTGAAGTGTGGAGAAAGTTATTCCGCCTTGTCCCGCGTAACCATGAGGGATCGATATTTGAAGTGGGTGGAGCCAAAATATGGCGCATCGCCGAGACCGGATACCTATCCGGCACGCCGAAGAAGGCGTCTGAAGACTGGACTTCCAAGTGGTTCTACATCGAGGACGTAGTACTTCCAGACCTAGCCCGGAGGGCTCTTCCTGAGTTCACAAGTGTTCGTTTGAAGAAACGCCACAGCTGGCACCCTCGGAGCCTCGAGGAGGAAGAGAATGCGGAGGTTCGCCCACTCTTGAGCAAGATAAAGATGCTCGCCCAGTCCCGTTATATGATAGTCGAAGTAACGGCGACCTCCATAGTGCGGGGGGTCCAGCCACTCCAATACGGAGGACTTCCCATGTGGCACTATAATGGGGAAGATGACGCCTCCCGCTGCGGCAGGAAAGGTCCAGACACCCCTGCAGCCCTGGCCAAAATATTGGCTGAGCTGTTCAAAGGGGAGGAAGAGGAGTTCCTGCACATCAAGCACAGGGAAGGATATTCTATGTATAGTCGTACTAGCTGGATAAGCCCCCAACTCCTCTGCTCTACTCATTCCACTCCCTGATCTATGTTTAAGGAACATTAACCTGCCCATTGATAACAGCACGGGTGAAATATTTCTGAAGGGCTTTACAGCCCCGCACTGCAGCCCGAGGGCCACAATCGGGACCTTTACCTCGGATTTGAAGAGGATCCGGATATATTCGTGGTGCTCGAGAATGGGGTGTTTTACCAAGCAAGCTACGACGGCACAGAAGTGGCCATCATCGCCGATTACCCTGGTCTTCTCCCCGCTTCACACGTAAGTAGTTAGGAGACATCTCCCCCGAAAGGGTTCTCCCGTTCTGCCTCACCCACTGCACTGCCTCGTGCTTCAAAGGGTAGGCCTTTGACGTGTCGTGCTACTCCAGGAGCGACTCCGAAGAGAGCGGCTCCCGCACCGGGTAAGACTTCAAAGAGGAAGGCAAACAAAGACACGGTCGGGCCCTCGTGAAAGAGGTATGGGTTTGCAAATATGTTTTTTAATAGTCGCATACAACTGTGAATTTCATGTTCGTCCCGTATCAGGAAAAGAGTTCGTCGGACTGTGCCCGGGGATCCGGCCAGTTATACTCCCAACAGCCGGGATCCGGCCCCAGCCGAGGAGACGGGGGCCGATATGGGAGTGACGCCGGACTGTCCTTCAGCTGAGGGCTCGGAAGATACGTCCATCACCAACTCGGAAGTGGAGAGCGCCCTGAACCATCGGCACCGGAGGGCCATTTCACGAGACCCCCGCTTTTCAGAAGAAGCGTTTAATGCCTTCAGCTCGGCTGATCCATACATCCAAGCTGCTCGAGATGGGCTTTGTAGAGCCACAAAGCAGCATTTAAGAGATGTGCAGGTAAGTTTACTGTGTCTGAGTATGATAACCATATGCCAGTAGCCCACGAGACTTCAAGTAGTTGGTACAACTGATTTGACGATCGCTGCATAATCAGGTTCTTTCTGAGAAGAACGACTTGCTGGCCCAAGATCTATAAAAGTGTCGGACACAGTTAAATGTAATTACCGCCGAACTGGAAAAATCCAAGAAGGCGTCTTCGGGTAATATTTCCCTCCATTCAGAAACAGTAATTGTATAGCGACTGTGTTAACACTGTGGCTCATCTTATAACAGGACCGTGAGATCAACTGGAGGAAAAAAGTTGAAAAGACTACATGCCACAGGTGAGCGGGTGTTGGCCCGAGTCAGACAGGAGAAAAACAAACTCCAAGGTTCAAACACCCAGCTGGGCGAAGAACTGAAAGATGTGTGGGCCTAGTTGGCCGACTCCATCAAGGAGAACAAAAGGCTGCGAGGCGGCATATTCAGTATGTGGCCGAACTTACCTTGTGATAGTTCGGAGATTAAAGGTACTGATAGAGTTAAGTTTGTAGGTATGCTGACGGGCCGTCCCGAAAAGGAGATGTTCGGATTCTCGGGCGACCTACTACAAGAGCTGTCGCGCATGCATGAGCAAGCTCGGCAGGCGATGCGAAGCGTTGCCAAGGCCTTGTGGCCATCTGCCTCTCCTCCAGGAAAGATGGAGGAGATCCTAGAGCTATTCAAGGGAGCTCGGCGGCGCTTTCGATTGTGGAAAATATCGGCCTGCCGGGAAGGTGCGCGAGAGGCCTGGGCCATGGTGAAAACACGGTACACCAAGCTTGATCCGAATCATATGGCTCGGGTCGGACCTCTGGGGTCAGATGGGAAAGAAGTTCCCGTTAGTTTGGTACATGACCAAGTAAAAGTAGCCACCAAGTATTCCCAAAAGGATTGTAAGTTAGATAGCCTGCTGGACGGTATAGAGGAGGAAGTTTTTGAGTCCTAAGTGACTATGTACTTTCTATTGCATATGTAGCTCTAGCTGAATTGTAAAACAATTGTCATGGCAGTCCTTTTCGCTTCGACCTCTGGACCCGAAGGTGCAGAGTGTTTACGAATACCAGAGCGGCCTTGTAGACCGGGTATGCATGGAAACCAGGCGTAGGGGTCATAGTTGCTTAAACAGACAAGTATCCGGCTAGTTATTTTATATTACATTACGATTGTAAGAAACATCTTCCAGAGAGAATAGTTCCATTAAGGGTTCGTTTCCCTAGGTGTTCATGCGTTAATGCGCATGTCCAAACTGTGATTGAAAAATCGCAGTATGTATTAACTTCTGGGGGTTCACAATGTAGTAAATGCAAAAATCGTCTTTAATCCACCGGTCGAATATTCCCTTAAGAACGCTAGCTTTCGGCTTCACCCAGTCTGAGGTACACATCCGGATGACCCGGCAGTAACAATCGCATAGGTGCTCCCTTTATGCCCTAGCCGAACTAACAGGAGCGTAGGGCATAAGCACAGGAGCCAGGCAACCCAGCTTGGCTAAAACTTAAGTCATATCGATGCATATAATGCTGAAGAAAAGGTACATATGGAAAGAGCGCATATGTGATGAGCTTGATGCTCGGGGAATAATAATAGCAAGCTTCTGATCGAGAAGCCCCCAGGTATAATGGACGTACATTTTTAAAGATGTGTGCACCAGGCGTGCACGGTCTAACTACACAAAAGTTGTAAGGCTCAGGAGAAAAAATGAAAAGAGAGAGAAAGAAGAAAAAAGGAATTTATGGAAACAGCGGGGAGAAGGAGACGAACAAAGAGTTCGGTGCTTAGCCATAGAATCTTCGGAGTCTGGCCGCGTTCCAGGGGTCTGGCTCGAGGCGATTATCTGACGCATCATGCAGGCGGTACGCTCCTCCGGTGAGAACTTCGTCAATGATGAAGGGACCCTCCCATTTGGGCTTGAGTTTGTCCTTTTTCTTCTCTGGCAACCGTAGAACGAGTTCGCCAACGTTGTAAGTCTTGGCCCATACTTCTCTGCTTTGATATCTATGGGCCTGTTGTTGATAAAATACGGAACGGGCTTTTGCAACGTCACGCTCCTCCTCCAGGGCGTCTAGGTTGTCCTGCCGATCGAGCTCGGCCTCTCTCTCTCTTCGTACATGCGTACCCGAGGTGAGTCATGTATAATGTCGCAGGGTAGCACAGCCTCTGCGCCGTACACCATGAAAAAAGGTGTGTATCCGGCAGTGTGATTGGGCGTGGTCCGCAGCCCCCAGAGTATGGAGTCGAGCTCCTCAACCCAGTGCTTGTCCGATTATTTCAAAGGCCGCACTAGTCTAGGCTTGATGCCGCTCATAATAAGACCATTGGCTCATTCGACTTGACCGTTTGTCTGCGGATGATAGACAGAGGCGTAATCAAGCTTGATGCCCAGATTAGCGCACCAGGTTTTCACTTCGTCGGCTATGAAGTTGGAGCCTTTGTTAGTGATGATGCTGCGTGGAACACCATGACGGAGTAGGACGCCGGATATGAAATCTATCACCGGCCCGGACTCCGCCATTTTAACTGGTTTGGCCTCTATCCACTTAGTGAATTTATCCACCATGACCAGCAGCTATTTTTTCTTATGGCTTCCTCCTTTAAGGGGTCCAACCATATCCAGTCCCTAGACCGCGAAAAGCCAAGTGATGGGGATTGTTTGTAGGGTGGTGGGGGGCATATAGCTTTGGTTGGCGAAGAGTTGGCATCCGACGCAACGTTGGACAAGGTCCTGTGCATCTGCTCGGGCCGTCGGCCAATAAAACCCTATACAGAAGGCCTTGCTAACAAGGGCCCGAGCTGCGGCATGGTGCCCGCCTAGACCGGCATGAATCTCAGCCAGAAGCTACCGCCCCTCCTCCTCGGAGATATATCTTTGAAGGATTCTGGTAGAGCTTTTCTTATAGAGCTCTCCATCGTGGACCTTGTAGGCCTTCGAACGCCGGACAATGCGGTGCGCCTCATTCTGATCCTCAGGAAGTCCCTTCCTATCAAGGTAGGCCAAGATGGGTTCGGTACATGGGGCAATGACTTCCATAATGAGATGGGCCGAAGCTGTTATTTCGGTGGCTGAGCCTCCGATGATATCGGTGTGTTTGGAATCTGGGGTTGTGTTCGGATCCGGACTAGTGTTGCCGCATTCCCCCTGCCACTCCACGGATGGATTAAAAAGCCTTTCCAGAAAGATGTTAGGTGGGACGGGGTCGCGCTTGGCGCCGATACGAGAAAGAACGTCCGCAGCTTGATTACTTTCTCGGGCCACGTGATGGAACTCGAGTCTCTCGAACCGAGCCGACATTTTTAGGACGGCATTACGATAAGCCGCCATCTCCGGATCTTTAGCATCGAAGTCTCCATTTATTTGAGACATTGGAAGGTTTGAGTCCCTGCGCACTTCCAGGCGTTGTATGCCCATAGAGATAGCCATCCGGAGACCATGCAATAGGGCCTCATATTAGGCTGCGTTATTGGAGTCTTTGTATAGTATTTGGAGTACGTATTGAACGACGTCTCTAGTGGGGTACATTAAAACGACGCCCGCTCCTAGCCCTGCCAACATTATGGAGCCATCAAAATACATAACCCAATTGGAATATGTGACGTACTCTTTAGGGAGTTCGGCCTCTGTCTATTCGGTGACGAAGTGGGCCAGTACTTGGGATTTAATAGCTCGACGTGGTTTGTATGTAATATCAAATGGAAGGAGCTCAATGGCCCATTTGGCAATCCGGTCCGTAGCATCGCGTTTGTTTATTATGTCGTTGAGTGGTACTTCAGAGGCCACCATGATCGAACACTCCTGCAAGTAGTGTCGTAGCTTTCGGGATGCCATGAAACATGTATGCTATCTTTTGATAATGGGGGTATCGGGATTTGCATGGTGTAAGGACAGTGGATACGTAGTATACTGGCTTCTGAAGCCGGAATTTGTGTCCGTCCTGTTCTCATTCAACGACGAGCACGGTGCTCACCACCTGATGTGTTGCAGATATGTATAGTAACATGGGTTCACCGACGTTTGGTGCGGCCAGGATTGGGTTGCTCGCTAGAAGGGTTTTTATTTCTTCCAGTCCGACTGTTGTCGCGTCCGTCCACTCGAAGTGATCGGTTCGCTGTAGAAGGCGATAGAGTGGCAGTGCCTTTTCTTCTAATCTAGGGATAAAGCAGCTTAGAGCTGCCATGCAACCAGCGAGTTTTTGTACTTGTTTAAGGTCTGTTGGCGTAGCCAATTGTGACAGATCTCAGATTTTGGCTGGATTTGCTTCAATTCCTCTATTGGAAACGATCAAGCCCAACAACACACTTTTCCGGAGTGAGCTTAATGTCATATGCACGGAGGTTGTCAAATGTGAGACATAGGTCGTCTATTAGTGTTTCGACGTGCCTTGTCTTGATTACGACGTCATCCACATAGGCTTCAACTGTCATTTCAATCTGTTTCTCCAGGCATGTTTAGGTGGCGCCGGCGTTCTGAGCCTGAAGGGCATGGTGTTGAAGCAGAATGGCCCGTATGGGGTGATGAATGTTGTTGCAGCTTGATCGGACTCCTTCATTTTAATTTGCTGGTATCCGGAATACGCGTCGAGGAAACACAGTGAGTCGTGTCCTGCGATAGCATCAATGATTTGATCGATGCGGGGGAGGGGTAAGGGATCCTTTGGGCAAGCCTTATTGAGGTCTTTAAAATCGACGCACAGGCGCCAAGATTTATCCTTCTTTGGTACCATCACCAGGTTTGCCAGCCAGTCCGGATGTTTTATTTCTCTAATGAATCCGGCCTCGATTAGCTTGGCTAGCTCCTCTCGCATGGCTTGGCGTTTGGGTTGGAAAAGCACCGCAGTGTTTGTTTGACCGGTTTATATCCCTTTAATATGTTGAGGTTGTGTTCCGCCAGCTTGCGCGGGATTCCTGACATGTCAGAAGGGTGCTAGGCGAATATATCCCAGTTTTTGCGAAGAAAATCCCGTAGCGCGGCGTCGACCGTTGGGTCTTGTTGTGCCCCAATAGATGCTGTCTTCTTGGGGTCCGTTGGATGGACCTGGAATTTGATTATTTCTTCCGCTGGCATGAAGGAGGTGGATTTGGGGCATTTGTCCAAGATCACATCGTCCCTGTCCACCGTGGAGCGTAGTGCGGTTAATTCTTCGGCCGTGAGGGCTTCACATAATGCCTCGAGGGCCAGAGATGTGGTTTTATTTTCGGCGCAGAGTGCTATGTCCGGATCACTGGCGAGAGTGATTATGCCGTTGGGCCGGGGCATCTTAAGCTTCATGTACCCGTAATGAGGTACGGCTTGCAAGTGTGTAAATGCCTCTCCCCCCAAGAGGGCGTGATATCCGTTGTTGAAAGGGGCCACTTGGAAGGTTATTTCTTGAGACCGATAATTCTCCGGCATGCCGAATACCACGTATGTGTTATTTTTCCCACACACCACGCCTCCCGACTGGGAATGATTCCTCGGAAGGTCGTGCTGCTTTGCTCGATGCGGCTCATGTCTATTTCCATTTTGTGGAGTGTATCTTCATAGATAAGGTTTAGTCCGCTACTGCCGTCCATGAGAACCTTGGTTAGCCGAAAGCCATCCACGATTGGACTGAGAACCAAGGCGGCTGGTGATCAGACTGTCCTATATCTAGGTTCGTCGCCGGGATTAAAGGTTATAGCCGTGTTGTTCCAAGGGTTTATTGCTGCTATTTGACACACTTCAGCGAGTCCGCGGAGTGCCCTTTTGCGCCTATTGTTTGAGGCGAATGTCTCAAAGACCGTCAGTACTTTGGGGTCGTCGTCTTCTGGGGTGTTGTTCTGGGGTATTCTTAGTGAGGATATCCTCGCCGCTCTTGGCCACTTGCCGGAGTATCCAACATTCTCTAAGGCTATGTGTTGGTATGTTAACCGGTGTTGCGTGTATTTTGCATGGCCCATTGAGCCATCCTCCCAGAACGGTTCCCCGCCTCGTACTGGACTTATATTTCTTTACTATTGGGTCGGGCATGTTACAAGGGTGCTCCCTTTTCGCCTGAATGAGGGGCTGAGTGGGGACCGATGGTTCCCAACGGGCTGCCTGAGTTTTCCAGGCGCATTCCATTGCATAGTACTTCTGTACGATAGTTGCTAAGTCGGCGAAGTGTAGTATGCGACGGCGGTTGATGGCGTTGAGGATTCCTTCATCCATGCAATTCTTGCGGAACGCTAAGATCTCTTCCTCGTCGTGGCAATCTTTAATCTTGTCTTTGACAAGAAGGAATCTGGCCCAGAAGTGGTGGACTGTTTCCTGAGACTGCTATTGTATGCTCATGAGAGCGCTTATATTTGGGTGGGTGGGTGGTTTTAAATCTGAACCCTGACCCAATTTTGGATCCGGAGTATGAAGGTCTTCCGAACTTAACAGATCAGGCTCCGGAATATCCACTGATTGCTTAGGCCCGTTGTCCAATTCTATGTTCGAAGGGCTGGATGCATCAGCTCGCACGTGGGTGTCCGGCTCTTCGAAGCTGGAGATCCGGACATAGTCCGTCCATAGTATGGAGGAAGAGTTGTCGTCTCGCTCCTCGACTACTGCTATCTGGTGAGTGATCGGTGGAGATTTGATTTCTCTATGATCGGGTCTAAGCCCAATTCGATCATAGTCTGTAGCGATCCCCCGAGAGGCTATGCGATCTAGGAGCTCGTTTAAAGACGAAAGCTCTGCTGGATCCATCTGCTTGGAGTGTTCGGAGTCGATACGAAGGGGATTTTCAATGACTCGAGAGGTCATCGTCGGCTCAACGACCGAACCAGCGGTCATGGTAAAGCCACCCAGCCGCAGGGTTTGGCCTGGCGCCAATGCTCCTCCGGCAGTGATATTGTCCTTGAGAACAAGGCGAGCCATCGATCCTGTCGTCGACGTCATAGTGGAACTCCCAATGAAAGCACCAATGTCGGTGTCAAAACCGGCGGATCTCAGGTAGGGGGTCCGAAACTATGCATCTAAGGTCGATGGTAACAGGAGACAGGGGACACGATGTTTAGCTAGGTTCAGGCCCTCTCTATGGAGGTAATACCCTACTTCTTGCTTGATTGATCTTGATGAATATGAGTATTACAAGAGTTGATCTACCACGAGATCGTAATGGCTAAACACTAAAAGCCTAGCCTGTGTGACTATGGTAATGAATCTCCTCTCCGAACTAAGTCCTCCGATTTATATAGACACCGGGAGGATCTAGGGTTACACAAGGTCGGTTATAGAGAAAGGAAACTACATATTTGGTCGCCAAGCTTTCCTTCCACGCCAAGGAGAGTCCCATCCGGACACGGGTGCAGTCTTCGGTCTTCGTATCTTCACAGCCCATCAGTCCGGCTCATGGCTAGCAGGCCGGACACCCGAGGACCCCTTAGTCCAGGACTCCCTCAGCGGCCTCCGCGGCCCCGGCAAGAGCCTTGCCGGGGTAGCCTGCCCGACCCCTGCAGAGCGAGCCACCCTTGAGCCCAAGGTTTTTCAAACACCGCAGACAACTACAATTGGAACCACGGCTCGGGAGGCGCCTCGGTGGTGGCATGCAGATCTTTGTCAAAATCATAAACACATCAGACCACATGAGGACCAAAAGGCGACAACCCTCGGCGGGATCCTAGCCGAGGAAATTCACAAGACCTCCAGCAAGATCCTTGCCGGGGACGACCACGATGCCGCGGCAAGACCCTTGCCGGGGCCCCGACTAAATCCTTGCCGAAGACACCAGCGGAGCCGCAGCCAGGCCCGCGCTTGCCAAGGCTCCACCGCCGTTCCCATGCAACTGCTAGCTCAACCATCTGGGAAGGCACATGTGTGGCGACGAGCAGCCTCTACACCTACCGAGCAAGCACATGCGTGGTGGCATGCAGACCTTCGTGAAGGCTCCACCATCGCGCCCGCCCAGTAGCCAGCCAACGTGGCGCCACAACACCTCATTAGCTCGGCGCGTGTCGAAGCCAGGCGAGGCGGCGACAGCTGGGACATGCTTCCTTGTCGTCCCCGATAAAGCAAGAGGGGCACGTCGGCAGCGCATTAAATGTGTTTGTCCAACAGTGCCAAAGGATAGACTCATCTACTATACACCTTTCCACCTCTTGTGTGCCACCGTGGCAACCCCTTTTGTCTATAAAAAGAGGCCCGAGGCGTCCAGGAGGAGGATTCAGATCTTTTGGGCAAACCACACCCTGTAGCTAGCGCAAGAACACAAGAACACTCAAATACATCCACCAAAGCAGGACTAGGGTATTACGCATCTCCGCGGCCCGAATCTGGGTAAACGATCTGTGTGCTTCCTGTCAGACCCGCTCTTTGCACAACCCCGCGCCCGCCAACCGTTGAAGGGATCCCAGTGATCACATATGTGTCGATTTCCCCCGACAAATAATTTATAGTTGGATTCAAATGACTCATTAGAAGAATAGGAAGATTCACATGTAAAGCCAGATATAGTGGATGGATCTATTGGAGGTCCTTTCATAGCAACCCATGAGGTTTTGGGATACTCCTCAGGTTTCCAGTAGGTCCCATCAGCATTGAGTTTCCTCTCACAGGCAATACCCTCTTTCCTAGGGTTCTTGTTGAGGATCTGCTTTTTAAGCACGTCACAAAGAGCCCGATGCCCTTTATGGCTTTTATACATGCCTGTCACATACAATTCCTTCAATCCTACATTGTTAGTGATACTTGCGGTATCCTCAGATGAGGAACTTTTTACCATAGAGATAGTTGAAGAATTTGCAGCAATAGAAGCATTTCAACTTTCAGGTGAAGAATTAGCAGATTCTCGATCAATGCATTTCAAACACGGTGGAATGAATTCATCCTGAGCGTAACTGATCTGTTGACCAAGCAATGATTCGCGTTCCTTCTGAAGATTTTCGTAACTCACCCTTAGCTTCTCAAGATCTTGCTTTCTTTGCATAGATTCATAAGAATGCTTCTCATGATCGGCTAAGAGGGTGTTATGATGACTCTAAAGGTTATCAAACTTAGACTGAAGTCTCTAAAGGTTATCAGTCAGAGTTTGAGTTCGATCCATTTATTCACCCAACATATCATCGCTTTCATCTAGCATGTTTTGAATCTTTTCCAAATCTTTTTGTTGTTTAGTGGCAATAGAAGCAAGCTTGGTATAGCTGGGTCCAAACTCATCACTAGATTCATCATCACTAGACTCAGATGAGAAACATTCAGTTACCTTGGCATCTTTTGCCATGAGGCATGGTGCCGAGGATGATGGTTCAGGATTGAAATTCATCGTTTTGAGTGATCCTTGAAATCCTCAAACCAGGTATCATGACGAGTTCGATGACCTTCATAGACGTCAGAGAGTTGGTCCCAGATAAGCTTCGCATGGCAGAGATGCATAATGTTCTTGTACTGATTTCGGGATAAGCGGAGCAGTTGATGTCCTTCGCCATGATGTCAAGTCGAGTGCACTTGCGAATATCATCAACCTCCTCTATCTTACAAAGATCGGTAACACCAATCTCAGTGACGGTCCACAACTCGCCGTTCATCGCCATGAGGCGCTTCCTCATCATGGCCTTCCACTTGGGATAATCATGACCGTCAAAGATGGGGCATGCCACTTTCTTCATTCCTGCGGTCGAATTAACTAAAACTCCATGTGGTTAAACCAAAATCACACAAAACAAGGGACTACCTTGCTTTGGTACCAATTGAAAGTGCGTTATACCGACTAGAGGGGGGTGAATAGGTGATTTTTACAAATTCGTCACTGAGGAAATTCAAGGTCAGGAATTTCCTAAGTCACAAACAACTAGCAGCGGAAAAAGTTCACAGATGCAATCATAACAGAGTAGTAACACAGTCATCATGATCAAATGAAAACAAGCACAGAGTACAAGTAGTGTGAAAACAGGATGAGCAGGCTGAAGACAAAATGACTGAAGAAATAGGATTGAGAAAATTGAGAAAGTCTTCAGTCAAAGTCTTCAAATAGTAACGATCAAGTTCATCAACACATGAATGAGGAAATAAAAGGGTTGAGGAAATAGAATCAGTAGCTTGGTGAAGACGATGATTTGGTAGACCAGTTCCAACTATTGTGATAGTTGTACGTCTAGTTGGAGTGGCTAGGTATTTAAACCTGAGGACACACAATCCTCACCCTATTCTCCTTGAGCTAAGATCACATAGACCTTGCCCAATCACTCGTGGTAAGTCTTCAGGTGACTGCCAAACCTTCACAGACTCTGTCACTCGGGGACCCACAATTACCTCTTGGATGCACTAGACCATGACGCCTAACCATCTGGAGGTTGCACAGTCCTCAAAGGTAACAAGCACCAGTTCCACACAGGAACAATCTCTTAAGTGATGCTCAATCACTTTGGGTTTGTAAGTGTTTGCGTTTAGGTTTTCCTCACTTGATGATTTTCACTCAAAGTCCTCGGAGGATGCGAGGCTCTCAATGGCAAGTGTTAGTTTCTCTCGGAGCAGCCAACCAATTAGTGGTTGTAGCGGGTGGCTATTTATAGCCTAGGGAGCAGCCCGACATGATAAGACATAAATGCCCTTCAATGATATGACCGTTAGGTGGCTAGATATTTTGGGACAGTTGGCGCGTAGCACAGCAATGGTCGGATATTTGAGTATCAAATTCCTCAGGGCTATCATGTTCCTAAATTGTAGGCAATCCGCACTGGTGAATTCCTAACTCCTTAGTCAGAACAAATTCCTTAGTGATCAGAAGATCTTCATCTCTGTCACTGAAGAAATTGACTGAACTGTATGAGATTTCCAATGGCTTCACTCGAAAGGATTGGGTAGGTGTAGGATTTTGAGATGAGCATCACTTGGAAACTTTTCCTTAGTTTTACCTCGACCCCCTTTAACAGTACGGTGTTTCCTACGACTCAAGAAAGAGAAAATGAAAATACAAAAACAAAAGTCTTCACGCTTCATAATCCTCGCATGAATATCAAGTCTTCAAGGTCACACCAATTTCCTCACTTTCAAAGTCTTCAAGAAAACTAAAATCTTTAGCTGAAGACATTCATTTTTAGGGGTCAACTTTCACCATAAATATCAAACTCCTCAGAGACTTATAGACCTGTGTACACTCACAAACTCATTAGTCCCTTAACATATAAGTCTTCAATACACCAAAATCACTAAGGGGCACTGGATGCACTAACAACTTCCCTTTGGCACTCAAGTCCAATGTGAGGTCTTGGCTGATGCACCTGCTGGAGAACTCCATTTCGACAGGGGCTGACCTGTGCCATGAGTTCATTGGCGCCTTCACGGGCGGCCATCAAGAACCAGGACGGCCCAGCGACATGCAACTTCTCCAACAGAAAGAAGAAGGACAGTAGGGACACTAGCAAGGAATTTGGGAAGCGTACCTCTTCGGAGTGTGCTATGCATGTGGATGACTTGCCGGAGATTTCCAACAGTAAGAGAGCCAAGGCTGTTGCACCACATGTGAAAAAGGTCCCGGCTGGGCTGGCTGGCGCTGATGGTACCTTTACTATCAACGCCATCCTTGATGACAAATAGGAAAGCGCACTCGTTGCATTCCTGCGGGCGAATATCAATGTATTCGCCTAGCAACCATCTGATATACCCGGTGTTCCCACGGAGGTAATCGAGCACAACCTTGCTGTCTGCCCGCATGCCCGACCCGTCAGACAGAAGGTTCCAAAGCAGGCCTAGGAAAGGCAACAGTTCATCGCCGAAGAGATTAAGAAGCTTGAGGCAGCTGGTCTGGTTAGAGGAGTACTGCATCCAACATGGTTAGCAAACCATGTGGTCGTACACAAGGCTAATAGAAAATGGAGGCTGTGCATAGATTTCACGGATCTCAACATGGCTTGCCCAAAGGAACCATTTCCCTTGCCAGGCATCGACCAGATTGTGGACTCCACTTCAGGTTGTGATTTGCTCTCCTTTCTGGATGCATACTTAGGATATCATCAGATCTTCATGTCCAAGGAAGACGAAGAGAAGACCCCATTCTTCACCCCATGTGGTACGTACTACTTCGTGCGATGCCTTTCGGATTAAAGACTGTCGGGTCCACTTTTCCAAGAGCACTCCAAATTGGTTTTGAACCACAGTTACACAGAAACATTGAGGCTTATATGGATGATATTGTGGTCAAGACCAAGGACAGATCACCCCTCATCCAAGATTTGGAGGAGACATTTGCTAATCTGCGCAAGATCAACTTGAAGCTAAATCTGGAAAAGTGTCTGTTTGGCGTTCCCTCCGGCAAGCTCCTTGGGTTCTTCGTATCCCATCGTGGGATCGAGGCCAACCCCAATAAGATTAAGGCTATCGAGCATATTCAGGCACCCAGGACAATTAAAGTTGTGAGGCGTCTGACAGGGTGCGTTACCGCACTTAGCAGATTCATCCCCCAAGTCTGCCGAGCGCGCCTTGCCGTTCTTCAAAATTTTGAAGAAGGCAGGGCCCATGAAGTGGACCCTAGAAGCGGACACAACATTACAAGATTTGAAGACCTACTTGTCCTCTGTGCCCACTTTGGTTGCTCCCAAACCACAAGAGTCGTTGCTACTATACTTAGCGGCAACTAATCAAGTGGTTAGTGCAGCCCTAGTGGCACAACGGGAAGTAGAAGAAATAGAGAGTGAGCAAGGCCCGACAGGACCGGATGAGGATCAAGACAAAGAGGAGCACAGCAGCAGGGGCAACCCCAAGGACGCGGGAAGGAAGAAAGTGGTGCATTGCAAGTATACTTCGTCAGATCCCTGTTACAGGGGCTAGATCGAGGTACTCTGGTGTGCAAAAGTTGATTTTGGGCCTTATCATGGCCTCAAGGAAATTGCGCCACTACTTCCAAGCCCATGAGATCAAACTTGTCACCCGCTTTCCGTTGCAAAGGATACTTCGAAATCCTGAGGCTACCGGCAGAATAGTGGAGTGGGCTTTGGAGTTATCCAGATTTGGCCTGAAATTTGAGAGCACATCAATGATTTAGAGAAGGGCATTGGCACAGTTTATTTCAGAATGGACGCCATCCCCGGATGAAGAAGTGTTGGAAACAGTTACACCCCAAGAATGCATCATGTATTTCTATAGTGCATTCTCCCTGCAAGGCGCAGGGGGTGGCGTCCTTCTCGTTACTCCCACTGGGGAGCCCTTGAAGTATGTCGTCCAGATGCATTTCCCCAGGAGGAGGCAACCATTAATACAACAGAGTATGAAGGGCTCCTTCCCTGTTGGCGTTCTGGGAACCGGGGTACCCAGACTTGCCTGCCTGCAGGTCACGGTGTGGCTCCATCGACGGCCTGGTACGGCCCATCTTCAGCATCAGCAACACAAGACCCTAGAGAGGGGCCAAGCTACTTCGGGCTCATGAAGTGACTTGTAAGCACTTGCCCTCGACTTGACGTCCTCAAGCGATCGGTCTGCATAGAGGGTGCACGAATGGCCTTCGCCCGCACGAAGGTGCACTGGGGGAAGATGGATGATGAGAAGCTGATGATCGAAGGGCCGCCAGAGGGGAAGGAGCACCGCAAGCCCGAATTATATTATGAAAGTGTCCTGAAAGAATCCTACCTTGCAGCGGAGCTATGCACCAAGGACATTATATTCCCATGAATGCCAATCATGTTGTCCTTGTAATGTGTGAACAAGGTCATTTATTTATTGCTTGTTATATAAAAGTTTACCCTCCTGTGCAGCCGTTTTATATGTTAAACCTGAGAGTTGGACAGTCGTCGGCTTCCGCCCCCACGTAAGAAGTACGGGGGTGTTCGGGATAAACCTAAGCACTCTTTATCCCAGTTTTGGGTCCTTCGAAGGAGTTGCTCAGCACAACGAACCAGGCAATCGAACTATAGCGCTTTATCACTCTCACTTAGCCATACGAGCTTTATTAAGGTAGGCGCAGCCCCTAGTGTTCGGAAGACCGTACTAGGGGCTCTATAAGCACCTGATCAGAGGAAAAACCGATCCATCGCACGCTGCATTTGTTATGGCATTATGCGAGAGAAATCCTTAAAGATTTTACGAACTCTCGAACAGCTGACCAGCTCTCGCGTATCATGACAGTCAGTTTTCGGCTTTCTCTACTGAGGTGCTCGTCCAGAAGAACCGGGACACAATCACAGTAGTTCTCCCAGTGATACCTTAGCCGATATAGCGGAACGTAAGGTACCAAAACATGGGTGCCGAGAAAACCCAACTATTGACCCAAGACATGATTCGGAGTTGATGCATATAGTGCTATAAGTTCAGGGTGCCGAACTTCCACGAAGGTGTTCGAAATTTATTGCCGTACTGTGGGTAAAATGAAGCCCCTGGCATGTTTAAAGGCATATCGCGGTGTACGGATGCCACTCGACAAAAGAGTTTTAATAAGAAATGACAGCAGAAAAGCGTCATACAAATCCACATATTTTAATTGAATAGTATGTCGATGCGTATAAGACGGGTAATAATGGAAAAGAAATACGACTGTGGAACCTGCTGACACCAGGGAGGAAGAAGCTGCATGCGGATCCGGAGTATAGTCGGATGGTCATCACGGGGAATATCTAAGGATTCCCTTGAGCGTTCGAGCTGCCTCCATATCGCCCGTCCTGGTCGGCGCAAAGGTGAACCTGCGAAGGAAGTGTAAGAAATGTTTGCGTGCCGGAGAGCAGTTGAGCCCCTGAGTGCGGCCTGTCCTAGCCTTCACCGGAGTGTTTAACTGAGCTCCGGACGAGCCGGGCTATCCTTCCGTGAAGTAGTTCGGAGTCCTTTGACGGTGTCCAGGAGCCTGGCCATCGACTCGAGGTTCGGCTGTAAGGTGCTGCTCGTTGCTTCTGCTATTAAGGCAGTGGTGTACTCGTTGATGCCGAAGTAAAGTTCGTCTTTACCATTAACCGTGATGATGCCGCGTGGACCGGACAGTTTGGGCTTACAGTAGGCATAATGTGGCACCATGTTGAATCGAGAGAACGCGGGTCGTCTGAGCAGTGCCTGATAATCACTGCGGAAGGGGACGATTTCGAAGATTAACTCTTCAGTACGGTAATTTTCAGGTGATCCGAGGACTACCTCAAGGTCGATGGAGCCTGTACAGCTGGCTTCCACACCTGGTATAATGCCTCTGAAAGTGGCTTTAGTGGGTTTGATCGCCAAATGATCGATGCCCATCTTGCGCACTATGTCCTGGTAAAGCAGGTTTAAACTACTGCCTCCGTCCATAAGGACTCGTGTGAGGTGGAACCTGTCAATTATTGGGTCGAGGACTAGTGCGGCTGGGTTTCCCTGATTGGTGTTAATCGGATGATCCATGTGGTTGAAGGTGACCGGCCCTAGTTTATATTGTGGTACGACTAGTTCTGTTAAGTCGGCATCCCTAGGGGTGCGTATCCGGCCCTGGTTGGGAATTTGGGTGGTGTTTACCATGTTCACCGTTTGGATTTGCGGGGGAAATTTCTTTTGCCCTCCTGTGTTCGATGAGCTGGGTTCTTCATCGTCATCATCGCTTTGAGACCCCCCTTTAGTGTTTTTGGCGCGTGCCCTAATGGCTTGTTTGAAGACCCAGCATTCGCTGTTGGTAAGGGTGGCTGGCGTCGCTGGGGTGCCATGAATTTGGCATTGACGATCGAGTATGCGGTCCAGACTGGATGGACCCGAATTGTTATTTTTGAGGGGCCCTTTCCGCTGACCGGACGTTGAGCCACTAAACCCGGCATTAACTGTCGTATCATCGGCGTTTTCACCATATTTGCGATGCTTGTGTTTGTTGCGTTGTGGTTTGCCGTTGCTATCCATGTGGTTTGCGGGCCATCCCTGTGGTTTGCTTGTTGTGTTGTTACTATGAGCCAACCAGATATATTCGCCCGCACAAAAGCGGGTCATAAGTGTTGTGAGGGCGGCCATGGATTTTGGCTTCTCTTGACCGAGGTGTCGGGCGAGCCACTCGTCACGGATGTTATGCTTGAATGCCGCTAAGGCCTCTGCATCCGGACAGTCGAGAATTTGGTTCTTCTTAGTTAGCAACCAAGTCCAGAATTTCCTGGCCAATTCCCCTGGCTGCTGAGTTATATTACTTAAATCGTCAGCATCCGGCGGTCGCACATAAGTGCCCTGGAAATTGTCCAGGAATGAATCTGCCAGGCTCTCCCAACTTCCGATGGAGTTTGCCGGCAAGCTATTCAGCTAATGCCGAGCCGGTCCTTTGAGTTTTAGCGGGAGGTACTTGATGGCGTGTAGATCATCCCCGCGGGCCATGTGAATGTGGAGGAAGAAGTCTTCTATCCATACTACGGGGTCTGTAGTACCACCATATGATTCAATTTTCACGGTTTTAAACCCTTCTGGGAATTCATGATCCATTATTTCATCGGTGAAGCATAGGGGGTGTGCGGCGCCTCTGTGCTGGGCTATGTCACGACGCAGTTCATACGAGTCTTGTCTACTGTATTCGGCCCAGCCGGATTTGCTTTCAGTGTATCCGGCATGACGATCATCGTCACGCGTTGGGGCGCGACGCCGTGATCCGTAGATCGATCTTGTATGTCCTGCTTTGTTTTCCAATAAGTCTCGCAGGTCCCGCGTGTTGCCCCGGGCCTTTGTGTTTTTGTTTGTCTCGCGACGGGGTGTGGGCTGGACTTCGGGTTGATATGCCCCTCTGTCTCGGCCATGAGGTGGCCGATCAGCTGCATCATACGCTGGTGATGTAGGTTTTAATGCTTCCTCCTCGAGTTGGGGTAGCAACCTGCGCTTTGGGTAACTCTTGTTGGGCGTTCGAATTCGTATTCCTCGGCCGCAAGGACTTCAGTCCATCTATTCGCTAGCAGATCTTGATCAGCTCGAAGCTGTTGTTGCTTTTTCTTCAGGCTGTCTGCTGTGGCTATAAGCCGGCGCTTGAAGCGCTCCTGCTCGATGGGATCCTCAGGAACGATAAATTCTTCGTCGCCGAGTCTCACGTCGTCTTTGGAGAGAGGCATGTAATTGTCATCCTCTGATTCTTCGTCTGCTGCCTGCTTCGGAGGGCTAGCTTGTTCATCCTTGTCGGTGTCAAAACCGGCGGATCTCGGGTAGGGGGTCCCGAACTGTGCGTCAAGGCCGGATGGTAACAGGAGACAAGGGACACGATGTTTTTACCCAGGTTCGGGCCCTCTCAATGGAGGCAAAACCCTACTCCTTCTTGATTAATATTGATGATATGGGTAGTACAAGAGTAGATCTACCACGAGATCAAGGAGGCTAAACCCTAGAAGCTAGCCTATGGTATGATTGTTGTATGATGGAGTTGTCCTACGGACTAGAACCCTCTGGTTTATATAGACAGCAGATAGGGTTAGGGTTACACAAAGTCGGTTACAATGGTAGGAGATCTTGAATATCCGCATCGCCAAGCTTGCCTTCCACGCCATGGAAAGTCCCTTCCGGACACGGGACGAAGTCTTCAATCATGTATCTTCATAGTCCTGGAGTCCGGCTGAAGGTATAGTCTGGCTACCCGGACACCCCCTAATCCAGGACTCCCTCAGTAGCCCCTGAACCAGGCTTCAATGACGATGAGTCCGGCATGCAAATTGTCTTCGGCATTGCAAGGCGGGTTCCTCCTCCAAGTCCTTCAGAGAAGATTGTAAACACCAAGAGTAGTGTCCGGCTCTGCAAAATAAGTTTTCACATATTGCCATAGAGAGAATTAACACAAATGAAATCTGCTGACGTATTCCGCAGTGCGTCATTACACTACGGCCAAGTCCTTTACTCGAATAGTTTTTACTTTTCCACCTCAGCACGTCTTGCGAGGCGATTTCCTTGGCACGTCTTGTCAAAGCAGAGATCGTGTGCCCTTTTTACGGGATTCTCATCAATACGGACGTGGGTAACCCAACCGCGCCATTTATCACGGCGCTTGGGAGGCAAGCTAGTTTTATTAGGCAGGTGGGGACGCACAACCGCATCCGCCCATATAAGGGGATAAGGATCCACCGTTTTACCTACGCCTTCCTCCTCCTTTGCCTATCCATCTTCTGCGCACCCGAGCTCCAGCGCCCAAGCCCGCACTTCCCACCTCAACCTTCTCCAGCAATGTCCGGAGCGGGAGGCAAGTGGATGGTCTCCTCCGTCACGGAGGGCCATGTCAAGAAGCTAAGGAAGGCCGGATACTTATCCAAGGACATCGTGCACCGGCTTCCCGAGGAGGGGCAGCTTCTCCCCACCCCAAGGCCCCATGAGAGGGTAGTTTTTCTTCCCCACTTCCTCCGCGGACTGGGTTTTCCACTCCACCCATTCGTCCGGGGGCTCATGTTCTACTACGGCAATCCGGGTGGTTTTACATCACCGAGCCACGCGATCCAAAATGGGTCGCGGCCCCTGAGTTCCGATCCGAACCCCCCACGCGGCTTATGTCCTGGAAAGAGACGGGCCTGTCGTGGGGCGACGAAAAAGAGGTGACCGGACTGCAAACATGCATCCAGTCCCTGGTGAACAAGCCGATCAAGCTTGTCAATGCGGTCCAGGTTACGCTCGTCCACCGGATCCTCCTGTGTCAACAACGGGACTTTACTCTATGGGAGTTCAACCCGGCGCAGCACCAAACCCTCAACAGGCTCTTCGACACGACGTATGAAGACGTCTGGAAGGTGCTAACCAAAGGCGCCGAGGCTCCCACATCCACCTCCGAGGACCACGGATACAGCTCGCAGCGTCACGCTAGCGAGGTAAGCTATTTTCACCTTTCACAGGATGTTTAAGTTCTTTTTCATAGTTTGACTCTATGCGGGATCTAAACTCCCTTACCTTTGACAGGCTTGGCAGGTGATATCCGGACTGATTAACTGTTCGGCTCCCTTGCCCGAAGACCCAGCCCCTGCTCTCCTAGTGAAGCTGCTGGCTCCGGCGCCTTATGTGGTGCCGGAGAAGAAGGCCAAGAAGAAGAAGGCCACGGGGACTCGAAAGAGTGCTCGTAATGTGGCGGTGTTGGACTCGTCATCTGACGAGTCTGAGACTCTCTCCTCCTGTGAAAACGAGGAGGAGGAAGAAGAAACCTCTCCCCCTCCAGCGGGGGGAGGAAAGAAAAGGAAGGACCCGCAACGGGGGAGGCCGGAGGGTCCAGGAAGAGGAAGACCCCTCCGCCGGACTACTCCCCCGACGCCAAGGAGGACGATGAGGAGTGGCCGGACAGGGCCAAGCGCCCGGCGAAATCGTAAGTATTCGGATACCAGAGTGACTCATGATATTCCTTTGTCGTTCAGCTTTCCCCAATGCCGAACATAATTGTGCAGCCCGCCCCGGGCCGAACTCGACGATTCGTCGAGCGGCTCCCTGGATTCGTCAGACGTGACCTCAGTTCAGCCCGCTGCCTCCCCCCGCACTCCAGACGACGCCGAAGTGGCGTCGCAACGAGCTCCGGGGCAGGAGGAGGTGGTCCTGGAGGAGCCGCAAGGCGACCTCCATGACCCCAGGAGTAAAGGGGACAAAACCCCCCAGGGCTCCATGTCCGGCTTTGAGCCGGACACCGCGCCGGAATCCTCAACGGTTCCGGACCGCGGCAGGCGAACTCCTGTCAAGAGGAGCAAGCCTTCTGAGCCGGCATCCTCCGTCCAACCGGAGGTGCCGGACAATCTGCTGGAGGTGCTTGACGGCGCCTTAATCGACGAGGAGCACCGTACTATTATGAGTACGGTGATCTAGAAGGTTTAGTCCGCCAAGAGCGGACTGACTGAAGCTTGCGCTAGCCTTCTAACAGGCTTCGAGGTAAGTAAAAATATGTAAAAATATTACCGCATAGACAGTAGCCCCTGATGCTCTGTTTGGCGTTCAGAAAGAAAAGCCGAATAGAGGATCTATTAAATATCGCAGGAGTCTAACAAAAAGGAGTCAATATGCATATGCAGGCTTCGCTGCTATCCACCGCCGCACTGACTGCGGAGGTGGGTGTCCTGAAACAGGACCTCGAGCGGACCGAGCAAGAGCTCGGCCTTGCCAAACGGCAGCTCGGGCAGAAAGAAGGTAAGAAATACCTTACAGAAAAAGTGCCTATAAAAAGACGCGATTGCAAAAAATAACAGGATTGTACTGCTTATTGTAGGGGCCACGACTAAGGTGGCGACCCTCAAGCAGGCGCTGTCTGAGGCCGAAAAGAAAACGGTCACGGAGCGCACCGAGCGAGAGAGACTTGGGGCTCAAGTCGGCGAGGTGCAGCAAGAACTTGAGGCTCTCATGAAAAAACATGAGAGTTTGGAGCTTGAGTCAAGGACGCAGGCATCCGAGCTCGTGGCGGCCCTTGAGACTGCCATGTCTGCCAATGCCGAAGCCCAAAAGGCCCTCGAAGAGTTGGAGGAGATGAAAAAGATAGCAGCGGGTAAGGCATTCTTTATGCAAAGCAGAAATATAAAAGTAAACTACTTGTTACTTACCCGAATCCAGAGCTCTCCAGGGGCATTCGCAGATCTTCCCCGCAGCGTATCCGACACCGCCACATTCTACCGAGCTGAAGAGGGCAGCTCGACGGAGAAGGTGTTCTGGTCTCAGTATGCTGAGGCCGGACACCCTATGCCCTTGAGCGACCAGCTGAAACAGCTGGTCGAGCTCCACAAGGCGGCCAAACAGGCCATGAAGGGCTTCATAGTTCGGCTGTGGCCCGGACAGGCCCTGCCTGGGAGCTACTTCGGGCTGGTGCGGCGGCTGGTGGAGGCCTGTCCAAGGCTCGATGTCATCAAGCGCTCCGTCTGCATCGAAGGTGCCCGTAGGGCCCTTGCCCGTGCAAAGGTGCACTGGGGTAAGCTAGACGGTGAGAAGCTTGTGAGGGACGGGCCGCCACCGGGGAACGAGCATCGCAAGCCCGAGAACTACTATAAGGATGTTCTTGCGGGTGCCCGCCTTGTGGCGGATGAATGTACCAATGATGTAATTTTTGAATGAACTCGCTCGTGTTTATCCTGTGCGCTGAAAACTTGTTCATATGCGCTAAGCAATGCTTGCTGAATTTAAAATATTATTTTCTGTGCGGCCGTTTATCAAAACAATTGAGAGATGGCGAGTCTTCGGCTTCCGCCCCCATGCCACTAGTGCTGGGGTGTTCGGGATAAACCTGAGCGCTCTTTTTCCCATACTTGGGTCCTTCGAGGGAGGCGCTCAGCACAACGAACCAGACAATCGGACTATAATGCTTGAACACTCTCACTTAGCCATAGAACTTTAAAATTTTAAATTTCGGCGAAGCCCCTAGTTCGGAAGACCGAGTTCAGGGCGCTATCCACGCCTTGGCCGGACAAAGCCTGCTCCCCGCTCGAATCGACATAAGTCTTTAGGGACTCGAAAAACCTCTCGAATAGCGACCGGTCTCTCGCCTCATCATGATAGTCAGTTTTAGCTTTCTCCACTGAGGTGCTTAACCCAGCTCAACCGGGGCACAATCGCAGTGGTTCTCCTAGTGTTACCTTAGCCGATATAGCGGAACGTAAGGCATCAAAACATAGGAGCCGGGAAAACCCAACTATTGACCCAAATCATGATTCGGAGCCGATGTATATAGTGCTATAAGTTCGGGGTGCCGCACTTATGAAGTGTTCGGACTTCTTACACCATATTAAGGGGTACTAAAGCCCCTGGCGTATTTGCCGTACCACAGTGTACGGGTGCCACATGTCATTAATGAACATATATATAAAAAAAGGATAATGCATAAACAAACAAAAAGCTATGCATTGTTTATAAAGAGGCTGTTATCAAAGCAGAACGATACAAATGGTGCGATAAGCAAAAGATACTGGACTATTTAACATGTCCTGGGCGGGGGCAGGCCGCGGAATTGTATTTAAAATAGGTATACTGCTCATAACAGAGACCACCTGGGAGTTCCATAGTGCGACATGGCTTGTCTGTTTCCCCGGATCTTGCATCGTTCGTGCAGCAGTTGAATTGCCGAACAGGTCGTCCGAAGTATGGAGTCCTGAAAGTAAGAAATAAAAAAATCGGCAGCCCCTAGTACGTTTTAGGCCGTATTATGGGCTTGCCATTATTGTGCCCCTTCCCCTGCGCCCATGGTATTTCGGGAGCGTAGTTATGTACGCGAAGCACTAGTTTCGCTATGTCGCGAGGGCTGGGGTTGGGGCCGCATTGCTACGCCTGCTCCGAACGTGCAAGGCGGTCTTGTTGTAGGTTACTCCGGGCGCGCTTGGTGGTGTCTGGCTTTTTAACGGCCGGGCTGGAGAATTGCCTGAGAAGGCTGCTTTGTACTTCCGCTGCGAGAGCCGCCGTGTGCTCCTCCGTACGGAGGGAGCGTTCGGTGTTTCCGTTGACCGTAATTACTCCTCGAGGGCCTGGCATCTTGAGCTTGAGATACGCGTAGTGCGGCACCGCATTGAACTTTGCAAATGTGGTTCGCCCGAGCAGGGCGTGACAGCCACTGCGAAACGGGACTATATGGAAGAATAACTCTTCGCTTCGGAAATTATCCGGAGATCCGAAGACCACTTCAAGTGTTACTGAGCCTGTACAGTTGGCCTCTACACCTGGTATAACGCCTTTAAAGGTCGTTTTTGTGGGCTTAATCCTCGAGGGATCTATGCCCATTTTCCGGACTGTATCCTGATAAAGCAGGTTCAGTCTACTTCCGCCGTCCATGAGGACTCTTGTGAGATGAAATCCGTTGATAATTGGATCGAGAACCAATGCGGCGAAACCACCATGACGGATGCTAGTGGGGTGGTCCCTTCGATCAAAAGTGATCGGGCAGTAGGACCATGGGTTGAACTTTGGGGCGACTGGCTCCATCGCGTATACGTCCCGTAGCGCACTCTTCCGTTCCTTCTTGGGAATGTGGGTTGCGTATATCATGTTCACCGTCCGCACTTGTGGGGGAAACCCCTTCTGTCCACTGTTGTTTGGCGGCCTGGGCTCCTCCTTGTCATCGTATTCAGCCCCTTGTCTTTGTTTTCGGCTCTTAGCTTGCCTGCCTGCTTGAACAACCAACAATCCCTGTTGGTGTGATTGGCTGGCCTTTCGGGGGTGCCATGTATCTGGCACAAGCGATCGGGTATTCGGTCCAAACTGGACGGGCCCTGAGTATTCTTTTTGAATGGCTTTTTCCGCTGACCGGATTTATAGCCTCTGAATCCTGCATTTACTGCCGTATCCTCGTTGTTGTCGCTGTTAACACAACGCTTTTGCTTGTTCCGGCGTGTCCTACCACTTTTTTCCTTGGTATCCGAATTACCAGGGTTCTTTGCTAAGTTGTTACTGTGAGCTAGCCAGCTGTCTTCTCCCGCGCAAAAGCGGGTCATGAGTGTCGTGAGGGCTGCCATAGATTTCGGCTTTTCCTGTCCCAGGTGCCGGGCAATCCATTCATCGCGGATATTATGCTTGAAGGCTGCTAGGGCCTCAGCGTCCGGACAGTCAACTATCTGGTTTTTCTTTGTTAGGAACCGTGTCCAGAATTGCCTGGCCGATTCCTCTGGCTGCTGGATTATGTGGCTTAGGTCATCGGCATCCGGTGGTCGCACATAAGTGCCCTGGAAGTTGTCGAGGAATGCGGCTTCCAGGTCCTCCCAAGAACCGATTGAGTCGGACGGTCCCTTGAGTTTGAGTGGGAGGTATTTGATGGCGTGTAGATCATCACCACGGTCCATGTGGATATGAAGGAGATAATCCTTGATCCAGACCGCGGGATCTGTTGTGCCATCGTATGATTCGATGTATACGGGTTTAAAGCCCTCAGGGATTTTATGATCCATTACTTCATCTGTGAAGCATAGTGGGTGTGCGACGCCTCTATACTAGGCTATATCACGAAGCAGCTCAGAAGAGCTATGTCTGTTGTGTTCGGCCCGGCCGGATTTGTTGTATCCGGAATGAATATCACCGTCACGTGTCGTAGGGCGCCTGTGCGATCCATAGATCGATCTTGTTTGTCTTGCCTTATCCTCCAGTACATCTCGCAGGTCTGGCGCGTTTTCCCGTGCCTTAGTTGAACGGCGTTGGGGCATGGCTTGGGTGGAGGGTCGAGAGGCCTCTCTGTCGCGGCCACGTGGTGGTTGGTCGGCCATGTCGTGCTCTGGTGATGTGGCTGCTTCCTCCTCTGATCGGGGTAGCGGCCTGCGCTTTGGGTAATGCTTGGAAGGGCGTTCGAGTTCATACTCTTCGGCCGCAAGGACTTCAGTCGATCTGTCAGCTAGCAGATTTTGATCAGCTCTAAGCTGTTGCTGCTTTTTTTTAGGCTGTTTGTCGTGGCTAAAAGCCTGCGTTTGAAACGCTCTTGTTCGGCGGGGTCTGATGGCACGACGAATTCATCGACGTCAAGGCTTGCGTCGTCTACGGAGGGAGGCATGTAGTTATCATCCTCAACCTCTCGGTCTGCCGCTCTCTCATGAGGGTTGGCTTCTCCATCTTCCTATGCCGAATCTTTCTGGAGGGGGTGTTCTTCGGCGCTATCCGGGGTAGTATTATCTCCCATGCCGGAATCACCGTTTTTGCTTTGGCGGGATTTAGAGCGGCACCGCTGACGCCTGCGCTTTGGCTGTTTCTTGGAGGTGTCATCCTCCGCTGTTCCGTCGCCATCTCCGTCTTTTGGAGTATCCACCATGTATATATCATATGACGAGGTGGCCTTCCAGCGCCCTACGGGTGCTGGTTCCTGTTCGTCTCCTGCATCGTCGTCCATACCGTCGATGTCTTCGGAGTCGAAGTCAAGCATGTCGGTTAAATCATCGACAACGGCTACAAAGTGGGTGGTGGGTGGGCTTTGAATTTCTTCATCGTCCGTATCCGATCCTCGCTGACCGCAGTTCGGCCAAGGCTCCCCTGATAAAGAGAGAGACTTGAGGGAATTCAGGATGTCGCCAAAAGGGTAGTGCTGAAAGATGTCCGTGGCGGTGAACTCCATTATCGGCGCCCAATCGGATTCGATCGGCAGGGGCGCAGGAGGTTCGGAGTCTGGAAAGGAGTCCGGATCCTCGGAGTCACGGGTCTTGCAGAGTGCAGGGCTGGCGTTCGGCTTGATCGCCTTTGAGATCGCAGCCCCCGAGGTGACGTCCAACCGATCATCCTCGATCGACACAACTGGCTCCGAATTGAGGGTCAGAGCCGGTGCATTTGCAGCCTCCAGGGCACTGTTCAGCGGCAGAGCTAGATCATGCCCCGTGAGACAGTGTGGCGCGCTTGGCTATGGCTCGAATCCATCAAAGATCAAATCTCCACGGATGTCTGCCGTGTAGTTTAGGCTTCCAAACCTCACCTGATGGCCAGGGGCGTAGCTTTCGATCTGCTCCAGGTGGCCAAGCGAATTGGCCCGCAGTGCGAAGCCGCTGAAAACGAAGATCTGTCCGGGGAGAAAAGTCTCACCCTGGACCGCATCGTTGTTGATGATCAAAGGAGTCATCGAGCCCAAAAGCGACGACACAGAGGAACTCTCAATGAAAGCACCAATGTTGGTGTCAAAACCGGCGGATCTCGGGTAGGGGGTCCCGAACTGTGCGTCAAGGCCGGATGGTAACAGGAGACAAGGGACACGATGTTTTTACCCAGGTTCAGGCCCTCTTGATGGAGGTAAAACCCTACTCCTGCTTGATTAATATTGATTATATGGGTAGTACAAGAGTAGATCTACCACGAGATCAAGGAGGCTAAACCCTAGAAGCTAGCCTATGGTATGATTGTTGTATGATGGAGTTGTCCTACGGACTAGAAGCCTCTGGTTTATATAGACACCGGATAGGGTTAGGGTTACACAAAGTCGGTTACAATGGTAGGAGATATTGAATATCCGCATCGCCAAGCTTGCCTTCCACGCCAAGGAAAGTCCCTTCCGGACACGGGACGAAGTCTTCAATCGTGTATCTTCATAGTCCTGGAGTCCGGCTGAAGGTATGGTCCAGCTACCCGGACACCCCCTAATCCAGGACTCCCTCAATCCTCTCGCTCGAGATCTGGCTGGAGGGGATTGTCATCAACGTCGGCACTATCCGGAGCGTTATTGTCTCTTGTGCCGGTATCACTGCTTTTTCTATGGCAGGACTTAGAGCGGCGCCGCTGACGCCGGTGCTTGGATTGCTTATTGGAGGGATTATCCTCCGCTGTCTTATCGACATTGCCTTCTTTGGTGATAGAGGCAGAGGTGTCCCGATGTTTCGATGAGATAGCAATCATTTTCTATGGGAGTTGACTTTGACGATCCGACTACGAACGTGCGAAGACGTCGCGCCTTAGCAATCGCTAAACCAACTTCCGAGGGTTATTGACCACGCCGGAGCACGATCAACCTGACCACGAGGGTCTATTTCCTGCGAGCAAATGAAGAACAAGCATGAAACTGAGATTGCAATCTGGATATTGTGAATAAAAGAGGAAAGCTTTATTAATGAAGGTGGGGTTCTGTGACGCTTTGGTCTGGTCGTTGAACACAAATGAAGTACGCGAAGTTGCAGCTATGGCAAACTTTTAATCTAAACAAAACCCAAAGTCTAAACGACGCCCTAAGGGCTGTATATATGGAGGAAGAGGAGGGAATTTCGTGGCCCTTGAGGGTGGGGTCCGAAACCAACCCTAACTCTTGTTTCCCCACACATACGGACTCTAAAAATAGCCTATACTTAAGTATTTCGAAATTACATGGGCCTGGCCCAATAATAAGGTGACGCGGCACCTAGAATAGCCTATGGACGAATATTATGAAGTGGCACCTTGTATATTTCGTCCAAGGCTTCATGCACTCCTTATGGTGGCTTCAAAGTCCTGAAATCATCACTTGTAACTCCGTTCTTGATCCCCTTGCGCATGCCATCAACTCCATGCGTGTTCTTGCTCCAATTTTCATCCTTCTCCAAGCTTGGCCCTTCATTTGTAAGCAAAACAAATGTATCCAATTTAGGCAGTATCATATTCTCATGAACATTAGAATCATTACCAAGAAACAAAAGTACCTGGTAATTTAATTGGCGTGCGCGAGCTCTAGTAATTGGTCCAGTATATGTAACAGTAGGGGCTGTAGGTGTAACAATGGTATTGATGTCCTCATCATCCTCCCCTTCTTGAAATGAAGTCGTCCTCGACGGAAGCTCATCTTCCTCACCCAAATAAGGCTTCAAATCTGCAATGTTAAAAGTGGGACTAACCGCAAAATCTGCAGGCAGCTCAAGTTTATATGCATTATCATTTATTTTCTCTAACACCTTAAATGGACCATCAACACGTGGCATTAGCTTTGATTTGCGCAAATTAGGAAACCTATCCTTACGCAAATGTAACCAAACAAGATCTCCAGGTGCAAAGACAACATGTTTTCTACCCTTATCTCCAGCAAGTTTATATTTAACATTCATACGCTCAATGTTTTCCCTAGTTAACTCATGCATTCTTAAGATTAATTCAGCATGTTGTTTAGCATCAAAATTAACCTTCTCCGAAGATGGAAGACGCAACAAATCAATGGGTGCACGAGGTAGGAAACCATACATAATTTCAAAAGGGCACATCTTAGTAGTAGAATGCAACGAACGATTATAAGCAAATTCAATATGAGGCAAGCATTCTTCCCACATTTTCTTATTATTCTTCAAAACAGCCCTAAGCATAGTAGACAATGTTCTATTGACTACTTCAGTTTGTCCATTAGTTTGGGGGTGACAAGTACTACTAAAAAGCAGTTTAGTCCCCAACTTAGCCCATAAACATCTCCAAAAGTGGCTAAGAAATTTAGTATCACGGTCTGAAACAATAGTATTTGGCAACCATGCAAGCGAATAATTTCATGAAAGAACAAATCAGCAACATTAACAGCATCATCGCTTTTATGACATGGTATAAAGTGTGCCATTTTCAAGAATCTATCCACGACAACAAATATGCTATCCCTCCCCTTCTTTGTTCGAGGTAAACCTAAAACAAAGTCCATAGATATATCCTCCAAAGGAACACTAGGCACAGGCAAAGGCATATATAAACCATGAGGATTGAGTCGTGACTTAGCTTTTTGATATATCCTGTCTCATCTTTGGCCAAAAGAAATGTGTATTAAGTACGTCCTCCGTCTTCTTCACACCAAAGTGTCCCATTAATCCTCCTCCATGCGCCTCCTGCAACAACAAAAGACGAACAGAGCTAGCAAGAATGCATAGCTTGTTAGCACGGAACACAAAACCATCATTAACAACGAACTTGTTCCATGTTCTTCCTTCTTTACAATTATGCATTACTTCTTTAAAATCAACATCATGCACATATTGATCTTTGATGGTCTCCAAACCAAATATTTTGAAGTCAAGTTGTGAAAGCATAGTATAGCGACGAGACAAAGCATCAGCAATAACATTTTCTTTACCCTTCTTGTGTTTAATGACATAAGGGAAAGTCTCAATGAATTCAACCCATTTAGCATGTCTACGATTCAGTTTAGCTTGACTTTTAATATGTTTCAAAGATTCACGATCAGAATGTATAACAAATTCTTTGGGCCATAAATAACGTTGCCATGTCTCTAAAGTCCGAACAAGAGCATATAATTCTTTATCATAAGTAGAATAGTTCAAACTACGCCCACTCGATTTCTCAGAAAAGTATGCAACAGGTTTGCCATCTTGTAATAACACACCTCCTAATCCAATTCCACTAGCATCACATTCAAGCTCAAAAGTCTTATTAAAGTCAGGAAGTTGAAGTAAAGGAGCATGCGTCAACTTATCTTTCAATACCGTGAAGGCTTCTTCCTGTGCGGTACCCCAAACAAAAGGCACATCCTTCTTTGTAAGCTCATTGAGAGGTGCAGCAATGGTGCTAAAGTCTCTCACAAAACGCCTATAGAAACCAGCGAGTCCAAGAAAACTCCTCACTTGTGTGACCGTTTTGGGCTGCGGCCAACTCTCAATAGCTTCAATCTTGGCTTTATCAACTTCAATTCCCTGTGGAGTAACAACATAGCCAAGAAAAGACACTCAGTCGGTGCAAAAGGTGCACTTCCCAAGGTTACCAAACAAACGTGCATCACGTAGAGCATTAAAAACAGCACGTAAATGTTCCAAATGTTCTTCCAAAGATTTGCCTTAAATCAATATATCATCAAAATAGACTACCACAAATCGTCCAATGAAAGCACGTAAAACTTCGTTCATTAGTCTCATGAAAGTACTAGGTGCATTAGTTAAACCAAAATGCATGACTAACCACTCATATAAACCAAACTTAGTTTTAAATGCTATTTTCCATTCATCTCCCAATTTCATACGAATTTGATGGTATCCACTACGCAAATCAACTTTGGAGAATATTGTAGAGCCACTCAATTCATCAAGCATATCATCTAGCCTAGGAATAGGATGACGATAACAAATAGTAATATTATTAATGCCTCTACAATCAACACACATACGCGATGTACCATCCTTTTTAGGCACTAGTATAATAGGAACAGCACAAGGACTAAGAGATTCACGTATATAACCTTTGTCGAGCAGCTCCTGTACTTGACGCATAATCTTCTTCGTCTCCTCTGGATTGGTACGGTATGGTGCACGGTTGGGTAGCGATGCACCGGGAATTAAGTCGATTTGATGCTCAATCCCTCGAATAGGTGGTAATCCTGGTGGCACATTGTCGGTGTACTAAAGTAGGGGTACCTTAGTACCCCGAACTTGTGCACGGGCGGTAGTAGCCTCCCGCGGCAAGGCCCGCCGGGGGAGCGACAAGAGTCTCCACGGTCCTTTCCGGGCCAGACGAAGGCCAAGTGATCGAGCCTAGAAGACCAAGCCCCGGCAAGAGGAGCTTGCCGGGTCGAGAAGGCAAGGTCCGGCAAGAGGAGCTTGCCGGGCTAAGGCGCCAAGGCCCCGGCAAGAGGAGCTTGCCGGGACGACTAAGCCGAAGCACCAAGGCCCCGGCGGGAGGAGCTCGCCAGGACGGCCAAGCCAAGGCACCCCAAGAGAAGCCCGCCGCGGCGCGCCGCGCGCCCCGGCAAGGCCTGGCGAGCGGCAAGCTCCCAGGTGCGGCAAGGCAACTGCCGCGGCAAGCCACTTGCCGCGGCAAACCACCACATCAGGCCCGCGCTCCAGCTCACCCGCCCACGCGTCGCTCTGGGGCTTCCCCGGAGACACGTGGCGGGGCGCCGCGCAACCTGAGACGCGCGGTGGCATGCGACGTTGGCAGAGTCGCCCCCGTGGCGAGCGGAGGCATTCCTAACGGTCCGCCTCGGCACTGTTCAGGCGATCCAGACGGGCATTTAATGCCTTTGTCCCCCGCCGTCAGAGTTAGGTGCGATAGCACTGTGCGGCCACTATTCCCACAATCCCTTGCCATTTTTACCCTCATCGGCGTCGCTCCCTGTGGGAAACCCCTTGGCATATAAAAGGAGGCCCATGCGCACGTAGAGGGGGGATGGGACCGAAGAGGCCCTCGCCTACGTCCAGCTTCAACTTACTGTAGCTTCTTGCGCTCCAGAGCAAGAACCCGAATCAACTAGACATGCAGCAGTAGGGTTTTACGCATCCATGCGGCCCGAAGCTGGGTAAAATCGTTGTGTGTGTGTGTGTCGCCTCGATCTGCTCTTTGTGCATCCTCCGCCCCCGCCAAACCGACAAGGGGCTCCGTCCCCATAGGTGCTCGTGGAGGCCAGATATCCCCCGACATCTTTGGCGTGCCAGGTAGGGGAGCGTCGAGGTTGTGTGAATCAGATCCGGCGTCCGCGCGAGCCAGGCTCTCATCGTTTGCGCCGGCATGGCGCCGAAGAAGAAAGCTCCGGAGGTGACCGGCCCGTCAGCGTCGAACCCACCGCCCATGGAGCAGACGGGTGGTGGGGAGGACGCCGGCGGAGGAACGGGCACCGTCGAGCCAGTTCTTGCTCCCGCGGCGTCCGAGCTCGCCCCGCGCCCCGCTCAGGAGGCGCGAAACCAGCAGCGTCATGGTACCCATGGTACCATACGCTCGCTGGACCCGGGCCACGCTGGTGGATCCCAGGGCGCTCAGGACCGGCATGCGATCCAGCGTGCCGGGACGAGCGTCGCGCGGCTGCCTTGACCGGGTGCTGCTCCTTCTAATGAGGTTAGGAGTTCAAGCACATCCTGCTCCTCGCGCCGCTCGCCGCCTCTGCCCGCCACCCCAGCGGAAGCTCTCGCGCGAGCTCAGCTGCTCCTAGACTACCCTCCAACGGCGGACAAGATCGACGGCTGGAGGGCAACCATCCAGAGCCTCATCGGTTTCGCCAACGGTGACACTCCGCGGCAGCACAGCGCATCGCAGCCGCGGCCAGTCACCCAAGCGAGAACCGATGGCGCCAAGCATGGAGGGGGTGCGACCACCGTGCACTCCCCGCCCCAGAAGCCACGGTCGCCGACTCGCCGGGCTCACCTCGACGACGATTCTACCGCGTCGTCGAACCCGCGAACTCGCCGCGACCAACGCCAAGTCCTTCACGAACGAAGGGAAGAAGACGCTCGAACCCGCATCGAGCGCAGAAGAGAGGCGCGGCGTCAATCAGACCAGCGCGTCGGGCCCACTGGAGACATGCACGCGCCGGGGGAACCAGGCGAACTGCCGTATTCGGTAGGTTGCCCTGCGTTCACCCGCGAGCTGCGGGAAGTCCAGTGGCCCAACACAAAGAACTTCAAGCCCGACGTGCCCGAGAAGTACGACGGCAAGTCGCATCCGTCTGAGTTCCTCAGCATCTACACCATTGCGGTGCAGGCTACCGGGGGACGGGACGATAAGATCCTTGCCAACTACTTCCCGCTGGTACTCAAGCCCAACGTCAGATCCTGGCTCATGCACTTGCCGGACGGCTCCATCTCCTCCTGGCCAGATCTATGCCATCAGTTCGTGGGCGCCTTCACGGGCGGCCACAAACCCCATGGCCAGGCGAGCGACCTTCATCTGCTTGTTCAGAAGGAGGGGGAGCCTTTGCGCAAGTTCATCCAGAGGTTCAGCCATGTGCACTACAACATCCCAGACGTCCACCCCACCGCGGTGATCAGCGCGTTCCACCAGAACGTGCGTAACCGCAGGATGCGGGAGGAGATGGCGATGTGCAAAATCAAGGAGGTCAGCGAGCTTTACGCCCTGGCCGACAAGTGTGCACGCGCTGAGGAGGGGAGGCGGCTCCCGGGAGAAAGTGTTGGAGAAGGAGACTCCGACAGTGAAGGTACCGCCCCGGCAAGGAGAGGCCGGCGGCGGAACGGCAAGAAGAGGAAATCGGTCTCCAGCGACTACCTTCCGGCAGAGCTTCCTGAAGCCGCCGCTAAGGGAGTCCCAGGGATCGACGCCAAGAGTGCTGAGGAGCTGCCCGCTCCGGCAAGCCCCAGGGTTTGTCCCGACGAAGCAGGCACTCCCGGCAAGCCACGCCCCGGCAAGCCGGCCGGGGAACGTCAAGCTCCGGCTGAGCCCCAAGACCTCGCCGTGGAAGCTGATGTTCCCGCAGCCGCAGACATGCCTCTAGTCCTCGTCATCAAGCCACAGGCTCCGACGTGGGCACAGCAGATCGTCCGTTTCCTCCAGACAGGAGAGCTTCCCGAAGAACAAGAAGAAGCTGAAAGAGTAGCCCGGCAGTCCAGTATGTACCAGTTCGTCGACAGCGCACTGTACAGAAGAGGACGCAATGGGGTGAAATTGAAGTGCATCCACCGGGAAGACGGACAGAAGCTGTTGGCGGAGATACACGGAGGCATATGTGGGCACCACATTGGCGCCAGAGCACTTGCCGGAAAGGCATTCCGGCAGGGCTTCTTCTGTCCCACAGCCCTCCAGGATGCAACTGCACAAGTAACCAAGTGTGAAGCGTGCCAGTTCCATTCCAAGAAGATACACCAGCCAGCTCAAGCTCTCCAGACGATCCCTTTATCCTGGCCCTTCTCGGTCTGGGGGCTCGATATCCTTGGCCCCTTCCCCCGATCCGTCGGAGGCTTTGAGTACTTGTTCGTTGCCATCGACAAGTTCACAAAGTGGCCAGAAGTGGAACCAGTGAGGAAGGTGACCGCCCAGTCCGCGATCAAATTCTTCAGGTCGATTGTTTGCCGCTTCGGGATCCCCAACAGGATCATCCCCGACAACGGTACGCAGTTCACAAGCCACGCCTTCATGCAGTACACCCAAGATCTCAGCACCAAGGTCTGCTTCGCTTCTGTTGCTCATCCCCGGAGCAACGGTCAAGCGGAAAGGGCCAACACCGAGGTACTGCGCAGGCTCAAGACCAGAAGTTTTGACAAGCTGCTCAAGCGCGGACGGAACTGGATCGAGGAGCTGCCGGCGGTTCTTTGGTCGGTCAGAATGACGCCAAATCGAGCCACCGGCCAGACACAATTTGCTCTAATCTATGGAGCAGAAGCAGTTACCCCCACGGAACTCGTATACGGGTCACCTCGAGTGCTCGCTTATGATGAGCTTGAGCAAGAGCGGTCGCGTGAAGATGACGCACTGCTCCTCGAGGAAGATCGTCTCCAGGCCGCTGTGCGATCTGCTCGCTACCAGCAAGCTCTGCGTCGCTATCATAGCCGCAAAGTTAAGGCCAGGAGCCTCGAGGAAGGCGACCTTGTTCTTCGGCGCGTTCAGTCGGCCAAGATACACAACAAGTTGACGCCAAAGTGGGAAGGCCCTTACCGGGTGAAACGAGTCACGAGGCCCGGCGCCGTCCGCCTTGAGACCGAAGATGGTACTCCGGTGAGCAACTCCTGGAACATTGAGCATCTTCGCAAGTTTTACCCGTAAGGCGCGGTTGTCGGACCCCGTCCGGCAACCAACTCTTTGTACAAAAGTCTTGCCGCAGACGCATGTAATCCTATGTACAAAGCCAGGCGCAGACCCTGGCCGCAATTACGCGCTGGGGCCCCCCAAGTTTTAGCATGCATGCTGAGTCGAGTCTCGTCCTTGGTTAGGGTTGATAGTGCCTAACAGTCGCTAACCCCTAACTTAGAGGTCGAGTCCGCGTCTTTTTCTCGTCCTTTCCCTTTGGCTCGCGGGAACTGCCTACCCTTGCCGAGCCACTCAAGGACGAAGAAAGGGAGAAGGACGAGCCAGCACCCGCCTCCCGACAAGCCAGAGTTGCCGGGGGCTGCAACCTCAGATAAATCTTTACATCCCTTGTCATGCATTCTCTCGTGAGCTGCGGAATGTGAAGACCTTGCTTCCTCCTAAAAAGCTGTTGTGCTCTCTTAAGCGGCAAACCCTGGAGCGCGTTCCCGGGGCCCGCTTCGGATAGTAGCCGCGGCGGCAAGGGGAGGAAGCGAGGGGCCAGAACCTGCCTTCTCCCTGCCTCCGCCTAGAGCGGGAGGAGGGCCAAGGGGCGCGGGGGACGGCAGGGTCCGTTGCCGGGCAGGGAAGTGTCTATCTTAACGGTGCAAAGGGTCCGCCCCTTGCCGCGGGATGTACCCGCGAGACAAATGATCCGGCAAACAACCCCTTTTCATTAAAAACATTCCACTCAGGTACAGTTCAGAGAGAGTGAAAAACATGAAAGATGGGATTACAAGATTTTAATGCAACTAAGGCCCGAGGGCTTACAAGATAAAAAGAGATAAGGTGCCCGTAATCCCTTTCTTGTCTCTCTCCTCAGGAGGTACGGCAAGGAGGCGAGAAGGGCAAAAGGGGCGCCTAGACGAGCTACGGGTGGCAGAAGATGCCAAGAGAGCGTCCGAGGCCCCACCCCGGAGCTCCGGAGGCCGGAAGAAGACGGCGACGCCGGAAGCGGAGCTCGAGAAGGAGGCAGAGAGACGTCAACACGCTGTCGAGGGCATCTAGCCCTCGTACTCCGAGTTGACGGCCTTGCCGCCAGCCTCTTCCGCAGCCTCGCCACTCCGGCCGAGAAGACGAAGCCCCGGCAAGAGGAGCTTGCCGGGCCGGAGAGAAGACCTCGGTGGTCGTCGCCGCGAGCAGGGGTGGTGACGGCGTCTGGGGCGAGGTTGGAAGACGAGGCAGCGGCCTTGCCGCCCGTCCTCTTCCTCTTCCGCATCCTCCCTACGCCAGCCGCCCAAGGAGACGACCCGGGGGAGTTCACGGCACCAGCGACGCGGACGATGGGGGCCGCCAGTGCCATGCGGAGCTGCGACTAGCGCCTAGTCGTGCCCGTCACCCCGGCGACCGTGCGCCCTCGTCGTCGCTGTCGCTCCCCTCCTCGTCACTCTCGCTCGAGGAGGAGCCTTCGCTGTCGGAGGAGCTATCCACGCAGCACCGGGCCCGGGTGCCGAGGTCCCCGAAGACCTTGACGGAGAGCAGATCGCCCTCCATCAGCTTGAAATGGAGGGTGAACCCCGCCGTCAAGCTGTGGATCCGGGCGAACGACTTCCACCCTCGGCCCAGACACATCACGCCGGGGGCTCGGGATTCGACGTGGACTCGCGTACCACTGATCCCGCAGCCCCTCATGCGCAGCCTCAGCGTCTCGTGTTGTTCCGCCTCCAAGACGTCTGCGAAGGGGGCCGGGAGGCAGAGGCGACGGCGAGGCGCCCGGCGCAGCCTGATGATGAACTCGCAGGGGTCGTCCCCGAGATGAACCGCCGGGGGAAACGGGGCCGCCGGCGGAGGCGGGGCCGGCGCGCCGTCCCGCCCGCCTCGAGCGCCTCGGCCCCGTCCACGGCCTCGTCCGCGACCTCGCCCCTCCCCCTTCCCCTTACGGTTGGCTCCGCCGCCGCGGGTGCAAGGGGAGGAGGGGCTCGCTGCCTGGCGGCAACCCTTGCCGCCACCGAAGAAGGACCAGGGTTCCCTTCCTCCATGACTGCTGGGGAAAGGGGACCAGGGATCTAAGAGAAGGAAGAAGGAAGGAGTGCGGGCCCTCGTCATCCCCTTCCGCTCCTTATAAAGGGGCGGAGTGGGGGCTCGGCCGCCCCGCCCAACCAATCAAAGCAGAGGAAGGGCAGGCGACGGGGCCGACCCTCTACTTCGACCCGCGTCGGCCCGGCTTCCTGCCTCCACCACCGCGACCCCAAGCGCATGGAGGACGCGTGGCGGGCGAGCAGGGCCGAGGCGACTGATGAAGCGACCTCTCTCCCCCCACTCGAAAGTGGGGGCGGACGTTTTGCTTCTCCGACTAAAAAAGATCGTGCCCGACGTGACACATGCCTGCGGGCCTCAAGCCCCGCGCACGCCACCCACGTCACGCACGCCTCGCACGCCTCGCCCCCCCACGACGCCGCGATAAGCGCGCGCCACTTGGGGAGGGCGCGACGAGCACGGAGTTAAGGAGCAGCGCAACCCAGGCCACGCGTGCCCGTGCACTGTTAGGGCCTGGCCCAACAACGCTCGGCACCGTGTATGGACCAGACCCGGGGGCTCCTGTCGGTGTACTAAAGTAGGGGTACCTTAGTACCCCGAACTTGTGCACGGGCGGTAGTAGCCTCCCGCGGCAAGGCTCGCCGGGGGAGCGACAAGAGTCTCCACGGTCCTTTCTGGGCCAGACGAAGGCCAAGTGATCGAGCCTAGAAGACCAAGCCCCGGCAAGAGGAGCTTGCCGGGTCGAGAAGGCAAGGTCCGGCAAGAGGAGCTTGCCGGGCCAAGGCGCCAAGGCCCCGGCAAGAGGAGCTTGCCGGGACGACTAAGCCGAAGCACCAAGGCCCTGGCGGGAGGAGCTCGCCGGGACGGCCAAGCCAAGGCACCCCAAGAGAAGCCCGTCGCGGCGCGCCGCGCGCCCCGGCAAGGCCTGGCGAGCGGCAAGCTCCCAGGTGCGGCAAGGCAACTGCCGCGGCAAGCCACTTGCCGCGGCAAACCACCACATCAGGCCCGCGCTCCAGCTCACCCGCCCACGCGTCGCTCTGGGGCTTCCCCGGAGACACGTGGCGGGGCGCCGCGCAACCTGAGACGCGCGGTGGCATGCGACGTTGGCAGAGTCGCCCCCGTGGCGAGCGGAGGCGTTCCTAACGGTCCGCCTCGGCACTGTTCAGGCGATCCAGACGGGCATTTAATGCCTTTGTCCCCCGCCGTCAGAGTTAGGTGTGATAGCACTGTGCGGCCACTATTCCCACAATCCCTTGCCATTTTTACCCTCATCGGCGTCGCTCCCTGTGGGAAACCCCTTGGCATATAAAAGGAGGCCCATGGGCACGTAGAGGGGGGATGGGACCGAAGAGGCCCTCGCCTACGTCCAGCTTCAACTTACTGTAGCTTCTTGCGCTCCAGAGCAAGAACCCGAATCAACCAGACATGCAGAAGTAGGGTTTTACGCATCCATGCGGCCCGAAGCTGGGTAAAATCGTTGTGTGTGTGTGTGTCGCCTCGATCTGCTCTTTGTGCATCCTCCGCCCCCGCCGAACCGACAAGGGGCTCCGTCCCCATAGGTGCTCGTGGAGGCCAGATATCCCCCGACACACATCTTGTGGGAAGACGTCAGGGAACTCCTGCAAAATGTTAGTGACAGCAGGGGCAAAGAGGAAGGCATGTCCTCGAATGAAAATAATGCCTCTTTGCACACAAAAGCATAGCAAACAGATTTGCTAGAATCTAGCTCATCAATATCAGATTTGGTGGCAAGTAAACATGCACTTTTCAATTTAATTTCAGAAGCAACACTAGATGGTTTATCATTAGGCTTCATTTGTTGCTCAAATTCTTTTGCCACAATCTGATTTTCACTCTTATTTTTCTCATGTTTTGCTTTATTAGCTCTATTAATATCATCTTTCAAAATGGAATCAGGAGTCATAGGAAGCAAAGTAATATTTTTATCCTTATGAACAAGAGTATACTGATTGTTTCTACCATGGTGTACAGAATTTTTATCAAATTGCCATGGTCTACCAAGTAATAAGGAACATGCTTGCATAGGTACCACATCACAATCAACATAATCAGCATATGTAGAGATACTAAAATGCACACGAACAGTACGTGTTACCTTAACCTTGCCGTTGTTGTTGAACCATTGGATGTAGTAAGGATGTGGATGTGGTCTTGTGGTGAGAGATAGCTTCTCCACCATCTCCATGCTAGCCAAGTTGTTGCAGCTCCCTCCATCTATGATGACGCGAGTAGAACGTTCCTTCACAACTCCCTTTGTATGGAACAAATTATGCCTCTGATTTTGCTCAGCTTGTGTAACTTGCACACTCAAAACACGTTGAGCAACTAAACATCCATACCTGTCAGCATCTTCAGCAGCCATGTATTGCGTCTCATGATCAGAATCATCTCCACCGTGTTCTTCATGTGTAATAAGAGCCAAAGTCTCCTCATCATAGTCACTAGAGGACTCATACCCACCATCCTTAGTAACAATCATCACACGCTTAGATGGGCATTCTCTCGCAAAATGACCTCCACCCTTGCAACCTCGACAAATAATAGCATGTGTTTGCCCTGTTGATGACATGGATGAAGAAGAGCTCTTTGCATGCCCAGAAGGTGTGCTCTTGGCAGATAGTGGTGATTGTGCCTGCTTTACTGTATCACGGTTGGAGGTGGCAGCCGACGGAGGTGCCGGTGTAGCAGAACGTGTGGAAGTAGATGATGCACGTGGTGTCCATGATGAAGGTCGACCTGCAGAAAAGTTAGTTCGCGCCAATGCCTGTCGATCCTGCACTTCACGTTCAGCTTTACAAGCAAGATGGAATAAACGAGTGATATTATTATAATCCTTATAGTCTAGAATGGTCTGAATCTCTCTATTTAATCCACCCAGAAAATGTGCAAGCATAGCTTCATTCTCCTCAAGAATACCACATCTAATCAAGCCAGTTTGTAATTCCTGATAATATTCTTCTATCGAATTTTTTCCTTGTCTTAAGCGCTGCAATTTTTGAAGTAATTCACGTTGATAATATGGTGGAACCCAACGAGTACGCATAGCAGTTTTCAAAGCAGCCCAAGTAGCTGGAACAGGATATAATCTACAATGTTCAGACCACCAAACACATGCAAAGCTAGTGAAAGCACAAACAGCAGCAGGAACACGTCTCTCCTCAGGATATTGTAAACATCTAAATCGTTGTTCAGTTTCTAACTCCCAAGTAAGATATATATCAGGAACATATCTACCCTCAAATGGTGGAGTATTCAATTTCAGTTTAGGGAGATGGTCATGATCTCGTACCTGAGGGGGAGCCCTAACATTGCCATTATTTGCATGTGGACGACCTAGTGGTTGTGGTGCTGGTGGTTGCACGTAGTTCTGATGTTGATCAACCTCATCCTCGTAATCTCCCACATAATCATCCTCCCCCGCATCAGCAGCAGGAGCCACAGAAGTATCAACAGCAGCACCAGCAGCTTGGCCAGGCTGAAGAGGGACACGGGTCGCTCGGCGGAGGGCTGTTTCGTGATGTGGAGGTAGTCGTTGTTGCTGTTGTAGAGGTGCGTTAGGTGTAGCCGGTGGTGGTGGTGGTAGACGCGCGAGCAATTCATTAAACTTGTTATCGAGCTTTGTTTCGAACGCCTTCTCAATGCCATCTATCTTCTCCATGGCCTCTTCAAATCTATTTAGCACACCTTCCACCTGCCCACTCATCATTTATTGAAACTTATCATGTAACGCTTTGTTTGTCATGTTCTCCCAGTCAGTCTCGTCGGCTTGTGATCCTGCCATGGTTAGCAGCAATAGAAACACACAATAATATGATTCGACAGACTAGTAGGAAGTGGTGGTGGTGGTGTGGTGGACAGTCACAAATCCGTCAAGCAAATCTCAAATTCATACCAGTTCTTACCCAGCAGCATGCGGTGAACGACAACCGTTGTAGTCAAAACTCTCAAAAGCTTGGATAGAGCGATTGCCAGGGAGAGTCAAATGCACGACGTAGATGTATGTGGAGCTGGGAAGGCTTATAGTATGGTAGCAAAAAGGTCAGCAATAATCAATTCAGAGATGCAAAGTTGAATAAACGCTCAACGACGGTACTGTGCTGGTCCTAGGCTAGACCGTGCTAGAGACACGAGCCTAGAACACTAACAAAATCACGGCGCTGCACGGAAACAAGGGAAAAGCACAGTCTGGATTTTTTTTGCTCTGTTTTTTTTTCGCCCCTTTTTTTTGCGAAAAATCACTATAATGGCGAGTGTCTCAAAACTCTTCCCACGTCAAACTGACAGGATGGGTACAAAATTTTTTTGACAATTTTTTTTCATAAATCAGGGCAGCGACGATGAAAAAGTGCGACGAAAAATCACTTTGATGGCGAGTGTCTCAAAAGACTCAGAACAGCCTAAAAATAGGATAGGAAAAAAATATTTTCGGTCGCCGAAATTTTGGCCTAAAAACTGCCCGGGGGTCTCCAGACTTTTTTTTTCGAGACCTATGCAGGCAAGGAAACACGAGTCGGAATTTAGATGGAGCTCGAAAACAAACCTAATATGAGAAGAACTCGGATTGGTGGTGGATATATGGTGGTGGTGTATGGCAGCGGTGGTGGTATATGGTAGCGGTGGTGGTATATGGATACGGATTGGTGGTGGTATATGGATACGGATTGGTGGTGGTATATGGATACGGATTCAGAGCGGTGGCGGATAAGCAATGGTGGTAGATGGCAAGGTGATGATGATGGAGCGGCAGCATGACAACTTATGACCAGAACTCGAAACTCTAAACGACTAGACTCTAAGAACAACAACTTGACACGACGATGCAACCGCAAATTCAACAAAGCAAAAACCCTAAAAGGATTATGCAAAGGCTCAGATTGGTTCGGATATGATGAACTAACCCTAATTTTTTTTGTGGCTTTTTCGTGGACGTTAGGTATGAAGAACAGACTCGATCTAATCTACGAAAAACTGTAAAATCTCACCGATCAACCTAGAAATCTAATACCACTTGATAGAGGCAGAGGTTTCCTGATGTTTTGATGAGATAGCAATCGTTTTCTGTGGGAGTCGACTTTGACGATCCGACTACGAACGTGCGAAGACATCGCGCCTTAGCAATCGCTAAACCAACTTCTGAGGGGTTATTGACCACGCCAGAGCACGATTAACCTGACCACGAGGGTCTATTTCCTGCAAGCAAAGGAAGAACAAGCATGAAACTGAGATTGCAATCTGGATATTGCGAATAAAAGAGGAAATCTTTATTAATGAAGGTGGGGTTCTGTGACGCTTTGGTCTGGTCGTTGAACACAAACGAAGTACGCGAAGTTGCAGCTATGGCGAACTTTTAATCTAAACAAAACCCAAAGTCTAAACGACGCCCTAAGGGTTGTATATATGGAGGAAGAGGAGGGAATTTCGTGGCCCTTGAGGGTGGGGTCCGAAACCAACCCTAACTCTTGTTTCCCCACACATACAGACTCTAAAAATAGCCTATACTTAAGTATTTCGAAATTACATGGGCCTGGCCCAATAATAAGGTGACACAGCACCTAGAATAGCCTATGGACGAATATTATGAAGTGGCATCTTGTATATTCGTCCAAGGCTTCATGCACTCCTTATGGTGGCTTCAAAGTCCTGAAATCATCACTTGTAACTCCGTTCTTGATCCCCTTGCGCATGCCATCAACTCCATGTGTGTTCTTGCTCCAGTGTTCATCCTTCTCTAAGCTAGGCCCTTCATTTGTAAGCAAAACAAATGTATCCAATTTAGGCAGTATCATATTCTCATGAACATTAGAATCTTTACCAAGAAACGAAAGTACCTGGTAATTTAATCGGCGTGCGTGAGCTCTAGTAATTGGTCCAGTATATGTAACAGTAGGGGCTGTGGGTGTAACAATGGTATTGATGTCCTCATCATTTGGGGGTTTCCACCATGTATATGTCATATGATGACGTGGCAGTCCAGCGCCCTGTGGGCGGTGGTTCCTGTTCGTCTCCTGCATCATAGTCCATACTGTCGATGTCTTCGGAGCCGAAATCGAGCATGTCGGTTAAATCGTCGACAATGGCTACTAAGTGGGTGGTGGGTTGGGGCGAATTTCCTCGTTGTCCACATCCCATTCTAGCCGGACATAGTTCGGCCAAGGGTCCCCTGACAGGGAGAGAGACCACAACGAGTTTCGAGTGCTGAAATATATACGCGGAGGTAAACTCCATGATCGGTGCCCAATTGGATTAGATAGGCATGGACGCACGAGGCTCAGAGCCCGTGGCCAGGGACGAATCCAAGTGTTCGGCCACACGGGCCTCATAGGAAGTGAGGTCAGCATTCGGCTCTATCGTCGCTGAGTGTGCGGCCTCTGAGGCGGGGTCCATCCACCCGCCCTCGGATGACGCAATCTTCTCCGGTTTGAGGGCCGGAGTAGTCACAGGTGTGATTTCCTGAGCACTTTCCGGCGGGAGAGCTAAATCATGCTTGTCGTGACTGTGCGCTGCACCTGACATGGGCTCGAATCCGTCGAAGATCAATTCTCCGCGGATGTCGGCAGTATAGTTCAAGTTTCCAAACCCGACCTGATGGCCAGGGGCGTAGCTCTCGATTTGCTCCAGATGGCCAAGCGAGTTGGCCCGCAGTACAAAGCCGCCGAATACGAAGATCTGTCCAAGGAGGAAAACCTCACCCTGGATCGCATCATTGGCGATGATCGAAGGAGCCATCAAGCCTTAGGGTGACGGCACAATGGAACTCTCAGTGAAAGCACCAATGTCGGTGTCAAAACCGGCGGATCTCGGGTAGGGGGTCCCGAACTGTGCGTCTAAGGCGGATGGTAACATGAGGCGGGGGACACGATGTTTACCCAGGTTCGGGCCCTCTTGATGGATGTAATACCCTACTTCCTGCTTGATTGATCTTGATCATATGAGTATTACAAGAGTTGATCTACCACGAGATCGTAGAGGCTAAACACTAGAAGCTAAACTATGGTATGATTGTTGTTGTCCTACGGACTAAACCCTCCGGTTTATAGACAACGGAGGGGGCTAGGGTTACACAGAGTCGGTTACAAGGGAGGAGTTCTACATATCCGTATCGCCAAGCTTGCCTTCCACGCCAAGGAGAGTCTCATCCAGACACGGGACGAAGTCTTCAATCTTGTATCTTCATAGTCCAACAGTCCGGCCAAAGTATATAGTCCAGCTGTCCGAGGACCCCCTAATCCAGGACTCCCTCACCCACCATCCGGGTGCCACTTGGTTCACCGTGCCACCTATGCCTAGTCTGTCCCAAGCCCGCCCTCCCGGGTGCCACTCGGTAGAAAAATAGAACTACATACAAACACCAGAAACTAGTTGCAACTTATCTAAGTACTCCATGAAGATCGAGGTCATCAAGCAGGAGAATGTGGCTGGAGCATTGGTTAGACCGAAAGACATGACGGTGTACTCGTACTGACCATAACGAGTGACGAAAGCTGTCTTAAGAATGTCCCTGTTTCTAATCTTGATTTGGTGGTAGCCTAACCTCAAATCCATCTTGGAAAAGACTGAGGATCCAGCTAGCTGGTCATACAGATCGTTGATCCTGGGGAGCGGATACTTGTTCTTTATTGTGACCAAATTAACGGGACAATAATCTACAACCATTCGGTCCGTACCATCCTTCTTCTTGACGAAGAGGACGGGGCAAGCCCAAGGAGAAGAACTAGGACGGATGAAACCCTTTTGCAAGGACTCATCAAGCTGCTTCTTAAGCTCAGCAAGCTCAAGGCAACGTGTCTGCTCAGGTGGTCCAAGTACGCCATCACCTTCAACTCTACTGACCAGCTCAAGTGCGCAGCCACTACCTGTGTATTCCCGATGCTCTGCTCGCCTACCATCAACAACATCCTCGTCACCAAGACACTCGTCGATGGTGGCATGGGGCTCAATGTTATCTCATTCGAGACGTTCGACAGACTCCAGGTGCCGTATGACTAGCTTCAACCTACCAAGGCCTCAGGAGGGATCATCACGGTTGGCTGCAACGAAAAGGACCTGGTGTGCTCTCTCGAGCGCGCTTACCAGGCTATGGCTGTCATGAAACCAGATGACGAGGGCGCTGTCTGCCCTCCTGAGGCCGTCCCCAAGAAGAAGAAGCAACAGCTCCGCCTAGGACCACAGGAGGAAGAGGCGTCCGACGGCCATGTTTCAGGACCTGCGCCCACTGACGGGGCGCCTTCCCCTCTCCCATAGGACGGCGCGCCCGGCGCCCCTCTCAGGCTTGGCTCGGGGGCTCTCCTCTGGAGGGCCCCTCACCTGGCCAGCGTCACGAGGGAGGCGCTCGGACACCATGTGGAGGTGTGCTTCAACGCGCGTTTTCGCGAGGAGGGCGCAGGGCGCTAGGCGCTCAGGAGTTCACCACCAAGGAAACCAGGGAGATTCAGGAGGCAAGAGCCATGCGAGGCGAGCGTTGCCCTGCACCACCCAGCGCGGCTCCCTCCCCTGACGAGGGTGGGGAGCTGCCCGTCTGCGTCAACATCCCAGGGCTCAACAGAGCCGCGTCTTAGGAGCTCTCCTAGCCATCCCACGTTAGCCGGTGTGAGGGCCCCCTCACAGCTACGTTTGCATGCCTTTCGGTTTGCTGAACAGGGCTGCCACGCACCAGCGCCACATGCGGGGCATCATGGCGGCTCATGAGGCCAGGCACCAGGCGATCCTATCGGAGGTGGCGTGGGATCCTCGCGAGCCCCCCAGGCCTCCAGAGCCTCACGAGGTTCAGGACCTCGGCGACTCGTGAGGAGCGACTTCTGCAGCACGTGTCTTCAGCTACTTCAACACTTCTTCAGCAATGGTGCCAGGTGACACTTTTTGGTTTGTTCAGTTGGGGGCGCCCCTTGGGCTGCATTATCCCCAAGCCATGTGGGTCCGTCCTTGCAGCTTGTATAATTTTTTCGCATCTATCAGAACTAGCCTAACCCTTCCATGTGTTGCTTCATGATTATCACATGTTTGTTCGGTGCTTCTCGCCCTTCGTGGCCCCGTGCATTCCTAACCCGCCTCCTGCTCATCCCGCAACGGGGTTACACATGCTAGCACGACGCTTGTGCTCGGGTCCATCCCTGCAGCGCTGATAAATCTGAGATATAGAGCTCTGGCTCGCGGCCTGCCCCTCACACGTCACCTCACTAGATCCTCAGTGCCTTCATCTTCTTGCGGAAAGATCAGCAGCAAGATAGCAAGTGCGGTTATGTGTTATATTCTCCTCCCTGGACTAACTCGCAAGGACCTCCAGAGTCGGGACTACGGGCGGCCCCGCCAGCCACTATTTTTTATCACGCAAATCGCTTGCATGTTAAAGGGGGAGCCCCCGAGCATCCCGCCTCACGGACCACTACTGGCTCTCGAGCCCTCACCCCCTAGCCTTGACCACGGCATCACGACCTGGCATACCAGAGGCGGCTGAACCTCGCTCGAGGGCCGGGACCCGAGGATGTAGAGCACTAGATGAGCGAGGAAGAAAGGGGGTCGGCGTGAGCCCCGCCTGAGAACACCGCCATCAGGATGCGGTTGGGCATCGCACCACAACAATCTTCACATCAAAGGGACCATCACGGAATCACCAAGATAAGTCACCACCTACGCGCTGGCGTAAACCTCACGATTCAGTACTTCTCTCGCAATCTTGCCCGGCAAGGCCGTTTCCCCTTTCGACATTCAGGGAGCTGCTTGCGCGCTAAAGAAGGCCTCCTGAGCATCGCGCCTCAGGAGCTCTTACCGGACCTCGTGCTGCTCACCTCCTGGCCTTGACCACGGCATCACGACCCGGCATACTAGCGACGGCTGAAGCCGCGTGGGGCTAGGTCCTGTCAGCGTAGAGCACTAAGCTACCGCTAGAGCAAAATAGAACACCGTGCCAAGGCGGCATACGCAATCACGACACTAAACTAGGAATAATAACATCCACGCAAAAGCATTACAGGTTCTTACACAACCCCATGGGGTTCGTCACGATTTCATGCAGGAAAAACAAAAGAAGAGGACCTTGGAGAACCCCGGCGCGGCGAGTAGCTGTCATCATCGCTGGACTCCAGAGAATCGCTGGATTTCGGGGAGTCGCTGTTCTACTCAAAGAGCTGCTGCCATGGCCAAGGGCAAGTTCAACTCCCGTGGCCGCGCCGCGTGGATCGCCTCTTCCGGAGCAGCACTCCAGGCGCCAGCCGTCCTCGCCGAAGACCTTGAGGAAGAGCGTTGAGGCTCTTTCATATTCAAAGTGGATGGCGAGGGCCCCTTCCAGACAGCAGGCGCGAGCGATCTCGCTCCATCCTCGAGTCATGAAGACGTCGACCGAAGGGACGACCTCAACCTCCACTTCCGTAGCTTGGCTGCAGCACCAAGCGTGTTGTAGCTGTAGCTTGGCAGGCCCCCTTGGCGGTATGTCCCCTGTGATGAACTGCGGGAGTCGGATCCATGTGCGCGGCGGTATTTCCGCCCACACCACAAACTCGCGCGCTGTGCCTTCCGCATGGGTGCGTGAACTGGGCGACCATACAGCCACCGCCTGTCCTCCTCCGCAACCTCGACCGTCGCGGCACCGGGCGTCTCCCCCGTGCACTGGGCTCTGCGCGTGAGCATAGACGGGGAGCGGGAAGCCCAGCGGAGGCCGCTCATGCCAAGGCCACGTAACCTCATGCTCTTCGCCTGCATCGCGGGAGCGGTCGAGCCTTTTCTTCGGTGGGAATGGCCCGAGCTCCTCCCGAGGAGTTTTTCCCTTCTCCGCCGCGGAAAACTTCCTTATCAGCGCCATTGACGTTTCGGCAAGACGGCAAGACAAGGAAGAAGAAGGAAGAGCAAGCAGCGAGAAGATGGAGATGAGCAGGGGGCTCCGCTCCTCCCCTCATTTATAGCCAGAAGGAGGCCAACCGCTGGCCACCACGATCCCCAGTAATGATGGCCTTTCTGCATGCAACAGGCTCTTGTCAAATCAAACGGTTGACGAGGCCGCGTGGGGAAGCAGAGATGCCCACGTCCCATCAAGCACCACGCGTCGACCGGGTCCGCATGCGGTTGGGGCCTGTGACGCTTCGCCCTTGCCCTTTGGCTTCGCCTCGAAGCCAAGTCCGAGCGCTCCTTGGGCCCGGGGGCTACTACCGGCATTCTGGAAAGCGGGGTACCCATACTTGCCTGCCTGCAGGTCACGGCGTGGCTCCATCGACGGCGTGGTACAGCCCATCTTCAGCATCAACAACACAACACCCTCGCAAGGGTCCAAGCCTCGCAAGGTTGGATCATGAGGAGTGGAGTTTCCTATGCAGGTGCTCACCTCACGAGGTTGAGATGACACAAGCCATGACGACCAACGCCAGGCAAGCGCCAACGGGCGCAGTACGGCAGGTTTCCTCTTTGGGCTAAAGAGGCAAGTGCAGGTGTGGAGTCCCGAGGGATCAACCAAAGGTTTCCATTTCCATGCTACAAGACCAAGACTGCTAGGACAGCAGGACGGAGGTCATCGCCGATCCCACCACGACATCATGGCCAAAAGCTTTGCAGGTGAAGACCACCTGTCGTCAGGATAAGATGTACTAGTTGTCTCCCTTCGAATTTGGCCATCGTGGGATCCCTTCTCACCTTCGTTTTGGGGGAAGAGGACCAAGGCCACTATAAGTATAGCCTAGCCACCACCATAGAGGGGGAGAGAGCATTCAGACCATCCACACCCTTACCAGCTCAAGCAAGCACATGAACACACCTCCTGAGGTTGTTCACCCTTTGTACCAATTCATCCTCAGCCCACCTCGCGGCTAATCCACCACAAAGCAGGAGTAGGGTATTACACCGCAAGGTGGCCCGAACCTGGGTAAACTGCCTTGTCCCTTTCTTCTTCAGTTCATCGGGCTAGGACGTGGGACCGACGAGTTGGCAGACTAGGGAGGTTGAGGTCTTCGCACGCACCCTAGAGTTCGAATCTATCTTGGGTCTGCGGAGCCCCGAATCCGACATTGCTGGGCTTAGGATTTCCACAGAATTGGGAATCAATAAACCGATCATTCGAGGAGATTCACTATTTGTGGTGAGACAAGTCAACAAAGATTACCAAAGTCCATTTATGGAGGCATAAGTTGAGGAAGTGAGAAGACTGGAGGAGCGCTTTGATGGATTGCAAACAGAGCATGTTCCCAGTGCGGAAAACAACATAGCTGATCATCTGTCAAAGTGTGCTGCGCAAAAACTTCCTGCGGAACTAGGATCTTTTTTCTCCATCTTACTCAGCGTTCGGTATCCCCGGCAACAATGGACCGAAAAGAGGAGGAAGTTGGACTCCGATAAGCCTCTCCCAGTAGAGCCTCCCGGGGCTCCTAGTAGGGACCATGCCGGAAACAAGTCCCCATCGATTGCCAGACTGAGCCGTCCTGCCGGGCCACTGGTCCCTGCGGTCGAGGAACGCGCTCTCGCAGATGAGAAGGTGCCGCAACTCCTTGTTGCCCAGCCCCAGACTCCAACTTGGGCAAGGCACATAATCCATTTCCTCCAAACTGGAGAACTTTCCGATGAGGAAGAGAGAGCTGAAAGAGTAACCCGGAGGGTGATGTCTACTACGCAACCTTCTTCTTGTAGACGTTGTTGGGCCTCCAAGTGCAGAGGTTTGTAGGACAGTAGCAAATTTCCCTCAGGTGGATGACCTAAGGTTTATTAATCCGTGGGAGGCGTAGGTTGAAGATGGTCTCTCTCAAGCAACCCTGCAACCAAATAACAAAGAGTCTCTTGTGTCCCCAACACACCCAATACAATGGTAAATTGTATAGGTGCACTAGTTCGGCGAAGAGATGGTGATACATGTCCAATATGGACAGTAGATATAGGTTTTTGTAATCTGAAAATATAAAAACATGAAGGTATCTAATGATAAAAGTGAGCGTAAACGGTATTGCAATGCTAGGAAACAAGGCCTAGGGTTTATACTTTCACTAGTGCAAGTTCTCTCAACAATAATAACATAATTGGATCATATAACTATCCCTCAACATGCAACAAAGAGTCACTTCAAAGTCACTAATAGAGGAGAATAGACGAAGAGATTATGGTAGGGTACGAAACCACCTCAAATTTATTCTTTCCAATCAATCCGTTGGGCTATTCCAATAAGTGTCACAAACAGCCCTAGAGTTTGTACTAGAATAACACCTTAAGACAAAAATCAACCAAAACCCTAATGTCACCTAGATACTCCAATGTCACCTCAAGTATCCGTGGGTATGATTATACGATATGCATCACACAATCTCAGATTCATCTATTCAACCAACACATAGAACCTCAAAGAGTGCCCCAAAGTTTCTACCGGAGAATCCAACCCCTATGCATAGGTTCATGGGCGGAACTCGCAAGTTGATCACCAAAACATACATCAAGTGAATCATGTGATATCCCATTGTCACCACAGATACGCACGGCAAGACATATATCAAGTGTTCTCAAGTCATTAAAGACTCAATTTGATAAGATTACTTCAAAGGGAAACTCAATCCATTACAAGAGAGTAGAGGGGGAGAAGAAACATCAGATCCAACTATAATAACAAAGCTCGCGATACATCAAGATCATGCCAAATAAAGAACGAGAGAGAGAGAGAGAGAGAGAGAGAGAGAGAGAGAAATCAAACACATAGCTACTGGTACATACCCTCAGCCCCGAGGGTGAACTACTCCCTCCTCGTCGTGGAGAGCGCCAGGATGATGAAGATGGCCACCGGTGAGGGTTCCCCCCTCCGGCAGGGTGCCGGAACAGGGTCCCAATTGGGTTTTGGTGGCTACAGAGGCTTGCGGTGGCGGAACTCCCGATCTATTATGTTCCCCGATCGTTTTAGGGTATATGGGTATATATAGGAGGAAGAAGTACGTCAGGAGAGCCACGAGGGGCCCACGAGGGTGGAGGGCGCGCCCTAGGGGGGTGGGCGTGCCCCCTTCCTCGTGGCTCCCTCGTTTCTTTGCCGACGTGCACTCCAAGTCTATCGGGTAGCTTCCCTTCCAAAAATAACTTCTCCAGAAGGTTTCATTCTGTTTCGACTCCGTTTGATATTCCTTTTCTTTGAAACACTAAAACAAGGGGAAAAACAGGAACTGGCACTGGGCTCTGGGTCAATAGGTTAGTCCCAAAAATAATATAAAAGTGTTTAATAAAGCCCATAAACATCCAAAATAGATAATATAATAGCATGGAACAATAAAAAATTATAGATACGTTGGAGACGTATCAGCATCCCCAAGCTTAATTCATGCTCGTCCTCGAGTAGGTAAATGATAAAAACTGAATTCTTTATGTGGAATGCTACCTAACATATTTATCCATGTAATTCTCTTTATTATGGCAAGAATATTCAGATCCATAAGATTCAAAACAAAAGTTTAATATTGACATGAAAACAATAATACTTCAAGCATACTAATAAAGCAATCATGTCTTATCAAAATATCATGGCCAAAGAAAGTTATCCCTACAAAATCATATAGTCTGGCTATGCTATATCTTCACCACACAAAATATTTAAATCATGCACAACCCCGATGACAAGACAAGCAATTGTTTCATACTTTTGATGTTCTCAAACTTTTTCAATCTTCACGCAATACATGAGCGTGAGCCATGGACATAGCACTATAGGTGGAATAGAATGGTGGTTGTGGAGAAGACAAAAAGGAGAAGATAGTCTCACATCAACTAGGCGTATCAACGGGCTATGGAGATGCCCATCAATAGATATCAATTTGAGTGAGTAGGGATTGCCATGCAACGGATGCACTAGAGCTATAAGTGTATGAAAGCTAAAAAAGAAACTAAGTGGGTGTGCATCCAACTCGCTTGCTCACGAAGACCTAGGGCATTTTGAGGAAGCCCATCATTGGAATATACAAGCCAAGTTCTATAATGTAAAATTCCCACTAGTATATGAAAGTGACAACATAGGAGACTCTCTATCATGAAGATCATGGTGCTACTTTGAAGCACAAGTCTGGTAAAAGGATAGTAGCATTGTCCCTTCTCTCTTTTTCTCTCAATTTTTTTTATCTTTTTTTGTTTTGTTTTTTTTTGTTTGGGCCTTCTTTTTTTTATGGCCTCTTTTTTTCTCTTTTTTTTCGTCCGGAGTCTCATCCCGACTTATGGGGGAATCATAGTCTCCATCATCCTTTCCTCACTGGGACAATGCTCTAATAATGATGATCATCACACTTTTATTTACTTACAACTCAAGAATTACAACTCGATACTTAAAACAAAATATGACTCTATGTGAATGCCTACAGCGGTGTACCGGGATGTGCAATGACTCATGAGTGACATGTATGAAAGAATTATGAACGATGGATTTGCCACAAATACGATGTCAACTACATGATCATGCAAAGCAATATGACAATGATGGAGCGTGTCATAATAAATGGAACGGTGGAAAGTTGCATGGCAATATATCTTGGAATAGCTATGGAAATGCCGTGATATGTAGGTATGGTGGCTGTTTTGAGGAAGGTATATGGTGGGTGTATGATACCGGCGGAAGGTGCGCGGTATTAGAGAGGCTAGCAATGGTGGAAGGGTGAGAGTGTGTATAATCCATGGACTCAACATTAGTCATGAAGAACTCAGATACTTATTGCAAAAATATACAAGTTCTCAAAGCAAAGTACTACGCGCATGCTCCTAGGGGGATAGAATGGTAGGAAAAGACCATCGCTCGTCCCTGACCGCCACTCATAAGGAAGGCAATCAATAAATAAATCATGCTCCGACTTCATCACATAACTGTTCACCATACGTGCATGCTACGTGAATCAAAAACTTCAACACAAGTATTTCTCATATTCACAACTACTCAACTAGCCTGACTCTAATATCACCATCTTCATATCTCAAAACAATCATAAAGAATCAAACTTTTCTTAGCATTCAACACACTCATAAGAAAGTTTTTACAAATCTTGAATACCTAGCATATTAGGATTTAAGCGAATTACCTTGCTATTTAAGACTCTAAAGATAATGTAAGTGAAGCATGAGAGATCAATAGTTTCTATAAAACAAATCCACCACCGTGCTCTAAAAGATATAAGTGAAGCACTAGAGCAAACAACAAACTACTCCGAAAGATATAAGTGAAGATCAATGAGTAGTCAAATAATTATGCAACTATGTGAAGACTCTCTAACATATAAGAATTTCAGATCTTGGTATTTTATTCTAACAGCAAGAAAAACTAAATAAAATGACGCTCCAAGCAAAACACATATCATGTGATGAATAAAAATATAGCTCCAAGTAAAGTTACCGATGAACGAAGACTAAAGAGGGGATGCCTTCTGGGGCATCCCCAAGCTTAGGCTCTTGATTATCCTTTAATATTACCTTGGGGTGCCTTGGGCATCCCAAAGCTTAGGCTCTTGCCACTCCTTATGCCATATCCCATCGAATCTTTACCCAAATCTTGAAAACTTCACAACACAAAACTTAACAGAAAACTCGTAAGCTCCGTTAGTATAAGAAAATAAATCACCACTTAGGTACTGTAATGAACTCATTATTTATTTATATTTGTGTTAAACCTACTGTATTCCAACTTCTATATGGTTTATAAACTATTTTACTAGCCATAGATTCATCAAAATAAGCAAACAACACATAGAAAACAGAATTTGTCAAAAACAGAACAGTCTGTAGTAATCTGTATCAAATGTATACTTCTGGAACTCCAAAAATTCTAAAATAAATTGGTGGACCTGAGGAATTTGTCTAGTAATCATCTGCAAAAATAATCAACTAAATAGCACTCTCCAGTAAAAATTTGAAGCTAATCTCGTGAGCGCTAAAGTTTCTGTTTTTTACAGCATGATCATAAAGACTTCACCAAGTCTTCCCAAAGGTTCTACTTGGCACAAACAATAATTAAAATATAAAACCACATCTAAACCGAAGCTAGATGGATTATTTATTACTAAACTGAACCAAAAAGCAAGAAACTGAAATAAAGTTGGGTTGCCTCCCAACAAGCGCTATCGTTTAACGCCCCTAGCTAGGCATGATGATTTCAACGATGCTCACATAAAAGATAAGAATTGAAACATAAAGAGAGCATCATGAAGAATATGAATAACACATTTAAGTCCAACCCACTTCCTATGCATAGGGATTTTGTGAGCAAACAACTTATGGGAACAATAATCAACTAGGATAGGAAGGCAAAACAAGCATAACTTTAAAACTTTAAGCACATAGAGAGGAAACTTGGTATTATAGCAATTCCTACAAGCATATATTCCTCCCTCATAATAATTTTCAGTAGCATCATGAATGAATTCAACAATATAACCTGCACCTAAATCATTCTTTTCATGATCTACAAGCATAGAAAATTTACTGCTCTCCACACAAGCAAAATTCTTCTCGTCTGGAATAGTGGGAGTATCATAAGAGACTTGAATACTATAAATTGTTTCCACATTAAAAGAGTAATGTTCAGAAAAAGGGTAATGATAATCATGAAAAGTTTTATAAATATAATCATCACTACTTTTTATAGCATAAGTTTCATCACAATAATCATCATAAGTAGCAACTTTGTTCTCGTCATAATCAATTGAAACCTCTTCCAAAATAGTGGAATCATTACTAAATAAAGTCATGACCTCTCCAAATCCACTTTCATAAATATTATAAGATTCAACATCCTCCAAAACAGTGGGGTCACTACTTGCTAAAATTGACACTCTTCCAAACCCACTTTCATCAATATAATCATCATAAGTAGGACGCATGCTATCATCACTATACATTTGCATATCAAAACTTGGGAAACTAAAAATATCATCTTCATTAAACATAGAATCCCCAAGCTTGGGACAAACATTAATTGCAGCAAATATATTCTCAAATATGTAATCCTCATCAAACATAGCTTCCCCAAGCTTGAGCCTTTTCATATCATAAGCATAATCACTCTCATCATTAATAGTATGGATAGCACCAATAGTATAGCAATTATCATATTCTTCCAAGGAAGTGTCAAAAAGATTTTCAAGATCATAAGAAGTATCATTATTTTCCCAATCATAATCATCACAACAAGCAATAGGAATAACGAGATCATCATCAAGTGCATCATCTTCCACAATTATTTTTGATTCATTTTCATGAGGTACAACAATGGTAGGAGCAACATTATTTGGGAGAGATATCTTTTTACCTCTCTTCCTTTTTCTTTTATTCTTCTTCACCACATCATGTGTGGGTTCAATCCTACTTTTGGAGCCCCTTATTAATGAGATTGGTTGAATAGAAGGCTGCTCCTAGTTACCTGATTCATCATAAGAAATAATAGGAAAATATTGGGAAGTCTTCCCTTTCGTTAGCATTCTCTTCATCTTCTATTTGTTCTCTTTTCTTTATGGAGTTGGCAATATAAGGATTTTGAATGCAATTCACCGCACAATACATATAAATTTCTTCTAGATCAATATCGAGGAATTTCTCAAGGTTATAATCTGGAATATGCTTAGTTTCACATTTCATTTCTTCATAACCCAAAAGCAAACTAAGTTCATTATGATGCTCAAGGGAAATCAAGTCATCATAATTTTTGGACACGATTCCATCATGAAACAATTTGCATTTGATATTTAAATGACCATGTTCATTGCAAAGTTCACAAGTACGGTAAAGATATTTTAAATTTTCAGCACTCACATTTAGCCTTTCTTGCAACCATTTAGCTTCTAAATACTTATGCCTCTTGAAATATTTATCTTCCCTATTTGGTGTACACTTGCAAACCCAATGCACTCCACAAAAATTGACATGTTTATAGGAGACATTTTCATCATAACCAGTGCAATCATCATTAGTACTATGGATATTCAAGGAGTTCATACTAACAACATTGCAATCATGCTCATCATTCAAAGATTTAGTGCCAAACATTTTAATGCATTCTTCTTCTAACACTTTGGCACAATTTTCCTTTCCATCATACTCATGAAAGATATTAAAAAATGAAGCATATGAGGTAAACTCAATTCCATTTTTTTAATTTTCTTTTATAAACTAAACTAGTGCTAAAACAAGAAACAAAAAGATTCAATTGCAAGATCTAAACATATACCTTCAAGCACTCACCTCCCCGGCAACGGCGCCAGAAAAGAGCTTAGTTGACGGGGTGTGAGTGCCGCTTACCTAGCATCCCCGGCAATGGCGCCAGAAAATAGCTTGATGTCTACTACGCAACCTTCTTCTTGTAGACGTTGTTGGGCCTCCAAGTGCAGAGGTTTGTAGGATAGTAGCAAATTTCCCTCAAGTGGATGACCTAAGGTTTATCAATCCATGGGAGGCGTAGGTTGAAGATGGTCTCTCTCTAGCAACCCTGCAACCAAATAACAAAGAGTCTCTTGTGTCACCAACACACCCAATACAATGGTAAATTGTATAGGTGCACTAGTTCGGCGAAGAGATGGTGATACAAGTGCAATATGGATGGTAGATATAGGTTTTTGTAATATGAAAATATAAAAACAGCAAGGTAACTAATGATAAAAGTGAGCGTAAACGGTATTGCAATGCTAGGAAACAAGGCCTAGGGTTCATAATTTTAGTAGTGCAAGTTATCTCAACAATAATAATATAATTGGATCATATAACTATCCCTCAACATGCAACAAAGAGTCACTCCAAAGTCACTAATAGCAAAGAACAAACGAAGAGATTATGGTAGGGTACGAAACCACATCAAAGTTATTCTTTCCAATAAATCCATTGGGCTATTCCTATAAGTGTCACAAATAGCCCTAGAGTTCGTACTAGAATAACACCTTAAGACACAAATCAACCAAAACCCTAATGTCACCTAGATACTCCAATGTCACCTCAAGTATCCGTGGGTATGATTATACGATATGCATCACACAATCTCAGATTCATCTATTCAACCAACACATAGAACCTCAAAGAGTGCCCCAAAGTTTCTACCAGAGAATCAAGACGAAAACGTGTGCCAACCCCTATGCATAGGTTCATGGGCGGAACCCGCAAGTTGATCACCAAAACATACATCAAGTGAATCACGTGATATCCCATTGTCACCACAGATACGCACGACAAGACATACATCAAGTGTTCTCAAGTCATTAAAGGCTCAAACCGATAAGATTACTTCAAAGGGAAAACTCAATCCATTACAAGAGAGTAGATGGGGAGAAGAAACATAAGATCCAACTATAGTAGCAAAGCTCGCGATACATCAAGATCGTGCCAAATCAAGAACACGAGAGAGAGAGATCAAACACATAGCTACTGGTACATACCCTCAGCCCCGAGGGTGAACTACTCCCTCCTCGTCGTGGAGAGCGCCAGGATGATGAAGATGGCCACCGGTGAGGGTTCCCCCCTCCGGCAGGGTGCCAGAACAGGGTCCCGATTGGGTTTTGGTGGCTACAGAGGCTTGCGGCGGCGGAACTCCCGATCTATTATGTTCCCCGATCGTTTTAGTGTATATGGGTATATATAGGAGGAAGAAGTACGTCAGGAGAGCCGCGAGGGGCCCACGAGGGTGGAGGGCGCGCCCCCTACCTCGTGGCTCCCCCGTTTCTTTCCCGACGTGCACTCCATGTTTATCGGGTAGCTTTCCTTCCAAAAATAACTTCTCTAGAAGGTTTCATTCTGATTCGACTTTGTTTGATATTCCTTTTCTTCGAAACACTGAAACAAGTGAAAAAACAGGAATTGGCACTGGGCTCTGGGTCAATAGGTTAGTCCCAAAAATAATATAGAAGTGTTTAATAAAGCCCGTAAACATCCAAAACAGATAATATAATAGCATGGAACAATAAAAAAATTTAGATACGTTGGAGACGTATCAGAGGGCCAGTATGTATCAGTTTGTCGATGACACTCTATACAGAAGGTGGCCCAATGGTGTGAAATTGAAGTGCATTTGACGGGAAGAAGGAAAGGAATTGCTGGCAGAAATACACGAAGGCATGTGGGACTCCCACATTGGATTAAGGGCATTATTTGGGAAAGTGTTCTGGCAAGGATTCTATTGGCCCACAACCCTCCAAGACGAGGTCGAGCTAGTCACCAAGTGTGAAGCCTGCTAGTTCCATTCCAAGAACATTCATCTGCGTGCACAAGCTCTTAAGACAATCCCTTTGTCATGGCCGTTTTCGGTCTGGGGGCTCAATACCCTCGGCCCTTTCCCCCGAGCTGCTGGGGGCTTTGAATTCTTGTTTGTTGCCATCGGCAAGTTTACAAAGTGATTGGAAGTAGATGCCATGAGAAAGGTGACTGCTTAGTCAGCTATCAAGTTCTTGAAAGCATTGGTGTGCCACTTCGGGGTCCCTGCCCGGATCATCACCGACAACGACACCAAATTAACGAGCCGCGCCTTTATGCCATACATTCATGCCCTCGCAAGCAATATCTCATTTGCTTCTGTTGCACATCCCAGAAGCAATGGACAAGTTGAGAGGGCAAACGTTGAAGTGTTCCAAGGACTCAAGACAAGAACATTTGATACGCTGCAGAAGTGCGGTAGGTGATGGATCGATGAGCTGCCGGTGGTTCTCTGGTCCCTCAGAACGACACCAAACCGAGCTACCGGGAAAACTCCCTTCCCCCTAGTCTATGGGGCAAAAGCAAGTTATCCCCATGGAACTCATTTATGGGTCACCTCGAGTGCTTGCCTATGATGAAGTATCACAAGATCAACAACGGCGTGATGACGTTCTGCTTCTCGAGGAGAACCATTTCCAAGCTGCTACGCGTGCTGCACGCTACCAGCAAGTCATGTGTCGCTATCACAGCCGTAGGGTTCATGCCCGATGTTTTGATGAAGGCGACCTTGTCCTTAGGCGTGTTTAGTCCGCCAAGGTTGCAAACAAGTTGACGCCGAAGTGGGAAGGCCCGTACCGGGTATTACAAGTCACAAGACCTGACGCAGTCCATTTGGAGACCGAAGATGGCATTCAATTGCAAAACTCATGGAATATTGAGCATCTCCGCAAGTTCTACTCGTAAGGGGCGGCTGTCGGGCCCTGCCCGGTAGCCACCCTTTTGTACAGGCCTTGCCTCAGTTGCATGTAACCCCTTGTACAAAGCCAGGCGCAGACCCTGAGCAACAAAAAAATAAATGAAGCAGCGTGGGCCCCTGACAAGTTGCATGCATGCATAAGCATTTCATGAGCATCGCATGTTCATGTAGATAGGATCGCATTTGTGAACGCACAAGTGCTCCTCAGGTGGTTTTGGTAATTAATGTCAACATATCTCTTGTTGGACTAATGTTTCTATCTAGTATGTTTCAGATAAGTTCAACAATGGAGTGGCATGGACTAAAGGTTGGGGGAACTCCTTCAGATGATAAGGACAAAGGATTGGCTAAAGCTTCAAGCTCAAGACTCTTCATTTTACACTTTTAGTGATCCAAGATCACATTGAGCCTATAGGAAAAGCCAATACTATTAAGAAGGGATGAGGTGTTGCTTAATGAGCCTTTTGCTCTATGTGCTTAATGATATGCTCCAAAATCCTCAACTACTTTCCCACTTCCACATATGACCTAAACCCAAAGTCAAACTCGGACCTACCGATTCTTTCTATCCGGCGCCACCGAGTTTCTCATATGTCATAAGCCACTGCCAAACCCTAGCAAATCGGTTTCACCGATAGGGATCTCGGTCACACCAAGATGGGATTGCAATCTCACTGTGTATGTCCATTGTCAAAATCGGTCTCACCGAGTTTAGGCAATCGGTACTACCGAGATTACAATGCAAACTCTCTGTTTCCCTTTTGTAACTTTTCGGTCTCACCGAAAGAGCAAATCGGTCCCACCGAGTTTGCCTGACCAACTCTCTGGTTAGCTAATTACCAAATCGGTCTCACCAAGTTTGTGTAATCGGTCTCACCGAGATTACGTTATGCCCAAACCCTAACCACATCGGTCCTACCGAGATGCATGTCAGTCCCACCGAAAATCTCTAACGGTCACTAGGTTTACCATTTTGGTCTGACCGAGTTTGTTGATTCGGTCCCACCGAGATTGGTAGATTGTGTGTAACGGTTGGATTTTAAGTGGAGGCTATATATACCCCTCCACCTCCTCTTCATTCGTGGAGAGAGCCATCAGAACACACCTACACTTCCAATTCATATGTTCTGAGAGAGAACCACCTACTCATGTGTTGAGACCAAGATATTCCATTCCTACCATATGAATCTTGATCTCTAGCCTTTCCCAAGTTGCTTTCCACTCAAATCTTCTTTCCACCAAATCCAAATCTTGTGAGAGCGAGTTGAGTGTTGGGGAGACTATCATTTGAAGCACAAGAGCAAGGAGTTCATCATCAACACACCATTTGTTACTTCTTGGAGAGTGGTGTCTCCTAGATTGGCTAGGTGTCACTTGGGAGCCTTCGACAAGATTATGGAGTTGAACCAAGGAGTTTGTAAGGGCAAGGAGATCGCCTACTTCGTGAAGATGTACCGCTAGTGAGGCAAGTCCTTCGTGGGCGATGGGCATGGTGGGATAGACAAGGTTGCTTCTTCGTGGACCCTTCGTGGGTGGAGCCCTCCGTGGACTCGCGCAACCGTTAACCTTCATGGGTTGAAGTCTCCACTAACGTGGATGTAGGATAGCACCACCTATCCGAACCACGGGAAAAACATCCTTGTCTCCAATAGCGTTTGAATTCTCCAAACCCTTCCCTTTACATTCTTTCAAGTTGCATGCTTTACTTTCCGCTGCCTATATACTCTTTGCATGCTTGCTTGATATGTATTGTGTATGTTGAAATTGTGCCTAAAACTCCACTCAAACCAAAAGGGCTTAAAAACTGCAACTTTAGCACTCAGTGTCTAATCACCCCCCCCCCTCTAGACACTCTTACTTCTAGATCCTACAAGTGGTATCATAGCCTTGGTCTCCATTGCCTTGGTTTAATCACCTTTGGAGGAAGATGGATGTGTCTACTTTAGGAGTCTTAGACATAGAGTGCCTATTCTTGATGAAGAGTATTTTCATGAATGAAAAAATGAGATGCTTGTGATTTTCACTCAATACCATTTGAACAAGTACATTGCTAGTCCTTGTGCTCCTCATGTTGATCTTATGCATCCCACTCTAGATGAAGATATTGACATGGTTCGCAATCTTAGAACCGTTGATCTCATCATTAGAGGATTGCCCAAATACGTGATTGCTAGTTTACCCACTCTTAAATGCGCCTATACTATATGGAAATTTCTTGAGAAACGATTCCCCAATTATTCCTTGAAAAATTTGGATGAAATTCTCCATAAATCTATTGCCTTGAGTAAAATGAACTCTAGTGATCCTAGTTTTGGTAATTGTCTATTTGAGCTTACCAATCTCATGCGTGCTAAAGGAAATATTGGAATCATTGGTGATATCATAACCGAATCCATAAGAATTCATAAAAGTGACCACCTTGATGATCATTTATCTAATGAATTACCCTCTCTAGGATATGATCAATCACAAGATGATGTTGAACATGGATACTATGATGAAGATGATGATAGTGACTCCGATATCGATGATGCAATGAGACACTTTGGTCTTATGGATAATCTTCGAGGATATGTGTCAGGAGGAAAGGAATGGGTTCTCAACAGTGGATGTACCGATCATATGACCGAAGATGAAGAGATGTTCCGTGAGCTTGCTGAAAATGACGACCCTCGAAAATATGTCACCTTTGGTGATAATTCAAAGGGTAAGGTGGTTGGCCTTGGTAAGGTGGCCATCTCACACGATAGCTCCATTCAAAATGTCATGCTTGTTGAATCCCTTGGCTACAACTTACTTTCAGTATCTAGACTTGCTGATTTCGGATTGAATGTCCTATTTACTGAGGTAGATTGCCAAGTGTTTCGACGAGACAATCATAAAATGGTCTTTACCGGTATACGTAGAGGTGACCTTTATATCGTTGATTTCTCAAAAAGGGCACAACCTAAAACTTGCTTTATTGCTAAATCCTCAAAAGGTTGGTTGTGGCATAGACGACTAGGTCATGTTGGCATGAGAAACCTTGACAAGCTTATTAAAGGAAATCATATCGTTGGAGTTAACGATGTCATATTTGATAAGGATAGACTTTGCAGTGCTTGTCAAGCAGGTAAACAGGTTGGAGGAAGGCATCCCGTGAAGAACATCATGACCACAAGGAGGCCACTTGAGCTACTTCATATGGATCTCTTTGGTCCCAATGCCTACAAGAGTCTCGGTGGAAATTCCTTTGGTCTAGTTATAGTTGATGATTTTTCAAGATTTACGTGGGTGTTATTTCTTGATGATAAATCGTAGGTCCAAAAGATCTTCAAAAACTTCGCTAGAAAGGCCCAAAATCAGTTTGACGTGAAGATCAAGAAGGTTCGAAGTGATAACGGAACGGAGTTCAAGAACGCAAATGTGGATACCTTTCTTGATGAAGAAGGGATTTCACATGAGTTCTCGGCTACGTACACACCTCAACAAAATGGAGTTGTTGAGAGGAAGAACCGGACGCTCATCAAAATGGCGAGAACGATGCTTGATGAGTACAAGACGCCGAAGCACTTCTGGGCAGAAACGGCTGAGACGGCTTGTCATGTAACAAATCGCTTGTATCTTCACAAGCTACTCGGCAAGACGACATACGAGCTCCTCACCGGTAACAAACCCCAAGTTGGATACTGTCGAGTATTTGGCTCAAAGTGTTACATTCTAGATAAGCATCGTCGTTCAAAGTTTGCTCCTAAGTCTCATCAAGGTTTCCTACTTGGTTATGGCTCAAACTCTCACACTTACCGTATCTACAACAATTTCACCCGAAAGGTTGAAGAAATGGTAGATGTGAAGTTTGATGAATCTAATGGATTGCAAGTAGAGCAATTGCCAATTGATGTAGGAGACAAAGACCCTTCGGAAGCAATTCAAGACTTGTCGATTGGCAAAATTCGTCCAACGGAGGTGAAGGAGAATACCTCGTCCGTCCAAGTGGAAGCTTCTACTTCACGACAAGGTGAACCAAGAGTTGACACGGAAGCATCCACAAGTGGGACACACCAAGATGAAGAAAACGAGGAAATACGTCAAGACGAACATCAACAACCTCCTTCTCCACCACGACAAGAGAACAACAACGTCAACAATGAAGAAGATCATGAAGAAGAACAAGATGAAGAAGAAGTTCAATGAAGACCCAAGCAAAAGCTTTCACGAGTTCAAGCAAGAATTGCAAAAGATCATCCCGTCGAGCAGATCTACAATGATATCCAAACCGGGAGAATTACTCGCTCAAAAACTCGTCTAGCTAACTTTTGTGAAAACTATTCATTCATCTCTAGCATTGAACCTATGAAGGTCGAAGAAGCATTGAAGGATCCGTATTGGATAAATGCTATGCACGAAGAGCTACACAACTTTGAGAGAAACCAAGTTTGGACATTGGTTGAGAAGCCCGACAACAACCACAACATCATCGGTACCAAATGGGTGTTTCGCAACAAGCAAGATGAAGATGGACAAGTGGTTCGCAACAAAGCACATCTCGTTGCCCAAGCATACACACAAGTCGAAGGTATGGACTATGGTGAGACATATGCTCCCGTTGCTAGACTTGAGTCCATTCGCATCTTACTTGCCTTTGCTAATCACCACAATATCACCTTGTACCAAATGGATATTAAAAGTGCTTTTCTAAATGGTGAAATAGAGGAGGAAGTTTATGTCAAACAACCTCCCGGCTTTGTCAATCCTAAGAAACCTAATCATGTTTACAAACTTCACAAAGCACTTTACGGTCTTAAACAAGCTCCTAGAGCATGGTATAAATGCTTGACTAAGTTCCTTATTGCAAGTGGTTTTGAAATTGGAAAAATTGATTCTACCCTTTTTACTAAAAGAGTTAATGGAGAATTATTTGTATGCCAAATTTATGTTGATGATATCATATTTGGTTCTACTAACCCTCTTTTTAGTGAAAAGTTTGGAAAGCTTATGTCAAAGAAGTTTGAGATGTCTATGATGAGTGAACTCAAATTCTTTCTTGGTTTGCAAATCAAGCAAACTAAGGAAGGTACATTTATCTCTCAAACGAAGTATACCAAAGACCTATTCAAGAAGTTCAATATGCAAGAATGCAAAGGTATGCCTACACCCATGCCTACTAGTGGACATAATGATTTGACCAAAGATGGTGAACCGGTTGATCAAAAGGTTTATCGCTCTATGATTGGTTCATTGTTATAACTATGTGCCTCTCGCCCCGACATTATGCTAAGTGTGTGCATGTGTGCACGATATCAAGCTGCTCCTAAAGAATGTCATCTTAAAGTCGTGAAAAGGATAGTGAGATACTTAATCCATACACCAAATTTTGGCATTTGGTATCCTAAGAGGTCCTCTTTCAATCTTGTTGGGTATTCCGACTCGGATTATGCCGGAGACAAGGTTGATAGAAAGTCCACTTCGGGTACATGTCAATTTCTTGGTAGATCTCTTGTGTCTTGGTCCTCCAAGAAACAAAACTCGGTATCCCTATCAACCGCCGAAGTGGAATACATTGCCGCTGGTTCATGTTGTGCTCAATTACTTTGGATGACCCAAACTCTTAAAGATAATGGGGTCTATGTGAAACATGTTCCATTGCTTTGTGATAATGAAAGTGCTATCAAAATTGGTCATAATCCTGTGCAGCATTCTCGAACTAAGCATATTGAAGTTCGTCATCATTTTATTCGAGATCATGTTGCTAAGGGTGACATTGATCTTAAACATGTTCGCACCGATAATCAATTAGCGGATATATTCACTAAACCACTTGATGAGAAAGTTTTTTGCAGGTTAAGAGGAGAATTGAACATCATTGATGCTTCAAACTTGGAGTAGAAACTCCATTGGATACATGCAAGACATGAGCTTATGACCAATCCATGATATATCTCTTATGATGACTATCTTGTGTCTTGGATATATTTGTATCTTGCATGATATCTAACTCATGTAGGTACTTGGTTGAATCAAATTCTATGAGATTGCAACTCACTCACGTCTTGAGCAATCTCTACATCACCAAGTCTCTACACAACGGTGGTTGACGACAAGGAAGCGCGAAACCATTTGAACATATCCTTTGACAAATTCGATGATTGAGCTTCAAGATTGTCATATTTGATATAAAAGTGTTTTTCCTTGCACGAACTAACCCATGTAGGTAGATGAACTCAAACTCCAAGTGGTGCTCCCAACTCTTGATGAGCTACATCAACCTTGAGCACCCACACAAGTTCAACTACTTGAGCAAGATCCACACCACCACCCAAGGTATGTTATTCCATCTTAGAGAAGCTTTACTCCAAGTCATGAGTCAAAGCAACTCAACAAGATGTGAATACATCAAAATGCTTAAACGAAAAATGGTAACCCCATTTTGAGCTTAAACGATGAGTATGACCCATGATCAAGTGTTCTCACTTGACTCCTAAGTCAATATACTCTAACATAGGTGACTATGTCACCACCCAATTCTAGATGAAGTTCTCTTGTGTTCTTTTGTTATTGCATTTGTCCCTTGCATACTTGTTTCCTTCTTTTTCAACAAAAAAAACTTCATCTAGAACTTTCATTATTTTCTGCTTCTTTTTGTTCTGCATATTCTGCATCAAATTCCTTGCAAATCTTTCAGTTAATTCATTGCAAATCTTTGTGAAATCTTATTTGACTAGTGAGCTGAGGTGACAAGTGTTTTCTCTGAAGTAAACTCGGTTCCACCGAACTGAACATTTCGGCACAACCGATTTCTTTCGGTACCACCGAAACTTGACGCTCGGTGTCACCGATTTTGCAACAGGAAAACAGTTTGCCACTTATTCTATATTTCTTTTGATCCAGCTCCACTCAATGAATCTTGTCCTCTACAAGCATCACAGTTTTACCATTGCTTTATGCTGAATCTCAAGGACCAAACCTTTTCGACAGATTCCAGTAATATCTTCTTGGAAATTGATATCAAAGGGGGAGAGAGAGATCACATCAAAGCTCATCATCAGGGAGAAAGAGAGAAAGTATTAAGGGGGAGAAAGAGATCTCCAGGGGGAGAGAATACTCAAGGATCCCAGATGCTTGATGATTAAGAGGAGAGATGCCACATGTCTTTTTGGGGGAAAGTCATGTGTTTTAGTGCTTCTGTTCATTTATATCTTTCAGCTCTGATTCTCTGTTCCCTATCTTCTCCCAATATCCCATGTCAAAATCAGGGGGAGCAAGACATCTAAGGGAAAGAAATCATTCAAATTCATTGCATATCTTTACTCTTGGGGACATGTCTGATTCAATGTGTGCTCTGTACTTACTCTCTACATGTCATCCCAGTCTTGGTACTCTTATGGTTTCTTTTGTTTGCTCTGGCTAGTGGATGTATCTGTGTTATCTAACCTTGTTTGTGCAGGTTCATTCCATCCTAAGCCAACTTAAGACTACAAGGTAAGTATATGCATCAGAATCATGAGTATGAGGAATTCTTGCTTTTGTACATACTGTTTGCAAGAAGGACTCATAAGCATGAAGGTATTTATCTTAATAATAATCTTTTGCTCTGATGCATATGGCCAAGATACATGTAACACATTGCCTACTCTATCATGATTATGCCCTCACATGCTTCTATATTCTGTATTCACATGATTGCATACATGTAGGGGGAGCCTATGCTTGTTACATGTTCTTCCAAAGCTTTACTTGCTATTCTTTATATCTTTATCTAAAGCTTTGATGTATGTTGTCATCAATTAGCAAAAAGGGGGAGATTGAAAGCACAAGTGCTCCTCAGGTGGTTTTGGTAATTAATGGCAACATATCTCTTGTTGGACTAATGTTTCTATCTAGTATGTTTCAGATAAGTTCAACAATGGAGTGGCATGGACTAAAGGTTGGGGGAACTCCTTCAGATGATAAGGACAAAGGATTGGCTAAAGCTTCAAGCTCAAGACTCTTCATTTTACACTTTTAGTGATCCAAGATCACATTGAGTCTATAGGAAAAGCCAATACTATTAAGAAGTTATGAGGTGTTGCTTAATGAGCCTTTTGCTCTATGTGCTTAATGATATGCTCCAAAATCCTCAACTACTTTCCCACTTCCACATATGACCTAAACCCAAAGTCAAACTCGGACCTACCGATTCTTTCTATCCGACGCCACCGAGTTTCTCATATGTCATAAGCCACTGCCAAACCCTAGCAAATCGGTTTCACCGATAGGGATCTCGGTCACACCGAGATGGGATTGCAATCTCACTGTGTATGTCCATTGTCAAAATCGGTCTCACCGAGTTTAGGCAATCGGTACTACCGAGATTACAATGCAAACTCTCTGTTTCCCTTTTGTAACTTTTCGGTCTCACCGAAAGAGCAAATCGGTCCCACCGAGTTTGCCTGACCAACTCTCTGGTTAGCTAATTACCAAATCGGTCTCACCGAGTTTGTGTAATCGGTCTCACCGAGATTACGTTATGCCCAAACCCTAACCACATCGGTCCTACCGAGATGCATGTCAGTCCCACCGAAAATCTCTAATGGTCACTAGGTTTACCATTTCGGTCCGACCGAGTTTGTTGATTCGGTCCCACCGAGATTGGTAGATTGTGTGTAACGGTTGGATTTTAAGTGGAGGCTATATATACCCCTCCACCTCCTCTTCATTCGTGGAGAGAGCCATCAGAACACACCTACACTTCCAATTCATATGTTCTGAGAGAGAACCACCTACTCATGTGTTGAGACCAAGATATTCCATTCCTACCATATGAATCTTGATCTCTAGCCTTTCCCAAGTTGCTTTCCACTCAAATCTTCTTTCCACCAAATCCAAATCCTGTGAGAGAGAGTTGAGTGTTGGGGAGACTATCATTTGAAGCACAAGAGCAAGGAGTTCATCATCAACACACCATTTGTTACTTCTTGGAGAGTGGCGTCTCCTAGATTGGCTAGGTGTCACTTGGGAGCCTCCGACAAGATTGTGGAGTTGAACCAAGGAGTTTGTAAGGGCAAGGAGATCGCCTACTTCGTGAAGATCTACCGCTAGTGAGGCAAGTCCTTCGTGGGCGATGGCCATGGTGGGATAGACAAGGTTGCTTCTTCGTGGACCCTTCGTGGGTGGAGCCCTCCGTGGACTCGCGCAACCGTTACCCTTCGTGGGTTGAAGTCTCCACTAACGTGGATGTAGGATAGCACCACCTATCGGAACCACGGGAAAAACATCCTTGTCTCCAATAGCGTTTGAATTCTCCAAACCCTTCCCTTTACATTCTTGCAAGTTGCATGCTTTACTTTCCGCTGCCTATATACTCTTTGCATGCTTGCTTGATATGTATTGTGTATGTTGAAATTGTGCCTAAAACTCCACTCAAACCAAAAGGGCTTAAAAACTGCAACTTTAGCACTAAGTGTCTAATCCCCCCCTCTAGACACTCTTACTTCTAGATCCTACAATTTGGCATCATTTCCATCTGCATAAACTGCAGGTTCCTGCTGAAAACTTGGCCTCCAAGGGAAGCTGGAAAGATGAGCCAACACTGCAATCTCCGGCAAGCCAAACAGATAAGTTCTATCTCTTGTCCATACATTTTATGTAAGTAAAGACTTGTGCATTAGAGAACCTCGTTGTCGGTGTCAAAACCGGCGGATCTTGGGAAGGGGCTCCTGAACTGTGCGTCTAACGCAGATGGTAACAGGAGGCGGGGGACACGATGTTTACCCAGGTTCGGGCCCTCTCGATGGAGGTAATACCCTACTTCCTTCTTGATTGATCTTGATGATATGAGTATTACAAGATTTGATCTACCACAAGATCGTAGAGACTAAACCCTAGAAGCTAGCCTATGGTATGATTGTTGTTGTCCTACGGACTAAACCCTCCGGTTTTTATAGACACCGGAGGGGGCTAGGGTTACACAGAGTCGGTTACAAGGGAGGAGATCTACATATCCGTATTGCCAAGCTTGCCTTCCACGCCAAGGAGAGTCCCATCTGGACACGGGACGAAGTCTTCAATCTTGTATCTTCATAGTCCAAGAGTCCGGCCAAAGTATATAGTCCGGCTGTCCGAGGACCCCCTAATCCAGGACTCCCTTAGTAGCCCCTGGACCAGGTTTCAATGACGATGAGTCCGACGCGCAGATTATCTCCGGCATTGCAAGGCAGGTTCTTCCTCCGAATAAAGATCTTGAAAACAAGGATAGTGTATGAATCTGCAAAACAAATTCCACATACCACCGTAGAGAGAATAATATTTCCACAAATCTAATCTGCTGACACATTCGACGGTATGACATCACACCACAGCCCAGTCATTATTCGAACCGTTTTTCTCAACCAGCTACTACACATATTGCAAGGCGGTTTCCTTGGCACGTCTTGTCGAAGCAGAGATCGTGTCCCCTTATCATGGGATTGCCATCAATACGGGTGAGGGTAACCCAACCGCGCCATCAATTACGACGCTTGGGGAATAAGCGAGTTAACTAGGCAGGTGGGGAGGCGCATAGTTTCTTCCGCCCTTATAAAGGGACGAGGATTCCTCCTTTTTTTACCCACGCCTTCTTCCTCCTTGCTCATCCATTCTTGCGCACTCGAGCTCGAGCACCCAAGTTCGCATTTTCTCCTCAAACCACTCCAAGCATGTCCGGAGCAGGAGGCAAGTGGATGGTCTCCTCCGTTGCGGAGGAGAACATCACAAAGCTACGGAGAGCAGGGTACGTAGCCGTGAATATTGCACACCGGCTGCCAGATGCGGGGCAGATCATCCCTACTCCCAAACCCCATGAGAGGGTGGTTTTTCTCACCCACTTCATCCGCGGAATGGGATTTCCCCTTCACCTGTTTGTCCGCGGGCTCATGTTCTACTACGGGCTGGATTTCCATGATCTGGCCCCCAATTTCATCCTCAACATATCGGTGTTTATCGTCGTGTGCGAGGCCTTCCTCCACATCAAGCCCCACTTCGGCCTGTGGCTGAAGACCTTCAATGTTAAACCGAAGGTGGTGGTCGGCCAGCAAGCGGAGTGCGGAGGTGCCATTGTGGGAAAAATGCCTAACGTCACCTGGCTCGAAGGCTCCTATGTGGAGACCATAAAGGGGTGGCAATTGGGGTTGTTCTACATCACGGAGCCGCGCGACACCAACTGGGTGGCGGCCCCCAAATTTCGACCCGGAAACCCCATGCGGCTCACCTCCTGGAAAGAGAAGGGCCCGTCCTGGGGTTCATCGGTGGAGCTGACCGGACTCCAGAAATGTATCAGGATCATGATGAGCAAGAAAATCAAGCTCGTCAACGTGATCGAGGTCATGCTCTTCCACCGGATCCTCCCGTGTCAACGACGGGCATTCAACATGAGGGGGTTTGACCCGGCCGAGGACAAAACACTGTGAGAGCTCTTCGACACGACACATAAAGACGTCTGGAAGGTGCTGTTCAAGGGCGCCAAGGTACCTCCTCCCCTCACCGAGGATCGTGGGCTTAGCACAAAGCGTCGTGCCAATCCGGTAAGTCTTTTATATCTCATAAGATGTTCATTTTCCCCAGTTTTAACCATGCGTGGGATCTAAGCCTCCACGCCATTTAACAGGACTGGGTAGCGACAGTGGAGCTGATCGATTGTCTAGCCCCCCTGCCCGAAGATCCAGCAGATGCTCTCCTAACGGAGATGCTGGCTCCGGCGCCTTACGAGGTGCCGGTGAAGAAACCCAAGAAGAAGGCCACGGGGACCAGGAAGGCTCTCCGGCGCAAGGTTATATCAGACTCATCGTCCGAAAACACCGAGGCACAGTCCTCCCCCGAAGACGAGGAGGAGGAAGAAGAAAGTTCTCCCCCTCCTGCCGGGGGAGACAAGAAAAGGAAGGCCACCCCATCGGGGGAGGCCGAAGGGTCCAAGAAGAGAAGGACCCTCCTCCCGGACTGCTCCACGATGGCCGCCTATAGCGACGACAAATGGCTGCCCAAGGACAAGCCCTTGGCGAAGTTGTAAGTATCTGGATACCATAGTAATTCATGGTACGTCTTATAGTACTGCTTCTCATCATGCCGAACATGATTATGCAGTCTGTCCCGAGCCCATATCAACGTATCTTCGTCAGATGGTTCTTTGGACCCGTCGGATTTGAACAACGATTCACTTCTGACCGCCTCTTCCCCTCGCCCTACGGACAACGTCGAGGTGTTGTCTCAAAGGGCACCGAGTCGAGGGGAGGTTGTCCTGGAGGCGCCTCAAGGCGGTATTCCGGACCCTGGGCGCAAGGGGAGAAAGACTCCCATGGGCTCCGATGGCGGGGGCAGCAAATTCATCCCCCAGCCGAATACTGCGCCGGAACCTCCAGTGGTTCCGGACTCTGTCGGGCGACCCCTCGCCAAGAGGGGCAAGCCGCCTGTGCTAGTGACCTCTGTCCATCCAGAGGCACCGGACAACTTGCTGGAAGCGCTTCGCGGCGCTTATATCGACGAAGAGCACCGCACTATCATGAGTTCGGTGATCGAGAAGGTTCAGCCCGCCAAAAGCGGACTGACTGAAGCCTGTGCCAGCCTCCTAACAGGTTTTCTGGTAAGTAATCAAATTATAAGAAAATGTTACAGCGTAGACAGTAGCCCCTGATGCTCTGTTTGGCGTTTGTGAAGAAAGGCCGAATAGAGGATCAAATAATGACCGCAGGAGTCTAATCGGAATATGTCTATGTGCATATGCAGGCTTCACTGCTACCCGCTGTCGCACGTACTGCAGAGGTCGCTGCGCTGAAGCAGGACCTTGAGTGGTCCAAGGAAGAGCTCGGCCTTACCAAGAGGCAGCTCGAAGAGAACAAAGGTAAGTCATACCCTGTTTGTACATTATTAAAATTTGGTTTTGGAATAATAGGATCGCCATGAATTTTGCTAGGGGCCACGACCGAAGTGACAACCCTGCAGAAGGCGCTATCCGAGGCCGAAGACAAAGCGGCCAAGGAGCGTAGCGAGCGAGAGAAGCAAGAGGCCCGTGTGGGCCAGGTGCAGCAAGAGCTCCGGGCTCTCGCCAAAACACACGAGTCCTTGGAGCTTGACTCTAAGACGCGAGAGTCTGAGCTTGCGAAGGCCCTCGAAAGCGCACAAAACGCCAAGCCCAAAGCCCAAAAGGCCCTCCAGGAAATTGAGGCGGTTAAGAAGATAGCAGCGGGTAAGGCATTCACTATGCAAAGCAAGCATGTGAAGGAAACTTTCCTTTTATATACGAAACCACCTCAAAATTATTCTTTCTGATCAATCTATTCAAGAGTCCGTAGTAAAATAACATGAAGCTATTCTTTCCGTTCGATCTATCATTGAGTTCTTACTAACATAACACCTTAATACACAAATCAACCAAAACCCTAATGTCACCTAGATACTCCAATGTCACCTCAAGTATCCGTGGGTATGATTATAGGATATGCATCAAAAAATCTCAGATTCATCTATTCAACCAACACAAAGAACTTCAAACAGTGCCCTAAAGTTTCTACCGGAGAGTCAAGACGAAAACATGTGCCAACCCCTATGCATAAGTTCACAAGGTCACTGAACCCGCAAGTTGATCACCAAAACATACATCAAGTATATCACGTGAATATCCCATTGTCACCACAGATAAGCACATGCAAGACATACATCAAGTGTTCTCAAATCCTTAAAGACTCAATCCGATAAGATAACTTCAAAGGGAAAACTCAATCCATTACAAGAGAGTGGAGGGGGAGAAACATCATAAGATCCAACTATAATAGCAAAGCTCGCGATACATCAAGATCGTACCACCTCAAGAACACAAGAGAGAGAGAGAGAGAGAGAGAGAGAGATCTAACACATAGCTATTGGTACATACCCTCAGCCCCGAGGGTGAACTACTCCCTCCTCGTCACGGAGAGCACCGGGATGATGAAGATGGCCACCGGTGAGGGATCCCCCCTCCGGCAGGGTGCTGGAATAGGGTCCCGATTGTTTTTTGGTGGCTACAGAGGCTTGCGGCGGCGGAACTCCCTATCAATTTTGTTCCCTAATGTTTTTAGGGTATATGGATGTATATAGGCGAAAGAAGTCGGTCAGGGGAGCCACGAGGGGCCCACGAGGGTGGGGGCGCGCCCAGGGGGCAGGCGCGCCTCCCTTCCTCGTGGCCACCTAGAAGCTTCCCCGTCATGTACTCCAAGTCTCCAGGATTGCTTCCGTTCCAAAAATAACTCTCCCGAAGGTTTCATTCCGTTTGGACTCCATTTGATATTCCTTTTCTGCGAAACACTTAAATAGGCAAAAACAGAAACTGGCACTGGGCTCTAGGTTAATAGGTTAGTCCCAAAAATCATATAAAAGTGCTTAGTAAAGCCCATTAGACATCCAAAACAAAATATATATAGCATGGAACTATCAAAACTTATAGATACGTTGGAGACCTATCAAGCATCCCCAAGCTTAATTCCCACTCGTCCTTGAGTAGGTAAATGATAAAAACAGAATTTTTGATGTGGAATGCTTCTTAGCATAATTCTCAATGTAAATCACTTTATTGTGGCGTGAATATTTAGATCCGAAAGATTCAAGATAAATTTTTAATGTTGACATAAAAACAATAATACTTGAAACATGCTAACCCATCAATTATGTCTTATCAAAGTAACATAGCCAAAGAAAGCTTATCCCTACAAAATCATATTGTTAGGCCTTGTTTCAATATTGTCACACAAATATTCTCATCATGCATAACCCCGATGACAAGCCGAGCAATTGCTTCATACTTTTAACGCCCTTCAGCCTTCTCAACTCTTACGCAATACATGAGTGCCAGCCATGGATATAGCACTATGGGTGGAGTAAAGTATAATGATGGGGGTTATGCGAGAAGACAAAAAGGTAGAAAGTCTCACATCGACGCGGCTAATCAATAGGCTATGGAGATGCCCATCAATTGATGTCAATGAGAGGAGTAGGGATTGCCATGCAACGGATGCACTAGAGCTATAAATGTATGAAAGCTCAACAAAGGAAACTAAGTGGGTGTGCATCCAACTTTCTTGCTCACAAAGACCTACGGCATTTCGAGTAAGACCATCATTGGAATATACAAGCCAAGTTCTATAATGTAAATTTCCCACTAGTATATGAAAATGACAACATAGGAGACTCTCTATCATGAAGATCATGGTGCTAATTTTAAAGCACAAGTGTGGTAAAAGGATAGTAACATTGTCCCTTCTCTCTTTTTCTCTCATTTTTTTATATTTTTTATATTTTTTTGTTTTGGCCTTTCTCTTTTTTTATGGCCTCTTTTTTCTCTTTTTTTATTTGGGCTTCTTTGGCCTCTTTTATTTATTTTTTCGTCTGGAGTCTCATCCCGACTTGTGGGGGAATCATAGTATCCATCATCCTTTCCTCACATGGGACAATGCTCTAATAATGATGATCATCACACTTTTATTACTTACAACTCAAAAATTACAACTCAATACTTAGAACAAAATATGACTCTATGTGAATGCCTGCGACGGTGTACCGGGATATGCGATGAATCAAGAGTGGCATGTATGAAAAATTATAAATGGTGGATTTGCCACAAATACGATGTCAACTACATGATCATGCAAAGCAATATGACAATGATGGAGCGTGTCATAATAAAGGGAACGGTGGAAAGTTGCATGGCAATATATCTCGGAATGGCTATGGAAATGCCATGATAGGTAGGTATGGTGGCTATTTTGAGGAAGATACAAGGAGGCTTGTGTGTGATAGAGCGTATCATATCACGGGGCTAGGATGCACCGGCTAAGTTTGCACCAACTCTCAAGGTGAGAAAGGGCAATGCACGGTACCGTAGAGGCTAGAAAATTGTGGAAGGTTGAGAGTGCGTATAATCCATGGACTCACATTAGTCATAAAGAACTAATATACTTATTGCAAAATTTTATTAGCCCTCGAAGCAAAATACTACTACGCATGCCCCTAGAGGGATAGATTGGTAGGAAAAGACCATCGCTCGTCCCCGACTGCCACTCATAAGGAAAGCAATAAAAGAACACCTATGTGTCAAAATTGTCACACAACTTTTACCATACGTGCATGCTATGGGACTTGCCAACTTTAACACAAGTATTTCTAAATTTCACAATTAGTCAACTAGCACAGTCTAATATTACCACCTTTATATCTCAAAACACTTATCAAATATCTAACTTCTCATGATATTCAATGAACTCAATATGGAAGTTTAATTTCACAATTAAAGCAAATTACCATGCTGTTTAAAACTCTCAAAATAATATAAGTGAAGCATGAGAGTTCATATATTTCTTCAAAATAAATCCACGGCCGTGCTCTAAAAGATGGAAGTGAAGCACTAGAGCAAACAACAAACTAGTCCGAAGTATATAAGTGAAGATCAATGAGTAGTCGAATAATTATTTAACTATGTGAAGACTCTGTAACATTTAAGATTTTCATAACTTCGAATTTTATTTAAACAGCAAGCACAACAAATAAAAATAAAATGACGCTCCATGAAAAACACATATCATGTGGTGAATAAAAATATAGCTCCAAGAAAAGTTACCGATGAACAAAAACGAAAGAGGGGATGCCATCCGGGGCATCCCCAAGCTTAGGCTCTTGGTTATCCTTGAATATTACCTTCGGGTGCCTTGGGCATCCCCAAGCTTAGGCTCTTGCCGCTCCTTATTCCATAGTCCATCGAATCTTTACCCAAAACTTGAAAACTTCACAACACAAAACTCAACAGAAAACTCGTAAGCTCCGTTAGTATAAGAAAATAAATCACCACTTAGGTACTATTGTGAACTCATTCTAAATTCATTTTGGTGTAATATCTACTGTATTCCAACCTCTCTATGGTTCATACCCTCCGATACTACTCATAGATTTATCAAAATAAGCAAGCAACACAATGAAAACAGAATCTGTCAAAAACAGAACAGTCTATAGTAATCTGTATAATTCGAATACTTCTGAAACTCCAAAAATTCTGAAATAAATTGGTGGACCTGAGTAATTTGTCTAGTAATTATCGGCAAAAAGATTCAACTAAATATCACTCTCCAGTAAAAAGTTTTAGCTAATCTCTTGAGCGCTAAAGTTTCTGTTTTTTACAGCATGATCATAAATACTTCACCCAAGTCTTCCCAAAGGTTCTACTTGGCACAACACTAATTAAAACATAAAACCACATCTAACCAGAGGCTAGATGGTTTATTTATTACTAAACAGGAACAAAAAGCAAAGAACTAAAATAAAATTGGGTTGTCTCCCAACAAGCGCTACAGTTTAAAGCCCCTAGCTAGGCATGATGATTTCAATGATGCTCACATAAAAGATAAGAATTGAAACATAAAGAGAGCTTCATGAAGAATATGACTAGTACATTTAAGTCTAACCCACTTACTATGCATAGGTATTTTGTGAGGAAACAACTTATGGGAACAATAATCAACTAGCATAGGAAGGCAAAACAAGCATAACTTCAAAACTACAAGCATATATTCCTCCCTCATAATAATTTTCAGTAGCATGAATGAATTCAACAATATAAGCAGCACCTAAAGCATTATTTTCATGATCTACAAGCATAGAAATTTTATTACTCTCCACATAAGCAAAATTCTTCTCATTCAGAATAGTGGGAGTATCATAAGAAACTCGAATACTATAAATTGTTTCCACATTAAAAGGGTAATGTTTAGAAAAGGGTAATCATAATCATGACAAGTTTTATAAGTATAATCATCTCTGCTTTTTATAGCATAAGTTTCATCACAATAATCACCATAAGTAGCAACTTTGTTCTATCATAATCAATTGAAACCTCTTCCAAGATAGTGGAATCATTACTAAATAAAGTCATGACCTCTCCGAATCCACTTTCATAGTTATCATAATAAGATTCAAGATCCTCCAAAATAGTGGGATCATTACTTCCTAAAGTTGACACTCTTCCAAACCCACTTTCATCAATATAATCATCATAAGTACGAGGCATACTATCATCATTATAAATTTGCATATTAAAACTTGGGAGACTAAAATTATCATCTTCATTAAACATAGCATCCCCAATCTTGGGACAAACATTAATTTCAGCAAATATATTCTCAGAAACATCATCTTCATCAAATATAGCATCCCCAAGATTTAGCCTTTTCATATCATAAGCATAATCACTCTCATCATTAATAGTATGGATAGCACCAATAGTATAGCAATTATCATCATCACGATGAGTAATAGGAGCAACATCATTTGGAAGAGATACCTTTCTACCTTTGGTTCTTCGTCTTTTCTTTTTCTTCTTCACATCATGTGTGGGTTCAATCCTCTTTTTGGAGCTCCTTATTAATGAGACTGGTTGAATAGAAGGCTGCTCCTCGTTACATGATTCATCATAAGAAATAATAGGAGAATATTGGGAATTCTCTTCCCTTTCGTTAGTATTCTATTCATCTTCTATTTGTTTTCTTTTCTTTATGTAATTGGCAACATAAGGATTTTCAATGCAATTCACCGCAGAATACATATAAATTTCTTCTAGATCAAAATTAAGAACTCTATCAAGGGCAAATTCTGGAATAATCTTAGTTATAATTTTCATTTCTTCATAACCCAAGAGCAAACTCAGTTCATTATGATGTGCAAGGGAAATCAAGTCATCACAATTTTTGGACACGATTCGATCATGAAACAATTTGCATTTGATATTTAAATGACCATGTTCATGGCAAAGTTCAAAAGTACGGCTAAGAAAATTTAAATTTTCAGCACAAACATCTAGCCTTTCTTGCAACCATTTAGTTTCCAAAAATTTATGCCTCTTGGAAAATCTATCTTGCCTGTTTGATATGTACTAGCAAACTCTATGCACTCCACAAAAGTCGACATACTTATAAGAGATATTTTCATCATGACTAGTGCAATCATCATTAGTACTATGGATATTCAAGGAGTTCATACTAATAACATTGCAATCATGCTCATCATTCAAAGATTTAGTGCCAAACATTTTATAGACTTCTTCTTCTAGCACTTGAGCACAATTTTCCCTTCCATCATTCTCACGAAAGATATTAAAAAGATGAGCATATGAGGTAAAGTTAATTCCATTTTTTTCTAGTTTTCTTTTATAAACTAAACTAGTGATAAAACAAGAAACTAAAAGATTCGATTGCAAGATATAAAGATATACCTTCAAGCACTAACCTCCCCGGCAACGGCGCCAGAAAAGAGCTTGATGTCTACTACACAACCTTCTTATTGTAGACGTTGTTGGGCCTCCAAGTGTAGAGGTTTGTAGGACAGTAGCAAATTTCCCTCAAGTGTATGACCTAATGTTTATCAATCCGTGGGAGGCGTAGGTTGAAGATGGTCTCTCTCAAATAACCCTACAACAAAATAACAGAGAGTCTCTTGTGTCCCCAACACACCCAATACAATGGTAAATTGTATAGGTGCACTAGTTCGGCGAAGAGATGGCGATACAAGTGAAATATGGATGGTAGATACAGGTTTTTGTAATCTGAAAATATAAAAACAGCAAGGTAACTAATGATAAAAGTGAGCGTAAACGGTATTGCAATGCTAGGAAACAAGGCCTAGGGTTCATAATTTCACTAGTGCAAGTTCTCTCAACAATAATAACATAATTGGATCATAAAACTATCCCTCAACATGCAACAAAGAGTCACTCCAAAGTAACTAATAGCGGAGAACAAATGAAGAGATTATTGTAGGGTACGAAACCACCTCAAAATTATTCTTTCTGGTCAATCTATTCAAGAGTCCGTATTAAAATAACACACAGCTATTCTTTCCATTCGATCAATCATAGAGTTCGTACTAGAATAACACCTTAAGACACAAATCAACCAAAACCCTAATGTCACCTAGATACTCCAATGCCACCTCAAGTATTCGTGGGTACGATTATATGATATGCTTCAAACAATCTCAGATTCATCTATTCAACCAACACAAAGAACTTCAAAGAGTGCCCTAAAGTTTCTACGGGAGAGTCAAGACAAAAACATGTGCCAACCCCTATGCATAAGTTCACAAGGTCACCGAACCCGCAAGTTGATCACCAAAACATACATCAAGTAGATCACGTGAATATCCCATTGTCGCCAGAGCTAAGCACATGCAAGACATACATCAAGTGTTCTCAAATCCTTAAAGACTCAATGCGATAAGATAACTTCAAAGGGAAAACTCAATCCATTACAAGAGAGTGGAGAGGGAGAAACATCATAAGATCCAACTATAATAGCAAAGCTCGCGATACATCAAGATCGTACAACCTTAAGAACACGAGAGAGAGAGAGAGAGAGAGAGAGAGAGAGCAAACACATAGCTACTGGTACATACCCTCAGCCCCGAGGGTGAACTACTCCCTCCTCGTCATGGAGAGCGCCGTGATGATGAATATGGCCAGCGGTGATGGATCCCCCCCTCCGTCAGGGTGCCGGAACAGGGTCCCGATTGGTTTTTGGTGGCTACAGAGGCTTGCGGCGGCGGAACTCCCAATCTATTCTGTTCCCCGATGTTTTTAGGGTATATATATATATACATATATATATATATATATAGGTAAAAGAACTCGGTCAGGGGAGCCATGAGGGGCCCACGAGGGTGGGGGGCGCGCCCAAGGGGCAGACACGCCTCCCTGCCTCGTGGCCACCTCGAAGCTTCCCTGTCGTGTACTCCAAGTCACCTGGATTGCTTCCGTTCCAAAAATAACTCTCCCGAAGGTTTCATTCTGTTTGGACTCCATTTGATATTCTTTTTCTGCGAAACACTGAAATAGGCAAAAACAGAAACTGGCACTGGGCTCTAGGTGAATAGGTTAGTGCCAAAAATCATATGAAAGTGCTTAGTAAAGCCCACTAAACATCCAAAACAGAATATATAATAGCATGGAACAATCATAAATTATAGATACATTGGAGACGTATCACCGCGTCCATCCGCTCAAAGTGGTTGGTACGCTAAAGCAGGCGATATAGCGGCAGCGCCTTCTCTCCCAATCTGGAGATAAAGCGGCTCAAGGCTGCCACGCATCCATCTCGTTTTGGACCTGTTTTAGGTCCGTTGGTATTGCCAACTGTGACAAGGCTTGGATTTTAGCTGGGTTTGCTTCCATTCCTCTATTGGAAACGATGAACCCGAGCAACTTTCCGGCCGGAGCGCTGAAAACGCATTTTTCCGGATTGAGTCATATGTCATATGTTCGTAGGTTGTCAAATTTAAGACGTAAGTCGTCTACCAATGATTTGACATGTTTGGTTTTGATGACTACATCATCTACATATGCCTCCACCGTCTTGCCAATTTGTTTTTCTAGGCATGTTTGAATCATGCGTTGGTAGGTGGCACTGGCGTTTTTGAGTCCGAAAGGCATAGTGTTAAAGCAGAAAGACCCGTACGGAGTGACAAATGCCGTTGCGGCCTGATCGGATTCCTTCATCTTAATCTGATGGTATCCGGAGTATGCGTTGAGGAAACATAGTGAATCGTGTCCTGCAGCTGCATCAATGATTTGGTCAATGCAGGGCAGTGGGAAGGGTTCCTTAGGGCAAGCTTTATTGATGTCTTTCAAATCGACACAAAGGCACAAGGATTTGTCGTTCTTTGGCACCATGACCAGGTTTGCTAGCCAATCCGGGTGTTCTATTTCTCGAATAAACCCGGCTACCAATAGTTTGGCTAGCTCCTCTCCCATAGCTTTTCGCTTGGGTTCGGAAAATCACCGTAGCATTTTCTTAACTGGATTGAACCCCTTTATTATGTTGAGGCTATGTTTGGCCAGTCTGCGTGGGATTCCTGGCATATCTGAAGCATGCTAGGCAAAGATGTCCCAATTCTCGCGTAGGAAGGCTCTTAGAGCGGCGTCGACCGTCGGATCCAGCTCTGCTCCAATGGCTGCTGCTTTATTAGGATCCGTCGGGTGAACTTGGAATTTGACTATTTCATTTGCCAGTTTGAAAGAAGTGGATTTAGGTCTTTTATCGAGGATTACGTCGTCTATGTCCACTGTGGAACATAGAGCGGTGAGCTCCTCGGCCGCAAGGGCCTCGGATAGTGCCTCGAGGGGGATGCGGTTTTGTTTTCGGCGCGGAGTGCTATGTCTGGATCACTGGCGATAGTGATAACTCCGTTGGTCTCGGCCATTTTGAGCTTCATGTACCCGTAATGAGGTATGGCTTGAAAGTGTGTGAATGCATCTCGCCCCAACAGGGCATGATATTTGCTGTTGAAAGGTGTCAGCTGGAAGGTTAACTCTTCGGACCTGTAGTGCTCAGGCGTGCCGAATACCACATCAAGTTTCATTTTTCCCGAACATCGCGCTTCTCGACTGGGGATAATACCTCGAAAGGTTGTACTGCTCTGCTCGATGCGGCTCTTGTCCACTTGCATTTTGTGGAGCGTGTCCTCGTAGATGAGGTTCAGTCCGCTGCCCCCGTCCATGAGCACTTTAGTGAGCCGAAAGCCATCGACAATTGGGTTTAGAACTAAAGTGGCTGGTGCTTAGACTGATCGGGCCCGTGGTTCGTCAGTGGGGTTGAAAGTTATCGCCATGTTGTTCCAAGGGTTTATTGCGGCTACTTGGTTAACTTAGGCGAGGCCTCGGAGCGCCCTTTTATGCCGATTATTTGAAGAAAATGTCTCAAAGACCATAAATACATTGAGATCGTTATCCTCCGAGGAGTACTTCTCTGGGGTAGTGTTGGTGAGGATGGCCTCACCGCTTTTAGCCACCTGTCGGAGTATCCAACATGACCTAAGGCTATTTGTTGGTTTGGAATTCAGCATCATGTGTATCTGACAAGGCTGGTCGAGCCATTCATCAAGGACAGTTCTACGTCCCATTAAGGACTTAATTTTCTTGTCTGTGAAGTGATGATCAGGTGCCCCGTGAGGGTGCATCCTTTTTGCTTGACTGGTGGGTGGCTTAAAGGCCGGTGGTTCCCACCGAGCTGTCTGGGCTTTCCAAGCGCTTTCCATTGTGCAATACTTCTGTACTATGTGTGTCAAATCTGCAAAGTGCAGTACGCGGGGTCGATTGAGGGCATTGAGGATCCCCTCGTCCGTACAGTTGCGGCGAAAGACTAATACCGCATCGTCGTCGCAGCAATCTTTAATCTTGTTTTTAACAAGTAGGAGTCTAGCCCAAAAGTGATGGACTATTTCCTGAGGTTGCTGCCGTACATACATTAAGTCGTATATGTCCGGGCGACCAGAATTACTTGGAGAGTATTGATTGCGGTGGGCGGGTTGGCTTAGATCCGAACGCTGACCCACTATGGAATCCGGACTTTGAAAAATTTATGAGGTCACCAGTCCAGGATCTGGAGTGTCTTGGGGGTTTTCAGGCTCAACGCCTGGTTTTATGTTCAGAGGACAGATGGTCTCTTCTGGAGGATGGGTGTCCGGCTCGCGAGGCGAGGTGATCCGAATATAGTTTATTTTTAGCATAGGAGGAGAGGTGTCCTCAACTTGCTCCTCCACGACAGTCACCAGGTGGGTGACGGGTGGGGACCTGATTTCCCTCTGATCGGGTTTACGCCCAAGGCGGCGATGTGATCTAGCAGTTCGTTTAAAGATGAGATACCTGCCAGATCCATCTTATCGACGCTTTTGGGGTCGATGCGGATATGATTTTTGGCAATCTAGGGGACCGCCTTGGGCTTAACGGCCGGGCGGGCACCCATGGTGAAGCTGCCGATCTGGAGGATCTGCCCAGGAACTAGGGCCCTTCCAGAGTTGATTTTGTCGTTGATGACAAGGCGAGCCATCGATCTTTCTATTGACAACGCAGAGGAACTTTTAATGAAAGCACCAATGTCGGTGTCAAAACCGGCTGATCTCGGGTAGGGGGTCCCAAACTGTGCGTCTGTGGATCAAAGGTAATAGGAGGCAGGGGACACGATGTTTACCCATGTTCGGGCCCTCTTAATGGAGGTAATACCCTACTTCCTGCTTGATTGACTATGATGAGTATAGGGGTTACAAGAGTTGATCTACCTCGAGATCGTAATGGCTAAACCCTAGATGTCTAGCATGTATGATTGTGATCGCCTCTACAGACTAAATCCTCCTTTCTATATAGACACCGGAGAGGGCCAGGGTTGTACAAAGTCAGTTTACAGAGAAAGGAAATTATACGACTAGCCGCCAAGATTGCCATCCACGCCAAGGAGAGCCCTATCCGGACACGGGGAAAGGCCTTCTACCTTGTATCTTCACAGCCCAGTAGTCCGGCCCACGTCACATAGCCCGACCATCCGAGGATCCCTTAATCTAGGACTCCCTTAGGGGGCTCTCCTCTGGAGGGCCTCTGAGCTGGCCAGCGTCACGAGGGAGGTGCTCGGGTACCATGTGGAGGCTTGCTTCAATGTGCGCTTCCGTGAGGAAAGCACAGGGCGTGAGGCACCAAGCGCTCAGGAGTTCATCACCAAGGCAGTCAAGGAGCTTCAGGAGGACAGCGAGTTGCGTGCCTGCGTTAACATCCTGGGCTTAATAGGGCCGCGTCTCAAGAGCACTTCTCGGCGTCCCACGTTGGCTGGTGCGAGGGCCCCCTCATAGCTACATTCGCATCCCTTTCGGTTTGCTGAACAGGGCTACCGTGCATCAGCGCCACATGTGGGGCGTCCTGGCGGCTTAGGAGGCCAGGCACCAGGCGATCCTATCGGAGGTGGCGAAGGATCCTCGCGCCCCGGGCGCCCAGAGCCTCGTGAGGTTCAGGGCCTGGGCGACTTGTGAGGAGGGACTTTTGTAGTTCGCGTATTCGGCTACTCCAACACCTCTTGAGCAACGATGCCGGGTGACCATTTTTTTGGTTTGTTCAATTGGCGGCGCCCCTCTGGCCAAGGTACGTGGGTCCGTCGCTGCGGCATGTATCGTTCTTTGCATCTATCAGAATTGGCTTCACCCTATCATGAGTTGCTTTATGATTATCACCTACTTTCCTCGTGTTTTATCGCCCTTCGCGGCCTCCTCGCGAAGCTGACCCGCCTCTTGCTTATCCCACAACGGGGGCTACACATGCTGGCACAACACTTGTGCTCGGGTCCGTCCCTGCAATGCGGACAAATCTGAGAGATCGAGCTCTGGCTCGCGGCCCACCCCACGCACATCACCCGACCAGATCCTCAGTGCCTTCATCTTCTTGCGGAAAGATCAGCGGCACGACAGCAAGCATGGTTATGTGTTATATTCTCCTCCTTGGACTAACTTGCAGGAACCTCCGGAGCTTAACTACGGCAGCCCCGCCGTCCATTCCTTTTTCACGCAATTCGCTTGCATGTTAAATGGGGGGCTCCTAAGCATCGCGCCTCAGGGGCTCCTACTGGCTCTCAAGCCCTTGCCCCCTGGCATTGACAACGGCATCGCGACCTGGCATACCAGCGGCGGCCGAGCCTTTCTCGAGGGCCAGTACCCGAAGACGTAGAGCATCTAGATTGTCGACGTCCTAGGAACAGGGGTACCCAGACTTGACTGCGTGCGGCCCATGGCGTGGCTCCATCGATGGCCTGGTACAGTTTAGCTTCAACGTCAACAACTCAAGACCCTCACGAGGGGCCAAGCCTCGCGAGACGGATGACATCAAGACCTCCATGGGGGTGGCCTCCCTAGGCTGGCTCCCGAGGAGCGGAGATATCTATGCAAGGTTCACCTCGCGAGGTCTAGATGACGTGAGCCATGACGACCAAGGCCAGGCGGGCGCAGTGTACCAGTTTCCTTTTTTGGTGGTAAGGAGGCAAGCCCAGGCGGGGAGTCCCGAGGAATCAGCCAAAGGTTTCCATTCTAGTGCATGAAGACCAAGATCGCTTGGATAGCAGGACGGAGGTCATTGCGGAGCCCACCGCGGCGTCACTGCTACAGGCTTTTGCAAGCGAATACTACATTTTGTGAGGATAGCATGTACTAGTTGTATCCCTTCGAATTTGGCCATTGTGGGATCCCTTCCCGCCTACATTTGGGAAGAGGACCAAGGCCAATATAAATAGAGCAGCACCACCACCATAGAGGGGGATCAGATCCATTCCATCCTCGCCAGCTCACCAGCTCATTGGGCACAAGAGCAGTCCTCCTCCTGAGATTGTTCTTCCACTGTACTAGTTCATCCTCAGCCCTCCAGGCCAATCCACCACAAAGTAGGAGTAGGGTTTTACAGCGCATGGTGGCCCGAACCAGGGTAAGCTGTGGTGTCTCTTGTCCATTCGGTTCATCGAGCTAGGCCATGAAATTAGCGAGCAGGCAGAGAGGGGAGGATGAGTTCTTCACACGACCCAAGAGTTCGAACCTCTCAAGGGTCTGTGGAACCTATAATCGGACATTTGGCGCGCCAAGTAGGGGTGCGTTGGAGATCCGCCACCTTGTCCGCCTCGCCCTACTGTTCGACTCTCATGGCAGATGCTTCTCCATCGACTAGATCAACGCGCGCTCTCGGAGGAGCCGAAGGCCTCCGAGCCTTCACTCCCCGCCCTGCTGCGGGTGCAGTGGCCACCCAAGTTCAGGCCAGACATGTCGCCCCGATAAAACGGTGCGGTGGACCCGGCGGGCTTTCTCCAAGCATACGAGGAGGCTGTTTGGGCGGCTGGCGGAGATGACAAGGTCATGGCAAACTGGCTCCCCATGCCCCTAGAGGGCGCGCCGCGAGCCTGGCTTCTCAACTTTCCAGGGTCTTCTATGGCGACCTGGGAGGAGCTGCGCGGCCTCTTCATCGCATGCTTTGCGGTGCCATCACCCCACGCCCTCAGACCGCCATGTCAAGCAGTTCTTCCGCCAGGTGGGTGCCGCCCACATGTAGCACGGAGCTCCTCCGGGATGGGCGGCGCCCAAGGCCGACCTCACCTTCGACTCGAGAGACCACCCCGCGACCACCACGAGAGACCACCCCGCGACCACCACGAGAGCGGACACGCTCCTAATGCTCTGCACCCCCACCATCTGCAACGTGACGGTCACCAAGACCCTCATCGATGGTGGAGATGGCCTCAATGTGCTTGCTGTCGAAGCTTTCTGTTTGCTTCACGTGCCACACGGCCGGCTCCGCCCCACCAAGCCTTTCTTCAAGGTCGTGGACGGCTCCACCTGTCCCTTGGGGCAGATCTACCTCCCCGTCACCTTCAGCACCCGCCACAACTACCGCACCGAGCTCATCGACTTTGACATCGCCCGCATTGGCTTCCCGTACAACGCCATCCTTAGGTATCCGACCCTAGCCAAGTTCATGGCAGCGACTCATCCAGCCTACAACCTCATGAAGATGTTGGGGAGCAGCGGTGTCCTCACTGTGGCCGATGATACCAAGGAGGCCTTGCTGGCCCCCAAACTCGCCTTCAGGGCCGCGGCTGCCGCGCAACCGAGGGAGGAAGGAGCGCAGAGGCTCCGGTGGCCGCGTCGGCGAAGAAGAAGCAGCTGTTCTCCCAAGATCACGCGGAAATGAAGCAGGTATCGGTCGACGAGGACGGGGCGTCTAGTGCCACCTTCACCATAGGTGCCGGCCTCCCCTCGGATCAAGAGGAAGCATTAGTTAGCTTCCTGCGTAAGAATAAGAATGTGTTTGCATGGGAGCCCAAGGATCTGGTCGGGATCCCGAGGGGGGTAATCGAGCACCACCTGAGAGTGTGCCCCAATGTGTGCTCGGTGAAGCAGAAGGCGCGGCGGCGGTCCATGGAGAAGTAGTCTTTCATTGTCCAGGAAGACAGCAAACTTCAAGAAGCTGGTGTCATCCGGGAGGTGCGGTACCCAGAGTGGATGGCGAACCCGGTCATTTTCCCCAAGAAAGGTAGGAAGGAACGCATGTGTCGACTTCACCGAACTTAACAAGGCCTGCCCTCAAGACCCGTTCCCACTTCCATGCATTGACCAGATCATCGACTCTGCAGCCGAGTGCGACTTGCTGTGCTTTCTGGACGCTTTCTCAGGCTATCACCAGATAAAGATGGCGGTACAAGATGTCGAGAAGACAGCCAGCTTCTTGACCCCATGCGGGGTGTATTGCTACACCTGCATGCCTTTTGGGATACGCAATGCCGGAGGGAGCTTCTAGCACCTGATGCACATTGCTCTGGGCCGACAGCTCGGGAGGAAGGCCGAGGCCTACGTTGATGACATAGTGGTGAAGTCTCGGGAGGCAAGGACCCTCATCAAGGACCTGGAAGAAACATTTGCCATTCTGCGCAAGGTGGACCTGCAGCTCAACCTGGAGAAATGTGTGTTTGGTGTCCCCTTCGGTAAGTTGCTGGGCTTTCTGGTGTCACACAGGGGAATCGAGGTGAACCCAGATAAGGTCAAGGCGATAGAAGAGATGAGCCCGCCACAGACTCTCAAGGAGATGCAAAAGCTGGAGGGCTGTGTGACCTTGCTGGGGCGCTTCATCTCCAAGCTGGGGGAGTGCACCCTCCCATTCCTCAAGCTGATGAAAAAGAAGGGCCCGTTCGAGTGGACTCCGGAGGCCGACACGGTGTTCCAAGACCTTAAGAGATACCTCACCAGCCCACCGGTGATAGTGGATGTCGGTGTCAAAATCGACAGACCTCGGGTAGGGGGTCCCAAACTGTGCATCTGAGGATCAAAGGGAACAGGAGACAGGGACACGATGTTTACCCAGGTACGGGCCCTCTTGATGGAGGTAATACCCTACTTCCTCTTGATTATCTTGGATGAATATGTGGTTACAAGAGTTGATCTACCTCGGGATCGTAATGGCTAGACCCTAGAAGTCTAGCCAGTATGATTCTGATTCTGATTACCTCTACGGACTAAACCCTCTGGTTTATATAGGCACCGGAGGGATCTATGGTTATATAGAGTCGGTTTACAAAGGAAGGTATCTTCATATCTGAACGCCAAGCTTGCTTTCCACGCCAAGGAGAGTCCATCCGGACACGGGAAGAAGTCTTCTATCTTGTATCTTCATGGCCCAGTAGTCTGTCCCATGTCATATAGCCCGGATGCCCGAGACCCCCTTAGTCCAGGACTCCCTCAGTAGCCCCTGAACCAGGCTTCAATGACGATGTGTCCAGCGCGCCAATTGTCTTTGGCATTGCAAGGCGGGTTTCTCCTCCGAATACTTCAAAATAGTCCTTGAACATAGAAAACGTGTCCGGCTCTGCAAAACAGGCACCACACACAGCCGTGAAGAGTATAATTTTTAACAAGTCCCATCTACTGACAACTTTTGTAGTGAGACGTCACGTCCCTGCCCGGTCATTATTTCGACCCGTTTATTAGCCTCCCGCCACATATTCCAAGATGCGGTTTTCATTGGCACGTCTTCTCGAAGCAGAGATCGTGTCCCCTTATCGCGGGATTCTCATCAACACGAGTGTGGGTAATCCAACCGCGTCATCCGCAAAACCCTTCGGGAATAGGCGAGTTTTAAGGTGAGTGGGGAGGCGCTTGATATTCGCTACCTTTATAAGAGGATAAAGATCCATTCTTTCACCCACGCCTTCTTCCTCTCTGCCCATCCGTTCTCGAGCTCCAATGCCCAAGCTTCCATCATTTCCGTCTCCAAAAAGCACTCTGACCATGTCCGGATCTGGAGAGCAAGGCAAGTGGATGGCCTCCTCCGTCACGAAGGGGAATATCGCGGAGCTCCAGGAGGCGGGTTACTTGGCCCAGGAAATCGCCCACCGGCTTATGGCCAAGGGGCAGATTGTTCCCACCCCGGAGCCTCATGAGAGGGTGGTATTCATCCCCCACTTCATCCACGGGTTGGGGTTTCCTCTCCACCACTTCGTCCGCGGACTCATGTTCTACTATGGGCTAGACTTCCATGATCTAGCCCCAAATTCTTTCCTCAACATCTCAGCATTCATTGTCGTGTGCGAGGCCTTCCTCCGCATCCCACCCCACTTTGGATTGTGGCTAAAGAACTTCAATGTGAAGCTGAAGGTGCTGGATGGTCAACACGCAGAGTGCGGAGGCGCTATTGTGAGCAAGCTGTCCAACGTCACATGGCCCAAAGGCACCTTTGTGGAGACTGTCAAAGGGTGGCAATAGTAGTGGTTCTACGTCACAGAGCCCCGTGACACCACCTGGGCCGCGGCTCCCGAATTCAAGTCCGGGGACCCAATGTGATTTATCTCCTAGCTAAAAAAGGGCCTGGACTGGGCGTCGTCGGACAAGGTGTCAGCCTGCAGACGCGCATCAAGAGCATGGTGGACAAGAACATCAAGCTCGTCAATGTGATCCAGGTGATGCTTTTTCACCGGATCCTCCCTTGCCAAAGCCGGACTTGCAATTTGTGGGAGTTCGATCCGGCCAAGCACCAGACCTGGCAACAATTCTTAGGCTCTACGCACGAAGGCATGTGGAAGGTGCTTTTCAAGGCCAATGAGACGTGGCCGAAGACGACCGAGGACCGCGGGTATAACCTGACCCATCCAGCCAGTCCGGTAAGTTTTTCGTATTTCCAGGTGTATACTCTACCTGTGCATTCAAGGAAGATTTCTAAGCTTCTCCATTTATCCTTTCAGTGCTGGACAAAGACAGTGGAGCGGATCCAGTGTTCGGCTCCGCTGCCTAAAAACCCAGCAATCCCACTTCTGACGAACATGCTGGTTCCGGCGCCCTACCAGGCGCCGGAGAAGAAGGCCAAGAAGAAGGGATATGCGGCAAGAAGCGGCCTTCGCTGCAAAGGAACTTCGGACGCAATGTCCGAAGACGCCGAAAACCACAACTCCCCCACCGAGGACGACGATGAGGAGGAGTGTCGGTGTACTAAAGTAGGGGTACCTTAGTACCCCGAACTTGTGCACGGGCAGTAGTAGCGTCCCGCGGCAAGGCCTGCCAGGGGAGCGACAAGAGTCTCCACGGCCCTTTCTGGGCCGGACGAAGGCCAAGTGATCGAGCCTAGAAGACCAGGCCCCGGCAAGAGGAGCTTGCCGGGGCGAGAAGGCGAAGTCCGGCAAGAGGAGCTTGCCGGGCCAAGGCGGCAAGGCCCCGGCAAGAGGAGCTTGCCGGGACGACTAAGCCGAAGCACCAAGGCCCCGGCGGGAGGAGCTCGCCGGGACGACCAAGCCGAGGCACCCCAAGAGAAGCCCGCCGCGGCGCGCCGCGCGCCCCGGCAAGGCCTGACGAGCGGCAAGCTCTCAGGTGCGGCAAGGCAACTACCGCGGCAAGCCACTTGCCATGGCAAACCACCGCCTCAGGCCTGCGCTCCAGCTCACCTGCCCACGCGTCGCTCTGGGGCTTCCCCGGAGGCACGTGGCGGGGCGCCGCGCAACCTGAGACGCACGGTGGCATGCGACGCTGGCAGAGTCGCCCCCGTGGCAAGCGGAGGCGCCCCTAACAGTCCGCCTCGGCACTGTTCAGGCGATCCAGACGGGCATTTAATGCCTTTGTCCCCCGCCGTCAGAGTTAGGTGCGATAGCACTGTGCGGCCACTGTTCGCACAATCCCTTGCCATTTTTACCCTCACCTGCGTCGCTACCTGTGGGAAACCCCTTAGCATATAAAAGGAGGCCCATGCGCACGTAGGGGGGGGGGAACCCTAGAGAGATCGAACGCTAGGAGACCGGAAGGAGGACACCCAATAGACCCTCGTCTACGTCCAGCTCCAACTCACTGTAGCTTCTTGCGCTCTAGAGCAAGAACTCGAATCAACCAGACATGCAGCAGTAGGGTTTTACGCATCCGTGCGGCCCGAAGCTGGGTAAAATCGTTGCGTGTGTGTGTCGCCTCGATCTGCTCTTTGTGCAACCTCCGCCCCCCGCCGAACCGACAAGGGGCTCCGTCCCCATAGGTGCTCATGGAGGCAGATATCCCCCGACATCTTTGGCGTGCCAGGTAGGGGAGCGTCGAGGTTGTGAGAACCAGATTTGGCGACCACAAGCCAGCTCAGGTATGGCCAGGTACCTTTCCGCTCCACCCCGTGGAGCGGAGGCATTCCTCCTCACGGACCCGTGCACGGCCCTCCTCGAGTACCCACTCACGCAGAGTCCGGGCAAGAGCAGCTGCTCCTTGAGGAGGACCGCCTTCCGGCCGCTGAGCGAGTTCCTCGCCTCCAGCAAACTCTGCGCCGCTCCCGTAGCCGCAGAAGTTAGCGCCGGAAGTTGCGGGAAAGGCGACCTCGTTCTTCGGCGAGCCCAGGCCGCCAAGATCCAAACGAGTCGACGCCGACCGTGGGAGGGACCTTGCCAGCGCGGCAGTCGGAACCCGTTCCGTCGGCCATCCTCTCTGTCCAAGTCTTGCCGCAGTTGCATGTAATCCTGGGTACAGAGATGGACGCAGATCCCAAGCATAGCTTGTGTGCCCCGCACATCTTGTCGATTTCGCGCCTCTCCGCTTGGCGCATGCATTATTTGACACGACTGTGCAGCACTCGACTCCGGCAAGCGATGGCGGGCCGCGAAGCCCCGAGCCTTCGTTATTCCCTTACCTCGAGTAGGGGGGATGACAGGATAGGCTGGGCGTCGCCCGAGGAAGCTGCGCCTTGCCGGACGGCGAACAACAGAAAAGCTAAGTTGCCAAAGTTTGAGCAATTAAGCTCCTTTTTATTCTTAAGTTATCTTCCTCGAACGACCGAGCTTCGTATGGGAAACCTGTGCGCGGAGGGGCCGGCTCGTGGCTGGTTGCGCCCTTATTTCGTTTCGAGTCCGCTCAACGACTTAGGTGTGCTACATCCCGAGTAGCGTCCTTACTTGTTTCGAGCTCGCTCGGCAGCTTGAGTGTGCCGCGACTGCAGTCGCCACGCTTACCTTGCCCTGAGCCTGCTCAACATTTAAGTGAGTTGCGCCAGCCGCGGCAAGGTTTCTTGCCGGTGGAGGCTCCGTCAGCGGGTTGCTGATGTCCCGCACTCGGCACCCGTGGCAAGGCGGAGACTTGCGCCGACAAGTTCCCGGAAGCGTAGGGCGCGAACGTACGAAGCACAAGGTCGAACGAGGGAGATAACAGCGCAATGAACTGCCTAAGATAAAAGTTATATTACAAAAAGACTTGCCGCTGCTCTAATCAGCTGTTTCTATGACATGCTCAGCAGCGACAAGGGAAAAAAAGAAAGAGGTGGGCGGCCTAATCCGCGCGGTCGCCCTCGACCCGCCTGATCCCGGCCACCCTTTCCACAATGGGGGTGACGAGGGCCTTGATCTCCGTCAGGTCGGCGTCTTCCGGCAGGTGCCTGAGGACGTTGGTGAGCCTGATGGTGGGGTTGCGGAAGACGATCTTCACCAGCACCCTCTCGAGGGCCCCGGAGACAGCTTCCCGCGTCTCCTCAGCCAGCTGCTCTGGGATCTTTTCCCGGAGATGCTGGAGCACCCCCACCAAGCCCTTGAAGAAGGAAGTGAGCTTGACGCTCGCCGGGACGTTCTCGCTGGAGGGGTACTCATGGCCCTCCATCCCCAGCAGCTTCAGCTCCTTGTCGATGGTGGCGGCGATGTCGACAAGGCCTTCGGTCCACCGCTCCACCGTCTCCTGGAAGGTGTTCTGGGTAGCGGCGGCACGCTTCAACAGCTCCTCGTTGCCAGCAACCTCCTTTCGCAAGGTCGCTTCCTGCCCCTTGGCGCTCTCCAGCGCCTTGGCCAGGGTGCCCAGCTTCAGCTCGAGGTCAGCCTTGGCATCCTTGGCGGCGTCGAGCTCCTGGATCTTCATGGCGAAGCGGCCCTGCAGCTCGCCAAGGGTATGAGCGCCCTTCTCGCGCTCCTGTTTGAGCGCGGCAAGCTCCTCGCCGCTCGCCTTGAGGTCGCTGGCGAGCTGCGCCACCCTCGTCTCCAGCTCCCCCTTGGCGACCTCGGCGGCCGCGGCAGCGTCCTGCGCTTCCCGCAGGGCCCCGCCAAGCGACTGCTCGCGCGCGGCAACCTCCTCCTCGTGGCTGGCGAGGCTGGCCTTCTGTTGCACCAGTTCGCTTTCCCGCGCGGATAGCCCCGCAGCGGCAAGCCTCTGCTGCTCTTCGGCCTCTGCCTTCTCGAGGAGAAAGGCCGTCCGCGCCTCGTCGAGCAGCCTCCGCTCCTCCGCCAAGGACCGGAGAGCCTCCTGGTTGAGCTCCCGGAGCTCCCAGGAGCGCTTCTCCATGTCCGCGCCGGCCCTCGCGACGAGCGCCTCCTGGCGCTCCACCTTAGCCTGCCGGGCGCGGTAGAGCGACACAAGCTTCCGGAGCAGCCGCTCCTCCTCGGGCTCGCCGCCGCCGGTGCTTGGCGCGTCGACCACCGTCAGCCCGACGGAGGCGAGCAATTCTCCGTCCAAGGCCTCCCCCTCGACCGGCGCCCTGGAGCTAGGCTCCCAGGGGAGCCTGATGAAGACGCCATCGCCGGCCTTCAGGTAGGCACCCGCCGAGGGCTCCTCGGGGTCCGACGCGGTGGCAGCAGCGGGATCGCCGGACTGCGGAGTGCTTGACGCCCCTGCCTCCCCGGGGCCGTCGGCACGGTCGCCGGTCCCCTCGCCGTCTGCCGCCGTGGCGGCCTTGGCGGCTTCGGCCTCCCCGCCGCCTGCGGGGTCGTCGGTGCCTTCCGCCTCCTCGATGATGACGACGTCGTCGGCGTCGCCACGCGCGCCCTCCCCGACGACGACCTCGGTCTCCATCGGGTCCGCGGTGGGCAGGTCTGATGGCCGGAAGAGGGGAGAAGAGTCAGTTGAACAGCCGACAAAGAAGCTCATAAGGAAAGATAGCCAGGGGAAGTTTTTCGTGCAGGGGGGCTTACCGGTGGCAGGGTCCGTGGCGCGGCCTCCGCTGCCGGGGGATCGCTGGCCGCGTCCCTCGCCGGAGATCCCTCCCTTGCCGGAGAGGCCTTCCTTGCCGGGGGCTCCTCCCTTGCCGGGGAGGTCTCCCCTGCCGGGGGCTCCTCCGTTGCCGGAGGTTTCTCCCTAGGCGGGGTGGTCGACGCAGACGGCGCGGCAGGAGTGCCCTCCGGGGTCGCCTGCTGGGGCTGCTCTGCTCCTACCCAACGACAACAACAACAGCCACATGTCAGCCACGAAGAGAAGGGAAGCCCACGCACGCGCCAAACAGCAAGAGCTAGCCGTGCACTCACCCTGGAGGCTGCGCTGTGGGCTGCCCTGGGGACCCGCTGCCGAGTCCGGCAAGGTCGCCTCCGGCACCTCCCCAGTTGCCGGGGGAGAATCGCCCTCAAGGACGACCAGCGGGACCTTGGCCCTCTTCGCCCTCCTCTGGGCCAGGCTCCTGAACGGGAACGCTTTCGGGGAGGGTGAGTGGGCTGCGAAACAAGACGGAGCAACAGAAATCAAGAAGATACAAGCTCTACCAGGAACTTACTCTTTATCCTCCTCTTCGTCGTCGGAGCTAAGCGCGGAATAGTCAAAAACCGGCTTGCTCCAGGCGCGAGGAGACAGGGGAGTGGGTTCCCGGGACCACTTGGCCGGGGCGGTGGACGACCCCGCCCCCGTTGCCGCCGCGGAACGGGGGGCGGCAAGGGCAGAAGCCGTGGCCTGTGAGGACCCCGCTCCCGCTGCTTCAGAGGCGCGCGTCACGCGGGGCTGCGGGTGTTGGTCGGCCTGCCGCACCACCTCCACGGCCCTGCGGAGACGCCTCCTCGGCTGGGCAGGGGGCTCCGCCTGCGACGAGCTGCCCTGGAGCTGCGAGGAGGGCACGTCGACCTCCGGCAAGCCGCTCGCGTCCTGGGCGGGCTCGCCTGCGCCGCCGTGCCCGGCTGGTTCCTCTGCGCCGGCGAGCTCCATTTGGTCGGCGAGGCTCTCCGCCTCCGCCGCGTCTGCTTCAGCCAGGGTGAAGCCAGACTCGCCCGCGGCCGCGGCGGCCGCTGCCTCCTCCATCCTGGAGGCGATGTAGGCCAGCTCCTCGGGGGTGGTGTCCCGCGTGAGGCCCCTCTTCTCGTCGGGGTCGACCGGCACCTCCTCCAAGTTGTCGAAGAAGGCCTGCACGACGTCGTCCGCCGGCTCCTGCCAGGTCGCGTCGATCCCGTGCGAATCGCACAGCGGCATCATCACGAGGATGCAGCTGAGCGCTGAATTGTTGCACAGGGGGACGACGCCCGGCGGCAACCTGAACCATTCTGGGTGCTCGGAGTCGTGCTTGAACAGCTCCTTCAACATTCCGACAAGCTCCAGAACGGTGAAGTTGTAGTTAAGGCCCGGGCGCAGCCTCATGATGTCCGCCGCATTGTGGAATTGCCAAGCCGGCTTCCCCCTCTCCTGCAGGGGGGCGATACGCCGACGAAGGAAATCCGCGCCGACGGCGCCGACGGTGAGCCCAGCAAACCTGAGGCGCAGGATTCGGGTGGCGGCAATCTTCAGCTTGGGGTCGTCCGGGGCCAGGTCGCTCCAGTCGCGGCCGCGCACCACCGGAGTTTGGCGCACGGCGGTGAACGGCGGTGGATTCTCCTCGACAATCAGGCACCACTCGGCCCTCCACTCCTCCCATCTGCCACGGAGTTCCCCCTCCAAGTAGACCTCTTTCTTGCCGGTCCTGGAGATCCAGGCGACTCCGCCGGACAGCGTCTCTCCTTTCTCCACCCGGGGAGTAAAGAAGTGCCGGAAGAGGGCTACGTTGGGGCGGACTCCGACAAAGTTCTCGCAAAGGTGTGCGAAAACCGCCATTGTCAGAACGACGTTGGGGGTGAAGTCAAGGAGGTGGAGGTTGTAGGTGTGCATGATGTCGCAGAAGAACTCGGAAAAAGGCGGGCAAAGCCCGCAATAGAAGAACACGGCGAAGAAAGGGTACCCGGTCGGGTACAGCTTCTGGGCGATGGCGGGAAGAACTCGCGTGCGCGGATGCGCTCGCGTCGCCGTCGACCAGAAGAGGCGGTATTCGTTTTTCAACCTCAGCGCATCGAGTTGAGGGGGGAACGTCGCCGTCTCCTTCCGAAGCGCCTCCAGCCACAGCGCCTCGGCCGACTTCACGACCTTCCCCTTCGCTTTGTCGCTCTTCGGGGCCATGGAAGAAACGGGGAGGGGGAGTTGTCGGCGTGGGCGGCGCCGGGGGCTGCGAAGGCGAATCGCTGCTTTCTCTAGTGAAGAGGAAGTGGCGGAGATTTTCGAGGAACAGCAACCGGCGGAATGACGAGTTGCCCCTGTTCCCCTCCGCTTATAAAGGGGGGAAGGAGCGGGGGCGGACGTTCCGCCTTTCCAAATAAAGGAGTCGTGCCCGACGTGACACATGCCTGCGGGCCTCAAGCCCCGCGCACACCACCCACGTCACGCACGCCTCGCACGCCTCGCCCCCCACGACGCCGCGATAAGCGCGCGCCACTTGGGGAGGGTGCGACGAGCACGGAGTTAAGGAGCAGCGCGACCCAGGCCACGCGTGCCCGTGCACTGTTAGGGCCTGGCCCAACAACGCTCGGCACCGTGTATGGCCCAGACCCGGGGGCTCCTGTCGGTGTACTAAAGTAGGGGTACCTTAGTACCCCGAACTTGTGCACGGGCAGTAGTAGCGTCCCGCGGCAAGGCCTGCCAGGGGAGCGACAAGAGTCTCCACGGCCCTTTCTGGGCCGGACGAAGGCCAAGTGATCAAGCCTAGAAGACCAGGCCCCGGCAAGAGGAGCTTGCCGGGGCGAGAAGGCGAGGTCCGGCAAGAGGAGCTTGCCGGGCCAAGGCGGCAAGGCCCCGGCAAGAGGAGCTTGCCGGGACGACTAAGCCGAAGCACCAAGGCCCCGGCGGGAGGAGCTCGCCGGGACGACCAAGCCGAGGCACCCCAAGAGAAGCCCGCCGCGGCGCGCCGCACGCCCCGGCAAGGCCTGACGAGCGGCAAGCTCTCAGGTGCGGCAAGGCAACTACCGCGGCAAGCCACTTGCCGCGGCAAACCACCGCCTCAGGCCTGCGCTCCAGCTCACCTGCCCACGCGTCGCTCTGGGGCTTCCCCGAAGGCACGTGGCGGGGCGCCGCGCAACCTGAGACGCACGGTGGCATGCGACGCTGGCAGAGTCGCCCCCGTGGCAAGCGGAGGCGCCCCTAACGGTCCGCCTCGGCACTGTTCAGGCGATCCAGACGGGCATTTAATGCCTTTGTCCCCCGCCGTCAGAGTTAGGTGCGATAGCACTGTGCGGCCACTGTTCGCACAATCCCTTGCCATTTTTACCCTCACCTGCGTCGCTACCTGTAGGAAACCCATTAGCATATAAAAGGAGGCCCATGCGCACGTAGGGGGGGGGGGAACCCTAGAGAGATCGAACGCTAGGAGACCGGAAGGAGGACACCCAGTAGACCCTCGTCTACGTCCAGCTCCAACTCACTGTAGCTTCTTGCGCTCCAGAGCAAGAACTCGAATCAACCAGACATGCAGCAGTAGGGTTTTACGCATCCGTGCGGCTCGGAGCTGGGTAAAATCGTTGCGTGTGTGTGTCGCCTCGATCTACTCTTTGTGCAACCTCCGCCCCCCGCCGAACCGACAAGGGGCTCCGTCCCCATAGGTGCTCGTGGAGGTAGATATCCCCCGACAAGGAGGAAAGCAATTCTCCCCTGAGGGGGGAAGGAAGAAAAGGGCGGTCTCCACGGATCTGGAGGTAGAGGCGTCCAAGAAGGGGAGGGTCTCCCTCGCGGACAACTCCGCGTTGGACACTGATAGTAGCTCCGAGTGGCGCCCCAAGGAGAAGCCCCTGGCCAAATTGTAAGTACTCAAAGGCACTTATACACACATATATCCAACTTCTCTACTTCGTGGTTTTAATATGTTGAATCATGCGCTGAAGTCCGGCCGACGCCCGCCCCCAACGATGCTCATCTTCGAGGAATTTGCTGGATCCAAATGTGATGGACAGCGGGCCACTTCCGGCGGCCTCCTCTCCCAAGGCTATAGAGGACGCCGAGGTGTTGTCCTGAAGGACCTTCCCAGGCCGGGGAGAGGTGCGGGAGGCCGTCAGGGTGGTGGCAGAGGGTGATACCTCGGCCGCCAGACACATGGGGGAGCAGATCCCTTTGGAAACTGGTGATGGGGGTCATACTCAATTCGTCTCCCAGCCGAATGCTATTCCGAAGGCCCATACGGCTCCAGAATCAGGCAAGCAGCCTCCTTCAAAAGAAGGAGGTGCACCTATTTCACCGGTGACCTCTGTCCATCCAGAGGCACCAGATACTCTGCTGGAAGCGCTGCAAAGTGCTTCCATTGTTGAGGAACACCGTATCCTTATGGGTAAGAGCAGACTGACCGAAGCTTGCACCAGCCTTCTAACAGGCTTTGAGGTGTGTGAAGCAATTACACAAAAAGAATGTTGTAGTATAGACAGTAGCCCCTGAGACTCGGTCCGGTGTTCGAAAAGAAAGGCCGGACAGAGGATCGAATAATTTTCGTAGGAGACTTATCATATGTGTCTATGTGAATAAGCAAGCGTCGATGCTGGTTGCGACCTCCCATTCTGCCAAAGTCTCCAAACTAAAGCAGATGCTGGAGCAGGCCAATGAAGAGCTCGACCGTGTCAAAAAACAACTAGAGGGCAAGCAAGGTATGCAATGGCCTATTCATATCTAAAATGATATGAATTGTTTGTATTGATCATGTTATAATGATGTTTCATAGGATTTGCGCCCGAGGTGGAGTCCCTCAAGAACGCGTTGGCCGAGGCCCAAAAGAAAGCGGAGAAGGAACAAGCCGCCCGCTAGAAACACGAGTCAAGGGTTGGGGAGGTTCAGCAAGAGCTCAAGGACGCCATAAAGAAATGCGAGTCCTTGGAGCACAAGATTGCGGACCAAGAGTCCGAACTTGCTAAGGCCCGCCGAAGCGCGCAAGATGCCCGGGTTGAAGCCCAGGGCGGCCTACGGGAAATCCAGGAGGCCAAGCAGATTGCGGCAGGTAAGGCCTTTATTTTGCAGAGAAATTTTGTGAAGAAAAGGTACCTCTTACTGACCCGGATTTGGAGTTCTCCAGGAGCTTTTGCGGATTTGCCTCGAAGTGTGGCTGATGATGCAGAGTTCTTCCGAGCCGAAGATGGGAGCTCAACGGAGAAGCTGTTCTAGTCGCAATACCTTGCGCCAGAGCATCCGGTGCCCATCAGTGATCAGCTGAAACAGCTGACCGAGCTGCATGGGGTGGCTGGATTGGCCATGAGGGATTTGATAATCCGTCTATGGCCTACGGAAGCCAAGTCCAGCAGCCACTTCGGGCTCGTGAAGCGGCTGGTCAATGTCTGCTCTCGTCTTGACACCATAAAGTGGATGGTCTGCATCGAAGGTGCGCGGATGGCCTTCGCCCGTGTCAAGGTACAGTGGGCGAAAATGAACGCCGTCAAGCTTGCGACCGAGGGACCACCTGTGGGCAAAGAGCATCGCAAGCCTGAGCTGTATTTTGATGATGTCCTGGAGGGATACTGAAAGTGCAACTATCCCTGGGTGCTTTTGGTAATTCCTAACAACATATAGCTCATTGAGCTAACATTATTCCAAGATGAATATTTCAGGAAAAGCTCAATGGATGGCATGGCATGGATGAGGAAAGTGGATCCCTCAAAATTATAAGGACAAAAGATTGTCTCAAACTTCAAGATCAAGACTCTAAATTTTATATTTTAGTGATCCAAGATCACATTGAGTCTATAGGAAAAGCCAATACTATTAAGGAGGGATGAGGTGTTGCTTAATGAGCCTTTTGCTTCATGTGCTTAGTGATATGCTCCAAAACCCTCAACTATCTTCCCACATCCACATTTGACCTAAACCAAAAGTCAAACTCGGCCCCACCGATTCTTTCCATCCGGCGCCACTGAGTTTCACATGTCATAGCCATTGCCACAAACCCTGGCAATTCGGTTTCACCGATAGGGATCTCGGTCTCACCGAGATGGGATTGCAATTTCTCTGTTTCCCTTCGTAACGTTTCGGTCTAACCGAAGTGAGCGATCGGTCCCACCGAGATTGCAATGTAAACTCACTGTTTCCTTTTTGTAACATTTCAGTCTCACCGAAAAGAGCGGATCGGTCCCACCGAGTTTACCTGACCAACCCTTGGTTAGCTTATTACCAAAATTGGTTCCACTGAGTTTGTGTAATCGGTCACACCGAGATTACTTTATGCCCAAACCCTAACCATATCGGTCCTACCGAGTTGCATCTCAGTCCCACCAAAATTCCTAACGGTCACTAGGTTTGCTGAATTGGTCCGACCGAGTTTAACGATTCAGTCCCACCGAGTTTGGCAGATTGTGTGTAACGGTAATATTTTGTGTGGAGGCTACATATACCCCTCCGCCCACTCTTAATTCGTGGAGAGAGCCATCAAAACACATCTACACTTCCAATACACATGTTCTGAGAGAGAACCGCCTACACTTGTGTTGAGCTCAAGATATCCCATTCCTACCATATGAATCTTGATCTCTAGCCTATCCCAAGTTGCTTTCCACTCAAATCTTCTTTCCACCAAATCCAAATCCTGTGAGAGAGAGTTGAGTGTTGGGGAGGCTATCATTTGAAGCACAAGAGCAAGGAGTTCATTATCAACACACCATTTGTTACTTCTTGGAGAGTGGTGTCTCCTAGATTGGCTAGGTGGCACTTGGGAGCCTCTGACAAGATTGTGGAGTTGAACCAAGGAGTCTGTAAGGGCAAGGAGATCGCCTACTTCATGAAGATCTACCGCTAGTGAGGCAAGTCCTTCGTGGGCGACGGCCGTGATGGAATAGACAAGGTTGCTTCTTCGTGCACCCTTCGTGGGTGGAGCCCTCCGTGGACTCGCGCAACCGTTACCCTCCGTGGGTTGAAGTCTCCATCAACGTGGATGTACGATAGCACCACCTATCGGAACCACGCCAAAAACATCTGTGTCTCCAATTGCGTTTGAATCCTCCAAACCCTTCCCTTTACATTCTTGCAAGTTGCATGCTTTACTTTCAGCTGCTCATATACTCTTTTTGCATGCTTGCTTGAATTGTGTGGAGATTGCTTGACTTGTGCTAAGATAGCTAAAATCTGCCAAGAACTAAAATTGGGAAAAGGCTAGATTTTTATTTGGTCAAGTAGTCTAATCACCCCCCTCTAGACATACTTCCGATCCTACAAGTGGTATCAGAGATTTGGTCTCCATTTGCTTCGATTTCCATAGCTATTGGTGGTCATAGCCTTGGTTTCACAACCTAGGAGAGTATGGCGTCTAGCGAGGGAAATTACCACCGTAGAGGTCCTTACTTTGATGGTACTAATTTTGCTAGTTGGAAGCATAAGATGAAAATGCATATTCTTGGACATAACCCCGCCGTTTGGGCTATTGTGTGTGTTGGCTTGCAAGGTGACTTCTTTGATGGGAAAGAACCAAACCGTGAAGCTACCGCGGAAGAGTTGAAGATGCTGCAATACAACGCTCAAGCTTGTGATATTCTCTTCAACGGATTGTGCCCCGAAGAATTCAACAAAATGTCGTCTTGAGAATGCAAAGGAAATTTGGGATACTTTGATTGATATGTACGAAGGTACCGACTCTGTCAAGGAATCCAAATTGGATGTGCTTCAAAGTCAACTTGACAAGTTCAAAATGAAGGATGGTGAAGGTGTCGCTGAAATGTACTCTAGGCTTGCTCTTATCACAAATGAGATTGCCGGCTTAGGGAGTGAAGAGATGACCGATAGATTCATCATCAAGAAGATCCTAAGAGCCTTGGATGGAAAATATGACACCGTGTGCACATTGATCCAAATGATGCCCAATTACAAAGATCTCAAGCCAACGGAAGTCATTGGAAGAATTGTTGCTCATGAGATGTCACTCAAGGATAAAGAGGAACTTCACAACAAATCAAGTGGTGCTTACAAAGCCTCATGTGAAGCCCCCACATCATCAAGATCTTCTAGTCGAGAGCGAAACTGCTACAATTGTGGAAGACCCGGACACTATTCCAATGAGTGTACGACTCCCTACAAGAGAAGATAAGACTCTCCCAAGAGAAGAAGTAGAAGATAAGAATCACCATCTAGAGAAAGAAGGAGTAGAGATGATCGTTATGAACGAATACACTCACGGAGAAGCAAGGATTCGAAAAGAAAAGAAAAGTCATCAAGGAGCTACACAAAATGAGTACATCAAGCTCATGTTGGTGAATGGGTATCCAGCTCCGACTCCGACAACCACTCCGAGAGAAGCTATCACTCCGATTCCGAATATACTCAAGATGAAGGTGTTGCCGGTCTAGCACTTGTGTCAACCAACTCCTACGACATATTTGACTCACCAAATGAAGGAGTTGGAACATGCTTCATGGCTAAAGGCCCAAAGGTATCACATCCCGAGTATGTTGATTTCAATAGTGATGAAGATGACTTGTTAGGTGATGATGATTTACTTGTTGACAACTCTAGTGATGAATACTATGATGAAACGTCAATAAATAATGCAAAGCAAGATAAAACGAATGGCAATGATAAGGAGAAGATTGAGTCTCTAACTAAAGAACTAAACACTCTTAAGTTAGCTCATGAAACTATCTTAGGAGATCATCGAGAACTTTTAAGGACACATGAGAAATTACGCTTTGAAAAGCTCAACCTTGAGCAAGAGCATGAGTTCTTAAAGGCAATCAATGATGATCTTTGTAAGAAAAGTTCTTCCTACATTGTCAAGAGTTTACTCTTACCCACTTACATGCCTCAAGTCAAGTCTAGTAACAAGAACAAGAAAGATTCTTCCTCTAGTAGTAACAATGATCATGTTAAATCCAATATAGTTGCTTCTAGTAGTTCTCTTGATTCCACTAATGATTCTCTTAGCCAAGTTACACTTGAGCAAGAAAATAGCCTATTGAAGGGAATCATAGAGAAAATAGTTTATAAGAGCCTTGCCGGAAGTAAGCAATTCGAGGAAATTGTATGCAAGCAAGGAAGGCACCGGAAAAATCAAGGTGTTGGTTTTGAACAAAAGTTCAATGCCAATGGTGGGAAGAAGATCAATACCCCAAGACAAAGTTTGTTCCTCAACAAGAGAAGTATGATCCCACTTCTTTCCAAGGGACACAAGCTCAAGATGATCTTCCACCACAAGACTACAAGCAAAAAGGCAAGGAAAAGCTTCAAGAGGAAATTGATGCATTTCAAGAAGCTCCTAAGACCTCAGTCAAGTGGATTCCCAAGACTACTTCAAGTTCCACTTCATCAAGTACAACTACAACTCCAAGGATTCCCATCAAGATGGTGTCGATCCAAAAGAAGAAGAACTAGAGAGTTCTTGAGAGTGACTCCGCCAACATACTTCACTCTTATCATTTTGGCAAGAACAAGTGCAATCAACTTCCACATCTTGCACTAGTTCAAGGAGTCACAAACCCTCTTGTTGGTAAGACAAGGGACAAGGTAACCTAAAAAGCTTTCATAGACATCATCTTGTATGTGCATCACTCTATGTCTATGGATATTATTGCTTGTTCCTTGTGGGACTAACCCATGTAGGTATTGAAAGTGCAACTCAATCCAATGGATAGCTCCAATTGATCTACATCAACATTGAGCATCCACATCTTCAACATCTACATGAAGTCATCATCGACAAAACCCAAGTTTAGTTCATCCCTCTTAGGGGGGATATCACATCTAGGGGGAGCTTTACTCTAAGACTTGAGCTAAAGCAACTCTAATGGTGTGAACACAACAATGCTTTATGTAAAAGTGGTAACCCCACTTGTGCTTAAACGATGAGTATGACCTATGATCAAATGTTCTCATTTGACTCCTAAGTCAATATACTCATATATAGATGACCTAGTCATCGCCAATTGCTTGATAGATACTAGAATTGGTTGTGCATGCTTTGCCACATATTTCAATTGCCATTTTATTGTGTGAGCATGTTGGTTGCATATTTTACTCATTCGAGGACATCCACTTGTTGTTTTGATTGATTGGTCTTCTTTTCTTTTGCCAAGTGGATGGACAAGAATGCCTAAGAACCCTCTCTAGCTATCTATGCTTTTCTCTCTCAAACTCTATTCATGCTACATCACAAAATTTGATCAAGTCAGATTCAAACCACTCTGTGTGAGGAGCACTCGGAGTCCCAGATTTGTCATAGACATAAACTTCCAAAACTTCTTTGTGCTTTTTGGTCTGACCGATTCCTCCATTTCTGTCATACCGAGATCACTAAGTCGATCTAGGTTTTCACCTCGGTGCAACCGATTTGAACCTTTCGGTCACACCGACAGGGTCGGGCTATATATACTCACGGGCAAAATTTTGGAAATTTCTCCGAAACCTCTTCGCCCGCACATAGCTCGCTCTGCCTCCTGGGTCTCCGGATCGTCCTCCTCGTCGCCAGCCGCCTCCTGTCGCTGGTCTCCGCCGCCGTCAACGGATTTCGCCTCCACCGTTGCCGCCGTAGCGAGTCCACCACCGAACTAGGGTATGGACTCGATCACAGTGCTATCCCCGTCTGATTCCTAGCACATTGTGTTCATTATGATTCTTGCTACTATTGAAACACTCCTATCCAGTCAAATCAATCCGTAGAATAGTTGCGATTCGAAAATTTAGGTTTAGGTTTCCGCCGAAACCATCTCGGACCCACCGGGTTGCGGAACTCGGTTCCACCGATTCGGCCACGGCCATTGCACATGTGGTTCTCGGTCTGACCGAGAATTACAAATCGGTGAGACCGAGTTCGGGACTTTGTGAAACCCTAGCAGTCTCAGTGCCACCGAACTGTGACTCGGTCTAACCGAGTTCACTAGTTTTGGTTCTAAAAGCTGCTTCGGTATCACCGAGCTTGCAAATCGGTTGATCCGAAATGCTTTCTGTGGAAAACTAAAACTAAGTTTTGACTCATTCTTTTGCAAAAATCTCGGCATTTTGTGATGCTCATCCACTCTATCTCATCTATAATCTATTCACAGGGTCAGCAGCCAGAGTTTGCAACATGTCTGATCAGAGTGACAGCCAGAACAAATCTGAGGAGCAGGTTCATATGAGTGAGGGCACTAGTCCCTCTAGCAGCTCTGATGAGGGTAGCAGGAGCACCCCAAGCAACTTGCCTAAGGCTGCCACTAGAGCTAGCAAGAAGAGAACTTCTGAGTCAGAGGATGAGGATTATGTGGTAGAGGAGGAAGCCACATCTAAGAAGAAGGTGCTTAAGAAAGAGTATGGGTCAGCTGCAGCCATCAAGCCTGGAATGCACAAAAAGGCACCTGCAAGGAGAGTACCCACTTCTAAGCCTAGGAAGGCTGTAACTAAAGAAACCATGAAGCTTATCATGGAATCTGAAGAGGAAGCAAGTGGCCAAGACAAGAAGAAGAAGAGAGTCAGAACTACCATTGCCAGAGTTCTTGGCAAACCCTCCATGAGAAGAGACTCTGAGGGAGAAGAAGAGGAAGAGATTGCTGCACCAGCACCCAAGGCACAGAAGCTTATGGGTGATGCCATAAGGACAGGGGCTACTTCATCTAAGCCCAAGGAAGCACCCAAAGATGCCTCCAAGCCCAAGAGTGCACCTAAGACGAACACCAGAAACATATCTGCTGCTGAAAAGAACAAGGCCCCAGTGCCTGATATTGTTGAAGAAGAAGAAGGACAAGTTCTCAGGAAGCTCAAGCCCAAGATCCCAGACCACAATGATGCTCATCCTGTGGCTGAGGACATGAAAATTAGAAGAGACTCAGGGCTGAGGAAGTGGAGAGAAGCAGATCCATATGCTTCAAGGAGAAGAACTGCTATGGATTACAGGTTTCACACCAAGGAACAGTGGGATTTCTATGAGACAGTGCTGCTGGATAAGAAGCCCATAGTGTGTGAAATGAGATGGGTTGACTGGGAATACATCAAGGAGAATGAAGAACACTATCCTGGAGTGTATGATAGCTTCAGTGCTTGTGGAGTTGCAGACTTTGTTGGGCAAAAGCTCACAAAGTGGAATGAGGAGCTCATTATGCAATTCTACTCCACAGCACATTTCTATCCAGATGGCAGGATAGTGTGGATGTCAGAAGGAACTAGATATCAGTCTACAGTTGCTGAATGGGCACAGCTGATCAATGCCCCAGAAGAACAGGAAGATGACTTGGACATGTATGCCAAGAAGAAGATGGATCACAATTCCATGTCAAATATGTACAAGGAGATCCCAAACAAAGCACTTGATACCTTCAAGTTTGGCTCAGTGCACTTCCTTCTGTCAGGGCTGCCCACTATCAACTGGATTCTAAGGCACACTCTCTTGCCCAAGTCAGGTGATCACAAGATGATCCGAGGCCATGCAATAAACTTGCTTCATATATTTGATGTGCCACAGAAATTCAAGGTGATGAGCCTCATGGTAGAGACCATTAAGAGGACATTAGCTGATCAGAAGAGGAGCTGTGGATATGCCCCACAAATTCAGGAGTTGATTAACTCAAAGATGGGCACAGGCACATATCTGCTGGATAAGGAACACCTGCCCATCCATCCAGACTTTGAGGATAATCAAGTTGTCATGAATGAGAATGAACCATCATCAGCACATGCTCAAGCAAAGAAGGAGAAGGCAAAGATGGAGAAAGCTGCCAGGACGCCAACTCAAGAGGAGGCATCTAAGTACTTCTTGAAGAACAAGCAGGAGCAGCTCAGTTACCTTATAGCATCCACTCTGAGGATTGAGAAAGGATTGGCCACCCTGACTCAAAACCAAGAGAGCTTGGAAAAAATCATGGAACAAAAGTTCTATGACCTAGATGTGAAAGTAACTGAGATTCAGTCTGCCGTGGAGCAACTGTAGGATGATATGCAGGAGAGGAAGGGCAAAACCACAAATGATGCATTTGCCAGAGTGCCCAGAGCTCAGAGATCGTCTGCAGTGCCAGTTCCTGACACCAGAGCCACCACTTCTGCACCAGCTACAACCTCAGTTCCACCAGCTCCAGCTCCTACCCCAGCAGCTCCAACCACTTCTACTGAAGCCTTCGTCCTTGGCGTCATCCGGACTCCACCAACTGAATACCAAGCCCGAGAGTCGTTTAGTGCTATGCATTTTCTATGAACTTTTTGGTAACTTGTTGCCAAAGGGGGAGAAAAATGTATAGATCATAGGCTTCGAGAGAGAGAGTTTGCATTTTGTTCTCTCTTGTCTTCTTGGCTGAAACTTTATTTGCTTTTGAGTGCTTGAGATACTATGCCTTAATCTGTGAGACATTGATGATCATGTGTTTGATCATAAGCTACACTTAATGCTTGTTGGATGTTACTATCAGTTTATCCTTATTTTTATCATTCACTTTGCTTGGTGATGAGTGCATGTATTTAATTCTTATCATTTTGAGCACTCCACCAAGATGTATGTGACATGGAAGAGTAACCCATGATCCTAACTCATTGTGCATTTGCAGTCCAAAGCAAATATTAAAATATGCACAAATTTAGGGGGAGCACTTGCTTATCACATACTTCTCAAAGCGACGATATATTTCATTCTTATTATCATTTGTCAAAGTTTTAATCTATATGTTGTCATCAATTACAAAAAAGGGGGAGATTGAAAGTGCAACTATCCCTGGGTGGTTTTCGTAATTCCTAACAACATATAGCTCATTGAGCTAACATTATTCCAAGATGAATATTTCAGGAAAAGCTCAATGGATGGCATGGCATGGATGAGGAAAGTGGATCCCTCAAAATTATAAGGACAAAGGATTGGCTCAAACTTCAAGATCAAGACTCTACATTTTATATTTTAGTGATCCAAGATCACATTGAGTCTATAGGAAAAGCCAATACTATTAAGGAGGGATGAGGTGTTGCTTAATGAGCCTTTTGCTTCATGTGCTTAGTGATATGCTCCAAAACCCTCAACTATCTTCCCACATCCACATTTGACCTAAACCAAAAGTCAAACTCGGCCCCACCGATTCTTTCCATCCGGCGCCACCGAGTTTCACATGTCATAGCCATTGCCACAAACCCTAGCAATTCGGTTTCACCGATAGGGATCTCGGTCTCACCGAGATGGGATTGCAATTTATCTGATTCCCTTCGTAACGTTTCGGTCTAACCGAAGTGAGCGATCAGTCCCACCGAGATTGCAATGTAAACTCACTGTTTCCTTTTCGTAACATTTCGGTCTCACCAAAAAGAGCGGATCGGTCCCACCGAGTTTACCTGACCAACCCTTGGTTAGCTTATTACCGAACTCGGTTCCACCCAGTTTGTGTAATCGGTCACATTGAGATTACGTTATGCCCAAACCCTAACCATATCGGTCCTACCGAGTTGCATCTCAGTCCCACCGAAAATCCTAACGGTCACTAGGTTTGCTGAATCGGTCCGACCGAGTTTAACGATTCGGTCCCACCGAGTTTGGCAGATTGTGTGTAACGGTTAGATTTTGTGTGGAGGCTATATATACCCATCCACCCACTCTTCATTCGTGGAGAGAGCCATCAGAACACATCTACACTTCCAATACACATGTTCTAAGAGAGAACCACCTACACTTGTGTTGAGCTCAAGATATGCCATTCCTACCATATGAATCTTGATCTCTAGCCTTCCCCAAGTTGCTTTCCACTCAAATCTTCTTTCCACCAAATCCAAATCCTGTGAGAGAGAATTGAGTGTTGGGGAGGCTATCATTTGAAGCACAAGAGCAAGGAGTTCATTATCAACACACCATTTGTTACTTCTTGGAGAGTGGTGTCTCCTAGATTGGCTAGGTGTCACTTGGGAGTCTCCGACAAGATTGTGGAGTTGAACCAAGGAGTTTGTAAGGGCAAGGAGATAGCCTACTTCGTGAAGATCTACCGCTAGTGAGGCAAGTCCTTCGTGGGCGACGGCCGTGATGGAATAGACAAGGTTGCTTCTTCGTGGACCCTTCGTAGGTGGAGCCCTCCATGGACTCGCGCAACCGTTACCCTCCGTGGGTTGAAGTCTCCATCAACGTGGATGTACGATAGCACCGCCTATCGGAACCACGCCAAAAACATCCGTGTCTCCAATTGCGTTTGAATCCTCCAAACCCTTCCCTTTACATTCTTGCAAGTTGCATGATTTACTTTCCGCTGCTCATATACTCTTTTTGCATGCTTGCTTGAATTGTGTGGAGATTGCTTGACTTGTCCTAAGATAGCTAAAATCCGCCAAGAACTAAAATTGGCAAAAGGCTAGATTTTTATTTGGTCAAGTAGTCTAATCACCCCCCCTCTAGACATACTTCCGATCCTATAGATACCGCATTATAGAGGGCCAGTGTGCGAAGGACATTATCTTTGAATGAGTATATTCGTGTTATCAGTTCTGTATTATGGAACAAAGCTTATATGTAATATATTCCTTGTTGTGTTTTGGAAATTTTTCCTCCTGTGCAGCCATTTATTAAATCTGAGAGTTGGCCAGTCGTCGGCTTCAGCCCCCACGTAGGTAGTACGGCGGTGTTTGGGTTGGAACCTAAACACACTTGACCCAGGAGTTTGGTCCTTGAAGGAGGTGTTTAGCACTGCGAACCAGGTAATTGGACTATGTGGCTTTATCACCCTCACTTAGCCATAGGAGTTTGACAATAGGAATGTAGGCGCGGCCCCTAGTTAGTATTTGTTTATCCGGACTAGGGTGCTTTAGACACATGATCGGGTGAAGGCCGCTCCATCGAGTAATGCGGAAAAAATCGCAAGAGATTTATGTTTATCCTTCGAATAGCTAACCGGCTCTCGCCGCATCATGACAGTCAGTTTTCGGCTTTCTCTACTGAGGTGTTTATCCGGATAAACCGGAAACACAATCGCAGTAGTTCTCCCTTTACTACCATAGCCGATAAGACGGTACATAAGGTAGCAAGCACAGGAGCCGGGCAACCCAACTATTGACCAAAGACATGATTCGGAGCCGATGCATATAATGCTATATTCGGGGCGCCGAACTATACTGTAAAAAGTGTTCAGACTTGTGGCCAACATATGGAGCGCGATGGAGCCCCTAGCGAATTAAGTCGTACCGAAGTGTACGGGTGCCATCGATAAAGAATAGCGAAATATAGTGAAGGAGTCAGCCAGTGCCACATATGTTGGGCCGCAGACTGTTTCCATTATAATTTGATTGATACGTCAAGGCATATTTGTACAAATAATGCGATAAGCAACAAGGCTATTTAACATGCCGAGACCAAGGGGAAGCTACGTGCGGGTCCTGAAAACAGGCAAAGTGATCGGTAAGAAGATCATCTAGATATTCGGCCACACGTCTATGTTGCTTGCCGCCTTGGTATGTTCATCCTTCGAAAGGATCGATGATCAGGCCGTCGTGAGGGGCCTGTGGAATGTAAATCCTGAAAAAAAGAAAAGGGAAAGTATCTGTGCCCAAGTAAGGTCGAGCCGTATTGTGGGCCACGATCGAGTTATGCCTCCGTCTTTGCCCATGGTATTTTGAGTGCGTAGTTATGTACACGCGGTACGTATGCCGCAATTTGGTCGGGACTGAGATGGAGGCTTGATTGCTATGAGAACTCCTGTCGGGCTAGACTGTCATGCTACGGAGTAGTCCGGACTCGTTTAATAGTGTCCGGGGGCTTGGCCTTTGAATTTATGTTCTGCTTGATGAGGTCGCCCTATACTTGCGCTACCAGGGTCGCGGTGTGCTCCTCGGTACGAAGGGAGAGTTCCATGTTTCCGTTGACTATTATGACACCGCGTGGTCCAGGCATCTTGAGTTTCAGATAGGCATAGTGCGGCACCACACTGAAGCGAGCAAACGATGCTCGTCCAAGCAGTGCGTGATAGCCACTGCGGAAGGGGATGATGTCAAAGATCAATTCTTCACTTCGGAAGTTGTCCGGCGATCCAAAGATGACTTCAATTGTGATTGAGCCCGTGCAACAGGCCTCTACACCTTCTATTACTCCTTTAAAGGTAGTTTTCCTGGGCTTGATCCTTGAAGGCTCAATGCCCATCTTGTAGACTGTGTCCTGATAGAGCAGGTTAAGGCTGCTGTCACCATCCATAAGGACTCGCGTGAGGTGGAATCCATCAATGATTGGGTCAATGACCAGTGCGGCTGAGCCTCTGTGACGGATACTAGTCGGATGGTCCCTGCGATCGAAAGTGATCTGGCAGGATGACCACAGATTGAATATTGGGGCGACTAGCTCTATCGCATAGACGTCCATGAGCGCGCGTTTGCGCTCCCTCTTAGGGATATGAGTAATCTATATCATGTTCACTATTTTGACTTGGGGGGAGGGGACTTCTTCTGTCCCCCTATGCTCGATGGACGGGGCTCCTCGTTGTCGTCCTCACTTGCCGACCCCTTCTCCTTATTCTAGGTATTTAACTTACCAGCATGTTTGAGGACGAAACCACTTCTGTTGGTATGATTGGCGGGTTTATCGGGGGTGCCGTGGATCTAACATGGTCGATCGAGGATTCGGTCCAAGCTGGATGACCCCGGATTGTTTCTTTTGTATGGCTTCTTCTGCTGGCCGGACTTGGAGCCTCTAAATCCGACGTTGATGTCGTGTCATCGGTATTGTCACCTTTGCTTCGACGTTTGTGCCTGTTGTGTCGGGGCTTGCCGTTGCTATTCCTGGCTTCAGAGGTGCCAGGTTCGCTTGCATTATTATTGCTACGGCCTAGCCAACTATCTTCGCGAGCGCAAAAACGGGTCATAAGTGCCATGAGGGCTGCCATTGACTTCAGCTTCTCTTGGCCGAGGTGTCAGGCGAGCCATTCGTCGCGGATGCTATGCTTAAATGCCGCTAGGGCTTTGGCATCCGGACAGTCGGCGATCTGGTTCTTTTTAGTTAGGAACCTAGTACAGAATTTCCTGGCCGACTCTCCATGTTGTTAAACTATGTGACTTAAGTCATCGGCATCCGGAGGTCGGACGTATGTACCCTGGAAGTTATCACGGAAGGCGTCTTCCAAGTCCTCCCAGATGCCAATGGAGTTTTCTGGCAAGCTGTTTAACCAGTGCCGAGCGGGTCCTTTGAGTTTTAGCGGGAGGTATTTGATGGCATGAAGATCATCGCTGTGAGCCATATGAATATGGAGAAGAAAGTCCTCAATCCATACAGCGGGATCTGTTGTTCCGTCCTATGATTTGATATTCACGGGTTTAAACCCTTCTGGGAATTTGTGCTCCATTACTTCATCAGTGAAGCAGAGAGGGTGTGCGGTGCCTCTATATAGGGCCAAGTTGCGATGCAGTTTGGATGGAGTCCATCTGTAGTTTTCGGTCGGAATGTGATTGTATTTGTCGCGCCCGGCTAGATAGCTTCCTCGCGCGTTGGGGCACGTGCCTGCGATATGTAGATCTATCTGTTCTGACCTGCTTTATTTTCTAGGTACTGCCGTAGGTCGTACATATATCCCCGAGTTGTTGTGTCTCTACCTTTACGGTGAGGTAGTGCAGGCTTGTGTTTGGCTTGAGCTGTCGTCTTATGACGACCACATGGTGGTTGGTCTGCCGTGTTACGTGCTGATGGTACGGGCTCCAGCACCTCGTTGTCGAATTGAGGTAGTAGCTTACGCTTCGGGTAACTCTTGGTTGGGCGCCTGAGGATGTATTCCTCGGCTGCCAGGACATTAGTCCATCTGTCGTTGAGCAGTTCTTGGTCAGCTAGAAGCTACCGTTGATTCTTTTTCAGGCCCCTTGCAGTGGCTATTACCCGGCGCTTAAAGCGCTCTTGCTCAAGAGGTTCCCCAGGCACGATAAAGTCTTCGTCACCGAGGCTCACTTCGTCCTCAGAGAGTGGAAGGTAATTACTGTCCTCCGAGTCTTCTTTTGCAGCATGTTCATCAGGGCTAATTTGCCCATCTTCCCGGATATCCTGTTCGGAGGTTAGATCGATGGGGTCTTCTTGGTCTTCGGCGTTGTTCGGAGTATTGTTGTCTCCGGTGCCGGTATTGCTATCTCTTGCACGACATGATTTAGAGCGGCGCCGCTAACATCGGCGCTTTGGTTGTATCTCAGGAGGTTTATCCTCAACTGGATATTTCTCGTTATCGCTGTTACCCTCGTTGGGTGTATCCACCATGTACACGTCATATGAAAAGGTGGTCGTCCAGCGCCCGGTAAACGGCGGGTCTTGGGCCTGCTCTTCTCCGGCATCGTCGTCCGTACCGTCGATGTCTTAGGAGCCCTAATCGAGCATGTCTGTTAGGTCCTCGACAGTGTCTATAAAGTCGGTGGTGGGTGGGGCGTAAAATTCCCCGCTTTCAGCCCCTAGTTTGGGTTGGGAGTAGTTCGGACGTTGCGCCACTGTAATAACGAGGGATCGCATTAAGTCCAGTGCCTCGCTTAAAGGTGAGGTTTTGCCAGGGAGAAGAAAGTCCGTGGAGTACGGAAGGAAGGAAATCCCTTGGCCGAACTCACACGATACTGACTCCGAGGGTCCGGAGCCAGTGTTTGGAGAGGAGTCCGACTTCATGATGATGACCGGTGACACTTGTTCCGATCCTCCTGTATTAGGCTCAATAGCCGCAGAGAGTCTGGCGAGCTCGGGAATCCCGTCTTCGGACCTGGTGCCGTGCTCTGGATCTAATGCCAGAGCGAAGGTTGGGGTCGCGAACCCTTGGAAGATCAAGTCTCCTCGGATATCAGCAACATAATCCAAATTTCCAATGCTAATATGGTGACCTGGGGCGTAGCTGTCGATCTTCTCTAGATGGCCAAGCGAGTTGGCCCGCAGTGCGAAGCCGCCGAACACAAAGATCTGGCCGGGGAGGAAGACCTCCCTCGGGGCAACATTGTTGTAGATGACGGATGGAGCCATCGAACCTTCTGACGATGACACAGCGGAACTCTCAATGAAAGCACCAATGTCAGTGTCAAAACTGGCGGATCTCGGATAGGGGGTCCCGAACTGTGCGTCTAAGGATCGAAGGTAACAGGAGACAGGGACACGATGTTTACCCAGGTTCGGGCCCTCTTGATGGAGGTAATACCCTACTTCCTGCTTGATTATCTTGGATGAATATGGGGTTACAAGAGTTGATCTACCTCGATATCGTAATGGCTAAACCCTAGAAGCCTAGCTTGTATGATTATGATTCTGATTACCTCTACGGACTAAACCCTCCGGTTTATATAAGCACCGAAGGCGTCTAGGGTTATACAGAGTCGGTTTACAGAGGAAGGAATCTTCATATCTGAATGCCAATCTTGCTTTCCGCGCCAAGGAGAGTCTCATCCGGACACGGGAAGAAGTTTTCCATCTTCTATCTTCATGGCCCATTAGTCCGTCCCATGTCAAATAGCCCGGACGCCCAAGGACCATTAGTCCAGGACTCCTTTAGTAGCGCCGCGTCCTCTTGAGCCCCTTGTGCTTTACCTGGCCGCCACGCCTCACTCTGCCAGCACAACGCTGGTTGCCGTCCGGGAGGAGCACCAAGCCAAGGGCCTGCCATGCGACACCGCACACCCGGTCGAGACGGCACAACTTCAGGACGGTGCTCCAAAGGCCTTGGCGGCGCCAGCAGACAACTTGGCTCCTCAGGGCGGTGCTCCTGAGGCCCAGGCTACCACAACAAACGCCCAAGCTCCTGAGGTTCTCCAGCCTCAGGAGGTACAAGACCCCGCCAACACTTCAGCCCTTGTCGAGTACCTGGTGTACTTTGTCAGCATGGTACTTCACAACACACGGGCATGCTACTCCATGCCACGAAAGCTCTTGCTTGCGCTCCTTGTCGCCTCCCGCAAGCTGCGCCACTACTTCCAAGGCCACCCTATCAAGGTCGTCTCGGCTTACCCGCTGGAGAGAGTGCTCTGGAGGCCCAATGCTGCTGGAAGGGTCGCCGAATCGAACATCGAGTTGCAGGCATTCCAGTTGTCGTTTAGCACCACCAGGATCATTAAGGGTGTTGCGCTCGCCGACTTCGTGGCAGAAGCAGGCGAGGACAGACCCCTCTCACAAGGAAGGGAGGCCCAGATGACTGGGTCCTATACTTCGACGGCGCCTTCGCGCGTCAGGGCGCGGGGGCTGGAGTCATGCTTATCTCACCCACCCAGGACAAGCTCTACTATGCCATGCAGCTCTGCCTCCAGCAGGGCGAGAAGGTCTCCAATAACATCACGGAGTACGATGGCCTGATCACCGGTCTCAAGGCTGCGGCAGCCTTGGTGGTGAAGCGCCTCACCATCAAGGGCGACTCCCAGCTCCACGTCAACTTCTCCAACAAAATATACGTGCCAAAGGACGAACACATGGAGGCATACCTTGCGGAGGTACGCAAGATTGAGAAACAATTTTTGGGTCTGGAACTGCAGCATGTGCCGCGCGGCACGAACAAGGAAGCATATGACATCACCAAGAGGGTGTCCTAGCGCCTGCCTTAGGGGCCTGGCGTCTTCGAGGAGCGTCTCTTCAAGCCTTCAGCAGCCCCTCCTACCGCAGAACTGACACTACCCAGGAGGAGTTCCTAGCACCCCACTCAGGAGCCCCTGCTTGCAGCCCAACCTCGGGGGCGCGTCTACTCCTCGCGCTCGAGCCTCAGGAGGGGTGTTGGACTGAAGAGTTCAAGGCGTACCTGCTTCAGGGGACCCTACTGAAGAAGGAGCAAGACATGGAGCACATGGCTCGACAGGCCACTGCCTACTACATTCGGGATGGTGAGCTCTACCAGAAACGGCCAAACGGCGTTTCTCTATGATGCATCTCCAGGGAGCAGGGATGCGAGCTGCTAGCCGACATACACAGTGGGGACTGTGGGCACCAGTTGTCATCGTGCACCCTAGTGGGCAAGGCGTTCCGCAGTGGATTCTACTAGCCCACGGCGCTCAATGATGCCACCGAGCTGGTGAAATGTTGTGAAATCTGCTAGTTCCATGCCAAGCAAATCCATCATCCTGCTCAGGGTCTCCAGACCATCCTGCTCTCATGGCAGCTTGCGGTCTGGGGGCTCGACATCTTGGGTCTGTTCCCTCGAGCGCCCGGGGGCTACCGTTACCTCTACATCGCCATCGACAAGTTCAAGGGTCTCGTGAGCCGGTTCGGGGTCCCAAATCACATCATCACCCCGACAACGGCTCACAGTTCACTAGCAATCTCTTCAAAACATACTATGCTAACCTTGGAACGTAGATATGCTACGCCTCAGTGGCACACCCCAGGAGCAACGGCCAAGCCGAGTGCGCCAACGCAGAGGTCCTGAGGGGATTCAAGGCGAGAACCTTCAAGAAGAAGCTCAAGGCCTGGAGCAGGGGCTGGCTGGACGAGCTCTAGTCTGTGTTGTGGTCCATCCGCACCACCGCCACCAAGCCAACCGGCGAGACTCCATTCTTCCTTGAGCACCGCTCCGCGCGGGTCTTGGCATTTGACGAGGCACACCAGGATGCCTCACGGGGGATGGACATCGTGCTGGGGGAGGAATGCCGACTCCAAGCCACGCTCCGGGCAGCAAGGTACCAGCAGGCGCTGCGGCAGTACCACTGCCGCAATGTCCGCTCCAGGACCCTCGAGGTGGGCGATCTTGTCCTTAGGTGGGTGCTCTCCAGGGAAGGTCTACATAAGCTCTCACCCATGTGGGAGGGCCCATTTAGGGTCGCCCACGTCTCTAGGCCTGGCGCCCCGCGCTTGGAGGTGCCGGACAGGATCCCCATCCCGAATCCCTGGAACATCCAACACCTCCAGAAGTTGTAACCATGAAGCAAGGCCCAGTGCCCATGAAGGTCTCTGCTCGTGACACTCTCACATAATAATGAGTGGGGTTGTACACGCCCCGGAGTCTCCGGAGTGCCGCCCTCAGGCCTCGAGGACTCCCTCCCACGTCCTAGTGGCAGGACTTAGCTCCGCACTGGTGAGAAGACTAGTATAGGTGCCGGATGCGGCTGTTATTTTGCTTGCTTTTTGTAGTTGGTTTACAAAGCTTTTTACTGGAATTTGGAGTTCTCGCGTTTTTCGATTGAAAAGTTGGATTCCTCCTTACTTTTCTGGACTTTCGGTCTGCGCACAGGAAGGGCGGCAGTTGCTCGTCGGTCCTCCTCGCACGTCTCGTGCGCGGGGGCTGGGCAGGTGTGTGCGGGCGTCGGGTTCGCCCACGCCACAAACACACTTTGCCAAAGCTCCGTTGCCTACAGCTTTGGCGCCCTTGATCCTCGAGAGACGTTCTCGGATGAGCTCGTGGATGTGCGCACACTCTTAAGTCCGTTCCCCCTAGGCAGCGTGACGCGATGCACTAAACCACAGCTGACTCATGCCTGGGGGCTTGCGCAAAGAGGAGCAAGGCACCCCGTCAAACTTTTTAACAACTCTGCAGCGCTACGACATCTCCTAGGCCAATGGCTCCTGAGTCGGCAGCAAAGGGGGTTCACCAGGTACCGAGGGGCGCACCCTCGTGAGGTGAGAAACTAACAGGAGTGTATCAAGCTAAGTTATCCTACCGCACTTGCTCGAAACATGGATATCACGGCAAAACATCAGAACAATAAACATAGCATAGTGGCATAAGTACCATGGTTCATTACACGCCCTAGCAGGGCCCTCTACTTTTTTCGAAATGCAGGAGAAAGGAAAGGTTAAACAAAAGTGGCCCGCGCGACAGCAATAGCTCCCGAGGCCTGGCTCCGGTGGCCCCTGGGCTCAGTCCGATCCTTCCTCCTGCTTCAGTGGAGCGCGGTGACGAGATGACCCACCACCTTCCTTGATGTAGGCCCAACGACATGGTGGCTGGTCGTAGCCGCCGCTGCTCGAGCTCTCGCCTGATAAGGAGCTGCCGCTGCTGAAGGAAGCACGGTCGTTGCCAAGGGCAAGCTCACCCTCGGCTTCCTCATGGTCGTCCTCAAGGCCAAGCTCATCGTCGTCACCACTGTCTATGAGGCAGCACCCTGCACGGCGGCTATGTTCCCCAAACACCCTCAATTAGAGGGTCCCGAGGCCATCGTACTTGAAGTGGAGGGTACACCTCCTGCTCAGGCCGCGCGAGTGGGCAAATGCCTGCCAGCCGCGGGCCAGGGACACGTTGCTGGTGGCGGTAACTTCGACCCCAACCCACAAAACCTTGCTGCAGCATCCGTCGACCTGTAGCGAGAGGCCGTCAAGCACCGCGACCGGCAACTCACCCGTGAAGAAGCAGGGGAGCGGGAGCCAGGTGCCAGCGGGCCTCTTCGACCACACGACGAACTCCGAGAGCAGCTCCTCCGAGTGGAAGTGCGACCGAGGAGGCCGGCCAACCATGGCACGCCTCCCCTCGTTGCAGGGGTTGCCTCGCCCTTGGCGGCTCCCATCGCGAGAAGAAGTACCGCCACGGCAGCCCAAGGCTACGCCAGCTCTCGAAGGAGTGTAGCCGCGCCCTCGAGGAGCCACCGCAGCGGTCGTAGCATGCTTGCAGAGGCGGCCCCGCCCTCTCTCGGGTGGCGACGAGTCAGGTTCCTCCTTGGGGGCCTTCCCCTTCTCAGCGGCGGAGAACATCCTCGTCGGCACCATGAGAAGTATAGCAAGATGGCAAGGTAGAAAGGAAGAATAAGGAGTGGGTGGAGAGAAGATAGAGATGAGCAAGGGGGCTCCGCCCCTCTCCTCATTTATAGCCGGAGGGAGGCCAACCGCCGGCCTCCACGATCGCATGCAATGATGATTTTTCTCTGCTTGCAGCAGGGTCTCGTCAAGTCGAATGGTTGCCGAGGCAGCGTGGGGAAGCGGAGATGCCCACGTCCCATCAATCGCGACGTGTCGACCGAGGCCACATGCAGTTAGGGCCCGTGACGCTCCCCACTTGCCCTTTGGCTGCACCTCGAAGCCAAGTTCGAGCGCGTGCGCCTTGGGCCCGGGGGCTACTGTCAGCGTCCTGGGAATGGGGGTACCCAGACTTGCCTGTCTGTGGCCCATGGAGTGGCTCCATCGATGGCCTGGTACGACCCAGCTTCAACATCAACAACTCAAGACCCTCGTGAGGGGCCAAGCCTCGTGAGGCGGACGACATCAAGACCTCCACGCGGCCTCCCCAGGCTGGCTCTTGAGGAGCGGAGATATCTATGCAAGGTTCAACTCGCGAGGTCCAGATGATGTGAGCCATGACGACCAAGCCCAGGAGGGTTCCAGCGGGCGCAGTGTACTAATTTCCTTTTTAGTGCTAAGGAGGGAAGGGAAGGCGCGGAGTCTTGAAGAATTAGCCAAAGGTTTCCATTGTGGTGCAACAAGACCAAGACCGCCAGGACGGCAGGACGGAGGTCATTGCCGAGCCCACCGCATCGTCACCACCAGAGGCTTTTGCAGGCGAAGACTACTTTTGTCAGGATAGCATGTACTAGTTGTCTCCCTTCGAGTTTGGTCGTTGTGGGATCCCTTCCCGCCTACATTTGGGAAGAGGACCAAGGCCACTAAAAATAAAGCAGCCCACCACCGTAGACAGGGATCGGATCCATTCCATCCTCGCCAGCTCACCAGCTCATCGAGCACAAGAGCACTCCTCCTCCTGAGGTTGTTCTTCCACTGTACTAGTTCATCCTCAGCCTCTCGAGGCCAATCCACCACAAAGAAGGAGTAGGGTTCTACATCGCAAGGTGTCCCGAACCTGGGTAAACTGTTGTGTCTCTTGTCCATCCGGTTCATCGAGCTAGGCCATGAGATTAGCGAGCAGGTAGACTGGGGAGGATGAGTTCTTCGCACGCACCCTAGAGTTCGAACCTCTCAGGGGTCTGCGGTACCCGTAATCCTACATAGATGAGAGAGGAAAATGGGAGGCCGGGGTGGGCCCTATCTAGAAGCATCACCACTAAGGCATGATCTGGCACTGCGCAAGGGAATCATCGCAGGCCCACCAAGATAAGTCACCCATACACATCAGCGCGAGCCTCACGACCCAATATCTCGACTCTCGCAATCTCGCTCTGGCAATGCTGCTTTCCTTTTCGGCCTTCAGGGAGCTGCTCGCACGCCAAAGGGCACCTCTTGAGCATCGCGGCTCAGAAGCTCTTACCGGACCTCGGGCCGCTCACCTCCTGGCCTTGACCACGGCATCGTGACCTGGCATACCAGCGACGGCTGAAGCCTGCATGGGGACTGGGTCCTTTCGACGTACAACAATAAGCTACCGCGAGAACGAAAAAGGGGGAGCCGTGCCGGAGCGAGATACGCAATTTCAACATCATACTAGGGAGGATAATATTGGAGCAAAAGCACTACAGTTTTTTACATACCCCCGTGGGGCTCGTCACAATTCCGCGCTAGGAAACAAAAGAAGAAGACCTCGAAGGATCCTAGCCGCTGGGTATCACCGACGACGCTGGCGGACGCCACTACAGAGCTCCAGGCGCGACGGGAGCTTGACATAACGTAGCATCATCGCTGGACTCTGGAGAATCACTGGGCTCGAGAGAGTCACAGGACTCCAGGAAGTCGTCATTGCTGCTGGAGGATCTGCTGGGAAGGTCAGGGGCGAGTCCAATGCCCGTGGCCGCGTCGCGTGGACTGCCTCTCCCGAAGCAACACTCCAGGCGCCGGCCGTCCTCACTGAAGACCTTGAAGAACAGCGTGGAGGCGCTATCGTACTCGAAGTGGATGGCGAGGGCCCCCTCTGGATGGTAGGCGCCGGCGACCTTGCCCCATCCTCGAGTTATGAATATGCCTCCCGGGCGTGTTGCACCCACAGCTCAAGTGGCCCCCTCAGCGGCATCTCCTTGGCGAAGAACCTCGGGAGCCGGATCCACGTGCGCGGTGGCATTGCCGCCCACACCATGAACTCGCGCGAGGTACCCTCGGCATGGGTCCGCAGGCCGGCTGGCCGCGCAGCCTCGGCCTGTCCACCGCGACCCTGGACCACGCAGCGCTGGGCACTATTGCCTACTCCAGCGCCCTGCGCGCGGGCATACAGAGGGATCAGGAAGCCAAGCGGAGTCCACTCATACCAAGGCCGTGTTCCCTCCTGCCCTTCGCCGGAGTCGCGAGGTCGGCCAAGCCTCTTCTTCGGCGGAAGTGGCCTGGGCTCCTCCCGAGGGGGTTTTCCCTTCTTCGGCACGAAGAATCTCCTGATCGGCACCATGGGTGCTATAACAAGACGGCGAGACCAAGAAGAAGAAGAATAAGAAGGAGCAAGTAGCAAAAAGATGGAGATGAGCAAGGGGGCTCCGCCCCTTCCCTCATTTATAACCGGAGGGAGGCCAGCCACCAGCCTCCACGATCCCACACAATGATGATCTTTCTCTGCATGCAGCAGGCTCTTGTCAAGTCGAACGGTTGCCGAGGCAGTGTGGGGAAGTGGAGATGATATGTCTCCAATGTATCTATAATTTTTGATTGCTCCATGCTATATTATCTACTGATTTGGACAATATTGGGCTTTATTATCCACTTTATATTATTTTTGGGACTAACCTATTGACCCAAAGCCTAGTGCCAGTTCCTGTTTTTTCCCTTGCTTCAGTGTCTTGCAGAAAAGGAATATCAAACGGAGTTCAAACGAAATGAAACCTTCGGGAGAGTTATTTTTGGAACGGAAGATATCCAGAAGACATGGAGTGCATGTCAGGAAAGAAGCGAGGGAGCCACGAGGTAGGGGGCGCGCCCACCCCCCTAGGGCGTGCCCTCCACCCTCGTGGGCCCCTTGTGGCTCCCCTGACGTACTTATTCCTCCTATATATTGATAGAGGCAAAGGTGTCCCGATGTTTCGATGAGATGGTGGCTATCGTTTCTGTGGGAGTCGACCTTGACGATCCGACTGTGAACGTGCGAGACGTCGCGCCTTAGCAATCGCTAAACCAACTTCCGAGGGTTATTGACCACGCCGGAGAACGATCAACCTGACCACGAGGGCCTGTTTCCTGCGAGCAAACGAAGAACAAGCAAGAAACTAAGATTGCAATCTGGATATTGTGAATATAAGAGGAAAGCTTTATTAATGACGGTGGGGTTCTGTGACGCCTTGGTCTGGTCGTTGAACACAAACGAAGTACGCGAAGTTGCAGCTATGGCGAACTTTTGATCTAAACAAAACCCAAAGTCGAAACGACGCCCTAAGGGCTGTATATATGGAGGAAGAGGGGGGAATTTCATGGCCCTTTAGGAAGGGGTCCGAAACCAACCCTAACTCTTGTTTCCCCACACATACGGACTCTAAAAACAGCCTATACTTAAGTATTTCGAAATTACATGGGCCTGGCCCAATAATAAGGTGACGCAGCACCTAGAATAGCCTCTGGACGAAATTTATGAAGTGGCATCTTGTATATTTCGTCCAAGGCTTCATTCACTCCTTATGGTGGCTTCAGAGTCCTGAAATCATCACTTGTAACTCCGTTCTTGTTCCCCTTGCGCATGCCATCAACTCCATGCTTGTTCTTGCTCCAATGTTCATCCTTCTCCAAGCTAGGCCCCTCATTTGTAAGCAAAACAAATGTATCCAATTTAGGCAGCATCATATTCTCATGAACATTAGAATCATTACCAAGAAACGAAAGTACCTGGTAATTTAATTGGCGTGCGCGAGCTCTAGTAATTGGTCCATCATATGTAATAGTAGGGTCTGTGGGTGCAACAATGGTATTGATGTCCTCATCATCCTCCCCTTCTTGAAATGAAGTCGTCCTCGACGGAAGCTCATCTTCCTCACCCAAATAAGGCTTCAAATCTGCAATGTTAAAAGTGGGACTAACCCCAAAATCTACAGGCAACTCAAGTTTATATGCATTATCATTTATTTTCTCTAACACCTTAAAAGGACCATCAGCACGTGGCATTAGCTTTGATTTGCGCAAATTAGGAAATCTATCCTTACGCAAATGTAACCAAACAAGATCTCCAGGTGCAAACACAACATGTTTTCTACCCTTATCTCCAGCAAGTTTATATTTAGCATTCATACGCTCAATGTTTTCCTTAGTTAACTCATGCATTTTTAAAATCAATTCAGCACGTTCTTTAGCATCAAAATTAACCTTCTCCGAAGATGGAAGAGGCAACAAATCAATAGGTGCACGAGGTAGGAAACCATACACAATTTCAAAAGGGCACATCTTAGTAGTAGAATGCAACGAACGGTTATAAGCAAATTCAATATGAGGCAAGCATTCTTCCCACATTTTCTTATTATTCTTCAAAACAGCCCTAAGCATAGTAGACAATGTTTTATTTACTACTTCAGTTTGTCCATTAGTTTGGGGGTGACAAGTAGTACTAAAAAGCAGTTTAGTCCCCAACTTAGCCCATAAACATCTCCAAAAGTGGCTAAGAAATTTAGTATCACGATCTGAAACAATAGTATTTGGCACACCATGCAAGCGAATAATTTCACGAAAGAACAAATCCGCAACATTAACAACATCATCGCTTTTATGACATGGTATAAAGTGTGCCATTTTTGAGAATCTATCCACGACAACAAATATGCTATCCCTCCCCTTCTTTGTTCGAGGTAAACCTAAAACAAAGTCCATAGATATATCCTCCCAAGGAACACTAGGCACAGGCAAAGGCATATATAAACCATGAGGATTGAGTCGTGACTTAGCTTTTTGACATGTATTGCAGCGAGCAAATAAACGCTCAACATCCCGTCTCATCTTTGGCCAAAAGAAATGTGTAGCAAGTACGTCCTCCGTCTTCTTCACGCCAAAGTGTCCCATTAATCCTCCTCCATGCACCTCCTGCAACAACAAAAGACGAACAGAGCTAGCAGGAATGCATAGCTTGTTAGCGCGGAACACAAAACCATCATTAACAACGAACTTGTTCCATGTTCTTCCTTTTTTACAATTCTGCATTACTTCTTTAAAATCAGCATCATGCACATATTGATCTTTGATGGTCTCCAAACCAAATATTTTGAAGTCAAGTTGTGAAAGCATAGTATAGCGACGAGACAAAGCATCAGCAATAACATTTTCTTTACACTTCTTGTGTTTGATGACATAAGGGAAAGTCTCAATGAATTCAACCCATTTAGCATGTCTACGATTCAGATTAGCTTGACTTTTAATATGTTTCAAAGATTCATGATCAGAATGTATAACAAATTCTTTGGGCCATAAATAATGTTGCCATGTCTCTAAAGTCCGAACAAGAGCATATAATTCCTTATCATAAGTAGAATAGTTCAGACTAGGCCCACTCAATTTTTCAGAAAAGTATGCAACAGGTTTGCCATCTTGTAATAACACACCTCCTAATCCAATTCCACCAGCATCACATTCAAGCTCAAAAGTCTTATTAAAGTCAGGAAGTTGAAGTAAAGGGGCATGTTTCAACTTATCTTTCAATAACGTGAAGGCTTCTTCCTGTGTGGTACCCCAAACAAAAGGCACATCCTTCTTTGTAAGCTCATTGAGAGGTGCAGCAATGGTGCTAAAATCTCTCACAAAACGCCTATAGAAACCAGTGAGTCCAGGAAAACTCCTCACTTGTGTGACCGTTTTGGGCTGCGGCCAACTCTCAATAGCTTCAATCTTGGCTTTATGAACTTCAATTCCCTGTGGAGTAACAACATAGCCAAGAAAAGACACTCGGTCGGTGCAAAAGGTGTACTTCCCAAGGTTACCAAACAAACGTGCATCACGTAGAGCATTAAAAACAACACGTAAATGTTCCAAATGTTCTTCCAAAGATTTGCTATAAATCAGTATATCATCAAAATAGACTACCACAAATCGTCCAATGAAAGCACGTAAAACTTCGTTCATTAGTCTCATGAAAGTACTAGGTGCATTAGTTAACCCAAAAGGCATGACTAACCACTCATATAAACCAAACTTAGTTTTAAAAGCTGTTTTCCATTCATCCCCCAATTTCATACGAATTTGATGGTATCCACTACGCAAATCAACTTTGGAGAATATTGTAGAGCCACTCAATTCATCAAGCATGTCATCTAGCCTAGGAATAGGATGACGATAACGAATAGTAATATTATTAATGCCTCTACAATCAACACACATACGCGAGGTACCATCCTTTTTCGGCACTAGAATAATAGGAACAACACAAGGACTAAGGGATTCGCGTATATAACCTTTGTCGAGTAGCTCTTGTACTTGACGCATAATCTCCTTCGTCTCCTCTGGATTGGTACGGTATGGTGCACGGTTGGGTAATGATGCACCGGGAATTAAGTCAATTTGATGCTCAATCCCTCGAATAGGTGGTAATCCCGGTGGCACGTCTTGTGGAAAGACGTCAGCGAACTCCTGCAAAATGTTAGTAACAGCAGGAGGCAAAGAGGAAGGCACGTCCTCGAATGAAAATAATACCTCTTTGCACACAAAAGCATAGCAAACAGATTTGCTAACATCTAGATCATCAATATCATATTTGGTGGCAAATAAACATGCACTTTTCAATTTAATTTCAGAAGCAACACTAGATGGTTTATTATTAGGCTTCATTTGTTGCTCAAATTCTTTTGCCACAATCTGATTTTCACTCTTATTTTGCTCCTGTTTTGCTTTATTAGCTCGATTAATATCATCTTTCAAAATGGAATCAGGAGTCATAGGAAGCAAAGTAATATTTTTGTCCTTATGAACGAGAGTATACTGATTGTTTCTACCATGGCGTACAAAATTTTTATCAAATTGCCATGGTCTACCAAGTAATAAGGAACATGCTTGCATAGGTACCACATCACAATAAACATAATCAGCATATGTAGAGATACTAAAATGCACACGAACAGTACGTGTTACCTTAACCTTACCGCTGTTGTTGAACCATTGGATGTAGTAAGGATGTGGATGTGGTCTTGTGGTGAGGGATAGCTTCTCCACCATCTCCATGCTAGCCAAGTTGTTGCAGCTCCCTCCATCTATGATGACGCGAACAGAACGTTCCTTCACAACTCCCTTTGTATGGAACAAATTATGCCTTTGATTTTGCTCAGCTTGCGGGACCTGCACACTCAAAACACGTTGAGCAACTAAACATTCATACCTGTCAGCATCTTCAGCAGCCATGTATCGCGTCTCATGATCAGAATCATCTCCACCGTGTTCTTCATGTGTAAGAAGAGCCAAAGTCTCCTCATCATAGTCACTAGCGGACTCATACCCACCATCCTCAGTAGCAATCATCACAAGCTAAGATGTGCATTCACGCGCAAAATGTCCTCTTCCCTTACAACGACGACAAATAATATCACTTGTGTGCCCTGTAGACGCCATGGAAGAAGCAGAGCTCTGTGCAGGCCTGGCAGGTGTGCTCTTGGCAGATAGTGGTGGTTGTGCCTGCTATCTTGTATCACGGTTGGAGGTGGCAGCTGACGGAGGTGCCGGTGTAGCAGAACGTGTGGAAGTAGATGATGCACGTGGTGTCCATGATGAAGGTCGACCTGCAGAAAAGTTAGTCCGCGCCAATGCCTGTCAATCCTGCACTTCACGTTCAGCTTTACAAGCAAGATGGAATAAACGAGTGATATTATTATAATCCTTATAGTCTAGAATGGTCTGAATCTCTCTATTTAATCCACCCAGAAAACGTGCAAGCATAGCTTCATTCTCCTCAACAATACCACATCTAATCAAGCTAGTTTGTAATTCCTGATAATATTCTTCTACATAATTTTTCCTTGTCTTAAGCGCTGCAATTTTTGAAGTAATTCACATTGATAATATGGTGGAACCCAACGAGTACGCATAGCAGTTTTCAAAGCAACCCAAGTAGCTGGAACAGGATATAATCTACAATATTGAGACCACCAAACACATGCAAAGCTAGTGAAAGCACAAACAGCAGCAGGAACACGTCTCTCATCAGGATATTGCAAACATGTAAATCATTGTTCAGTTTCTAACTCCCAAGTAAGATATATATCAGGAACATATCTACCCTCAAATGGTGGGATATTCAATTTCAGTTTAGGGAGATGGTCATGATCTCGTACCTGAGGGGGAGCCCTAACATTACCATTATTTGCATGTGGACGACCTGGTGGTTGTGGTGCTGGTGGTTGCATGTAGTTCTGATGTTGATCAACCTCATCCTCATAATCTCCCACATAATCATCCTCCTCCACATCAGCAGCAGGAGCCACAGAAGTATCAACAGCAGCACCAGCAGTTTGGCCAGGCTGAAGAGGGACACGGATCGCTCGGCGAAGCCTGATTCCCGACCTGGAGGTATTCGTTGTTGTTGCTATTGTTGCAGAGGTGCGGCAGGTGCAGCCGGTGGTGGAAGACGCGCAAGCAGTTCATTAAATCTGTTATCGAGCTTTGTTTCGAACGTCTTCTCTAGGCCAGTGATCTTCTCCATGGCCTCTTCAAAAATGTTCAGCACATCTTGCACCTGTTCATTCATCATTTTCTGAAACTTATCATGAAGCTCCTTGTTTGTTAAATTCTCCCAGTCAACCTCGTCGGGTTGTGATCCTGGCATGGTTAGCAGCAATAGAAACACACAAGAATATGATCCTATAGACTACTAACTAGTGGTGGTGGTGGTGGGTGTCACAAATCCTCTAAGCAAATCTCAAATTCTTACCAGTTCTTACCCAGCAGCAGGCGGTGATCGGCAACCGATGTAGTCAAAACTCTCAAAGATTGGATAGAGCGATTACCAGGGAGAGTCAAACGCACGATGTAGATGTATGTGGAGCTGGGAAGGCTTATAGTATGGTAGCAAAAAGGGTCAGCAATAATCAATTCAGAGATGCAAAGTTGAATAAATGCTCAACGACGGTACTGTGTTGGTCCTAGGCTAGACCGTGCTAGAGACACGAGCCTAGAACACTAACAAAATCACGGCGCTGCACGTAAACAAGGGAAAAGCACACTCTGGAAAAAAAAAATCGCCCTGTTTTTTTTTGCGCTCCTTTTTTTTGCGAAAAATCACTATAATGGCGAGTGTCTCAAAACTCTTCCGAGGTCAAACTGACAAGATGGGTACGAAGTTTTTTTGACAATTTTTTTTTTCAGAAATCAGGGCAGCGACGACAAAAAAGTGCGACCAAAAATCACTATGATGGCGAGTGTCTCAAAAGACTCAGAACAGCCTAAAAATAGGATAGGAAAAAAATATTTTCGGTCGCCGAAATTTTGGCCTAAAAACTGCCCGGGGGTCTCCAGCCGAATTTTTTTTCCCGAGACCTACGCAGGCAAGGAAACACGAATCGGAATTGAGATGGATCTCGAAAACAAACCTAATATGAAAAGAACTCGGATTGGTGGTGGATATATGGTGGTAGGATATGGCAGCGGGGGTGGTATATGGTAGCGGTGGTGGTATATGGACACAGATCGGTGGTGGTATATGGACACGGATCGGTGGTGGTATTTGGACACGGATTGGTGGTGGTATATGGATAGGGATTCAGAACGATGGCGGATAAGCGGTGGTGGTAGATGGCAAGGCGATGATGATGGTGCGGCGGCGGCGTGACAACTTATGACCAGAACTCGAAACTCTAAAAGACTAGACTCTAAGACCAGCAACTTGACACGACGATGCAACCGCAAATTCAACAAAGCAAATACAGAAAAGATTATGCAAAGGCTCAGATTGGTTCGGATAGGATGAACTAACCCTAATTATTTTTTTTGGCTTTTTCGTGGACTATAGGTATGAAGAACAGACTCGATCTAAACAACGAAAAACTGTAAAATCTCACCGAGCAACCTGGAAATCTGATACCACTTGATAGAGGCAAAGGTTTCCCGATGTTTCGATGAGATGGTGGCTATCGTTTCTGTGGGAGTCGACCTTGACGATCCGACTTCGAACGTGGGAGACGTCGCGCCTTAGCAATCGCCAAACCAACTTCCGAGGGTTATTGACCACGCCGGAGCACGATCAACCTGACCACGAGGGCCTGTTTCCTGCGAGCAAACGAAGAACAAGCAAGAAACTAAGATTGCAATCTGGATATTGCGAATATAAGAGGAAAGCTTTATTAATGACGGTGGGGTTCTGTGACGCCTTGGTCTGGTCGTTGAACACAAACGAAGTACGCGAAGTTGCAGCTATGGCGAACTTTTGATCTAAACAAAACCCAAAGTCTAAACGACGCCCTAAGGGCTGTATATATGGAGGAAGAGGGGGGAATTTCGTGGCCCTTGAGGAAGGGGTCCGAAACCAACCCTAACTCTTGTTTCCCCACACATACGGACTCTAAAAACAGCCTATACTTAAGTATTTTGAAATTACATGGGCCTGGCCCAATAATAAGGTGACGGAGCACCTAGAATAGCCTCTGGACGAAATTTATGAAGTGGCATCTTGTATATTTCGTCCAAGGCTTCATTCACTCCTTATGGTGGCTTCAGAGTCCTGAAATCATCACTTGTAACTCCGTTCTTGTTCCCCTTGCGCATGCCATCAACTCCATGCTTGTTCTTGCTCCAATGTTCATCCTTCTCCAAGCTAGGCCCCTCATTTGTAGGCAAAACAAATGTATCCAATTTAGGCAGCATCATATTCTCATGAACATTAGAATCATTACCAAGAAATGAAAGTACCTGGTAATTTAATTGGCGTGCGCGAGCTCTAGTAATTGGTCCATCATATGTAACAGTAGGGGCTGTGGGTGTAACAATGGTATTGATGTCCTCATCATATATACCCATATACCCTAAAATGATTGGGGAACATAATAGATCGGAGTTCCACCGCCGCAAGCCTCTGTAGCCACTAAAACCCAATCGGGACCCTGTTCCGCCACCCTGCCGGAGGGGGGAACCCTCACCGGTGGCCATCTTCATCATCCTGACGCTCTCCATGATGAGGAGGGAGTAGTTCACCCTCGGGGCTGAGGGTACGTACCAGTAGCTATGTGTTTGATCTCTCTCTCTCTCGTGTTCTTGATTTGGCACGATCTTGATGTATCACGAGCTGTGCTATTATAGTTGGATCTTATGTTTCTTCTCCCCTCTACTCTCTTGTAATGGATTGAGTTTTCCCTTTGAAGTAATCTTATCGGATTGAGTCTTTAATGACTTGAGAACACTTGATGTATGTCTTGCCGTGCGTATCTGTGGTGACAATGGGATATCATGTGATTCACTTGATGTATGTCTTGGTGATAAATTTGCGGGTTCCGCCCATGACCTATGCATAGGGTTGGCACACGTTTTCATCTTGATTCTCCCGTAGAAACTTTGGGGCACTCTTTGAAGTACTTTGTGTTGGTTTGAATAGATGAATCTGAGATTGTGTGATGCATATCATATAATCATACCCACGGATACTTGAGGTGACATTGGAGTATCTAGGTGACATTAGGGTTTTGGTTGATTTGTATCTTAAGGTGTTATTCTAGTACGAACTCTAGGGCTGTTTGTGACACTTATAGGAATAGCCCAATGGATTGATTGGAAAGAATAACTTTGAGGTGGTTTCGTATCCTACCATAATCTGTTCGTTTGTTCTCCGCTATTAGTGACTTTGGAGTGACTCTTTGTTGCGTGTTGTGGGATAGTTATATGATCCAATTATGTTATTATTGTTGAGAGAACTTTCACTAGTGAAATTATGAACCCTAGGCCTTGTTTCCTAGCATTGCAATACCATTTGTGCTCACTTTTATCGCTGGCTACCTTGCTGTTTTTATATTTTCAGATTACAAAAACCTATATCTACCATCCATATTGCACTTGTATCACCATCTCTTCGCCGAACTAGTGCACCTATACAATTTACCATTGTATTCAGTGTGTTGGGGACACAAGAGACTCTTTGTTATTTGGTTGCAGGGTTGCTTGAGAGAGACCATCTTCATCGTACGCCTCCCATGGATTGATAAACCTTAGGTCATCCACTTAAGGGAAATTTGCTACTGTCCTACAAACCTCTGCACTTGGAGGCCCCGCAACGTCTATAAGGAAAGGCCAGACGAACTCCCGGATGGCTCTCACCTCCCACCTCCCTCTCCTCTCCTCTCCCACCTGCTCCACCAAAACTCATGGCGATCTCTAAGATAATTCGAGATGGACGGCCTCTTGCACTGGGATTTTTCCCCTGGCTTAGCCCTTGCAGATCAAGTGAGAAGAAAATTCGGTTCTACTGTACATTTTTCTCTCCCTCCCGAAGCGACAAGGAATTCTTTCTGGTTGTATCCTTCTCTTCGGCCTCTTTCCCTCTTCATGAAGAATCTGTGGGTATTGCTCTCCAGTGTTGCATTGGTGGCATTAGTGCTGGCTTTTGAGTGCATAAGATCAATCCTCGTGTTTTTCGTTTCTCGGTTGCCAATAATAAAGTGGGTCATTTCATCTACGGTCTTAAAGATCGTATTTGGCCGGACTTTGTTTGTCATTTCCATATGTTCAAGAGAGGTTCTACTCGGGTTTATACGTCTAATAAGACTTGGCATGCTGATGAGGAATTGCCAGAAATATCAGCTCGATAGCCCATGGCTATCAAATCGGATTTGGTTTTTCTGAGTTCACACCCTTCTGGGTCTGTTTCTTCTGATGAGTTAGGCAAATTCTCTTTGAAGCCTATTGATCATATGGTTTTCTCCAACAAAAATGCTCAGGAAGCTTCTTCATCCTCATCCATCCCGAAGAACACACATGTCTCTCAAATTCGATTTGGATCTTTTTTGGCAACTCAGGTGGAGAAGCCCATAATTTCGGAGTCACCAAGGATCTCATTAATGAAGAAATATCTTCGGGAAGCAGAATTGGAGGAAGCGCATAATCAGGCATGTCTAAATTTGGGTGGGTTTAAATGCCCTATTAATGTTCCTTATCCTGTCCTGCCGCAGTGTTTCCTTAACTCGGCATTCAAATATGCACCGGCCCACTCTATTTGGCCCCCTAAACTTTCGGCCCAACATAAGGCTGATCTGGCCCAAGCTTCCTATTCTGAGGAGGAAATTACCACCCTCGCTAATAATTGGGCGGTATTGTGTGCTCGATGCTTATAATGGGGTCATCCAAAGATTCAATGCCAGGCTAGGCTGATTTGCATTAAGTGCTCTGCACCTGATCACAAGGTAAGTAATTGCCCGACTTGGTGTACTCGGCAACAAATTAGACGGGCTGATGCCGTCAAGCCTCATAATATCAAGCTACCCACTGTTTCCGGTGCTCCGGACGATCCTATGCACAAACGTACCCGCAAATTGACCGCCCGATGTGAGGCCTGCAGTCACTATGGACAAGTGGCCAAATCTTGTCGATTGAAACGGTGGCGTGAGCGTTGGCAATGGATCCCCAAAAATCCTCAACCTACCAAAAATGCCCCTCACGCTTCTGCTTCTCCTCGGCTTCCCCAAACGACACCGCCCCACCTCAGCCATTCGCCACCCCTGCCACCCCAGTCACCTCAGTCGCCCTCCAACCGCACCACCACTATGGCGAACTATCCCCTCAATCCGGTGCCGTTCCTCCCGCCTGGTTTCGCAGTGGCATGGTGGTCGGGCCTATCCCGCCGCTCAATCACGACTTTCTGGCCATTGCGGAGACCAGTCATTATGTTCCTCTGCATCGCCGCGCCATCATCCGCCATGCCATCAGAGGTTTGCTTCATGAGGCTCAGCTTTTCACTACTGAAGTTAGCGATCATCCGCTCGGTATAGGAATATTTGGCTTTCCGGACGCTTTTCTCCGTGATACTGCGGTTGCCACTCCATTAGAGCTCGAGGATGAAGATCTGCTCATAACTTTCATCCCTCATAATGAAGCACTAAATTGTCGCACCACCTCTTTTGGTCCTGAGATCTGGTTAATGTACTTTGGTTTTCCTTATGATTACCAGACGGACTATTACGTCAATAAGTCGCTTGGTGGTTTTGGTGCTCTGGTTTCTTGGTACAACCCCCGTCAAGATCGCCGTTTTATGCTGATCAAAGCTAGAGTTCTGCGTCTGAATCTGGTGCCCAAAAGCTTCATTGTTTGGCAGCTAGGGGGGCGCGTGATTGTTGGACGGTGCAGATCACTGTCCTTCGAAGCAATTATTGGAATGGTCTGCTGCCTGAAGTTCTGCCTGCTGGGGAAGAACCCCCACCACCTGATGGCATCCCGCATCCTCAATTTGGACCGGACCTGACTGCAGAACAACTGTACCAACAACAGGTGCACAATTGGTTTGTGCAGAATGCCGCACCTCCCAATGGCGCTCCAGAAGAACCTGCTGAGCCACAGGATTAGCACAATGCAGGGTGGGGTGCATGGCCTGCGCCGGCTGCTCCTCCCCTGCCTCAGTTGCCGCCGTATCTTATGAATTTTCAAGCCTGGCTTGCTGCTCAGGGCCTGCAAGTGCAAGATGGTCTTGTGCCTGATAATAACATCTCTGACAATGCTATGCAGGCGTGGCATGATTCCATCACTTCTTCTGATGAGACTGAGACGGAGTCGGATAGCTCTGCTTTTGATCTTCTGGTGGTTCCGGGTCAGATGCCTGATGTTGCTCCTGTTACTCCTTTGGTTGATGACTCGCTCACAATCTCTGTTGAAATCCATAACCATGGTCTGCGCTTTGGCCTCTCGGCTCACGGGGATGCTCTCATGGCGTTACTGTTGGAAAACACTATTCCTCGCCAGCAGCTTAACAGTGCTATTTTCTCTGCCCTTCGCCCGATGATGGCTTCCTTTGGGCCTTGGCGCTCTGGCTTGGGTATGCAGCAGAGCTCCCTCTAGGTGGAAATCCAGGTTTCTCTGTCTGGGGGGGGACATTCAGTTCTCTCAGGTGGCCCGACAACAGGGATCTGCTTCTGTCTCTGATATGACTGTGACTGTTCGGCCTGCTCTGCCTCAACCACCACCAGTTGTGTACGCTCAGCTTGATGCACCTGTGCCTTCAGCCACGCCGCCTCTGCTTCTCACTTGGGAGCCAGCTGAACCCCTCGAGGTGTCAAGCATATCTGTGGGTGCACAGCAGGTTGCCAATATGGCTCTCTCAGTACCTTCTGATGTCATCCCTGCTCCAGCTCTGTCGGAAACTCCGGACACCTCATTGGCTATGACAGTCCATGATCAGGGAGGCATGACCACTGCAACTCAAACTCAGAAGAAACGCAAAGGTAAGATGCAAGCTCCTGTTGATACATCCACTCTGCGACGCAGCAACAGGAACAACAAATATGATGGCTTTCGGGTCCCTCAAACTTCTGAAGTTCGTCCTACCAAGTCCAAAGTCAAGCCTCGCATTATCCCTTCTGTTGCTAATGTTGGAGCCTCGGAGCAGACTTCTGAAGATGATTCCCCACCTAAGATAACTACAGCTGAAGTTGATGATGTTGTAGAGCCTCCGCCCACATCCATTCCTACTATGGAGGCTATTGGCGTTAACCTATGCGCGATACCTGCTAAAGAGCTGTCTACTTCGGCCTTCTCTGAAGAATAGTTGGATTTGCTTCTCTTTGCTTTTATCACTACTGAACCTTGCCTACCTTTCCAATGCTTTTGCGTGACTGGAACGTACTATGTTGGAATGTACGTGGTCTTAATGCGCCCGATAAACATTTAGCGCTTGGTAATGCGATCAATACTAGTGGATGCGCGATTGTTTGTCTATAGGATTCAAAAATGCCCTTCTTTGATGCTGTTGTCTTGAAATCTATTTTCCCTCGGCGTTTTGATCACTTTGCGTACATCCCCTCTCACAGTGCCTCGGGTGGGATTATAACCGTAAGGAATAGCAATATTTTCATGGGCCGGGTCTTCTTATCTGAACAGTTTGCGTTAGGTATTGAATTTACCTCCACACAATCCAATCACTGTTGGAAGCTCGTTAAAGTATATGGCCCTTGTCAGGGTGAGCATCATGTCACGTTTACAAATTGGCTTTTTGATCTCAATATACCCTCTGCTGAAGATTGGTTATTATTAGGCGATTTCTATTACATTCGCTCACCCGACAACAGAAACAAACCAGGTGCAAATGTCCAAGACATGTTCACTTTCAATGACTTTATTCGCAAACAAAATTTAACTGAATTACCCATCAAGGGGCGTGCCTACACTTGGTCGAATATGCAGCTACAGCCACTCCTCGAGCAACTCGATTGGTTTTTTACCACGTTAAATTGGACTACTACATTTCCCAACACCATGGTGAATCCTTTAGGCAAACCTGTTTCTGACCATACTCCTTGTTCTGTGGTCATCCAAACTACAATCCCAGAAAGCAAACTCTTCAGGTTCGAAACATATTGGCTTGCTCATTCTGGGTTTATGGAGATTGTTGAACATGCCTGGAACAAACCTATAAGATTCAATAAGAACCATAACTGTGCGGCAAGAATTGGGCAAAAGCTCAACGCAGTTCGTCATGCTCTCAAACAATGGAGCAAGAAAATCTCTCGTCTTAAGATAGACATTGAAAACACCAATAAAGCTCTCTTGGAGCTTGACAATATTGAGGATCGTCGGACTTTGACCACACCAGAAAGAAACTTTCGACGCATTCTCAAAAATCACTTACTCCGGCTACTGCAATATCACAAAGACTATTGGAAAAGGAGATGTACAATCCGATGGATTCAGTTTCATGACGAAAATTCCAAGTTTTTCCAAACCATTGCCACCGAACGCTTTAGAAAAAACTGCATCAGCTCGCTCAAAACCTCTGCTGGAACGGAAATCACTGACCATGCAGGGAAGGAGTCCATTTTATTTGAAGCATTCAAAAAACGAATGGGCCAAGCGAATCCTCAGCCTATAAAATTGAACTTAGACACCTTGTTGAAGACGGAAGTGGATTTCTCGGACCTCATTACTCCTTTCACGCACAAAGAGATTGATGATGTGGTGTCTGCAATGCCACCTGATCGGGCCCCTGGCCCTGATGGCTTTAATCGAGCTTTCTTAAAAGCATGTTGGCCAATCATTAAAAATGATTTCTATCTTCTTTGTGACGAGTTTCATCAAGGTGGCCTTAATCTGGAAAGCATTAATGTAGGTTTTATCACTCTGATCCCCAAGGTTAATTCGCCTGAATGTGTTAATGACTTCCGGCCGATCACGCTTCTAAACTGCTGCTTGAAGTTGATCACTAAAATTCTGGCGAATAGACTCCAAAAAATCATACTCCAAATCGTACACCATAATCAGTATGGTTTTCTTCGTGGCAGATCGATCCATGACTGCCTTGCCTGGGCTTTCGAATATATTCATCAATGTCAGGCCTCCAAACGAGAGATAGTTCTTCTCAAACTAGATTTTGCGAAAGTGTTTGACACGGTCGAGCACTCTGCCATGCTCCTAATTTTGAAGAGTATGTGCTTCCCGCCAAAATGGCTGGCTTGGATGGAGAACATCTTCTCATCGGGCAAATCTTCCGTGTTACTGAATGGGGTGCCAGGTCGACAGTTTCTGTGCAAATGTGGGGTGCGTCAAGGAGATCCTATGTCCCCCCTAATATTCGTCCTTGCAGCTGATCTACTTCAAAGTGCTATCAATGCTGCGCTCCAGCAAGACTTGATCAAACACCCCATCCCTCCTACTGGTGATGCTAAATATCCGGTAATCCAGTACGCTGACGACACAATCATTGTCCTCCCGGCCTGCATGGACCAAGCAGCTAGAATCAAAACAATCCTCGAGGACTATGCCACCTCTATTGGCTTGAAGATTAACTTCCACAAATCCACACTTGTGTCAATTAATACGCCGTCAAGCAAGTGCAATGACCTGGCCAACCTTTTTGGATGCACCCAGGCCAGCATGCCCTTTACATACCTCGGACTGCCCCTTGGTACCACCCGACCCTCTGTCCTTGATCTGACGTCGTTCGTCTGCAAAGCCGAAAGGAAAATCACTGCTGCGATGTCCTTGATGTCCTACGCGGGCAAGTTAGCGTTGGTAAACTCTCTCATCACCTCGATGGCTATCTATCCCATGGGAACTCTTCGACTGCCACCAAAGATCCTGGCTCAGCTTGACAAAATCCGCAGACACTGCCTTTGGAACAAACGCACAGCTGATGGTGACAAACATACCTCGTTGGCTGCTTGGGACATGGTGTGCCGACCTAAAAAGTGTGGGGGCTTGGGTGTCCTTGATCTTAAAATTCAAAATGACGCACTTTGGTTCAAATTCCTGCATAAGTTTTATAACCGAATGGATGTTCCCTGGGTTCGGCTCATCTGGAAAACCTACTATGTTGACTCCATCTCGCATGCTTCGGATAGTTGTGGCTCCTTTTGGTGGCGTGACCTGGCAAGTCTTATGCCAGTCTATCACGGCACCTCTCAGGTCCAAATCAAACGTGGTGCTTCGGTCCTATTCCGGAAAGACAACTGGAATCAGTCCATCTTGGCAGAACAATATCCACGCGCTTTCTCCTATGTTATTAATGAGGACGTTTCTGTGCAAGGGTTTTTGACTGCCCGCGCCCTACATGAAACCTTTCATCTGCCACTCTCGTTGCAAGCTCATGATGAACTCAAACTCCTCCAACACGATATGACTGCAGTGACTTTGGAAGATCAGGATGACGTTTGGTCCTATTGCTGGGGATCTCCGGTATTTAAAACCACCGCTTACTATCTGTTTGTGTTCCGCGATGTGGTTGCTCACGTGGCTTTCAAGTGGCTTTGGAAGACTTCATGCATACCCAAAATCAAAGTTTTTGGCTGGTTTTTACTTTCGGTCCGGCTCAACACGAGGAATATGCTCAAGAGACGACACTACAACATTGGCAATAACTTTGACTGCTTACTTTGCGGGCATCAAATCGAAGAGATGGTGGAGCATCTCTTCTTTCACTGCACCTTCAGTAGGGACTACTGGACCTTGCTAAGTATGTCGTGGGCCGCTCAAGGAGATAGGTTGCAATTGCTGGAAAACCTAAAAAGACAACACCCATGCAAGATGATCATGGAGGTGTTTCTCACTTCTGCCTGGAGCCTTTGGAAGGAGCGCAATAATAATTATTTTAGACATGTGACACCCTCCATTCGTTCTTGCTTCAGTAGATTCAAGGAAGATTTTGGCAACATAAGATATAGACTACCTAGCGAAAAGAGACATGTGGTCTCTTCCTTCTTGCAAAGTCTGCCTCAACATAGCTAGGGTGCTGATCTGGTTCTAGCCACTCCCCCCCTCATACTCCATTGTAAATATCACCATGTAACTGTTCTTTTGATCATTTATATATACATGCAGTAGGAGCCTTTCCTACTGTCTTAACACTAAAAAAATGTCTATAAGGAAAAGGTTGCGTAGTAGACATCAAGATCTTTTCTGGCGCCGTTGCCGGGGAGGTGAGTGCTTGAAGGTATATCTTAGATCTTGCAATCGAATATTTAGTTTATAAAAGAAAACTACATAAAAATGGAATTGAGTTTACCTCATACGCTTCATCTTTTTAATATCTTTCGTGAGTATGATGGGAAGGAAAATTGTGCCAAAGTGTTAGAAGAAGAATGTATTAAAATGTTTGGCACTAAATCTTTGAATGATGAACATGATTGTAATGTTGTTAGTATGAACTCCTTGAATATCCATAGTATTAATGATGATTGCACTAGTTATGATGAAAATACCTCCTATAAACATGTCAATTTTTGTGGAGTGCATTGGGTTTGTAATTACACACAGAGGGAGTCCTGGATTAGGGGGTATCCGGACAGCCGGACTATAACCTTTGGCCGGACTGTTGGACTATGAAGATAGAAGATTGAAGACTTCGTCCCGTGTCCGGATGGGACTCTCCTTGGCGTGGAAGGCAAGCTTGGCAATACGGATATGTAGATCTCTTTCCTTGTAACCGACTCTGTGTAACCCTAGCCCCCTCCGGTGTCTATATAAACCGGAAGGTTTAGTCCATAGGACACAATAACAACCACTACTAGGAAAAGGGCTAAAGATGAAATTGACACTAATGGCGCACCGGAGAAGTGTTGCGCCACTACTATATACTAATGGCACACCATGTGGAGATGCGCTATTAGTGTGGAAGACACTAATGGCACACCAGGCACACAGTGCGCCACTAGTAACAAAATGTTTTTTTTCATTTTTTCAAATATACTAATGGCGCATCCGGGCAGAGTGCGCCATTAGTAGTTAGAACTACTAATGGCGCACCAGCCATAGAGTGCGCCACTATTGTTTTTTTTTTTACTTTTTTGCAAAACTACTAATGGCGCACCGTTGCATAGTCCGCCATTACTAGTTTAAACTAGTAATGGCACACTGTGCCACGGTGCGCCATTAGTATAAAAATTACTTTTTTACTTTTTTGCAAAACTACTAATGGCGTCTGTGTGGTGCGCCATTAGTATGTTGGGTTACTAATGGCGCATGGATGTGTGGTGCGCCATTAGTAACCTGGGACCAGCTAGATATTTTTGGACAGCCACACCTACACACTCACTTTCCCCACTTCATTCCCCCCACCTCCTTCTCTAAGCTTGTCGGCTCCCTCCTCCTCCTCACCTCATTTGCACCATAGATTCATCAAAATTAAGTGGTGAAATTACCTTTTTTTGATAGGTAAGTAAGGGGAAAGCTATCTTCATGTTGTAGATCTATTTTTTCTCCCTAGCTCGCTCCAACAACGTGCACATGCACTTTTTGTTGCCTAGCAAGATCTATGTATGTTTGTGGTGTTGCATATGTTTGTGGTGTTGCATATATGTTTGTGTTTGCAGGTACCGGTATTTGAAATGCGATAGTTGCCAATATTTTGCCGGAATGTTGATTCATTTCCGTTTCGGCGAGAATTTTGGCACTATGCATTCTTTTTGGTCCTATTTTTAGGGAAAGTCATGCCAAAATTTTTCTTGCTTCTAAAATATCGTTTTGCTCTACCACGTAGGCGACCATGGTCCGCACGATGACCGAAGGCATCGTGAATAGGTTTTTGAGCTCCACAAAGGCCGAGATGCTTCAAAAGAATGATACGAAGATAAGATGTCCATGTCGAAGATGCAAGCTGAAGAGCCTTATTGCAAACCCGGATTCCGGGCAGGTGCGGGACCACCTGCTCTTGCGTGGTTTCATGGATGGCTATCGGTGGCAAGGTGATGAAGATGACTATTAAGTCGTCCATGGGGGCCGGGCAAGAAATGAGGAAGGGCAGCAAGACAACCACCGCGGCTCGGGCGGGCGAGAAGACGAAGAATCTCCAGGACATGATCACGACGGTGATGCTGTACATAGTCATCATGTAGAAGATGCCGGACATGATGATGAGGAAGATGCCGGATCAGATGAAGGGCATGATCATGAAGATCAAGATGCCGGAGGAGCACACGATGATGGACCATCGATGGGCTGGGTGCAGGACCCTCATATTCAAGAGCTGCTTCTCAAGCAGACAGATAACGCAAGAGCTGCTGCTCGAGAGAAAGCCAAGCTGGATCAACTGGAGATAGACGCGGTTACTCCATTGTATGAAGGATGCAGACCCGAGGATACCCGCCTGAAAGTAACGCTCATGGCTTTGGAGATGAAGGTAAAACACAAAATGACCGACGCATGCTTCGACGAGAACATGTCATTCTGGCACAAACGTCTTCCCAAGGGGAACAAGTGCCCGACCAGTTTCGAGGAGGAGAAGAAAGTCGTGTGTCCTCTGGATTTATCGCACGTGAAATACCATGTGTGCATGAACAATTGCATCATTTATCGGGGTGAGCACGCGGAGTCTACCATATGTCCGGTGTGCGGCGTCACTCGATACAAGAAGAGGAAGAAAGCTCCTCGAAAAGTGGTGTGGTACTTTCCGATCACTCCTCGTCTGCAGCGGTATTTCACGGACCCTAAGGTAGCAAAGCTCCTGCGTTGGCACGCGGATAGGGAGGAGAAGAAGCGAGAAGATGACACAAATGATCCGGAGATAAATAAAAAAGACAAGATGCTGAGTCACCCTAAGGATGGGAGCCAGTGGCAAGCGTTGAACTTCGAACACCCAGAATTTGGGAAGGATCCAAGGAACATCGTGTTGGGCGTGAGCACCGATGGAGTCAATCCGTTTGGCAGCCAGAGAAGCACACATAGCACCTGGCTTGTGTTTGTGTGGATGTACAACCTTCCCCCCTGGTTGTGCATGATGAGGAAGTACATTCACATGAGTATGCTAATTGAAGGGCCGAAACAACCAAGGAACGACATCAATCTGTATCTGGGGCTACTGAAAGAGGAGCTAGACACGCTGTGGAAAACGCCAGCCAATACATGGGACGCCACAGAGAAAGAATATTTCCCTATGAGAGTCGCACTGCTCACGACGGTGCACGACTATCTCGGTTATGGATATCTCGCGGGGCAGGTGGTCCACGGATTTTCTGGATGCGTCAGGTGCATGGATGACACAACGTATCGCCAGCTAGAGAGAGATCCCGGGTCTTCGAAAACCGTGTTCATGGGACATCGAAGGTGGCTTCGCGACGATGACTCGTGGAGGAAACGCAAGGATCTGTTTGATGGTGAAACCGAACTCCGAAGACTCCCGCGTACGAGGAGCGGCGAGGAAATAGACGGGCTGTTGAAAAATTGGAAAGATTGCCCACTGCCGAGAAAGAAGCAAAAGGCGCCAGAGCCGGGAAAGAAGCGAAAGGCACCAGAGCCGCTGCTGAAGGTATGGAAAACGAGGTCTATTTTCTGGGACTTGCCGTACTGGAAGATCCACCGTGTGCCTCACTGCCTTGATGCCATGCATATCACGAAGAATGTGTGCGAGAGTCTGCTTGGTACCCTGCTCAACATGCCAGAGAGGACCAAAGATGGGCCGAAAGCAAGGGCAGACTTGAAATCAATGGGCATCAGGCAGGAGCTTCACACTAATGATGATGATGATGATGATGAGGCCAAGCAGGACACAGAAAGTCGTCGCAAAGGCAAAAAGTCCAAGAAGACTGGAAATGACTACCCTCCCGCGTGCTTCACTCTAAGTCAGGAGGAGATCGAGCAGTTTTTCACCTGCCTCGTAGGAGTAAAACTTCCTTACGGTTACGCGGGGAAGATAAGCAGATACCTAGACCCAGCGAAAAAGAAGTTCAGCGGGATGAAGTCTCACGACTGTCACGTGCTGATGACGCAGATACTTCCAGTTGCAATCCGTGGGATCATGGACGCGCACGTCCGTGAAACCCTATTTGGCCTATGCAACTTTTTCGACGTCATCTCTCGGAAGTCGGTTAGCGTGAGGCAACTCAGAAGGCTACATGAAGAGATCGTGGTGATACTATGCGAGCTTGAGATGTACTTCCCGCCCGCATTCTTCGATGTTATGGTGCATCTACTGGTCCATATCGTGGAGGATATCATCCAACTTGGGCCGACGTTCCTGCACAGCATGATGCCGTTCGAAAGGATGAATGGTGTCATCAAAGGATACGTTCGCAACATGTCACGTCCAGAGGGAAGTATAGCCAGGGGCTTTCTGACCGAAGAGTGCATCTCCTACTGCACGAATTATCTAGGCATCGAGAACCCCGTTGGTCTGCCCATCAACAGGCACCTCGGCAGGCTCGCTGGATGGGGTCACCGTGAGGGTCGCCGCGAAATGCATGTCGACTTCGAGGGTCGACTCGCCGACTTTGAAAGAGCAAAACTAGTCGCGCTACAACACATAGACGTAGTCGATCCTTGGGTGGTAGAGCACAAAACCTTTATTGAGAAGACGTACAATGACCGAGGCCAACAAAGGACGGACGGAGATATAATCAAAGAGCACAACTCATGTTTCACGCGTTGGTTCAAGCAGAAGCTTCTGTCGTACCCTTTACATGAGGATTCTTCCGCGGAAGAACAACTCATATTCGCCTTGTCACAGGGCGCCGAGCACAACCTGATGACCTATGAGGCGTACAATATCAACGGCTATACAATCTACACCGAGGACAAGGACATGAAGAGAGATGGTTATCAGAACTCCGGGGTAATGATGGAATCCTACACCGGTAACGACAAGGACAGATACTACGGAAGGATCGAGGAGATCTTGGAGCTGAGCTACGCTGGAGAGAAGGTCCCGATGTTCCGTGTCAGATGGGCCAAGAGCGTCCTAAAAGAAGACCGGTATTTCACCACCATGGTTATACCCTAAGCCAAATCCAAGATCGTGGGCGCAAACGTCACCGCGAAAAATGAGCCATGGGTACTGGCTTCCCAAGTGGACCAATGCTTATTCATTACCGACCCGTCAAAGCCCAGTCGTGTTGTAGCAGCATACACCACAGGAAGAAGCAGGACCACCCTACCTAAAGGACGTCCGTTCCACAGAAGAACTCCATTTGCGAAAAAGAAGGGCAAGAAGATTATGAACAGATAGGTAGCTAAGATCGACTGTATTTAAATCATAGTCTTCATTTCTCGGGCACTTTTTGATATCATGAATATTTTTAAATTTCATGGGCACTTATTGAATTCATGAATATTTTTTCAAATTTGATGATATTTTTTCATATTCAATATGATAAAATATTGAATATTCATGAGGACACTCGATCTCGATCCCCCTCCATCTCGATAGCTATCCCCCTCGCCAGATCCCCCTCGCCGCCGAGCACCCTCCCCTCGCTCCAGCGCTGCCGAGCACCCCCCGCACCCTCCCCCCGCTCCACCGCCATCGCGGACCCCCCGCACCCTCCCCCGGCCCACTCCACCTCCGCCGCCGACACCCCGCACCCTCCCCCACTTTTTGATGATATTTTTAAATAACAAATTTGATGATATTTTTTCATACTCATAAATGTTTTACCAATTCACAAATGAATGCAACTAAAAATCCAAAAAAAAGACTAGTTGTGCTTGGTTATATGTTACTCCCAAAAGCATATATTGTTTGTCAAATTTGGAGCTATGGATATTTAGTTATGATTTAAACAAGTTTGAACATATTTAAACACAAATAAATATCAAACAGCATTTTAAATGTTGTTAACATGGCAACAAACTGCATATTATTTTTCTACATGAAATTCTGAGCATCTAGCATATGTGACATGTTATATTTGGATGTATGCATAAAAAGATATGTGCAAAGAAAAAATGCATAAAAACAAAAATTGGGGAGCCTGGGAATCGAACCCAGAACCTCCCAGTGTGTGTGTTGCGTGCTGACCATCTGGACTAGTGTGTGTGTTCTGATGGGGATACGGTTAGGTGGAATATAACTTGAGTGCTCGAACTGTAATCAAAAAACAATTACTAATGGCGCACCGGGGGGAGGTGCGCCATTGCTGTCATCGTACTTATGGCGCACAAGGGGGAGGTGCTCCATTGCTAACCCGCCCCCACTCCACCTATTTCCCTCTGGCCTCTCTCCCTCCCTCGCGAGATCCCCACTCGACCTAACCCGCCCCAACCGTACGCCGCCGCCCCGCCTTGCTCCGCCCCCTCCGTCCGCCGCACGTCGTCGGCGACGCCGCCGCCTCTCCTTCCCTGCCTTCTTCTCCACCCCGCTGCCCCGATCCCCTCCGCCCCCACTACTGCAGCTCCCCCGCGCCGCCGCCCCTGCGCCCCCACCACTGCAGCTCCCCCACGCCGCCGCCCCCGCACCCCGAGCCGGAGGAGGAGGACGAGTAGGAGGAGGAGACGGAGGCGGCCGACGCGGAGCAGGAGGCCGCAGAGGACGTGCTGCTGGACCGCATCGACGGGATCGACACCTTCTTCTTCCTCGGGCACCACCGCCTCCGCCGTCGGTCCGCCGCCTCTGCTGCCCCTAAGCCATCGCCGAGCCACCCTTGTGCTCCCCGGTGAGCACCACGTCGATTCCCCCTGTTTCCCCTTTGATTCCATTGCCGTAGACGTTGTGCACCGCCTCCGCCCGAGATCGTGCTCACCTAGTGATAGATACTCACCCAAATGAGGGTTAAAGTCTTCCATTTTTTACTTACACCTAGTGATAGATACTCACCCAAATGATCAGTGAGGGCGAGGAAAAAAAGGCCCGGTTTTCAGAATCTTGGATTTTTTAATGTTTTGACTGAGTTTTTTTAGATTTTTTAACAAGTTTAATCAAGTTAATATCATGACAAGTATGCCAGGAGAACCGATCATATATGAGATACTAAACATACAAGTTCGTGACGGGGAATAAAACTAGCATATCTACCACCATTTGCATATGAAGCACAACAAGTATCAATGGACACCACTATTCTTTGACTAATCACACACCAATCCTAAAGCTACACTTAAGTATTGCTTATTATTCTTTCCTGAGTTTTTTTTGTACTAGTATTTGACCCATGTACTCAAGGCATGAGTTACTCCTTTCACTTAAGGCAGGTTTTGAAAATGGGATGCAGAAGCAGATATTCAACATCTTGATTAGGCCATAATTAAATTAACTTAAATAGGCATGGAATTGCAAATACTACATGGAACCGTTAAAAAGACCATGTGTTTTTTGGTCAAAATCTGCATGTAAAACTGAAATAATCTCCTAGTAGTTAACTGTTATGGACAATTGTCAATTTTCTGTAATGATGATGGAACATTATAAAGCATTGTACTCCAGTGTATATGAAGGATACAAAAAATTTAGCAACTTCTCTGATTTTATAAAGTTGTTCTTATATGGGTGAAACTTCACTTGTTTTTAGGCTAGTGCAGGGTGTTGCTTCTTCTGTATGGGCCAACTATGTCACAAATAAATTGTTCCTTCTTTTGAATTTGACAAGTAATGAATTGCAAAGATGATGATCATCTTGCTAGTTTGCTGGGTTTTGTCTCCGACCATTGTGTCGTGATGAATTTGCACGTACCCCGAGAGGCCCTTGAGTTTGCCGGAATGTCGATTAACTTCCGTTCCGGCAAATTCGGGTACTCCATATGTCCTATTTTCAGCAAAGGTCATGCTGAAATTTTCCGTGAATTTTAGCATGACTTTGCTAAAAATAGGACATATGGGGTACTTGCGACTAATGCATGGGCCGGGGTATCTTAGTACTTAGTTAAGTAGGATCAACTGCCCCGCCATTCTTGCTGCATTAAACCATAGGTGGCAATAGAGCCAAGTGATTAGGCCCAACTTAGAATTCTCCTTAGCATCGATAAACCCTAGATGATAAACCCAACATAGGTGGCAACAGAGCCAAGTGATTAGTGCCAAGTGATTAGGCCCAACCTAGGGTGCCTCGGCATTGATAAACCCTAAATGATGAAAACTTAACTTGGCTTCTATAGGGTGCCTCGGTGTCGATGAGAACCTAAATGATGTACGCTTAGGCTTTTAGCGTGCCTCGGCGTCAACAAACCCTAAATGATAAAAGCTTAGCTTTTAGGATGCCTAGGTGTCGACAAACCCTAAATGATGAGAACATGATCTTGTTCCTTGACAATAACCAACTTTTTGACCAAACTTTTTTCCTATTTAGAGCGAAACATGGCCCACAACGATGAGGCCGGCGGTTCGGGCGGCAAGCCATTCTGGGAGTTGTCCTAGGAGTTGGAGGAAGAACCTCACCGCTATGAGGACGCCGCGGAAGACACCGATCCTGACTACACAACCACTAGTGGCGTCGGGGATGACACCACTGATGGCGCCGCCGAGGATGCCACCACTGATGATGGCGGCGCACGCACAGATGGCAGCCAACCGAAGAGGAAACGGCGCCCGAGCGTGCTCGCCATCGTCAGGGAGGAATTTACTGTAGTGAACTCCGACGGGCAACCGACGGCGCCCAAACAAGTAGTCTAGGGGTACTCGGTTCAGCTCGGGTGCATTCTCCGGAGCACCGCCTCGGTCAACACCGAGAACCTAAGGCATAAGAGCCGAGGGAATTTGCGCAGCCTCCTCTTCACGAAGCTGCACGGATGATACAAGTTCCCCGCTGAGTTTGCAAACACACGCCTCTCAGGGAATAAAGTGAACAATGCCGCCCTCACGAAGATGAGCATGGCCCTGTCTACTTGGAGAAGCACGATGCAGGCAATGATTGATAAAGGTGATAGTTATGACAAGATCAAGGCGAAATATCCTTTGATGAGCGAAGATGACTACAAGGAGTTCAAGATCAAGTGCGAGAGCCCCGCAACCTCCGAATCAAGTCAGTGGGGAAAGAAATGCGGCAGTTGAACTTAGGGGTCCACCAACTCGGTCCCGGCGGTTACAGAGTGGCGGAGCCTGTATGGGTAAAGGAGGACGCGGAGCGTGCCGAGCAAGGTCTACCGCCCCGCTTCGAGAAATACAGTGACAAGCAGACCAGGAACTTTCTCAGGGCCCGGTACAAGGAAGACCCGGTAACAAAGGAGCTTACCACGGATCCGAAGACCAAGGAGCTTGAGCTTGTTCTAGTAAGGAATACACCCCCGCGTAATTAGCTCCATATGGTTGCATTCTAATTAATCCCCAATATTTCTAAATGGTTCATGTTCCTTCCGCAGGACAAAGAATGCAGTAGCGCGGGGTCGTCTCAGAGCTCCCTTTTCGACACCCCTTTGAATAGGGCGCAGAACGTAATGAAAAACAGGGATAAGCTCAATAAGCTGACGTCAGCTGGTCATGTGGCCGGCAAAGGCTTGTCCACAAAATGGTCGTCATACTATACCGCTGGTGGGCAGAAGGAGAAAAAGACCAGCTCGGAAAGCCAGTCGCGCGAGGTTAAAGCACTCAAGGCACAAGTGGCGCGGATTCTGGAGGTTATCCAAGAGCAAGTGCAACAACAACTTGGTACGACGCTCAATGCCATGGTGCCTACGTTGATTCATGGGCTGACGACGTGGATTGCGGGCGGCCAACAGGGGACTCCCCCGGTTCCCAGCTTCACGGCCAGCAACTCGCACAGCATGCAGGCGGCGCCATTGGTGTCTCCGGCGGAGGCGGTATTCGTGTCTCCGGCGCCGGCATAGGCATTGGAGCTTAATGCACCCTGGTGTACGCCGGCCGGCACCTCGCCAGCAAGCGGCCCCTCCGTCAGTTGCACGCCCGCCATTGGCGGTGCCTCGACATTAGCCGAGCTCGACGGCATCACGGTAACTAAGCCTCTCGGCCGATGACTTCATCTCCTTGCCTTTGACTGGGCATCCCTGACGCCCTACATGTTTTCGCAGGGCGCCGCCGATGTTCCTTGCACTCTCCTGCACTTTGTGGGCGGCGAGTTGGTCGATGTCGGCAAGGGCAGAATCGTTCAACCGGGAAACCATGTGTTCCACGGTAATCCGATGCCACCCACAATGTATAGGGTTGAAGTGGTTCGGGTGCTGCCAGGCTGCGATGAGCTTTTACCTCCGATTCGACCCACTGGGGCCGACGAAGAAGATGAGATGACCCTCAGCGCATGCGTAAGGTGGCCCCTTCTTTGGCCGAAGAGCCAGATTCATTTGGGGGCAGGGGACACCACGCCACAGACAAGACCGCCAGTCGTGCCGGCGCCAAGCCATGGCAAGAACGCCGCAACGCTACCGGACATGCCGGACATCCCTATGGCACAGGATCCGGACATGCATATGGCATAGGATCCGGACGACGACGACAACGATACATTTACCAACGTCGATAAGTACTTTGAAGAACATGGGTACGGTGACGAGTTCCGCGGGCCTCCTTCTCAGGAACCCAACCAAGACGACCGCGATCTAGCTGGTACGTCGGAGAAACCCAGTTGCAACAGGCGTCGTCTGGCGTTCAGTTCTCAGGAGACGCCTCCAGCTGCTGCCTTCACCGGGCCTCAGATAGCTGAGGTGCGAAATATTATCAGCCCCAACACGCTCAAGAAGGCGGTCTGTGAGCAGAACTCGGTCCTGTCGGTGTTCTGGGAACGGGGGTCCCCAGACTTGCCTGCCTGCGGCCTGCGGCGTCGCTCAAAGGGGCCCCAGCACACCCATCTTCATCAACACAAACCCAAGACCCTCGTGAGGGGCCAAGTCTCGCGGGGCGGACGACACGGAGCTTCCTCAGGCGCGGCCTTATCAGGTTGGCTCACGAGGAGGCGGAGAGATCAAGGCGGGGTACCTCACGAGGTGCCCATGATGCAAGCCATGATGACGAAAGGCGCCAGGCGGGCGCCAGCCCGCGCAGTGTCCTCCCTTTCCTCTTTGGTGCAAAGGGAGCAAGCGCAGGCGGGAGGATCAAGCAAAGGCACCCATTTCGGTGCAACGCGACCAAGACCAGCTCCGCAACAAGGAGGAAGTCACCATGGAGCCCAAGCCAGCGTCATCACCAGAGCCTTTGGCAGGCGAGGACCAACTTTAGTCAGGATAAGTGTACCAGATGTTCCCCTTCAAAATGACCAACTGTTGGCGCCCTTCCCGCTCAATATTTGGGAAGAGGCCCAGGTCCTTTGCCTATAAATAGGACTAGCCACCCCCAAGGTAGAGGCAATTGGATCAGAGAGAAAGAGAGAGAAGGGCGATTGAACTCCTCCTAGCAGTTCATCCCCCGGGCCAAGAACAGACCCTCGCGAGGCTGTTCTACCTTGTAGTGTTCATCATCACCAGCCCAAGAGGCAATCCACCACACCACACTGGAGTAGGGTATTACACCGCATCGGTGGACCGAACCAGTATAAACTCTGTGTCTCTTGTGTTGTTCTTTTGGTAGTTTAGATCTTTGCAAGACGGACGAGTACGAGTAGGTAGGAAGCGTAATCTCCGCGCGCACCCCATAGTTCGAACCTTAAGGGTCTGCTGGAACCCGAAATCCGACATTTGGCGCGCCAGGTAGGGGTGCGCCGGAATTCGTCTTCCGCCGCTCCGTTCTACTCCGACCATCGCATCCATGTCTGACGCTCGTCGGGCCCGCGCCGAGCGCCGAGCCGCTCTCACTTCCTGCGTCGCCCAAACGGCCCCCGTCGGCGGGCGTCCTCGCCGGTCCCCGTCGCCTGCCATCAACGCCGCCACTGGCCCGGCGGGGAACGAGCAGCAAGCGTCGTCCCAGCATCCTTCCGTACAGCGAGACGGCCGCACCGCTACTCCCTCGCTCACCCTAGCTGGTTCTTCGTCTCGCGCGCTTGGAGGACCGAGCTGCGCTCATCACGGCAAACGAGCTCCTGCGCTACCGTCCCGTCGGCGACGTCTACGAAGAATGGCTCGACCGTGTCGCGGAGCTCGTCCGCGCAGCGGGGGGCTCTCCTGCATCGTCTTTCCCGCCGCACCGAACCCCGCCCCGCGCGGGCGACGAAGCTCCAGGGGCACCTCAGCCACCTCCCCGCCAAGAAGATGCCCCGGCCGCAAGGCGCGTGGCCCCTGGCTGGAACCCACTCCGCCAGGCACCAGCGCAGCATGACCAGAGCTGCCAAGAAGTCCCTCGCCCGCAGGAAGCTGCCCGGGCGCTCCCCGCTCCAGCACATCGCGACCACGCTCCTGCTCCCGCACGTCAAGACCCCGCGCTGCTCCCAGCTGCGGCGCACGGGGACCCGCAGGACCAAGCTCTCCGTCACCCAAGGCCTCCTACGACCACGGCGGGCTGCTGCGCCTTCACCGCCGAGCTACGCCGCGTCGCGTGGCCCGGCAAGTTCAAGCCATACCTGCCTCCACGCTACGATGGCACGGCCGACCCTGCGGAGTTCCTCCAGCTCTATGAGCTGGGCATCGAGGCTGCCAACGGAGACGAGAAGGTCATGGCAAACTGGTTTCCCATGGCGCTCAAGGACGGGGCCCGCACCTGGCTCCTAAACCTGGCCCCAGGCACAATCTCCTCCTGGGACCAGATGCGTACCCGCTTCATCGCCAACTTCCAAGGTACCCGCGACCGGCCGCCCGCCGTGAGCGACATGTGCCGCATCAAGAAACAACCCGGAGAGACCCTGCAAAAGTACATCCAGTGCTTCAACAGCGCACGCCTCAAGATTCCCAAGGTGTCCGAGGAGGCCATCATCGCAGCCTTCTCCGACGGCGTACGCGACGTCAAAATGAAGGAGGAGCTGGCGATGCATGAAGACCTGTGCACTTCCTTGGAGCAGTTCAACTTGGCGACCAAGTGCGCCAGGGCTGAGGAAGGGCGCCTCTCCCTCCTCGAGCTGCCTGCCGCAGACCCAGAAGAGAAGAAATCCAAGGCCAAGGACGTGAAGCGCAAGGGGGCTGCCGTGCTCGCGGCAGAACCAGACACCAAGCGGGGAAAAGATCAGCCCGAATCCTCCTGGGGCGGTCGGTACTGCGTGTACCATGACCTCCACACCCACAACACCAATGAATGCCAAGAGCTCCGAGCCGTGCGAGAAAGAAGGATCGGCCGTCACCCCGACCGCGTCGACAGGGGCTACGATCGAGGAGGAGGAAGAAACGCAGGACGTTGGGAAGACCGCGGCCCACGCCAAGGGTGGCGCAACCAACCTCGCGAGGATCGATGGCGAGATCCGCCTCGCGAGGAAGACTGGAGGGATCAGCCTCGCGAGGATCGCCCGCAAGGTAACGCAGGCCTCCCTCCGCTGCCGCCTCATCCAAGAAGAAACGAAGACCGCCACGAGGACGAGGGGGCTGGGGGATTCCAGGAGCCACGCGCGATCGCCTGCATCCTGGGCGGAGCTCAAGCCCCAGCCTCTTAGCGCATCTTCAAGCAGTTCGCCCGCGAAGTGAATGCAGTCCTCCCCAAGCTCGAAGCCACATGTCCTCTCAGGTGGTCGTCATGCGCCATTACGTTCAGCTCAGTGGATCAACTCAAGTACGCAGCTACAGCCAGAGTTCTCCCGATGCTTTGTTCCCCAATCATCAGCAACGTGGTGGTCACCAAGACCCTCGTCGATGGTGGGGCAGGGCTCAACTTCCTGTCCGTGGAAACATTCAACAACCTTCAAGTGCCTTACAATCAGCTTCAGCCAACCAAGCCTTTCTCCGGAGTCACTGACGGCTCCACGGTCCCGATCGGGCAGGTCCGCCTCCCTGTCACCTTCAGAGGACGCAACAACTACCGCACCGAGCTCATCGACTTCGACGTCGCTCACATTCGCCTGCCGTACAACGCCATCCTCGGGTACCCGGTGCTGGCCAAGTTTATGGTTGTGACTCACCACCGCTACAACGTCCTCAAGATGCCGGGGAGTGGCGGCGTCATCACGGTGCCCTGTGAGTAGAAAGACGCGGTGTGTTCCCTCGAACGACCTTTTCAGGCCGCATCATTGGAAGACCCGGATCATGGAAGCAGGAGGCTTCCCGAAACCACTCCCAAGAAGAAGAAGACATCGTCAGGACCGGCCCCTCAGGAGGCAGGCCCCTCAGGGCCCGTGCCTGCCCAGGGGGAACCTCCTTCCATCGCATAGGAAAGCGCGCCCGGCGCCCTCCTCAGGCAGGGCTCGGGGGCTCTCCCCTGGAGGGCCACCGACCTGGCTAAGGTCACGAGGGAGGCGCTTGGGCACCACGTGGAGGCGTGTTTCGAAGCACGTTTCCCTCAAGGAGTAAGGCAAGGAGAGCAACACCCTCAGGAGTTTGTCAGCAAGGCCATTCAAGAGCTACATGAGTCAAGAGTCATGAGAGGCGACCGCCGCCTACCAGCTGTGGCTCCCCATCCAGGCGAGGATGATGGGCTGTGCGTCTGCGTCGACGTACCAGGGCTCAATCGAGTCGCCACTCTGGAGCACCTCTAGCCCTCGCGAGTGGGGTGCTGCGAAGGTCCACCCCACAGCTACGTTCGCATGCCTTACGGCTTGCCGAGCGTGGCTGCCACGTACCAGCACCTCATAAGGGGCATCATGGAGGCTCAAGAGGCCAGGCATTCCGCAGCCTTGGCGGAGATGGAGATGGTCCGCAAAGAGCAACCAGCGCCTCCGGAACCTCCCGAGGCCCCAGGGCCTGGGGGCTCGTAAGGAGCGGCTCCTGCAGCCCACCGAGTCTGCTGCACCAACACTCGTCCGTCCTCAACATCATCAGGTGACATCTTTTAAGTTTCATTCCCAGCTGGGAAGCGCCCCCCCAGGGCTGCATCCTTCCCAGGCCGCGTGGGTCCGTTCCTGCGGCATGTATCCCTTTCATTTTCATTTTCATGTTGTTAGCTTACTCTGTTGGGGGCGCCCCTCGGGCTGCATCATCCCCAAGCCACTCGGGCCAGACCCAGCGGCATGTATCCCTTTTACGTTTATCTATGGTTATGTGTTTGGTCCACCATGCTTGATTATTCGTTGCCGGTCCACGGCACCTTTTCTTCTCCATGTCGACCACTTGCACGTTAAAGGGGGGGTGCTTGAGCATCGCGACTCAGGGCTCTTACTGGCTCTCCAGCCCTCACCCTCTGGCCTTGTCCATGGCATCGCGACCTCGCATACCAGCGACGGCTGAGACCAGCTCGAGGGCCGGGACCCGAGGACGTAGAGTGTAGGCATCTAACCAAACTTGCAGGAACACATCACAAGATAAGGCCCAGTGCCAGGCGCAACCCGCCTAGAGGTAGGGCCCCGTGAGTCCCGCGCTAGCTCACGGGTGCCCAGATACACCTCACCAGGCCCTACCGTGCCAGCCACGTGTCAGGGCGGGGTTGTACACGCCCCGGGGGCTCCTCCCGGAGGGGAGCCCCCTCCCACGTACCAGTGGAAGCACCATGCTCCGCGCTGGCTGACGACACTGCCGAGGAGCGGCTATGCCCGTACACATACGGAAGCGCTATGCTCCGCGCTGGTGATAAACAACTGAGGGTGGCCCCCGGGCCGCATCAACCTCAGGGAGCCGAGAGCTCAGTGTCTGGCCTCACCGCAACGCCTCCCCCCGAGAGTGCCGCGCGAGGGGGCTAGGCACGGGGGCTGCGCCTGGGTCATGCCCAGACACACACCACCCAGCCAGGCCCCCCGGGCCTGGTTCGTCGCGCGTCTCTCCCCGAGCGGAGCCAAGGTACGAAGGCCGTTTGAGCGTCAAGGGGGGCTCCTGAGCATTGCGACTCAGGAGCCTAACTGGTCTCGTAGCCCCTCACTCCCTAGTTCCGAAAGGCTAGCGCTGGGTGAGGTACGCGCGGGGCCGGGCTCTGCAGACGTACAAAGGCACAACCCCTTACAATTTGTTGTTCGCGCATCAAGGGGGACTCCTGAGCATCGCGACTCAAGAGCCTAACTGGTCCTGTAGCCCCTCACTCCCTAGTTCCGAAAGGCTAGCGCTGGGTGAGGTACGCGCGGGGCCGGGCTCTGCAGACGTAGAACGATAGATCCACCCGCATCTCACCGCCCTACTTGCTGTTCGTGCGCCAAGGGGGACTCCTAAGCATCGCGACTCAGGAGCCTAACTTGTCCTGTAGCCCCTCTCTCCTTTGGTCCCGTCCTGGTTTCCGGTCGGGGCTAATGCTGGGTGAGGTACGCGCAGGGCCGGGCTCTGCCGGCGTAGAAAGTAAGCAAGTAGGAAGGAATAGCATAAATTCAAGGAATTTAAAAGCAAATATTACAGTCCATACTGTTATCTCAACACCAAACACAAGTTTAAACGCCTCCCCGAGGCATGTTAGTGTGCAGGAATTAAAAGCAGAACAGGAGCCGCAGCCGAATCACCTGTCGATGGTGGAGCCGCGCGGAGTGGCTTCGCCTCGTGGAGCAGCAGGGTCGGCAGCGCCTGGCTTCGGCTTGGTGCTGAAGGCCCGGAACTTCCCCAACAAAGGCTCCGCGCGACCCTTCACAGCCTCGGCAGCGGCAGCGGCACGCTCGCCGCTCACTGGCTCCAGCAGGCTATCAAGGTCGACTTGGGGACGCGCCTGGGTTGCGCGCTCCCCCAGGACGCGCTTTCACGCTGTGCAGGTGCTGCCGGAGATCGTCGTTTGGGCGGCGGAGCCGGCTAGCGCCCGACTCCGTCTCCCTCGCTTCCTCCTTGGTGAGCTCCCTGCTGGTGCCCCGGGCGGCCTCTGGCTTCAGGCGGACGGCTGCTGCAGCCGGGCCTCGTGGGCGGCGCTGGAGGTCTCCGCCACCGGGAGCTTGGCCTTGACACGTGGTTGGCAAGCGTTCACCCGTGCTCGTGGCTTGGAGCATAGGTGCACCCTGCACTTCAGGTTCGACGGCGATGCCACCCTCTATGTGAGGGTGTTTGGGGAAGATGGTCGCCGCGCGGGGTGTTGCCCCGAGGACGATGACCGCGGCCGGGAGCCCCGCCCCGACGACGATGGGGAAGTCAGCGCCCGCGCGGATGGCGGTGCCTGAGGCTCCCCAACCTTCACCAACTCTTCTTCTCGCGACTCCTCCAGCGGTGGCCGCAGTCAGCCCCCACGCCGTCGAGCTTGCTTGGGAGGCGGCGACTCGTCTGCCCGTCGCTGCGCCTCGGTGAAGCGCGAGAGGGAGTCCGCCTGAGCCCCGGAGGCGTCCTGAGTCGCCGCCGCTGGCCGGTGCGAGGCGAGCCGTGCCGGGCTTGTCCTTTCTTTTCCTTTTGTTTCCTGCGTAAAAGAGAACAGCTGCATGGAGCCCCGAGGGGGCGTGTTGGGGGTTACTGTTGTTAACGATTACCTTGATTTAGCTTTCACGCTTCTCAGCTGTGTGTCTGCACGTAAATAGTTCCCGGCCCCAGCCGTGGGGGGCGACCGACCCAGGCCCTGTGTGTGTGTCGCGGTGCCCGAGGGGCACGGACTGGTGGGGTGCTCCCGCAATGGACCCGGGTCGTGAAACCTTTGAACGATTAGAACAGGAACCCTCGCGAGGGCGTTTAGCTGCCCTCCCTCGCGAGGCCTTTTGCAAGAGGAATCAAAATGAGGAGCAGAAATCGACGAACCACAAATCAACGACGGCGATAGTTTCGATAAGACCTCAAATGCGAACAAACAATCCAACTGCGGAAAGCAAATGAAAAAGCCGCGTCCGGCACCTAATCTAGTCTTCGACATCTTCTCACCAGCGCGGAGCTAAGTGCTGCCACAGGGCATGGGAGGGAGCCCCAGGGCCTGAGGCCGGCGCTCCTAAGACTCCGGGGCGTGTACAGCCCCACTCATTATTACGTGAGAGTGTCACGGGCGGCGAGCTTCACAGGCGTTGGCCTTCTTCACAGGCTCCGGGCCTTTCTTCTTAGGGGAAATGAGCTTCACAGGCGCTTGCCCTCTTCACAGACTCCGGGCCTTTTCTGAAACACGGCAGCTTCACAGGCGTTCACCTTCTTCACAGGCTCTGGGCCTTTTCCAAAACACGATAGCTTCACAGGCGTTCGCCTTCTTCACAGGCTCTGGGCCTTTTCCAAAACGCGGAAGCTTCACAGGCGTTCGCCTTCTTCACAGGCTCTGGGCCTTTTCCAAAACGCGGCAGCTTCACAGGCGTTCGCCTTCTTCACAGGCTCTGGGCCATTTCCAAAAAGGGATAGTCTTCACAGGCGTTCGCCTTCTTTTCAGGCTCTGGGCCTTTCCAAAAAGGGATGGTCTTCACAGGTGTTCGCCTTCTTTTCAGGCTCTGGGCCTTTTCCAAAAAGGGATGGTCTTCACAGGCGTTCGCCTTCTTCACAGGCTCTAGGCCTTTTAGGGATAGAACCTCCAGAGGTGCTGGATGTTCCATGCGTTCTGGATCGGCTCCCCCTCCTGAGTCTCCAAGCGCACGGAGCCTGGCCTAGAAACATGAGCAACCTTGAACGGGCCCTCCCACATGGGAGAGAGCTTGTGCAGCCCCTCCCTGGAGAGGACCCGCCTGAGCACGAGGTCTCCTACCTCGAGAGTCCTAGGGCGGATGTTGCAGCAGTGATATCGTCGTAGCGCCTATTGGTACCTCGTCGCTCGCAACGCGGCTTCTCGACGGCGTTCCTCCCCCAGCGCGAGGTCCATCCCCTGCATGGCGTCCTGCTGTGCCTCATTGAACGCTAGGACCCGCGCGGAGCGATGTCTGACCTCGTGAGGGAGGACTGCTTCGGCTCCATAGACCAGGAAGAACGGGGTCTCCCCAGTCGGCTTGGTCGCGGTTGTGCGGATGGACCATAACACGGACTGGACCTCGTCGTACCAACCTCTGCCGCAGGCCTCCAGCTTCTTCTTGAATGTCCTGGTCTTGAGGCCCCTCAGGACCTCTGCGTTGGCTCGTTCGGCCTGGACGTTGCTTCGCGGGTGCGCCACCGAAGCGTAGCATATCTGCGTTCCAAGGTTAGCACAATATGTTTTGAAGAGGTTACTGGTGAATTGCGAACCGTTGTCTGTGATGATGCGGTTCGGTACCCCGAACGGGCTCACAATGCCCTGATGAACTTGACCGCGAAACCCGCGGGGATGGTGCAGACAGCCTCCACTTCTGCCCACTTGGTGAATTTTTCAATGGTGACATAGAGGTAGCGGTAGCCCCCTGGCGCGCGAGGGAACGGGCCCAGAATGTCCAGCCCCCAGACGGCGAATGGCCACGAAAGGGGTATAGTCTGCAGGCCTCCCGCCGGCTGATGGATCTGTTTGGCGTGAAATTGGCAGGCTTCACAAGCCTTTACCAGTTCGACAGCGTCGTTGAGTGCGGTGGGCCAATAGATCCCACTGCGGAATGCCTTGTCGACGAGGGTCCGTGATGACGAGTGATGCCCACAGTCCCCGCCGTGTATGTCCTCCAGCAGTTCCTTTCCTTGCTCCCTGGAAATGCAGCGCAGGGATACGTCGTTCGGCCGCTTCCGGTAGAGCTTTCCATCCCTGATGTAGTATGTCGTAGCTTTCCGCGCCACACGCTCCGCTTCTTCCTCCTTCTCCGGCAGGGCCCCTTGCGTTAAATAACTCCGGAGTTTCGTGATCCAGCACTCCTCCTGAGGTTCCATAGTCAGGAGCAGGCGTGCCCCTGAGGCAGGGCCGCAGGCCGGGGCTCCTGAGGCAGGCGGCTGGGGGAGCTTCTCCCGAGGCTGAGCAGTGTTTGATAATGACGGCTGGGCCGAGGGCTTGAAGAGCCGCTCTTCAAAGACGCCAGGCTCCTGAGGCAACCGCCTGGATGCCCGTCCGGCGATGTCATCGGCTTCCTGATTGGTGCCGGGGGGCACATGCTTCAATTCCAACCCCCAGAACTGCTTTTCCATCCTGCGGACCTCCGCTAGATAGGCCTCCATGTGCTCATCCTTCGGCTCGTACACCTTGTTGGAGAAGTTGACAAGGAGCTGTCAATCGCCCTTGACAGTGAGGCGCTTCACCCCTAGAGCTGCTGCGGCCTTCAACACCGCTATCAGACCCTCATATTCCGCTATGTTGTTGGAGACCTTCTCACCTTGCTGGAAATAGAGCTATACGGCGTAGTAGAGTTTGTCCTGAGTGGGCGATATCAGCACTGCACCAGCCCCAGCGCCGTGCCTGGAGAACGCCCCATCGAAGTACATGACCCAGCCTTCCGGCGCCTCACTCCCCGGGGAGAGGGATCGATCCTCGTTGTCCTTGAGGCCTGGCGCCTCCGTCCATTCCGCCATGAAATCCGCTAACGCTGCTCCTTTGATGACCCTGGTCGTGCTGAACTCGAGTTGAAACGCCTGTAGTTCTATGTTCCACTCGGCGACCCTTCTGGCTGAGTTGGGGCTCCTGAGCACTCTCTCCAAGGGGTATGACGAGACGACCTTGATGGGGTGACCCTGGAAGTAGTGACGCAGCTTGCGCGAGGCCACCAGTAGCGTGAGGAGGAGCTTCTGAGGCATAGGGTACCATGCCCTCGCGTCCCGTAACACCGTGCTGACAAAATAGACTGGATGCTCAACCAAGCTGTGAGCATCAGTGTTCGTGGCACCCTCCGGAGGCAAGGGCGCCTCGCGAGGTGACATGACTTCGGGAGGTGGACCGTCCAGGCGAGTGGCCTCTCCTGCTTCTGGTGCACTCTTCGGCGGCTGATCTTCCTCAGCCACGGTTACGTCTCATGTGGGCCGTCCTTGTTCCTGCTTCGCCTTGTCCCGAGCTGCTGATGTGGCTCTGATTTGGCGCTCCTCCCTAACCGCCACCAGGGCTGCGCTGGCAGAGTAGGGTGTGGCAGCGTGGTAGAGCAACAGGGGCTCTCGAGGGCGCGGGGCCACCATGACTGGGGGACTGGTTAGGTACCTCTTGAGATCTTGAAACGCCTTATCTGCCTCTTCAGTCCATTCAAAAGGCCCGTTCTTCTTCATTAGCTAGAAGAAAGGCAGTGCTCGCTCCCCCAGTTTGGAGATGATGCGCCCTAGCGCGGTCACGCGTCCGGTGAGCTTCTGCATTTCTCTGAGGGTTTTCGGCGGGCTCATGTCCTCGACCGCCTTGACCTTCTCCGGGTTAGCCTCAATGCCTCGATGGGACACGAGAAAGCCCAAGACCTTGCTTGAGGGGACCCCGAACACACACTTCTCCGGGTTGAGCCGCAGGTTCACTGCGTCGAGGCTCACGAAGGTCTCCTCCAGGTCTTGTATCAGGGTCTTGGCCTCCCGAGATTTCACCACAATGTCGTCAACGTAAGCTTCGACATTCTTCCCGAGCTGCGGGCCCAAGGTGATGTGCATCAGCCGCTGAAAGGTCACCCCTGCGTTACGCAGCCCAAATGGCATGCATGTATAGCAGTACACCCCGCATGGGGTTAAGAAGGCGGTCTTCTCGACGTCTTCTGCCGCCATCTTCATTTGGTGATACCCAGAGAAGGCGTCCAGGAAGCAAAGCAGGTCGCACTCCGCAGTGGAATCGACGATCTGGTCGATGCTGGGGAGCGGAAACGGATCTTGCGGGCATGCCTTGTTGAGGTTGGTGAAGTCGACACACATGCGCTCTTTTCCTCCCTTCTTGGGCACAACGACAGGGTTGGCCAACCAATCCGGGTATCGGACCTCGCGAATGACCCCAGAGGCCTCTAACTTGCGGGTTTCTTGGACGATGAAGGCCTTCTTCTCTGCGGACTGCCGCCTGGCTTTCTGTTTCACGGGGCGCACATTTGGGCGCACGTTGAGATGATGCTCGATGACGCTCCGGGGGATCCCTGCCAACTGATCAGGCTCCCAAGCGAATACCTTCTTATTTGCGTGCAGGAACCTGATCAGAGCCTCCTCCTGCTCAGGCTCGAGGTTGGCGCCTATGGTGAAAGTGGCACTGGAGGACCCATCCTCGTCGACAGGTATCTGCTTGGTTTCTGCCTTGTCCTGGGTGAACAACTGCTATTTCTTGGCCGGCGCAGCCCCCTTGGGCTCGGGGGCCCCTGCATCGGCGGGCTGTGTCGATGCCACCGTCTTGAAGGCGAGCTTGAGTACCCACAGGGCATCCCCGGTGTCCACGTGCACGGTGAGGACACCGCTGCTTCCAGGCATCTTCATGAGGTTATATGCCGGGTGCGTGGCGGCCATGAACTGGGCCAGCGCTGGGTAACCAAGGATGGCGTTGTAAGGGAGGCCGATGGGGGCGATGTCTAAGTCGACCATCTCTGTGCGGAAGTTGTCGTAGGTGCCGAAGGTTACTGGGAGACGGATCTGTCCCAAGGAGCTGGATGACCCGCCCCCAACGCCCGAGAAAGACCGACTGGGTTGCAGCCGTTCCAGGGGTATGCAGAGGAGATTGAAGGTCTCGACCGAGAGCACGCTGAGGCCCGCACCGTCGTCGACGAGGGTTCTAGTGACGGCTACCTGGCAGATGGTGGGGGTGCACAACATGGGGAGCGCGCCCGAGCCGACCAAGTTGGCGGGGTGGTCCTCCGAGCTGAAGGTCAGACCGACCTCGCGCGCCACCTGGTCCGAGGGAGCCCCCTGCCGTGCGGAAACGGCGCTGACCCGGCGGACAAACGGCTTGACGTGGCGACTTGTGGGCGGCGCCTGCGAGCCGCCCAGGAGGGCCGCGACGACCGGGGGTGTTGATGTAGCGGTGCGGTCACCTCGTCGCACAGGCGGATGCTGGGGTGGCGCTTGCTGCTCGTTCCCCGCCGGGTCGGTGGCGGCGTTGACGGCGGGCGACGGGGAACGACGAGGATGCCCACCGACGGGAGCCGTCTGGGCGACGCGGGAAGCGATGATGGCCCGGCACTCGGCGCGGGCCCGACGAGCGTCAGACATGGACGCGACGGTCGGCGGAGAGCGGAGCGATGGAAGACAAATTCCGGCGCACCCCTACCTGGCGCGCCAAATGTCGGATTTCGGGTTCCGGCAGACCCTTGAGGTTCGAACTCTGGGGTGCGCGTGGAGATTGTGCCCTCTACCTCTCCGTCTCGCAAAGATCTAAACTACCAAAAGAACAACACAAGAGACACAGAGTTTATACTGGTTCGGGCCACCGATGCGATGTAATACCCTACTCCAGTGTGGTGTCGTGGATTGCCTCTCGGGCTGGTGATGATGAACACTACAAGGTAGAACAGCCTCGCGAGGGCCCGTTCTTGGCCTGGGGGATGAACTGCGAGGAGGAGTTCAATCGCCCTTCTCTCTCTCTCTCTGATCCAATCGCTAAACTGCTCGATGATCTCTCCGTTGCTTCGTTTTTCCCCCACCTTGCCCTGGGGGTGGCTAGTCCTATTTATAAGCAAAGGCCCTGGTCCTCTTCCCAAATATCGAGCGGGAAGGGCGCCAACAATTGGCCAATTCGAAGCGGAACATCTAGTACACTTATCCTGACTAAAGTTGGTCCTCGCCTGCTAAAGGCCCTGTGGTGACGCCGTTCTGGGCTCCACGATGACCTCATTCCCACCGTTGGACTGGTCTTGGTCTCGTTGCACCGAAATGGATGCCTTTGCTTGATACTCTCGCCTGCGCTTGCCCCCTTTGCACCAAAGAGGGAAGGGAGGCACTGCGCGGACTGGCGCCCGCCTGGCACCCTTGGTCGTCATGGCTTGCGTCATGGGCACCTCGCGAGGTACCCCGCCTTAATCCCTCCGCCTCCTCGTGAGCCAGCCTGATGAGGCCGCGCCTGAGGAAGCGTCGTGTCGTCCGCCTTGCGAGGCTTCGCCCCTCGCGAGGGTCTTGGGTCTTGTGTTGATGAAGATGGGTCGTGCTGGGCCCCCTTTCGAGCCACGCCGCAGGCCGCAGGCAGGCAAGTCTGGGGACCCTCGCTCCCAGAATGCCGACAGATGCCGCTCCTTTATCAACTCGCGCGGTTGCGGGGGTGCCCACGTCCAATCAACCGCCACGCGGCGCCCAAGGCCGCAGGCTGTTAGGGCCCGCGGCGCTTCTCCTTTGCCCTTTCGCCTCTCAGCACGGCCAAGTCCGGGCGCGCCATGGGCCCGGGGGCTACTGTCAGCATTCTGGGAACGGGGGTCCCCATACTTGCCTGCCTGCGGCCTGCGGCGTGGCTCAAAGGGGGCCCAGCATGGGCGATCTTCATCAACACAAACCCAAGACCCTCGCGAGGGGCCAAGCCTCGCGGGGCGGACGACACGGAGATTCCTCAGGCGCGGCCTCATCAGGTTGGCTCACGAGGAGGCGGAGAGATCAAGGCGGGGTACCTCACGAGGTGCCCATGACGCAAGGCATGACGACCAAAGGCGCCAGGCAGGCGCCAGCCCGCGCAGTGTCCTCCCTTTCCTCTTTGGTGCAAAGGGAGCAAGCGCAGGCAGGAGGATCAAGCAAAGGCACCCATTTCGGTGCAACGAGACCAAGACCAGCTCCGCGACAAGGAGGAAGTCACCGTGGAGCCCACGCCAGCGTCATCACCAGAGCCTTTGGCAGGCGAGGACCAACTTTAGTCAGGATAAGTGTACCAGATGTTCCCCTTAAAAATGGCCAACTATTGGCGCCCATCCCGCTCAATATTTGGGAAGAGGCCCAGGGCCTTTGCCTATAAATAGGACTAGCCACCCCCATGGTAGAGGCAATTGGATCGGAGAGAAAGAGAGAGAAGGGCGATTGAACTCCTCCTAGCAGTTCATCCCCCAGGCCAAGAACGGACCCCCGCGAGGCTGTTCTACCTTGTTGTGTTCATCATCACCAGCCCAAGAGGCAATCCACCACACCAAACTGGAGTAGGGTATTACACCGCATCGGTGGCCCAAACCAGTATAAACTCTGTGTCTCTTGTGTTGTTCTTTTGGTAGTTTAGATCTTTGCAAGGCAGACGAGTATGAGTAGGTAGGAAGCGTAATCTCCGCGCGCACCCCAGAGTTCGAACCTTAAGGGTCTGCCGGAACCCGAAATCTGACAGGTCCCATTACAACAGATCAAGAAGAAGAGCCGGAAACAGAAGACTAAAAAGGGCGCCGGTGCGAGCCAGCCGGCACCGAGTACGATCCGTCCTCAGGACGGGCCACCTTCACCTAAGGATATGTCGAGGAGGGTGCATGTGGCGGGTAGGGAGATGCTACCAACAAATATGCTCAATGCTGCAACCGGTGCTATGCGGAGTCTGCACGACAGTGTTCTTTCTTTGGAGAAGCGGCGTCTAAGAGAGAATGATTTGGCATACCCGGTTTTCGTGGCCAAGGTGACAGAGGGCAAGGGCTTTGTGGATGGCGACATCGGGGGTACGATCGTCCTGCGGTTTGATGACATCTTTGCTATGTTTAACCTTCATCCGCTGCACTACACCTTTGTTCGGCTGTTTTCGCTGAGTATGGAGAGGCGGATCATTAGAGACAAGACCCCGGACATCGTGATCGTCGACCCCTTCTACATGTGTGCCAAGCTCTTGAGCAGCGCTGGGGACCACCAAGTCGTGAGTTCACACCTCGAAGGCGTCATTCTGGCAAACCCAGATAAGGATAACTTCCTTGTGGCTTACTTTCCCGAGTAAGTCATCCCTTAACCTCCCCATAACATATGATTTCTTAGATATCGATCGTTCTTTTTTTCTAACATTCTGTGTTCTGTGCAGTGACACACATTGCACACTCATCCTCTTAAGCCCGAAATATTCCATGGCCACGTATTCGACCCAAACCGTGACTCCAAGATAGACTACACAAATATCAAGAAAGTTCTTGATGATGTTCTCCCCGGCTACGCCAAATCTGGAGGCACCTTCACCAGGGCAGTTCGTAAGTACGACAAGCACGTGTTCGCCCACAATATGACGTTCTGCTGCGTCAAGCAGCCGCCTGGCGGTCAGAAGGATGCCTACTACGCCCTCCATCCCATGCGGGCGATCGTAAGGGACCATCATCACCTTCTGCTACCAGATAATGTCAAAGATTGGGCCGCGAGCTTGTCGGCAATCCAGGATGTGGACATCAGACAAGAACTCTTTCGCATCCAGTCGGAGTTTGTGGACATCATCCATCAAGATGTCCTTCATACCTCGGGGCAGTTCTTCCTCGGATATCAACCGTCCATCATTGAGATAGACGGAATGCTACAAATGCAGGCTGACAACGCCCGCGATTTCATGACCATCACGACAGACGACGGCTTCATCCACACTCCTGTCCATGAGTCGAGTCGAAAGTAGTGATGTGTAGTTCTGAAACATTGATTGGCTCATGTTTGTAATTAAACTTTAATGAATTGTATGTCTCTTTGGTTTGGACAGTCGTTCAACTTAGATGTAATCGATGCTATTTATTAGTAGGACCATGAATCGTGCTATTAATGTCTTGCTTTTCTCTTTCGATCCTTTTGTTGCATACTTATATATTGCTTATGTATGTATTGTCTGTTGTTTGGCTTGTGCATAGAGATGCCGTCGTATGTGGTGTACAAGGGTAAGGTTCCCGGAGTCTACGACGACTGGGAGGAGTGTCGGAGACAGGTTCACCGTTTCAGTGGTAACAGTTACAAAGGGTACACCACTAGGGCGGAAGCGGAATCTAGATACGCCCGCTATCTAGCGGGAGAGAGGAGGGAGCGTTGGAGGAACCGGATGAAGACCAGTTTCATCGCGATGATGCTCATCGTGATGACCGCAGCTCTCTTCTATGTGATGGTAGTTTAGATGATCGATATCGACTTCTAATGTGAAGACAAACTCGATACTCGCGGTCTCGAGACTTGTAATGTTTTATCTTTGTTCGGTCTTTTGAATTCGGAGACTAATATGATGAATTGTATTCGGAGACTAATCTTCTATTGTATTCGATGAATCTGCTGTTGATGTGTGCTACTGTCTATATTACGTCAAATAATATATTTTGTAACCTGTGCAAAAATCAGAAATGTAAAAAAAACCTAATATTCATACTAATGGCGCATCACTATAGAGTGCGCCATTAGTATGCCAAAGTATACTAATGGCGCGTCACCAAACAGCGCGCCATTAGTATGCCAAGTATACTAATGGCGCATCCACCCGCAGTGCGCCATTAGTATGCCAAAGCACATGGTTAAATATGGCCCCTGGGAAGCATACTAATGGCGCATGGTGTTCTATACTAATGGCGCACTGGGTGGTGCGCCATTAGTATACCAGATACTAATGGCGCACCAGTGGTGCGCCATTAGTAATAAATACTAGTGGCGTGATACTAATGGCGCACCAGTGATGCGCCATTAGTAGGCAAAACTGGTGCACCATTAGTAGGCCTTTTCCTAGTAGTGAACAATCATACCATAGGCTAGCTTCTAGGGTTTAGACTCTCTGATCTCGTGGTAAATCAACTTTTGTACTACCCATATCATCAATATCAATCAAGCAGGAGTAGGGTTTTACCTCCATCGAAAGGGCCCGAACCTGGGTAAAAACATCATGTCCCTTGTCTCCTGTTACCATCCGCCTAGACGCACAGTTCCGGACCCCTTACCCGAGATTTGCCGGTTTTGACACCGACATTGGTGCTTTCATTGAGAGTTCCACTATGCTGTCACCACAGGGAAGGATGTCTCGCCTCGTCCTTAAAGACGGCATTAGCGCCGGAGGGGCCTTGGCTGTCGGACAAACTCTCCGGCTAGGCGGTTTTACCATGACTGCCTGTTCGGCTGCTGCACGAATGATGACTTCTCGGGTCATCGAAAACTGCCTCCACGTCAACTCAGAACTTGCCGAGCAGATGGATCCAATGGAGCTCTCTTCCCGGAATGAGCTCTTGGATCGCATCGCCGCCTTGGGAGTCGCTACGGACTATGATCAGATTGGGCTTAAACCCGATTAAAGGGAGATTTACTCTCCACCTGTCACCTATCATATCGCGGTAGTGGAAGAACAATGCGGCGACTCTTCCTCTATCTTGAGGACTAATTATGTCTGGATTCCTGAGCTCTCCGAGCCGGACACCCGTTCACGGGAGGACATCACCCAAACCCTGAACCTAGAGTCAGGCAGTGGTCCAGACTTATTGGGCAACATCCCAGAACCCGAACTTCCAAGATTGGAAGCTCCTCGGCCCTGGGTCTCAGATCGGGTGAGGGTTCGGGTTCAATTCCACCCACCCAACCAAACATAAGCGATCTTTCCCACATCAGGCAAGAGCCCCAGGAAACAGTACATCATTATTGGGTCAGATTCCTCCTTGTGATGAACAAGGTTAAGGACTGTCGCGAGGAAGACGCGGTCTCATTCTTCTGCAATAATTGCACGGACAAGGGAATCCTTAACGCCATAAGTCGCCATGAAATAACACGCTTTGCCGACTTGGCGTCCATAGTACGAAAGTACTGTGCGATGGAAAGCGCCTGGAAAACCGAAACAAAATTTGGGGATAATCCGGCCCCAAATACACACCCAGTCCGAAATAAAAGGGTGCATTATCACAAGACACCCGGGTCAACTACCAAAAACCAAAAACCCTCTACAGGGCATGGAACCGTATTGGAGGGATGGCTCAATGGACCCTGCAAAATTCATAGTACAGAGGGCGCCATACCAACACATAGCCTTAGAGCATGTTGGATACTCCGGCAAGTGGCCAAAAGTGGTGAGGATCTTCTCATCCCAGAAGCCATAGAGCACCATCCCAGGGATAACAATACAGTATTAACAGTCTTTGAGACCGTTGCATCAAATAATCGGCGCAAGCGAACACTCCGCAGCCTTGCCGAAATCTGCCACATAGCAGCAATAAATCGATGGAGTGACACGGCTATTACCTTCAATGCCAGTGACAAACCTAAATTCTGAACATCCCGGGCACCAGCTGAACTGGTCCTCAGTCCAATTGTGGACGGCTTTCGACTAACCATAGTACTCATGGACGGCGGCAGTGGATTAAACCTCATCTATGAGGAAACTCTCTAGAAAATGGAAATAGACTGGAACCGCATTGAGCAAAGTAGCACGACCTTCAGGGGAACCATCCCCAGTCGGGAAGCACGCTGTGCTAGGAAAATCACACTAGATGTGGTATTCGGAACACCGGAGAACTATAGGTCCGAAGAAATTACATTCAAAGTGGCCCCGTTCAGTAGCGGATACCACGCCCTTTTAGGGCGGGAGGCATTCACAATCTTCCAAGCCATACCCCATTATGGGTACATGAAGCTTAAAATGCCTGGGCCCAATGGAATCGTCACTCTCGCTAGTGATCCGGACACAGCCCTTCGAGCCGAAAACAAAACAGCAGCATTGGCCCTCGAGGCATTATCCGAAGCCCTCGCAGCCGAGGAATTAACCGCGCTATGCTCCTCAGTGGACAGGGAACATGTGATACTCGACAAAATATCCAAGTCCACCTCTTTTAGACCAGCGGATGAGATAGTCAAATTCCAAGTCCACCCAACGGACACTGCGAAAACAGCCTCCATCGGGACACAGTTAAACCCCGTCGTGGACGCCGCACTATAGAGTTCCTGCGCGAGAATTGGGACATATTTGCCTGGCATCCTTCAGATATGCCAGGAATCCCACGCAGGCTGGCCGAACACAGCCTTAATATCCTAAAAGGATTCAAGCCAGTCAAGCAAACTCTTCAGCGTTTCTCCGAACCCAAGAGACAAGCTATGGGAGAGGAACTAGCCAAGTTATTGGAGGCCGGATTCATCAGAGAAATGAAACATCCGGACTGGCTAGCAAACCTGGTGATGGTACCAAAGAAGGACAAATCCTGGCGCCTATGCATCGATTTCAAGGACCTCAACAAGGCCTGCCCAAAGGATCCCTTCCCACTCCCCCGCATCGATCAAATTATTGACGCTACCGCAGGACACGATTCATTGTGTTTCCTCGACGCATACTCCGGCTACCACCAAATTAAGATGGCGGAGCCCGACCAAGCCACAACGGCATTGATCACACCATACGACCCTTTCTGTTTTAACACAATGCCTTTTGGGCTCAAAAATGCTGGCGCAATGTATTAGCGCATGATTCAGACATGCCTGGAGACACAAATCGGCAAAACAGTCGAGGCATACATAGATGATGTGGTCGTCAAAACCAAACACGTCGACTCTCTAATAGACGACCTGAGGCTTACATTTGACAACCTCCGAGCATACGACATCAAGTTAAATCCGGAAAAATGCATTTTCGGCATACCAGCCGGATAGCTCCTGGGCTTCATTGTCTCCAGTAGAGGAATTGAAGCAAATACAGCCAAGATCCAAACTCTGTCACAATTGGCTATCCCAACAGACCTCAAACAAATCCAGAAATTGACTGGATGCGTGGCGGCTTTAAGCCGCTTTATATCCCGCTTAGGAGAAAAGGCATTACCCCTTTATTGCCTCCTTCGGCGCACCGAACACTTCGAGTGGACAGATGCTGCCACAGCCGGATTGGAAGAAATAAAAGCCATACTGGCAACCAACCCAATCCTGGCCGCACCTAACATCGGCGAACCAATGCTGCTATACATAGCGGCGACTAATCAAGTCATAAGCGCAGTGCTCGTCGTCGAATGAGAAGCGGACGGACATAAATTCCCTCTTCAAAAGCCGGTATATTATGTATCCACTGTCCTCACTCCATGCAAATCACGGTACCCGCATTATCAAAAGATAGCATATGTGGTATTCATGGCATCCCGGAAATTACAACACTATTTCAGGAGTGTTCAATTACAATGGCCACGGAAGTACCACTCAACGACATAATAAACAACCGCGATGCCACAGGCCGGATTGCCAAATGGGCCATTGAGCTCCTTCCGTTCGACATAGCATATAAACCTCGGCGAGCTATTAAGTCGCAGGTGTTGGCCGATTTTGTCGCCGAATGGACAGAAGCCGAACTCCCTAAAGAGTACGGCGCATACTCCAATTGGATTATGAACTTCGACGGCTCTAAAATGTTGGCTGGTCTGGGGGCTGGCATCGTCCTGACGTCTCCCACCGAAGACACAGTCCAGTATGTACTCCAAATACTGTACACGGACTCCAACAATGCATCCGAATACGAGGCCCTGGTACATGGTCTCCGGATGGCAGTTTCCATGGGCAATCGACGCTGGAGGTGTGTGGGGATTCGAACCTCGCAATATCCCAAATAAATGGAGACTTCGACGCCAAGGATCCGAAAATAGCGGCCTATCGCAACGCCATCCTCAGGATGTCAGCTCGGTTCGAGGGGCTAGAATTCCACCATGTGGCTCGAGAAAACAATCAAGCGGCGGATATCCTCGCCCGCATTGGCGCAAAACGCGATGCAGTCCCACCCAACATCTTCTTGGAAAGGTTGTTTAAGCCATCTGTAGTATGGGAAGGGGACATCGGTAACAACAGTCCGGACCCGGCCACAATGCCCGATATCGAACACCCTGACATAATCGGAGGCTCTGCCACTGAAATAATACCTTCAGCCCACATAATAATGGCCATCATCGCCCCGTGGACAGAAACATTCCTGGCCTACCTAACTAGGCAGGAACTTACCGAGGACCAAAATGAGGCACGCTGCATAGTGCGGCAGTCTAAAGCCTACAGGGTCCACGAGGGAGAGCTTTATAAGAAAAGCACTACCGGAGTCCTCCAAAGGTGCATCTCTGAAGAGGAAGGGCGGAAACTTTTGGCATAAATTCATGCCGGACTCGGCGGCCACCACGCCGCAGCCCGGGCCCTTGTAAGCAAGGCCTTCCGAATAGGTTTTTATTGGCCGACGGCCTGGGTAGATGCACAGGACCTGGTCCAACGCTGCGCCGGTTGCCAGCTTTTTGCAAACCAAAGCCATATGCCACCCACTGCCCTCCAAACAATCCCCATTACCTGGCCCTTCGCGGTCTTGGGGCTTGATATGGTTGGACCCCTTAAAGGGGGAACACATAAGAAAAAATACCTACTGGTCATGGTGGATAAATTCACTAAATGGATAGAAGCCAAACCTGTTAAAAAGGCCAAATCCGGACCGGTGATAGACTTCATATCCGGGGTTGTACGCCGTTACGGCGTCCCCCACAGCATCATAACGGACAATGGCACAAACTTCACAGCCGATGAGGTAAAACTCAGGTGCGGCAATATGGGCATCAAGCTCAACTATGCTTCTGTCTATCACCCGCAAACTAACGGTCAAGTTGAGCGAGCAAATGGTCTTATCATGAGCGGCATCAAGCCCAGATTAGTGCGGTCCTTAAAGGAATCTGACATGCACTGGGTAGAGGAGCTCGACTCCGTACTCTAGGGGCTGCGGACCACGCCGAATCGCACCAACGGATACACACCCTTCTTTATGGTGTACGGCGCAAAGGCGGTTCTGCCCTGCGACATAATCCATTACTCACCTCGAGTGCGCATGTATGAAGAAAGAGAAGCCGAGCTCGATCGGCAGGACAATCTGGATGCCTTGGAGGAGGAGCGCGACGTGGCAAGAGCCCGTTCCGCATTTTATCAGCAACAGGCTCGAAGATACCAAAGCAGAGAAGTACGGGCCAAAACTTATAACGTTGGCGAACTAGTTCTACGCCTGCCGGAGAAGAAAAAGACCAAGCTTGAGCCCAAATGGGAAGGTCCCTTCATTATTGATCAAGTTCTAACCGGTGGAGCGTACCGTCTGCGGGATGCATGGGATAACCAACTTGAGCTGAACCCATGGAACGCCGCCAGGCTCCGAAGATTCTCCGCCTAGTGCCAGACTCTAAGTTTTTCTCCTTCCTCTTTTCTTTACATGTACAGTATCTGTATTTTCTTTCTCTCTCCCCCCCCCCTTTCTTCTGTCTTAAGGCCCTTAAAAGGCAACTTCTTGTCAGGACCCCGATTCCAAGTCACATCGATCTAGCCGGTAACAGCTCATATCACTTTGCAGCCTCACGCACGGTATTCCCACGGGTGTCGCCTTACCATGGCCCAGGACCGTTTGCGCCTTTTGGCTCACTTATATGATAGTGTCGCTAGCATCCATATGACAGAGAACCCGGGCTGACATGACTAGTCATGAATCCAAAGTGGCACTAACTTATGGGGACAGGCATACATGAATCAACATCGAGCATGTCGGTTAGCAGCGTGCGAATCCGGGCTGTAGCACTGGGCTAACAGGACTCCGGTGAACCGGGCTGTAGCAGGCTAGGCAGGACTCCGGATGTCACCGCGTGACATTTCCCCGAAGGGACAGACACAGGAACGAAGTGAATCACATGCCGGCCAGTCAAGTGTTGGGCTAGTAGGACTCTGGTGAACCGGGCTATAGCGGACTACTATGGCTCATGGAGGCACAAGACTACATTTCCCCATAAGAGAGGCTACCAAGGATAAACAACTAGGTTGTCGGATCACACACATACCAAGCATTTCAATCATACACACAATATGCTCGATATGTGTAAATACAACATGGCATCACAACAAAACTCTATGACTCAAAGTATTTATTCATTAGGCTCCGAGGAGCGAGATATTACAAACATGGGTCTCATGACCCAACATACAGAACATTCAAGCAACAAGCACATGTGGAAGCTTAACTTGTCTGAGTACAGACAACTACAAATGAAGAAGGCTGAGAAGCCTGACTATGTACAAGACCCTCCCAAGGGTACAAGATCGTAGCTGAGGTAACAAGCTAAACGTCAAAGTCCACACGGAACTACTAGCGAGACTGAAGTCTCTCTGCAAAACATAAATTAAGCAAACGTGAGTACAAATTTACCCAGCAAACCTTACATCAGAAGTATCTACATATGCATCGGTATCAATAAAGGGGTGGTCGAGTTTAACTGCAGCAAGCCAGCTTTGACTCGGTGGCTATCCTGAACTACGACTGCAAGTAACTCTTTTGAGGTGGCGCACACGAGTCCACATATTCACCATACCAATACACCATTATGGATCCGCTCCCGTCTCCCTACGAGAACGCCATCCATAGCACTCACGCTTATCTTGCGCATTTTAGAGTATCCACTTTCACTTGTCTATGAACTGTACACGCAACCCAGAAGTCCTTTTCCGCGGACACGGCTATTCGAATAGATGATGTTAACCCTGCAGGGGTGTACTTCTTCACACATGCTCTCGCCACTTACCACTTACCACCAAGGGAGTCGGCCACGACCTGACTAACCACACAAGTCTCTAGTCCAGGTTTATCGCCTATTCGGGTTCCATCTGCAAGGAGATCCAGCTAGGGTGTCGCTCACGGCCCCAAACGATGTGAGCAGGGTTCCCAAGCCCACCATCCGGGTGCCACTTGGTACACCGTGCCACTGTGCCTAGTCTGTCCCAAACCCACTTGTACCGGGTGCCACTTGGTAGACTAGTAACACTACTTACAAACACCGGAAACTAGTTGCAACTCCTGGACAGAGATCGAGTTGGTTAATAAGCCGAGATGGGTCGAGTTACCAGAACCCAATGTGTGGTAGTAACTGTTCATGGATCACAAACACAGAACTCAGTACCTGAGGACGGTTTCAATCAGACAACCCATGATGTACTCCTACATGGCCTCTCACCACTACCTTTACCAAATCGTGTTCACACACTTAGCTCTCAACAGTAGGACATGTTCACCACATTCCAATTAATCCCCGATGAATCAGACCTGACTCAACTCTAAGCAATAGCACGCATGACAAACAAGCATGGATGAGTAGGAACATCAGGGCTCAAACAAGTCCTACTCATGCTAGTTGGTTTCATCTATTTACTGTGGCAATGACAGGTCATGAAGAGGAAAGGGGTTCAACTACCGCAGTAGGTAACAGTTGAAACGTTGTTGTCCTAATGCAGTAAAGAGAGCAGGAGTGAGAGAGTGGGATTGTATCGGAATGAACAAGGGGTTTTTGCTTGCCTGGCACTTCTGAGGATAATATAGCTCTTCATCAGTGTCATCGATCACGTCGTCGGGAACATCATCTACTGAGAGGGGATGGTTACCGGCAAACAGAGAAGGACACAATTAGTGCAATGCAACAATATGATGCATGATCATGACATGGCAATATGCCTGTGTTTGAGCTAATGGAACTAGAGTCCAGATTAGATGAAGTTGGTTTGAACCCATGGTTCAAATTCAAACTTCATATGTGAATAATCAAATGCCATTTACATAGTTTGTCCTAAACAGTGATGTTATCTTGCTCAAACATGCATGAACATGGCTTAACAGATTCTTCATATTTTTCTGATCATTTTCCATATATAACTTATTTCCATTGGAGTTATAGATTATTTTATATGATTTTCAAAGTTTTGGATATTTTCTGAAATAAATAAATCATTTAAGATTTATTTAAATTCCAGAAAAGGATTACTGCGTCAGCCTGACATCATCATGACGTCAGCAGGGCAACGGGGCATGGTCCAGGTCAAACCTGACCAGTGGGACCCACTGCTCAGTGACCCAGTGACATTTAGTGTCACAGACAGGTGGGTCCGGTCAACGGCCACGTCAGCGAGGTCAACGCCGACGCGTGGGGCCGCTGTGTTTAGATTAATCTTAATCTATTTTTGTTAGCTGGTAAGGTATGCAGCGGGGCCCGCATGTCAGTGAGAATGTGGGTTAATTAGCGGGGTCATTAACTACTAATGTCGGTGCCACATCGTCATTGCCGGCATTTAACCACCGGTGTAAACAGAGCACGACGAGGTTGCTTGTCCGGCCAACTCCGGTGACGAGAGGTCGCGTGGCCGGGCGCGTTGGAAGCGGCGCAACGAGGCGTGTCTGTTGGTGGCCACGGGCGGTGCTGGGGTGGCGTGCAACGGCGGGGACGGCGAGTTGGGCGGCGGCCGGAGTACAGCGTCGATGGGGATCGGGTCTAGGGGACGAAATTAACAGAGAGCAGAGAGGGGAAAATGACGGCAGCCTCACAGGGAGTAGAACCGGGGCTCGGAGAGCTCAGGGACGACCGGCAGGCGACAGATAGGTGGCGGCTCCCTCCGGTGGCCGACGTTGAAGATGAAGACGATGGCGATGAAGCAGCATGTCCCGAGCTCGCTTGCTTCGGTGGATAGGCCCACAGCGTCTTGGCGGAGCGGTTGGACGGCTAGGGAGGCAAGGGGTGGGTGGTGGCCGCGAGGGCAGCGAGGGGCAGCAACGGTGGCACTCGGTCGGTGAGAGAGAGAGAGCCAGGGGAGGGGAGAGGTTGCGGGTGAGAGAGACAGAGGTTAGGGGGTCTCTGGGCGTCTCCAAACGTGGGAGCAGAGAGAAGGATGGGCCTCCAGCGTGAAGCAGGAGGTGGCCGTAGCTGCGCGTGCATCGACACGCACATGCTCCTACTGGCAGGAGGAAGACGACGCGGTGGGGGTAGGTGGGCTGGACCAGGTAGGTGGGCCGCCAGGTGGGTGCGGGTAAGAGGCCCGGTGGCCTTTCATTTTTCTTTTGTTTCTGTTTTTCTATTCTATTTTTTTGTTTTGTTTTGTTTTGCCACTGTTTAAACTCAAAACAAATTCAAATCAGTGCCAAAACTTTTTGTAAATACCTATGTGGCTTATATGGACTTTTCCAAGTGCACACAAATATTTCTGATACATTTGAAAATATATTCTATATATTAGGAATATAAATTCAAAATCAAATACAATATGATTTAATTTCAGTGCCCAAAATATTCCTTAAAAATGTTTAATATTTTTGGTTTGGATCCAAAGCCTTGCCAAAATTAGCAAACATTGATGAAGGTTACTTTGGTTCATTGAAAGCATTTTTTTACTAGACCTAATTGAATTTCAAAGTGCTAGGATTTGATCACTCCCCATTTCAAATTCAAATATAATTTAAACATGATGCAACAAGATGCAAAACACCAGGCAGTACCAGAAGCTAGGGATGTGACAACTCACCCCCACTAAACAAGAATCTCGTCCCGAGATTCAAGACGTGAGGTAAGTAGAAAGAGGGGACACAAAGATAACACGATCTCATGATCCAAACTCCTTTCTCGAAGATGTTGATTTATTCCTTCAAATTGACCTTGACGTCCTTTCTTTTGAGATCTTCATCCAACTATGATGACGGAACAGAGGAAACTCGATAGAATTCGATCTTCACAGAGATCAAGCGATACACGATCAACTCATGGAATGAGGCGAAAGAACGTCTCTTCAGCCGAGACACAAGTCACACATCAGGAGGGTGATGGAGAAGCAGATGACGAAGGTTCAATTTGGTAGGCACCAATCCCACGCTTGAAAGGATGGTGGGTGCATTTCAAAGTAGCGAGGAGCTAAATTGCCATGATTCCATAACGGGGCACCTTAGAGTAGGTGGCACGTTGAATTATTCCCTTAAGTGGAAAAAAGAATTACTTTTGATCCATAGACCATTGGAACTCTTCATACCAGCCTAAGGCAAATCACGATCGATCATTTGAAGGGGTTCGAAAGAGTGGCATACTCAACTAGAGTGGATGATGTGGACTACCTTGTTGAAGACAACGTAATGGATGATTTTTGCTTATCATCAGAACTGGATAGGACCCATGGTAAGTCCACTTTTGAAGATGACTCTGGATAGCAATTACCAAGGAGGGAAGCCCATGGAATATTGGCACAACACGGTGCAGGCTGGGAAAAAAATGCAAATGATGGGAATGTTCCAACCATCATATCTGCCTGAGATTTAAATCTGGTTAGTAACAGGATACTTCAGACTCAACATGTATGCAAAAGAAAGTTTGCAACACAATTCGACGAGATGACGTTGCGAGATTCTCAGGAGATGAACTACGATAGGAAGCTCCAAAACATGAGCGGGTTCTGCTACACACATGTGAACACGTTGTCCCAGACAAGCATGACCACATAGTAGTCTTACAATGAAACACTATCAAGTTCAGGTGGGAACCATCAATAAGGATATCTAAGTCCTTTTATAAGCCCGGGTTAGCTCTTAAGAAGGAGCTTCTTCTCCTTGAACAAATCAATCAGTGGTTTGTTGTGCTAGGAAACACATATAGAATGGAGGCGGCCAACCTGTCAAACTATAGAGCACTTCGCACATGCGTGACTAATTTGGGATGATTCCAAGGAAGCAAAAACAAACTTTCTCGAATTCATGATGGCAACTTGCATCAAATGCACATGAATTAGAGGAAGTCACTTCTTTCATCTAACATATCCTTCATGAACGGAGCATGAAGAAAATTCTTACACAAGTTTCCAACACTAGCTTAATGTTCAACATGAATCATGGAGAAGATAAAATGCTGCTGATGGGCTCAACAACAAGTCATCAAGTGTAACGCCCTCGATGCGGCTATATCTCCCACGTGTCGAGGCACGACTTAGAGGCATAACCGCATTGAAAGCAATGTCGCAAGTGAGGTAATCTTCACACAATCCATGTAATAAATAAAGGGGAAAGATACATAGTTGGCTTACAATCGCCACTTCACACAAGTACATAAATAACATCCATCATACAGATTACACTCAAGGTCCGACTACGGTACCAAAATGAAAGAAGACTACCCCAAAAGCTAAACAGATCCCCGGATCACCCCAGCTGGGCCCCACTACTGATCATATGGAAAAGAAACATAGTAACGGCCACGTTCCTCGTCGAACTCCCAAATGAGCTCGGACGCGTCATCTGCACTGGCATCATTGGAACCTGCAACTGTAGTGATAATATCTGTGAGTCACGGGGACTCAGCAATCTCACACCCGCGAGATCAAGACTATTTAAGCTTAAAGGTGGGAAAGGGGTTTGTGAGGTGGAGCTGCAGCAAGCGACTAGCATATGGTGGCTACAGCGCAAAAGAGAGCGAGAAGAGAAGGCAAAGCACGGTCGAGAAACTAGAAGTGATCAAGAAGTGATCCTGAAACAACCTACGTCAGGCATAACTCCAACAACCGTGTTCACTTCCCGGACCCCGCCGAGAAGAGACCATCACGGTTACACACGCGGTTGATGTGTTTTAGTAAGGTCAACTTCGGGTTTTCTACAACCGGACATCAACAAATTCCCATCTGCCTCATAACCGCGGGCACGGCTTTCGAAAGATAATACCCTGCAGGGGTGTCCCAACTTAGCCCATGATAAGCTCTCACGGTCAACGAAGGATATTCCTTCTACCGGGAAGACCCGATCAATCTCGGAATCCCGGACTACAAGACATTTTGACAGCAACAAAACAAGTCCAGCAAAGCCGCCCGATTGTGCCGACAAATCCTGATAGGAGCTGCACATATCTCGGTCTCAGGGCACATCCGGATGAACACTACGTACGACAACCGAAGATACCCCAAGTTGCCTCAAAGCGGCACCGCAAGTGGCTCTAGTTGGACCAGCAATCGAAGGAGAACTGGCCCGGGGGGGTTAAAATAAAGATGACCCTTGAGTCTGCAGAACCCAAGGGAAAAAAGGCTAGGTGGCGAATGGTAAAACCAATGTTGGGCCTTGCTGGAAGAGTCTTATTCAAAGCGAACTGTCAAGGGGGTCCCATAAATCACCCAACCGTGTAAGGAACACAAACTCCGGGAACATAACACCGGTATGACGGAAGCTAGGGTGGCAAGAGTGGAACAAAACACCAGGCATAAGGCCAAGCCTTCCACCCTTTACCAAGTATATAGATGCATTAATTAAATAAGCGGTATTGTGATATCCCAACAAGTAAACATATTCCAACAAGGAACAACAAGTCCATGTTCCAACAAGGAACAAACTTCATCTTCACCTGCAACTAGCAACGCTATAAGAGGGGCTGAGCAAAGCAGTAACATAGCCAAACAACGGTTTGCTAGGGCATGGATGGTTAGGGGCTGACAAGGCAATATAGGAGGCATGATATAGCAAGTGGTAGGTATCGCAGCATGGGCATAGCAAAAGAGCGAGCAATCTAGCAAGCAAAGATAGAAGTGATTTCGAGGGTATGGTCATCTTGCCTGCAAGGTTCTCAGAGTTGTCGAAAGCTTGGTCCTCGAGAGCGTTCTCAACAGGTTCCTCGTTCACGTACTTGTCTCCCGGCTCTACCCAAAGCAAGAAAACAAGCAAAGGGGACAAATATCAATCACGATGCAATGCGCAAGCAACATGATGCAAAACATGGCATGATATGCGAGATGTGATATGCAATGCATATGCATGCTCTGGAAGGACAAAGATGAACAAGGCATAATCTTGGAAAACCAAGTATGCCACTGGATAGGTGAGGTGATTTCGGTTGAAATCGATATAAAGATCACCGGAATCGGATGCACGGTTTGCAAATGGCGAGCAAAACAAGAGTGACAAGAATCTGCCATAAACAGCATGATGCTACTTAGCAAGCAACAAATAATTAAGCTACTGCACCCAAACATATCAACAAGGCATATGACAGTAATCTACTCAAGATGCTCGACAAAAGATGAACACTGAAACGGCTAAATCCCATCATAACAGGTCCAAACAAGCATGGCAAAAGTGCACAAGATAACAGGTTCACAGACTTAGTGAAAATATCAACATAGCAGAAACTAACATCAGGCTGACATGTTCAGAGCAATGAAGCAACATGCTACAGGTTCATAACTAAGCAAAGTAAGGCATTTCATGAATCTACTCAAAGCATACATACATACATCAAGAAGACATGGCATAGTAACTATACATGGCAAGAATATCATCATGTCATGCAAGGATCAACTACACCAAGCTTGGCAAAATCGAATAACATGTAAACAATCTGCCAGCAACATTTTGTAGCAAAAGTAGAGCTCGAATGACTCAAGCTATGGCACTCCTTAATTACCAACAAAGGCATGGATGGATACAGCAAATACTCAAGTTCAAAACACCCTTACTAATGATGCTCAAATTATGCATAGATCTCTCATAAACAACATGAATACATGGCATGAAAAGAACAGCAGTCAGGGACTTAGTGAAATCACTAAGTCTCTGAAATCAGCAACATCAAGTGACCTAGTTTGCATGCTTGTCTAGTCACCACAAGTATCACAAAAATACATGGCAAAATTCTATGGATAGGCAACATGGCATATTACAAAACTCATGTAGGACACAACTTTATAGGAGGTACACATCAATCATGGCAAAAATGACAAAAGTGCATGTTCAGATAAGATCCAACAACTAACATCAACTAGCCCTCTTCTAACAGAATTTCGGGCATCAAGATGACCTCAAATGAAAATGATGCAATAAAATAAAGTGATGTACTCTTCGATTTGCCATATTATACGCGCGAAACGGAGCTATGGATGCAAAGTTATGGCAGGTAGAACATGGCATGATGAAGTAAAAACGCACGGGACTTAGTAAAAAAAAACGAAGGGATAGGGTCAACCCTAGATCTGGCCCGGCTCCGGCGATGGCGGATCCGGCCGGCGCGGACGACGCCGGCGACGGTAAGGCAGCGGGGCGACGCGGCGAGGGCGGCGCGGGGCGGTCAGGCGGCGGGAGACGGCGGCGAGGTGGCGGCGAGGTGGCGGCGAGCGGCGACGGCGGTCGGAGCTCGCGGCTCGGGCGGAGCAGGCGAGGCAGGCGCGGCGACGGCGGCGGCGGCGGGCGCCCCTGGGCGGCGGCGCGAGGGATCCGGGCCCCGCGGGCCTGGCGCGGGCCCCGCGGGCCGGCGGAGGCGAGCGGCGGCGAAGTGGGCTCACCCGCCACGTGGCGGCGCGGCGTTGGTCGGGCGGCGCGGACGGACACGTCCGCCCGTCCGATTTTTGTCCGGCGGCGGCGGGAGGAGAAATGGCTAGGGTTAGGGGTGGTTTTTGCCCGGATTTGAGGAGGGGGAGATGTTTTTATAGCTAGGAGGAGCTAGGAAGCTCCAAATGGAGTGCGATTTTCGGCCACGCGATCATGATCGAACGGTGCAGGACATGGGAGTGTCTTAGATGGGTTATTGGGCTGTTTTGAAGGAGTGTTGGGCTGCAACACACACGAGGCCTTCATGGTTACCCGGTTAACCGTTGGAGTACCAAACGAACTCCGATTGACCCGAAACTTGACAGGCGGTCTTCCGGTGCTATACCGAGGCCACATGTCAAACCTCGGTCCATTCCGAGAATGTTTAATACCCGCTCAAGAAGAAATGTAAACGGGGACGCCGGGAGACATAGGAGCGCCGGATTGCAAAACGGACAACGGGAAAGATGCTCGGATTTATGAGACGAACACGTATGCGAATGCGATGCACATGATGACATGATATGAAATGCGTGACATGACCAAAATGCAAAACGAGGGGAAACCCAACACGGATGAAATATCATAACACATAGCCGGAAATGGCAAGAGTTGGATTACAAATATGGCAAGTTACATCTGGGGCGTTACAACACACCACCACTACGAGAGGATCTCGTCCCGAGATCTAGGACTGAAAGAACTCCGGATACTCCGAACGTAGGTGGTCTTCACGCTCCCAGGTGGCCTCTCGGTCTGAATGATGTGACCATTTCACTTTGAGGAATTTGATTGACTTGTTGCGAGTCTTGCGCTCAGTTGATTCAAGAATGGCAACTGGATGCTCATGATAGGACAGATCTTTCTTGAAGATCAATCTCTTCGAAGTTGATGGTGCGCTCAGGCGTCTTGAAGCACTTGCGAAGCTGTGACACGTGGAAGACATCGTGCACATTTGCAAAGTTGGAGGGAAGCTCAAGTTGATAGGCTAGATCGCCTCGTTTGCCGATGATCTTGAAGGGACCGACGTATCGCGGGGCAAGTTTCCCCTTGATACCGAAGCGACGAGTTCCTTTCATTGGCGAGACACGGAGGTAGACATGGTCTCCGATCTCGAATGCCACATCACGGTGTTTGCTGTCGTAGTAGCTCTTCTGGCGCGACTGCGCTGCTTTGAGGTTCTCACGAATCACCTTGCACATGGCCTCAGCCTCTGAGATCAAATCATTGCCGAGCAATTGGCGTTCACCGGTTTCAGACCAGTTGAGAGGGGTACGGCACTTTCTGCCATAGAGAATCTCGAATGGGGCTTTGCCTGAGCTGGCTTGAAAACTGTTGTTGTAAGAGAATTCAGCATAAGGAAGGCAATCCTCCCACTTCATGTCGAAAGAGATAACACAGGCTCTGAGCATATCTTCAAGAATTTGATTGACACGCTCGACTTGTCCACTAGTCTGAGGGTGGAAAGCTGTGCTGAAGCGAATGTTGGTGCCCATGGCCGTCTGAAAAGAATCCCAAAACTTGGAGGTAAAGATGCTGCCACGGTCTGAAGATATCAATTGCGGAATGCCATGCAAGGAGACAATTCTGGAGGTGTAGAGCTCTTCCAGCTGCGCTGCTGTGATAGACTCTTTGATAGGAAGAAAATGAGCCACTTTGGTGAGCTTGTCGATGACGACGAAGATAGCATCATTTCCACGCTTGGACTTAGCAAAACCAGTCACGAAGTCCATTTCGATATGATCGAACTTCCATTCAGGAATAGCAAGAGGTTGGAGAAGACCAGCTGGTCGTTGGTGCTCTGCTTTCACCCTTCTGCAGACATCACACTCATTCACGAATTGAGCGATCTCACGCTTCATTCGAGTCCACCAATACGACTGCTTGAGGTCATTGTACATCTTCGAACTTCCAGGATGAATAGACAGGAGAGAGTTGTGCTCTTCGTTCATAATGACTTTACGAAGATCACCCTTTGGAACCACGATCCGGTCCTCGAAGAAAAGAGTATCTCTGTCATCAACTCGATAGCACTTGTATTTGGAAATGCCCTTGTCAATACCACGTTTCACCTTCTTCACCATGGTATCCAACAGTTGTGCCTCACGAATTTGATCTTCCAAAGTAGGAGAGACAATGAGGTTGGCAAGAACACCTTGAGGAACAACTTGAAGATTCAACTTGCGGAAAGCCTCACAGAGATCCGGTTGGAATGGCTTGAGGATTAAGCTGTTGCAGTAAGCCTTTCTGCTCAAAGCGTCTGCAATCACATTAGCCTTGCCTGGAGTGTATTCAATACTCGGATTATACTCTTGAATCATTTCGACCCATCGAGTTTGTCTGAGGTTGAGATGAGGCTGAATGAAGATGTACTTGAGACTCTTGTGATCGGTGAAAATGTCCACTTTCCTTCCCAATAGGAGATGTCTCCATGTTATTAGAGCGTGGACCACTGCCGCCAACTCAAGATCGTGGGTGGGGTAGTTCCTTTCATTGGGCTTCAACTGGCGAGAGGTATAGGCAACAACCTTCTTCTCTTGCATTAAGACAGCACCGAGGCCCTGGAGAGAAGCATCACAGAATACTTCATAAGGCTGGGATTCGTCAGGAGGAGTCAAAACTGGAGCAGTGACAAGTTTCTCTTTGAGAGTGTTGAAAGCAACGTCACACTCAGGAGACCAGACATATTTCACATGCTTCTGGAGGAGGTTGGAAAGAGGCTTTGCAATCTTGGAGAAATTTTCAACGAATCTTCTGCAATAGCTTGCAAGTCCAAGAAAACTGCGAAGCTGCTTGACATTCTGAGGAGGTTGCCAATTCAAAACTGCAGACACCCTCTCTGGATTAATAGCAATGCCCTTGGCAGAGATGATATGGCCAAGATAAAGAACTTCATCAAGCCAGAATTCACATTTGGAGAACTTCGCATATAATTGATACTCTCTGAGCTTGTCGAGTACCAATTGCAAATGTTTGGCATGATCCTTCTTATTCTTGGAGAAGACCAAAATATCATCGAGATAGACCAAGACAAATTCGTTGATGTAGGGGTTGAAGATGAAATTCATCAAGCGAGTGAAATATGGAGGAGCATTGACGAGGCCGAAAGACATGACAGTATATTCATAAGAACCAAAGCTTGTTCTGAATGCTGTCTTGGGAATATCTTCTTCACGAATGCGAATCTGGTGATAACCCATATGAAGGTCAGGCTTGAAGAGCACCTTAGCACCTTTGAGTTGCTCAAATAGCTCATTGATGTTGGGAAGTGGGTACTTGTTCTTGATAGTCTTCTTGTTCAATGGACGGTAATCGACGCAAAGTCGGTCCGTGCCATCCTTCTTCTTGACAAAAAGAACACCACAACCCCAAGGAGAAGAACTCGGTCTGATCAGACCCAGACGTTCTTGTTTATCGAGTTGAATCTTTAATTCCTTGAGCTCATCTGGTCCAAGCTTGTAAGGATGCTTGCAAACGGGTTCCGTGCCAGGCTCAAGATCAATAACGAATTCAACTGGCCGACGGGGAGGCATACCCGGAAGCTCTTCTGGAAAGACATCTTGGTACTCACAAACGACTGGAATCTGAGAAATAGCCTCCAATTCATCATTCTCATTGAGAGAAAACAACCGAATGGTATCGTCACGAGAAGCATAGATGATCACATCGTTAGAAGAGTGAGTCAATTTGATTTCCCTCGCAGCACACTCGAGCTGAGCCTTGTGCTTAGAAAGCCAGTCCATCCCGAGAATGAGATCAATATCAGAATCACCAAGAACAACTAGTTTAGACAAGAATTTATATTCGCCCATCTTGATAGAAACATCCGGGACACAAACATTAGATGTCATTTGCTTGCCCAGGGACACAATCTTCAACGGAATAGGAATCTTTTCGGTCACAAACTCATGCTTAGCAACAAAAGGTCTCGAAATGAAAGAAAGCGATGCACCAGTATCAAATAAGACTTTTGCAGGAATATCATTAACAGGAAGATTACCCATGATCACATCAGAAGAATCCTCTGCTTGAGCTGCATTCAACATGTTCACCTTGGCATGCTTAGGATTATGCTTGACCACTGCATTGCTGGAAGATTTCACAGGAGGAGGAGGCAGAAGGCGCCTTTGGTTGAAGCACTTGTTCGCATAGTGACCCTTTTGCTGGCATTTGTTACAAGTCACTTCTGAGAGCGGACGATGGTAAGGAGCACTTGGCCTTGGAGCTTGGTTCTGAGACTTGTTCTGATAGCCAGGGTTGGGTGGGTGGGAAGATCCACGACCACTTGAGTTCTTCTGTTGATAAGGCTGACGGAACGGAGGAGGAGGAGGCAACCAGAACTTCTGTTGCTTAGCTGCCACAAGTGAGGAAGAAGAAGACTGAACTGCGTCTCTGACTCTCTTCTTAGAAGCCTCACACTTGAGGTGAGCAGCTTCTTGTTTCAGCGCCATATTGTAGAATTCATCATACTTTAATGGCTCGAAAAGCACGAGAGCAAGCTGCAGATCTTCTCTGAGACCACGTCTGAATTGGTAGATCATACTCTTCTCATCAGGAATGTCTTGCCTTGCAAAACGAGAGAGCTTCTGGAACTGAGTGTTGTATTGATAGACAGACATGTTGCCTTGCTTGAGATTGCGGAATTCCTCACGCTTAAGCTCAACAACACTTTCTGGAATGTGGTGTGCTTTGAAGTCACGACGGAAATCATCCCAGGTAATCACACGACCTCCTCTGGAATCTTTGTATTTCTGGAACCACTCAGCAGCTTGATCTTTGAGTTGAAAAGAGGCAAACTTGACAAAGTCCTCAGGTATGACATTGCTGCACTCAAAATGCTTGCTGATGTCCACAAGCCAATCATCGGCGTCTGTGGCCTCGACACAGTAGCTGAAGGTCTTTGGCTGATTAGCAAGGAACTGGTTCAGTGAAGTGAAATGCGGCTGATTGTTCCCTTGGCCTTGATTCTCTTGATTAGCTTGCCCTTGGTTGCGATCTTGCAAGAGCTGAATCAGAATCTGAGCATTGGCATTTGTGGCAGTCATCAGGGCCTGCCAAGCTTCCGGAGGCGGAGGTGGTGGCGGAGGGTTAGCCTGATTCCCTTCATTGCGTTCCGGATTCTGACGCGTTGGTGGAGCCATCCTAAAGAGGGTGACATCCGTTAGCATCTTGACAGAGATATATTGAAGTTGAATCAAAGGAACGACATTGCAACATATAGTCTTCACAATTAACATTCGAACGAGAATGAACGAATGAATTCCAATGTAAATCATCACACTTCCAAAGCTGAGAAGCCACTTAGAACATGGTAAGGAGTAAAATTAACAAGGTACGGAAGTGAACAAATACTTGGTAAGGATTACCCAATCACAAACCAAATATCTGCGGAAGAAATACTAGAGCTACAAGAATTCCCACTTATAAACTCCTGAAACTTTCTGGTTATGCAATCAGGTGTTGGGGATACAGGGGAAGCATAATATCTCACCCAAACTAGCAAATCCTACAACCAGTTGTATCCATCCTTCAACACATAACCAAGAAACCTTCGGAAATCGTCTACCTCAACCTTCGAAAAGCATCCGTTATACAAGTCATGGCAATACTCCCGCACTCGCCACAGTACTGGGCTATCAGGGTTATCTCACCAACAAATGTACAAAAGAGATTTTCGATGTCGGCGTACTAAACTCAGGTATTCCAGAACCGCAACGATAAAATTATGACGACAACACCTCGGAGCTCAACTCCCCGGGACACTGCCACAACCCCTAAATGTCAGGAGGCAACCAAGACAATGTTGTCATCATAAAACCATCGGAACGATTGTAATATACCCGCGTGATCCTAAAAAACATTTTAGTGAAATTTGAGAAGAGAAGAGTCAAAACTCTACGTCAGGAAGCCTTACCAGAAGGTCGAAGGGACTGGGAAGTAAAAAGAATTCCTAAACTCTCCGATATATAATTCCTAAATGACTCAAAACATTTTTTCTAGACACAACTCGGCCACTAAAGACGATCAAACAGTGGGGGCTCCTAAGGTCGGGGAAAGGCTCTGATTACCAACTTGTAACGCCCACGATGCGGCTATATCTCCCACGTGTCGAGGCACGACTTAGAGGTATAACCGCATTGAAAGCAATGTCGCAAGTGAGGTAATCTTCACACAATCCATGTAATAAATAAAGGGGAAAGATACATAGTTGGCTTACAATCGCCACTTCACACAAGTACATAAATAACATCCATCATACAGATTACACTCAAGGTCCGACTACGGTACCAAAATGAAAGAAGACTACCCCAAAAGCTAAACAGATCCCCGGATCACCCCAACTGGGCCCCACTACTGATCATCTGGAAAAGAAACATAGTAACGGCCACGTTCCTCGTCAAACTCAAAAGTGAGCTCGGACGCGTCATCTGCACTGGCATCGTTGGAACCTGCAACTGTAGTGATAATATCTGTGAGTCACGGGGACTCAGCAATCTCACACCCGCGAGATCAAGACTATTTAAGCTTAAAGGTGGGAAAGGGGTTTGTGAGGTGGAGCTGCAGCAAGCGACTAGCATATGGTGGCTACAGCGCAAAAGAGAGCGAGAAGAGAAGGCAAAGCACGGTCGAGAAACTAGAAGTGATCAAGAAGTGATCCTGAAACAACCTACGTCAGGCATAACTCCAACAACCGTGTTCACTTCCCGGACCCCGCCGAGAAGAGACCATCACGGTTACACACGCGGTTGATGTGTTTTAGTAAGGTCAACTTCGGGTTTTCTACAACCGGACATCAACAAATTCCCATCTGCCTCATAACCGCGGGCACGGCTTTCGAAAGATAATACCCTGCAGGGGTGTCCCAACTTAGCCCATGATAAGCTCTCACGGTCAACGAAGGATATTCCTTCTACCGGGAAGACCCGATCAATCTCGAAATCCCGGACTACAAGACATTTCGACAGCAACAAAACAAGTCCAGCAAAGCCGCCCGATTGTGCCGACAAATCCTGATAGGAGCTGCACATATCTCGGTCTCAGGGCACATCCGGATGAACACTACGTACGGCAACCGAAGATACCCTAAGTTGCCTTAGGGCGGCACCGCAAGTGGCTCTAGTTGGACCAGCAATCGAAGGAGAACTGGCCCGGGGGGGTTAAAATAAATATGACCCTTGAGTCTGCAGAACCCAAGGGAAAAAAGGCTAGGTGGCGAATGGTAAAACCAATGTTGGGCCTTGCTGGAAGAGTCTTATTCAAAGCGAACTGTCAAGGGGGTCCCATAAATCACCCAACCGTGTAAGGAACGCAAACTCCGGGAACATAACACCGGTATGACGGAAGCTAGGGTGGCAAGAGTGGAACAAAACACCAGGCATAAGGCCAAGCCTTCCACCCTTTACCAAGTATATAGATGCATTAATTAAATAAGCGGTATTGTGATATCCCAACAAGTAAACATATTCCAACAAGGAACAACAAGTCCATGTTCCAACAAGGAACAAACTTCATCTTCACCTGCAACTAGCAACGCTATAAGAGGGGCTGAGCAAAGCAGTAACATAGCCAAACAACGGTTTGCTAGGGCATGGATGGTTAGGGGCTGACAAGGCAATATAGGAGGCATGATATAGCAAGTGGTAGGTATCGCAGCATGGGCATAGCAAAAGAGCGAGCAATCTAGCAAGCAAAGATAGAAGTGATTTCGAGGGTATGGTCATCTTGCCTGCAAGGTTCTCAGAGTTGTCGAAAGCTTGGTCCTCGAGAGCGTTCTCAACAGGTTCCTCGTTCACGTACTCGTCTCCCGGCTCTACCCAAAGCAAGAAAACAAGCAAAGGGGACAAATATCAATCACGATGCAATGCGCAAGCAACATGATGCAAAACATGGCATGATATGCGTGATGTGATATGCAATGCATATGCATGCTCCGGAAGGACAAAGATGAACAATGCATAATCTTGGAAAACCAAGTATGCAACTGGATAGGTGAGGTGATTTCGGTTGAAATCGATATAAAGATCACCGGAATCGGATGCACGGTTTGCAAATGGCGAGCAAAACAAGAGTGACAAGAATCTGCCATAAACGGCATGATGCTACTTAGCAAGCAACAAATAATTAAGCTACTGCACCCAAACATATCAACAAGGCATATGACAGTAATCTACTCAAGATGCTCGACAAAAGATGAACACTGAGCTACGGCTAAATCCCATCATAAAAGGTCCAAACAAGCATGGCAAAAGTGCACAAGATAACAGGTTCACAGACTTGGTGGAAATATCAACATAGCAGAAACTAAAATCAGGCTGACATGTTCAGAGCAATGAAACAACATGCTACAGGTTCAGAACTAAGCAAAGTAAGGCATGCAATGAATCTACTCAAAGCACTTGACAAAAGTCCTGTACTGACCATAAGCCCAAAAGGATCAAAAAATATGATTACACCCAAGTCAAATAAGCAAGTTTCGTTACAGGTTTCAGACTTAGCAGAAAACTGGACATGGCAGAAAAACTAATAACGACTAGGCATGTTCACGAGCTCGATGCACTCACTACAGAGCATTGCATGATAAACTAAACATACATACATCAAGAAGACATGGCATAGTAACTAGACATGGCAAGAATATCATCATATCATGCAAGGATCAACTACACCAAGCTTGGCAAAATCGAATAACATGTAAACAATCTGCCAGCCACATTTTGTAGCAAAAGTAGAGCTCGAATGACTCAAGCTATGGCACTCCTTAATTACCAACAAAGGCATGGATGGAGAGATCCAATACTCAAGTTCAAAACACCCTTACTGATCATGCTCAAATTATGCACAGATCTCTCATAAACAACATGAATACATGGCATGAAAAGAACAGCAGTCAGGGACTTAGTGAAATCACTAAGTCTCTGAAATCAGCAACATCAAGTGACCTAGTTTGCATGCTTGTGCTAGTCACCACAAGTATCACAAAAATACATGGCAAAATTCTATGGATAGGCAACATGGCATATTGCAAAACACATGTAGGACACAACTTTATAGGAGGTACACATCAATCATGGCAAAAATGACAAAAGTGCATGTTCAGATAAGATTCAGCAACTAACATCAACTAGCCCTCTTCTAACAGAATTTCGGGCATCATGATGACCTCAAATTAAAATGATGCAATAAAATAAAGTGATGTACTCTTCGAGGCGAACAATTTACATATTATACGCGCGAAACGGAGCTATGGATGCAAAGTTATGGCAGGCAGAACATGGCATGATGAAGTAAAAACGCACGGGACTTAGTAAAAAAAACGAAGGGATAGGGTCAACCCTAGATCTGGCCCGGCTCCGGCGATGGCGGATCCGGCCGGCGCGGACGACGCCGGCGACGGGGAGGTAGCGGGGCGACGCGGCGAGGGCGGCGCGGGGCGGTCAGGCGGCGGGAGACGGCGGCGAGGTGGCGGCGAGGTGGCGGCGAGCGGCGACGGCGGTCGGAGCTCGCGGCTCGGGCGGAGCAGGCGAGGCAGGCGCAGCGACGGCGGCGGCAGCGGGCGCCGGGCGCGGGCGCCCCTGGGCGGCGGCGCGAGGGATCCGGGCCCCGCGGGCCTGGCGCGGGCCCCGCGGGCCGGCGGAGGCGAGCGGCGGCGAAGTGGGCTCACCCGCCACGTGGCGGCGCGGCGTTGGTCGGGCGGCGCGGACGGACACGTCCGCCCGTCCGATTTTTGTCCGGCGGCGGCGGGAGAAGAAATGGCTAGGGTTAGGGGTGGTTTTTGCCCGGATTTGAGGAGGGGGAGATGTTTTCATAGCTAGGAGGAGCTAGGAAGCTCCAAATGGAGTCCGGTTTTCGGCCACGCGATCGTGATCGAACGGTGCAGGACATGGGAGTGTCTTAGATGGGTTATTGGGCTGTTTTGAAGGAGTGTTGTGCTGCAACACACACGAGGCCTTCATGGTTACCCGGTTAACCGTTGGAGTACCAAACGAACTCCGATTGACCCGAAACTTGACAAGCGGTCTTCCGGTGCTATACCGAGGCCACATGTCAAACCTCGGTCCATTCCGAGAATGTTTAATACCCGCTCAAGAAGAAATGTAAACGGGGACGCCGGGAGACATAGGAGCGCCGGATTGCAAAACGGACAACGGGAAAGATGCTCGGATTTATGAGACGAACACGTATGCGAATGCGATGCACATGATGACATGATATGAAATGCGTGACATGACCAAAATGCAAAACGAGGGGAAACCCAACACGGATGAAATATCATAACACATAGCCGGAAATGGCAAGAGTTGGATTACAAATATGGCAAGTTACATCTGGGGCGTTACAACACACCACCACTACGAGAGGATCTCGTCCCGAGATCTAGGACTGAAAGAACTCCGGATACTCCGAACGTAGGTGGTCTTCACGCTCCCAGGTGGCCTCTCGGTCTGAATGATGTGACCATTTCACTTTGAGGAATTTGATTGACTTGTTGCGAGTCTTGCGCTCAGTTGATTCAAGAATGGCAACTGGATGCTCATGATAGGACAGATCTTTCTTGAAGATCAATCTCTTCGAAGTTGATGGTGCGCTCAGGCGTCTTGAAGCACTTGCGAAGCTGTGACACGTGGAAGACATCGTGCACATTTGCAAAGTTGGAGGGAAGCTCAAGTTGATAGGCTAGATCGCCTCGTTTGCCGATGATCTTGAAGGGACCGACGTATCGCGGGGCAAGTTTCCCCTTGATACCGAAGCGACGAGTTCCTTTCATTGGCGAGACACGGAGGTAGACATGGTCTCCGATCTCGAATGCCACATCACGGTGTTTGCTGTCGTAGTAGCTCTTCTAGCGCGACTGCGCTGCTTTGAGGTTCTCACGAATCACCTTGCACATGGCCTCAGCCTCTGAGATCAAATCATTGCCGAGCAATTGGCGTTCACCGGTTTCAGACCAGTTGAGAGGGGTACGGCACTTTCTGCCATAGAGAATCTTGAATGGGGCTTTGCCTGAGCTGGCTTGAAAACTGTTGTTGTAAGAGAATTCAGCATAAGGAAGGCAATCCTCCCACTTCATGCCGAAAGAGATAACACAGGCTCTGAGCATATCTTCAAGAATTTGATTGACACGCTCGACTTGTCCACTAGTCTGAGGGTGGAAAGCTGTGCTGAAGCGAATGTTGGTGCCCATGGCCGTCTGAAAAGAATCCCAAAACTTGGAGGTAAAGATGCTGCCACGGTCTGAAGATATCAATTGCGGAATGCCATGCAAGGAGACAATTCTGGAGGTGTAGAGCTCTTCCAGCTGCGCTGCTGTGATAGACTCTTTGATAGGAAGAAAATGAGCCACTTTGGTGAGCTTGTCGATGACGACGAAGATAGCATCATTTCCACGCTTGGACTTAGCAAAACCAGTCACGAAGTCCATTTCGATATGATCGAACTTCCATTCAGGAATAGCAAGAGGTTGGAGAAGACCAGCTGGTCGTTGGTGCTCTGCTTTCACCCTTCTGCAGACATCACACTCATTCACGAATTGAGCGATCTCACGCTTCATTCGAGTCCACCAATACGACTGCTTGAGGTCATTGTACATCTTCGAACTTCCAGGATGAATAGACAGGAGAGAGTTGTGCTCTTCGTTCATAATGACTTTACGAAGATCACCCTTTGGAACCACGATCCGGTCCTCGAAGAAAAGAGTATCTCTGTCATCAACTCGATAGCACTTGTATTTGGAAATGCCCTTGTCAATACCACGTTTCACCTTCTTCACCATGGTATCCAACAGTTGTGCCTCACGAATTTGATCTTCCAAAGTAGGAGAGACAATGAGGTTGGCAAGAACACCTTGAGGAACAACTTGAAGATTCAACTTGCGGAAAGCCTCACAGAGATCCGGTTGGAATGGCTTGAGGATTAAGCTGTTGCAGTAAGCCTTTCTGCTCAAAGCGTCTGCAATCACATTAGCCTTGCCTGGAGTGTATTCAATACTCGGATTATACTCTTGAATCATTTCGACCCATCGAGTTTGTCTGAGGTTGAGATGAGGCTGAATGAAGATGTACTTGAGACTCTTGTGATCGGTGAAAATGTCCACTTTCCTTCCCAATAGGAGATGTCTCCATGTTATTAGAGCGTGGACCACTGCCGCCAACTCAAGATCGTGGGTGGGGTAGTTCCTTTCATTGGGCTTCAACTGGCGAGAGGTATAGGCAACAACCTTCTTCTCTTGCATTAAGACAGCACCGAGGCCCTGGAGAGAAGCATCACAGAATACTTCATAAGGCTGGGATTCGTCAGGAGGAGTCAAAACTGGAGCAGTGACAAGTTTCTCTTTGAGAGTGTTGAAAGCAACGTCACACTCAGGAGACCAGACATATTTCACATGCTTCTGGAGGAGGTTGGAAAGAGGCTTTGCAATCTTGGAGAAATTTTCAACGAATCTTCTGCAATAGCTTGCAAGTCCAAGAAAACTGCGAAGCTGCTTGACATTCTGAGGAGGTTGCCAATTCAAAACTGCAGACACCCTCTCTGGATTAATAGCAATGCCCTTGGCAGAGATGATATGGCCAAGATAAAGAACTTCATCAAGCCAGAATTCACATTTGGAGAACTTCGCATATAATTGATACTCTCTGAGCTTGTCGAGTACCAATTGCAAATGTTTGGCATGATCCTTCTTATTCTTGGAGAAGACCAAAATATCATCGAGATAGACCAAGACAAATTCGTTGATGTAGGGGTTGAAGATGAAATTCATCAAGCGAGTGAAATATGGAGGAGCATTGACGAGGCCGAAAGACATGACAGTATATTCATAAGAACCAAAGCTTGTTCTGAATGCTGTCTTGGGAATATCTTCTTCACGAATGCGAATCTGGTGATAACCCATATGAAGGTCAGGCTTGAAGAGCACCTTAGCACCTTTGAGTTGCTCAAATAGCTCATTGATGTTGGGAAGTGGGTACTTGTTCTTGATAGTCTTCTTGTTCAATGGACGGTAATCGACGCAAAGTCGGTCCGTGCCATCCTTCTTCTTGACAAAAAGAACACCACAACCCCAAGGAGAAGAACTCGGTTTGATCAGACCCAGACGTTCTTGTTTATCGAGTTGAATCTTTAATTCCTTGAGCTCATCTGGTCCAAGCTTGTAAGGATGCTTGCAAACGGGTTCCGTGCCAGGCTCAAGATCAATAACGAATTCAACTGGCCGACGGGGAGGCATACCCGGAAGCTCTTCTGGAAAGACATCTTGGTACTCACAAACGACTGGAATCTGAGAAATAGCCTCCAATTCATCATTCTCATTGAGAGAAAACAACCGAATGGTATCGTCACGAGAAGCATAGATGATCACATCGTTAGAAGAGTGAGTCAATTTGATTTCCCTCGCAGCACACTCGAGCTGAGCCTTGTGCTTAGAAAGCCAGTCCATCCCGAGAATGAGATCAATATCAGAATCACCAAGAACAACTAGTTTAGACAAGAATTTATATTCGCCCATCTTGATAGAAACATCCGGGACACAAACATTAGATGTCATTTGCTTGCCCAGGGACACAATCTTCAACGGAATAGGAATCTTTTCGGTCACAAACTCATGCTTAGCAACAAAAGGTCTCGAAATGAAAGAAAGCGATGCACCAGTATCAAATAAGACTTTTGCAGGAATATCATTAACAGGAAGATTACCCATGATCACATCAGAAGAATCCTCTGCTTGAGCTGCATTCAACATGTTCACCTTGGCATGCTTAGGATTATGCTTGACCACTGCATTGCTGGAAGATTTCACAGGAGGAGGAGGCAGAAGGCGCCTTTGGTTGAAGCACTTGTTCGCATAGTGACCCTTTTGCTGGCATTTGTTACAAGTCACTTCTGAGAGCGGACGATGGTAAGGAGCACTTGGCCTTGGAGCTTGGTTCTGAGACTTGTTCTGATAGCCAGGGTTGGGTGGGTGGGAAGATCCACGACCACTTGAGTTCTTCTGTTGATAAGGCTGACGGAACGGAGGAGGAGGAGGCAACCAGAACTTCTGTTGCTTAGCTGCCACAAGTGAGGAAGAAGAAGACTGAACTGCGTCTCTGACTCTCTTCTTAGAAGCCTCACACTTGAGGTGAGCAGCTTCTTGTTTCAGCGCCATGTTGTAGAATTCATCATACTTTAATGGCTCGAAAAGCACAAGAGCAAGCTGCAGATCTTCTCTGAGACCACGTCTGAATTGGTAGATCATACTCTTCTCATCAGGAATGTCTTGCCTTGCAAAACGAGAGAGCTTCTGGAACTGAGTGTTGTATTGATAGACAGACATGTTGCCTTGCTTGAGATTGCGGAATTCCTCACGCTTAAGCTCAACAACACTTTCTGGAATGTGGTGTGCTTTGAAGTCACGACGGAAATCATCCCAGGTAATCACACGACCTCCTCTGGAATCTTTGTATTTCTGGAACCACTCAGCAGCTTGATCTTTGAGTTGAAAAGAGGCAAACTTGACAAAGTCCTCAGGTATGACATTGCTGCACTCGAAATGCTTGCTGATGTCCACAAGCCAATCATCGGTGTCTGTGGCCTCGACACAGTAGCTGAAGGTCTTTGGCTGATTAGCAAGGAACTGGTTCAGTGAAGCGAAATGCGGCTGATTGTTCCCTTGGCCTTGATTCTCTTGATTAGCTTGCCCTTGGTTGCGATCTTGCAAGAGCTGAATCAGAATCTGAGCATTGGCATTTGTGGCAGTCATCAGGGCCTGCCAAGCTTCCGGAGGCGGAGGTGGTGGCGGAGGGTTAGCCTGATTCCCTTCATTGCGTTCCGGATTCTGACGCGTTGGTGGAGCCATCCTAAAGAGGGTGACATCCGTTAGCATCTTGACAGAGATATATTGAAGTTGAATCAAAGGAACGACATTGCAACATATAGTCTTCACAATTAACATTCGAACGAGAATGAACGAATGAATTCCAATGTAAATCATCACACTTCCAAAGCTGAGAAGCCACTTAGAACATGGTAAGGAATAAAATTAACAAGGTACGGAAGTGAACAAATACTTGGTAAGGATTACCCAATCACAAACCAAATATCTGCGGAAGAAATACTAGAGCTACAAGAATTCCCACTTATAAACTCCTGAAACTTTCTGGTTATGCAATCAGGTGTTGGGGATACAGGGGAAGCATAATATCTCACCCAAACTAGCAAATCCTAAAACCAGTTGTATCCATCCTTCAACACATAACCAAGAAACCTTCGGAAATCGTCTACCTCAACCATCGAAAAGCATCGGTTATACAAGTCATGGCAATACTCCCGCACTCGCCACAGTACTGGGCTATCAGGGTTATCTCACCAACAACTGTACAAAAGAGATTTTCGATGTCGGCGTACTAAACTCAGGTATTCCAGAACCGCAACGATAAAATTATGACGACAACACCTCGGAGCTCAACTCCCCGGGACACTGCCACAACCCCTAAATGTCAGGAGGCAACCAAGACAATGTTGTCATCATAAAACCATCGGAACGATTGTAATATACCCGCGTGATCCTAAAAAACATTTTAGTGAAATTTGAGAAGAGAAGAGTCAAAACTCTACGTCAGGAAGCCTTACCAGAAGGTCGAAGGGACTGGGAAGTAAAAAAGAATTCCTAAACTCTCCGATATATAATTCCTAAATGACTCAAAACATTTTTTCTAGACACAACTCGGCCACTAAAGACGATCAAACAGTGGGGGCTCCTAAGGTCGGGGAAAGGCTCTGATTACCAACTTGTAACGCCCACGATGCGGCTATATCTCCCACGTGTCGAGGCACGACTTAGAGGCATAACCGCATTGAAAGCAATGTCGCAAGTGAGCTAATCTTCACACAATCCATGTAATAAATAAAGGGGAAAGATACATAGTTGGCTTACAATCGCCACTTCACACAAGTACATAAATAACATCCATCATACAGATTACACTCAAGGTCCGACTACGGTACCAAAATGAAAGAAGACTACCCCAAAAGCTAAACAGATCCCCGGATCACCCCAACTGGGCCCCACTACTGATCATCTGGAAAAGAAACATAGTAACGGCCACGTTCCTCGTCGAACTCCCAAGTGAGCTCGGACGCGTCATCTGCACTGGCATCGTTGGAACCTGCAACTGTAGTGATAATATCTGTGAGTCACGAGGACTCAGCAATCTCACACCCGCGAGATCAAGAACATTTAAGCTTAAAGGTGGGAAAGGGGTTTGTGAGGTGGAGCTGCAGCAAGCGACTAGCATATGGTGGCTACAGCGCAAAAGAGAGCGAGAAGAGAAGGCAAAGCACGGTCGAGAAACTAGAAGTGATCAAGAAGTGATCCTGAAACAACCTACGTCAGGCATAACTCCAACAACCGTGTTCACTTCCCGGACCCCGCCGAGAAGAGACCATCACGGTTACACACGCGGTTGATGTGTTTTAGTAAGGTCAACTTCGGGTTTTCTACAACCGGACATCAACAAATTCCCATCTGCCTCATAACCGCGGGCACGGCTTTCGAAAGATAATACCCTGCAGGGGTGTCCCAACTTAGCCCATGATAAGCTCTCACGGTCAACGAAGGATATTCCTTCTACCGGGAAGACCCGATCAATCTCGGAATCCCGGACTACAAGACATTTCGACAGCAACAAAACAAGTCCAGCAAAGCCGCCCGATTGTGCCGACAAATCCTGATAGGAGCTGCACATATCTCGGTCTCAGGGCACATCCGGATGAACACTACGTACGGCAACCGAAGATACCCTAAGTTGCCTCAGGGCGGCACCGCAAGTGGCTCTAGTTGGACCAGCAATCGAAGGAGAACTGGCCCGGGGGGGTTAAAATAAAGATGACCCTTGAGTCTGCAGAACCCAAGGGAAAAAAGGCTAGGTGGCGAATGGTAAAACCAATGTTGGGCCTTGCTGGAAGAGTCTTATTCAAAGCGAACTGTCAAGGGGGTCCCATAAATCACCCAACCGTGTAAGGAACGCAAACTCCGGGAACATAACACCGGTATGACGGAAGCTAGGGTGGCAAGAGTGGAACAAAACACCGGGCATAAGGCCGAGCCTTCCACCCTTTACCAAGTATATAGATGCATTAATTAAATAAGCGGTATTGTGATATCCCAACAAGTAAACATATTCCAACAAGGAACAACAAGTCCATGTTCCAACAAGGAACAAACTTCATCTTCACCTGCAACTAGCAACGCTATAAGAGGGGCTGAGCAAAGCAGTAACATAGCCAAACAACGGTTTGCTAGGGCATGGATGGTTAGGGGCTGACAAGGCAATATAGGAGGCATGATATAGCAAGTGGTAGGTATCGCAGCATGGGCATAGCAAAAGAGCGAGCAATCTAGCAAGCAAAGATAGAAGTGATTTCGAGGGTATGGTCATCTTGCCTGCAAGGTTCTCAGAGTTGTCGAAAGCTTGGTCCTCGAGAGCGTTCTCAACAGGTTCCTCGTTCACGTACTCGTCTCCCGGCTCTACCCAAAGCAAGAAAACAAGCAAAGGGGACAAATATCAATCACGATGCAATGCGCAAGCAACATGATGCAAAACATGGCATGATATGTGTGATGTGATATGCAATGCATATGCATGCTCCGGAAGGACAAAGATGAACAATGCATAATCTTGGAAAACCAAGTATGCAACTGGATAGGTGAGGTGATTTCGGTTGAAATCGATATAAAGATCACCGGAATCGGATGCACGGTTTGCAAATGGCGAGCAAAACAAGAGTGACAAGAATCTGCCATAAACGGCATGATGCTACTTAGCAAGCAACAAATAATTAAGCTACTGCACCCAAACATATCAACAAGGCATGTGACAGTAATCTACTCAAGATGCTCGACAAAAGATGAACACTGAGCTACAGCTAAATCCCATCATAACAGGTCCAAACAAGCATGGCAAAAGTGCACAAGATAACAGGTTCACAGACTTGGTGGAAATATCAACATAGCAGAAACTAACATCAGGCTGACATGTTCAGAGCAATGAAACAACATGCTACAGGTTCAGAACTAAGCAAAGTAAGGCATGCAATGAATCTACTCAAAGCACTTGACAAAAGTCCTGTACTGACCATAAGCCCAAAAGGATCAGAAAATATGATTACACCCAAGTCAAATAAGCAAGTTTCGTTACAGGTTTCAGACTTAGCAGAAAACTGGACATGGCAGAAAAACTAATAACGACTAGGCATGTTCACGAGCTCGATGCACTCACTACAGAGCATTGCATGATAAACTAAACATACATACATCAAGAAGACATGGCATAGTAACTAGACATGGCAAGAATATCATCATATCATGCAAGGATCAACTACACCAAGCTTGGCAAAATCGAATAACATGTAAACAATCTGCCAGCAACATTTTGTAGCAAAAGTAGAGCTCGAATGACTCAAGCTATGGCACTCCTTAATTACCAACAAAGGCATGGATGGAGAGATACAATACTCAAGTTCAAAACACCCTTACTGATGATGCTCAAATTATGCACAGATCTCTCATAAACAACATGAATACATGGCATGAAAAGAACAGCAGTCAGGGACTTAGTGAAATCACTAAGTCTCTGAAATCAGCAACATCAAGTGACCTAGTTTGCATGCTTGTGCTAGTCACCACAAGTATCACAAAAATACATGGAAAAATTCTATGGATAGGCAACATGGCATATTACAAAACACATGTAGGACACAACTTTATAGGAGGTACACATCAATCATGGCAAAAATGACAAAAGTGCATGTTCAGATAAGATCCAGCAACTAACATCAACTAGCCCTCTTCTAACAGAATTTCGGGCATCAAGATGAGCTCAAATGAAAATGCTGCAATGGAACGGAATGATGTACTCTTCGACACAAACAATTTGACATATTATACGCGCAAAACGGAGCTATGGATGCAAAATTATGGCAGGCAGAACATGGCATGATGAAGTAAAAACGCACGGGACTTAGTAAAAAAACGAAGGGATAGGGTCAACCCTAGATCTGGCCCGGCTCCGGCGATGGCGGATCCGGCCGGCGCGGACGACGCCGGCGACGGGGAGGCAGCGGGGCGACGCGGCGAGGGCGGTGCGGGGCGGTCAGGCGGCGGGAGACGGCGGCGAGGTGGCGGCGAGGTGGCGGCGAGCGGCGACGGCGGTCGGAGCTCGCGGCTCGGGCGGAGCAGGCGAGGCAGGCGCGGCGACGGCGGCGGCGGCGGGCGCCGGGCGCGGGCGGGCGCGGGCGCCCCTGGGCGGCGGCGCGAGGGATCCGGGCCCCGCGGGCCTGGCGCGGGCCCCGCGGGCCGGCGGAGGCGAGCGGCGGCGAAGTGGGCTCACCCGCCACGTGGCGGCGCGGCGTTGGTCGGGCGGCGCGGACGGACACGTTCGCCCGTCCGATTTTTGTCCGGCGGCGGCGGGAGGAGAAATGGCTAGGGTTAGGGGTGGTTTTTGCCCGGATTTGAGGAGGGGGAGATGTTTTCATAGCTAGGAGGAGCTAGGAAGCTCCAAATGGAGTGCGGTTTTCGGCCACGCGATCGTGATCGAACGGTGCAGGACATGGGAGTGTCTTAGATGGGTTATTGGGCTGTTTTGAAGGAGTGTTGGGCTGCAACACACACGAGGCCTTCATGGTTACCCGGTTAACCGTTGGAGTACCAAACGAACTCCGATTGACCCGAAACTTGACAGGCGGTCTTCCGGTGCTATACCGAGGCCACATGTCAAACCTCGGTCCATTCCGAGAATGTTTAATACCCGCTCAAGAAGAAATATAAATGGGGACGCCGGGAGACATAGGAGCGCCGGATTGCAAAACGGACAATGGGAAAGATGCTCGGATTTATGAGACGAACACGTATGCGAATGCGATGCACATGATGACATGATATGAAATGCGTGACATGACCAAAATGCAAAACGAGGGGAAACCCAACACGGATGAAATATCATAACACATAGCCGGAAATGGCAAGAGTTGGATTACAAATATGGCAAGTTACATCTAGGGCATTACATCAAGGCTTCCATGTAGATGGAATTCCACAATTTAGTGAACATGGTGTTAGCATTGGTCAGACCAAAAGATGTAATGGTGTATGCTCGAGAGATCAACCACGAGTACGACAACATTTTGAATATCGTTGGTTTTGATTTGATTTGAGAATTGCCCATGCTCAAAGCAAAGTTTGGACAAGACAATAGATCCAACAATTGATCACGAGGATCAATCAATGAAGATATCATCTTTCTTAAACTAACACACAAACACAAGGATATCCCTTTGGAATGAACTAAGTTAGGCAAGCTTTTATCTTCCAACTCTCCAAGTTGTTGTTTAGCTTAACCAACTAGCTCAGGGGTATCCAACACAGATTCTTGGAGAAAGGGGTGGCTACAAGAAACCAACTTGATCACGAACTCAACATAGCGGTCAGGTGACAACCTGGTAACACTTCCGAGAAGATATTCGGAAAATCACTAACCACCGATATGTTATTAAGCTCAAGAACAATCTTGCTTTTCAGGGCAAGACGATATGATCAAGGACCGAGGGATTGTCACAATCCTAACTCATTTGTCGATGAGTGCACCCGGAAATATGGACTAGGTAACACGATCAATCTTAGGATGATGATTCAGTAACCAGCATGCTAAGAATGAGAGTATTAACCATTAACTACCAAGCAACATGGTTGCTAGGAGTATTGATTTCACACATCACAACTCACTTGTCAGCATTCTAGTTACAATAACACGGGAGCCAAGGAATGAACAATGATGGCAAGAAGTATCACTGCATCAAAAATTTATAAGAGATGGTGCAATTCCTATGATATTCTTGACATAAATAGGGTAATACTCCAATGTAGAACAGAACAAAAGCTGGTTTGGCATTTGATCTGCGGAATACAACTACTTTGACCCAATCCTAGAAATGGATAAGGTACCGGAGTTTGTTTCTCCAAGTCATTCTGAACTAGAATGGCTTGACGGACCACAAGAATGATAGGCACCGATGAACGAATGCACGCGTACTCTTGACTATCAATTGATAGACGAAGGTCAGAATACAACTAAAGAGAGACAACTCAAAAGAACATATGATTTTTTGAGTTGTGGATGCATAGATTGGTATGTCGAACCAGGTTCAACAGGTTTCTTCCGGATAACCCATGCGGAAACGTAGAATTGGCAGATTCACAATTCTTGAATGGGGAACCCATTAAGAGCACTCTTATTGTGATCTTTTGGTTCAAAGGTTTCTGCCTTAATGGTTCATGGTATTTGGAGGAAGGAAATACCACGGACCTCGAGGACTGTTGCAAGGTTACTAATATCCTAAGGGAACGAGCAAACACTATCAACAGGAGGTAAGTAGGGTGAATCTTGGGTTCAAGAACCCAGGAATAGAATACCTACTAACTAAATGGCATCACGAGATGCTTTCGAGATTGGTAGCCAGAATCATCACACCGGGAACACAAAACATGGCTAGATAACTAGGTGACTCCCTAAAACACCTAGGGTCATAATAATGGCTCCAACATATACGTCGAGGCAATAGAGTACCTCAACTCACAGATTAGTGTGGTTGAACTGGCCCAAAGGAACATCAGGAACGGGAAGAAGGGATTTGCAAAAGCATCAGACTATATAGAAACCTGGGATGACTCGGACAGCATAATGGCTGTAAATGCTCAAAAAGATTTGAGACATCCGGCAAAATGGTGGCATAACCACTCAACATCAAAGTATCAAGGTTCCGAGACCAACTATGAACACACGGAAGTAGTAGAAACTGAACTGGGCTTAAATCCATCAATCCTATAAGTCTCTATCATAGTAACTCGTCATCCTGATAGATAGATGAGAAGGCCTAGTTCTTAATCCCCGTAGAAGAGAAGAGGATGACTCAGACAAGAAGGGCATAAGATAAAGGACTAAAAAGAGCCTTAAGTTCCCATCCACAATCAATTCCCTTATATAACTAAAGCATTTCTAGACTAAACTTCGACAAGTTTGGCTTGGTAATCCTACAGGCAGTCAGGCTCTGATACCAAAGCTATCAGGACCCCGATTCCAAGTCACATCGATCTAGCCGGTAACACCTCATATCACTTTGCGGCCTCACGCACGGTATTCCCACGGTTGTCGCCTTACCATGGCCCGGGACCGTTTGCACCTTTTGGCTCACGTATATGATAGTGTCGCTAGCATCCATATGACAGAGAACCCGGGCCGACATGACTAGTCGTGAACCAAAAGTGGCACTAACTTATGGGGACAGACATACATGAATCAACATCGAGCATGTCGGTCAGCAGCGTGCGAATCCAGGCTGTAGAACTGGGCTAACAGGACTCCGGTGAACCGGGCTGTAGCAGGCTAGGCAGGACTCCAGATGTCACCGCGTGACATTTCCCCGAAGGGACAGACACAGGAACGAAGTGAATCACATGCCGGCCAGTCAAGTGTTCCGAAGCAGTAGTGCTGGGCTAGCAGGACTCCGGTGAACCGGGCTATAGCGGACTACTATGGCTCATGGAGGCACAAGACTACATTTCCCCATAAGAGAGGCTACCAAGGATAAACAACGAGGTTGTCGGATCACACACATACCAAGCATTTCAATCATACACACAATATGCTCGATATGTGTAAATACAACATGGCATCACAACAAAACTCTACGACTCAAAGTATTTATTCATGAGGCTCGGAGGAGCGAGATATTACAAACATGGGTCTCATGACCCAACATACAGAACATACAAGCAACAAGCACATGTGGAAGCTTAACTTGTCTGAGTACAGACAACTACAAATGAAGAAGGCTGAGAAGCCTGGCTATCTACAAGACCCTCCCAAGGGTACAAGATCGTAGCTGAGGTAACAAGCTAAACGTCGAAGTCCACGCGGAACTACTAGCGAGACTGAAGTCTCTCCGCAAAACATAAAATAAGCAAACATGAGTACAAATGTACCCAGCAAGACTTACATCAGAAGTATCTACATATGCATCGGTATCAATAAAGGGGTGGTGGAGATTATCTGCAGCAAGCCAGCTTTGACTCGGTGGCTATCCTGAACTACGACTGCAAGTAACTCTTTTGAGGTGGCGCACACGAGTCCATATATTCACCATACCAATACACCACTATGGATCTGCTCCCGTCTACCTACGAGAACGCCATCCATAGCACTCACGCTTATCCTGCGCATTTTAGAGTATCCACTTTCACTTGTCTATGAACTGTACAGGCAACCCAGAAGTCCTTCTCCGCGGACACGACTATTTGAATAGATGATGTCAACCCTGTAGGGGCGTACTTCTTCACACACGCTCTCGCCACTTACCACCATGTACACATCGTGTATCTCGGCAACCTTCGAGCGGAAGCCTGGCGAGGGAGTCGGCCACGACCTGACTAACCACACAAGTCTCTAGTCCAAGTTTATTGCCTATTCGGGTTCCATCTGCAAGGAGATCCGGACGGGTGTCGCTCATGGCCCCAAATGATGTGAGCAGGGTTCCCAAGCCCACCATCCGGGTGCCACTTGGTACACCGTGCCACTGTGCCTAGTCTGTCCCAAGCCCACCTGTACCGGGTGCCACTTGGTAGACTATTAACACTACCTACAAAAACCAGAAACTAGTTGCAACTCCTGGACAGAGATCGAGTTGGTTAATAAGCCGAGAGGGGTCGAGTTACCGGAACCCAATGTGTGGTAGTAACTGTTCATGGATCACAAACACAGAACTCAGTACCTGAGGACGGTTTCAATGAGACAACCCATCATGTACTCCTACATGGACTCTCACCGCTACCTTTACCGAATCGTGTTCACACACTTAGCTCTCAACAGTAGGACATGTTCACCACATTCCAATTCATCCCCGATGAACCAGACCTGACTCAACTCTAAGAAATAGCAAGCATGACAAACAAGCATGAATGAGTAGGCACACAGGGCTCAAACAACTCCTACTCATGCTAGTGGGTTTCATCTATTTATTGTGGCAATGACAGGTCATGAAGAGGAAAGGGGTTCAACCACCGCAGCAGGTAACAGTTGAAACGTTGTTGTCCTAATGCAGTAAAGAGAGCAGGAGCGAGAGAGTGGGATTGTATCAGAATGAACAAGGGGGTTTTGCTTGCCTGGAACTTCTGAAGATAATATAGCTCTTCCTCAGTGTCATCGATCACGTCGTCGGGAACATCGTCTACTGAGAGGGGATGGTTACCGGCAAACAGAGAAGGACACAATCAATGCAATGCAACAATATGACGCATGATCATGACATGGCAATATGCTTGTGTTTGAGCTAATGCAACTAGAGTCCAGATTAGATGAAGTTGGTTTGAACCCAAGGTTCAAATTCAAACTTCATATGTGAATAATCAAATGCCATTTACATAGTTTGTCCTAAACAGTGATGTTAGCTTGCTCAAACATGCATGAGCATGGCATAAACAGATTCTTCATATTTTTCAGATCATTTTTCATATATAACTTATTTCCATCGGAGTTATAGATTATTTATATGATTTTTCAAAGTTTTGGATATTTTCTGAAATAAATAAATCATTTAAGATTTATTTAAATTCCAGAAAAGGATTACTACGTCAGCTTGACATCATCATGACGTCAGCAGGGCAACGGGGCACGGTCCAGGTCAAACCTGGCCAGTGGGACCCACTGGTCAGTGACCCAGTGACATTTAGTGTGACAGACATGTGGGTCCGGTCAACGGCCACGTCAGCGAGGTCAATGCCGACGCATGGGGCCACTGTGTTTTGATTAATCTTAATCTATTTTTGTTAGCTGGTAAGTTAGGTAGCGGGGCCCGCATGTCAGTGAGAGAGTGGGTGAATTAGCGGTGTCATTAACTGCTAATGACGGTGCCACGTCATCATCGCCGGCGTTTAACCACCGGTGTAAACAGAGCATGACAAGGTTGTTTGTCCGGCCAACTCCGGCGACAAGAGGTCGCGCGGCCGGGCGCGTTGGAAGCGGCGCAACGAGGCGCGTCTGTTGGTGGCCTCGGGCGACGCTGGGGTGGCGTGCAACGGCGGCGACGGCGAGTTGGGCGGCGGCCGGAGTACGGCGTCAATGGGGATCGGGTCTAGGGGACGAAATTAATAGAGAGGAGACAGGGGAAACGACGGTGGCCTCACAGGGAGTAGAACTGGGTCTCGGAGAGCTCGGGGACGACCGGCAGGTGATAGATCGATGGCGGCTCCCTCCGGTGGCCAACGTTGAAGACGAAGACGATGGCGACGAAGCAGCATGTCCCGAGCTCGCTTGCTTCGGTGGATAGGCCCGCGGCATCTTGGCGGAGTGGTTGGACGGCTAGGGAGGCCAGGGGTGGGCGATGGCCGCGAGGGCAGCGAGGGGCAGCGACGGTGGCGCTCGACCGGTGAGAGAGAGAGCCAGGGGAGGGGAGAGGTTGCGGGTGAGAGAGAGAGAGAGGATAGGGGGTCTCTGGGCGTCTCCAAACGCGGGATCAGGGAGAAGGACGGGCCTCCAGCGCGAAGCAGGAGGTGGCCGTAGCTGCGCGTGCGTCGACACGCACCTGCTCCTACTGGCAGGAGGAAGACGACGCGGTGGGGGTAGGTGGGCTGGGCCAGGCAGGTGGGCCGCCAGGTGGGTGCGGGTAAGAGGCCCGGTGGCCTTTCTTTTTTCTTTTGTTTGTGTTTTTCTATTCTGTTTTCTGTTTTGTTTTGTTTTGTCACTGTTTAAACTCAAAACAAATTCACATCAGTGCCAAAACTTTCTGTAAATACCTATGTGGCTTATATGGAATTTTCCAAGTGCACACAAATATTTCTGATACATTTGAAAATATATTCTATATATTAGGAATATAAATTCAAATTCAGATACAATATGATTTAATTCCAGTGCCCAAAATATTCCTTAAAAATGTTCAATATTTTTGTTTGGATCCAAAGTCTTGCCAAAATTAGCGAACATTGATGAAGGGTACTTTGGTTCATTGAAAGCATTTTTTACTAGACCTAATTGAATTTCAAAGTGCTAGGGTTTGTTAAATCCCCATTTCAAATTCAAATAGAATTTAAACATGATGCAACAAGATGCAAAACACCAGGCAGTACCAGAAGCTAGGGATGTGACACTTGTGCACTGCTTGCACACTATTGATGCGCTAACGACGCTCACTGTACCTGGGGGCTTCTTACACAGAAGCTTAAATTATCCAACTGGGCTTCATGTCCAGCACATGTGTTACTCTTCCACATGTACCTTTTCTTCACCATTATATGCATTGATATGAATTAAGTTTTGGCCAAGCTGGGTTGCCTGGCTCTTGTATTTATGCCCTACGTTCCCGTTAATTCGGCTAGGGCATAAGGGGAGTACCTCTGCGATTGTTACTGCCGGGTCAGCCGGATGTGTACCTCAGACTGGGTGAAGCCGAAAGCTAGCGTTCTTAAGGGAATATTCGGTTGGTGACCAAAAGATGATCTTTATTTTTAATTTTTATATGCGCCCCCAGATGTTTTTTTCTTGCGTCCTTTTTCGCAGTCCGAACATGCACTTTAGGGCATGCGTACCCAGGGAAAGGAACCCTTAACGGAACTATTCTCCCTGGAAGATGTTTCTTACTACCCATGTAATATAACATAACTAGTTGGGCACTTGTCTGTTCAAGCACCAATGACCCCTACACCTGGTTTCCACGCATGCCCGGTTCTTATATAACTGAGAGGGTATTCGGAAAAACTCCGGACTATCGGGCCCAGAGGTTGAAGCGAAAAGGTCCGCCATGACAAATGATCTACAATCCGGCTAGAAGGCATTTTACATGTCATTTCAAATACATAGTCACTTATACTGGCTAAATTCCTCTTTTATACCATCCAACAGGCTGTCTAGCCTACAATCCTGTTGGGAATACTTTGCGGCTAATTCTACTTGCCCATACACTAAGCTAACGGGGATTTCCTTCCCATCGGGCCCCACAGGGCCGACCTCGGCCATGTGGTTTGGGTCGGCCTTGGTATACCTCATCTTCACCATGGCCCAGGCCTCCCTGGCACCTTGACGGCAGGCCGATATCTTCCATAATCGGAAGCGCCGCCGCGCTCCCTTGAGCTTCTCCGCAAGCTCTCCAAAGCCTTCGGGCAGGGATACGGAGGGCCACAAGGCCTGGGCAATACCTCGCATCACCTGCCGCACTTGTTCATGCAGTTGTGAGAGCTCTGGTAGAAGATCACCTGCCGACCCGGGCATCTCATCCGTGGGACGACCCATCAGCATACCTACAGACATAACTCTGTTAGCTGGCTTCTTCGCCGAACTCTTTTTAAAAGTTCGCTCAATCACTTACTAAATATGCCGCGTTGAAGCCGCTTATTCTCCTTCACGGAGTCCGACAGCTGGGCGCGAACATCCTTTAGTTCCACGCTCAGCTGGGTATTGGCATCCTGGAGATTGATTTTCTCCTGTCTAACTCTTGTAAGCACGCGCTCGCCAGCATTTAGCCGGCGTAGAAGATGTTGCTTATCCGTATTCACTCCGGCGTCATCTGCAATAGTTATTGTCAGTTCACAGCTACGCCGTACTCTATACGGTACATATCATTCTAAAAATAACATGTTACCACAGGAGGCCTCCTCGGACTCCTTCGCTGTGGCAGCTGCGGCCCGTAGCTGGGCCTTGCACTCTTCAAGCTCATGAGACAATTGGGTATTCTTCTCTATAAGAACCTACATAATAGATGATCCTTAAATCAGTTATCCTAACTGCTTCAAGTCTCAGGGGCTACTGCTATATGTAATTATCAAATTTTCTCACCCGTACATCCTTTACATACTGGTCCGTGGCTCTGGCTAGACCATTTTGAGCAGCACGGATGTACACGTCTCCTGAGTTGAAAGCATCAAATGCCTCTTGGGAGAAACAAGCGTCACGGAGTACGGCTCGGTGACTCCTGTGGTTCATGGCGCTCTCCACTTCGGAATTTGTGGCGGACATTTTATCCGCATACTCTGTCGGAGGAGCATCCAGCGTGCGCCTCGTGTTCGCTTCCGTGTCCGTGTCTGGCCCTGGAGCCCGACTGGTTGAGGCGTGATTGGCGACCTCTCCGGATATAGTCCGGCGAGCGTTCTTCTTTCTAGAAAGCACGGGCATTATTATGTCTTTAAAAGACGGCACCATGGATTGAGGTGTTGCATCATACCTCTGCGTCGGTGTCTCAGTCCGGACCGCTTTCCTTTTTAGCCTGCCCGGCCTCGGAGCCCCTGGTTGGCTAGTCGCCCCGGGCTCGGCATGGCGTCCCAAGGGCCTTCCCTATAAAATGCCGTCGGTATACGGTAAGTGAAGTATGTAAAGGTGAATCCTTTTCAAAAGGTTGGGACTTTGGTCTCATTCACCTACGAAGCCGGGAGTAGCCCAGGGTAGTCGGCCGTAATGGCCACCAGGGCGTCATCGTTGTTTAATTGGTAGAATACCCTATCGATAAGCTCCACGGATATGTTCGGGTCCTCTTTGGAGACCGGGTCGAGGGACCGCTTAGGATCCTCTGGTTGTGGAGGTGGGCTGTTGATCTCCCTTACAGCCTTGCGCAGCTCCTGTGATGAATTTGCAAGGTAAAACATTTAATTGTGGGAACATGGAACGGATGGGCATAACAAGTGGCGACCTACCCAGATCGGAGGATTGTACATGGAAAATCCATCCTGTGGCTTGATGCGGAGGAATTCTTCCTCCTTCCCTTGTATAAATCGGACAAGATTCTCGCTAGGGCAGCGGTCGAATCTGGCCCCTTGCGACAACAGCGGGTGGCGTCATCTTCCCTGTTGAAATCCCACATAGCGTGTCCTCGATATTGAAGCGGCCGCACCCCCCGCATAATGCATATTGCCATAACCTCGATTATGGCCAGTCCTGATTGAGCCAATACCTTTATCCGGCCCATCAGGTAAAGAACGTCTCTATTATCTTCCTCCTGAGGGCTCCTTGGTCACCAGCTAAGGCGCTTCTTCAAAGGAGCATTGTCAAACTCGGGAAGGCCGATCCGAATAGGATCCGGAAGGGGGGCGTCCTCTATGTAAAACCACTCTAAAGGCCAGTCTTCGGACGCCTTCTTCGGGGTTCCGGATAGGTATCCGGTCCCGGCAATGCGCCATACTTCGGCGCCGCCCACTTGATATATTCAACCCCTCTGTGAACGGGGCACAAGGCAGAACAATTTCCTCCACAATGCAAAATGAGCTTCGCAGCCCAAGAACAGCTCGCAAAGGGCTACGTACCCCGCAATATGCAGTATGGAGCTAGGGGTGAGGTTATGCAGCTGGAGGCCGTAGAACTCCAGGAGCCCGCGGAGAAACGGATGGATTGGAAATCCGAGTCCCCTTAACAAATACGGGACAAGGCATACCCGCTCTCCCTTAGAGGGGTTGGGAAAGCCCTCCGCCTGCTCCCCGCCATTATAGGTGGCGAGCCCGGCTCGAACCGGAACCATATACGTTGGGGGGAGAAATCCCTGGGTTTGGAGCTTCACTAATTGACTGTGTGGGATGGAACACCTCTCCCAATCTCCAGGCTTGGGGCTGTGGGAGTGAGAGGAGGAGTTGCGCTGGCCGGCCATGCTGGGATGGATTTTTTCAGGCGCGCTCTGATGAACGCTTGATGAGGGAGGATGGTGTGGTTTGGATCTGAGAATCCTCGTATCTTTAAATATACAGTTCATTCACACAGCTAGGGTGGTAAATGTAAAAACGCCCTGGCTTCTCACATTCGCTTGACACGTGGAAGATGGCCATTATTGGGCACATAAGCCAAGAAATCCAACGGTTACGAGAAGCCGGACACTGTTTAACAGGAGCTCGGGGTTTGAAGAAGAACCCACCTTGCAATCCCGAAGACAATCTGCGCGCCGGACTCATCGTCATTGAATCCTGGTTCGGGGGCTACTGAGGGAGTCCTGGATTAGGGGGTATCCGGACAGCCGGACTATAACCTTTGGCCGGACTGTTGGACTATGAAGATACAAGATTGAAGACTTCGTCCCGTGTCCGGATGGGACTCTCCTTGGCGTGGAAGGCAAGCTTCGCAATACGGATATGTAGATCTCTTTCCTTGTAATCGACTCTGTGTAACCCTAGCCCCCTCCGGTGTCTATACAAACCGGAGGGTTTAGTCCATAGGACACAATAACAACAATCAAACCATAGGCTAGCTTCTAGGGTTTAGCCTCTCTGATCTCGTGGTAGATCAACTCTTGTACTAGCCATATCATCAATATCAATCAAGCAGGAGTAGGGTTTTACCTCCATCGAGAGGGCCCGAACCTGGGTAAAAACATCGTGCCCCTTGTCTCCTGTTACCATCCGCCTAGATGCACAGTTCGGGACCCCCTACCCAAGATCCGCCGGTTTTGACACCGACACACACCAAATAGGGAAGATAGATATTGCAAGAGGCATAAGTACTTAGAAACTAAATGGTTGCAAGAAAGGCTAGATGTTTGTGCTGAAAATTTAAATTTTATTAGCCGTACTTGTGAACTTTGCAATGAACATGATCATTTCAATACCCAATGCAAAATGTTTCATGATCGTATCATGTCCAAAAATTGTGATGACTTGATTTCCCTTGCACATCATAATGAACTTAGTTTTCTCTTGGGTTATGAAGAAATAAAACGTATAACTAAGGATATTCCAAAATTTTCTCTTGATAGAGTTCTTCATTTTGATCTAGAGGAAATTTATATGTATTGTGCAGTGAATTGCATTGAAAATCCTTATATTGCCAACTACATAAAGAAAAGAAAACAAATAGAAGATGAAGATAATGCTAACGAAAGGGAAGAGACTTCCCAATATCCTCCTATTATTTCTTATGATGAATCAGGTAACGAGGAGGAGCCTTATATTCAACCAATCTCATTAATAAGGAGCTCCAAAAAGAGGATTGAACCCACACATGATCTGGTGAAGAAGAATAAAAGAAAAAGGAAGAGAGGTAAAATGATATCGCTCTCGAATAATGTTGCTCCTATTACTGTTGTGCCTCATGAAAATGAATCAAAAATAATTGTGGAAGATGATGCACTTGATGATGATCTCGTTATGCCTATTGCTTGTTGTGATGATTATGATTGGGAACATAATGATACTTCTTATGATCTTGAAAATCTTTTTGGCACTTGCTTGGAAGAATGTCGTAATAATGTTTGCTATACTATTGGTGCTATCCATACTATTATTGATGAGAGTGATTATGCTTATGATATGAAAAGGACCAAGCTTGGGGATGCTATGTTTGATAAAGATGATGTTTTTGAGAATATATTTTCTTAAATTAATGTTTGTCCCAAGCTTGGGGATGCTATGTTTAATGAAGATGATATTTTTAGCTTCCCATGTTTTGATATGCAAAGTTGTTATGATGATAGCATGCCTTCTACTTATGATGATTATATTGATGAAAGTGAGTTTGGAAGAGTGTCAACTTTAGGAAGTAATGATCCCACTATTTTGGGGGATGTTGAATCTTATAATATTTATGAAGGTGGATTTGGAGAGGTCATGACTTTATTTAGTGATGTATCCACTATCTTGGAAGAGGTTTCAATCGATTATGATGAGAACAAAGTTGCTACTTATGATGATTATTGTGATGAAACTTATGCTATAAAAATTAGTCATGATTATATTTATAAAACTTGTCATGATTGTGATTACCCATTTTCTGAACATTACTATTTTAATGTGGAAACAATTTATAGTATTCAAGTCTCATATGATACTCCCACTATTCCGAATGAGAATAAATCTGCTTATGTGGAGAGTAATAAAAATACTATGCTTGTAGATCATGAAAAGAATGCTTTAGGTGTTGGTTATATTGTTGAAATCATTCATGGTACTACTGAAAATTATTATGAGGGAGGAATATATGCTTGTAGGAATTGCAATAATATCAAGTTTCCTCTCTATGTGCTTAAACTTTTGAAGTTATGCTTGTTTTGCCTTCCTATGCTAGTTGATTATTGTTGCCATAAATTGTTTGCTCACAAAATCCCTATGCATAGGAAGTGAGTTAGACTTAAATGTGCTAGTCATATTCTTCATGATGCTCTCTTTATATTTCAATTCCTATCTTTTATGTGAGCAGCATTGAAATCATCATGCCTAGCTAGGGGCGTTAAACGTTAGCGCTTGTTGGGAGGCAACCCAATTTTATTTTAGTTTTTGATTTTTGGTTCTGTTTAGTAATAAATAATCCATCTAGCTTCTGTTTAGACGTGGTTTTATGTTTTAATTAGTGTTTGTGCCAAGTAGAACCTTTGGGAAGACTTGGGTGAAGTCTTTATGATCATGCTGTAAAAAAACAGAAACTTTAGCTCTCACGAGATTAGCTAAAACATTTTACTGGAGAGTGATATTTAGTTTATTATTTTTGCATATGATTAATAGACAAATTCCTCAGTCCATCAATCTATTTTAGAATTTTTGGAGTTCCAGAAGTTTGCGTTAGTTACATATTACTACAGATTGTTCTGTTTTTGACAGATTCTGTTTTTCGTGTGTTGTTTGCTTATTTTAATGAATCTATGGCTAGTAAAATAGTTTATAAACCATAGTGAAGTTGGAATACATTAGATTTAACACCAATAAAAATAAAGAATGAGTTCATTACAGTACCTTTGAGTGGTGTTTTGGTTTCTTTCGCTAACAGAGCTTACGAGTTTTCTGTTGAGTTTTGTGTTGTGAAGTTTTCAAGTTTTGGGTAAAGATTCGATGGACTATAGAATAAGGAGTGGAAAGAGACTAAGCTTGGAGATGACCAAGGCACCCCAAGGTAATATTCAAGGACAACCAAAAGCCTAAGCTTGGGGATGCACCGGATGGCATCCCCTCTTTCGTCTTCGTTCATCGGTAACTTTACTTGGAGCTATATTTTTATTCACCACATGATATGTGTTTTGCTTGGAGCGTCATTTTATTTTATTTAGCCTTGCTTGCTGTTTGAATAAAGTTCAAAGATTTGAAATTCTTAAATGTTAGAGAATCTTCACATAGTTGCACAATTATTCGACTACTCATTGATCTTCACTTATATCTTTCAGAGTAGTTTGTTGTTGCTCTAGTGCTTCACTTATATCTTTTAGAGCACGGCGGTGGTTTTATTTTGTAGAAATAGATGAACTCTCATGCTTCACTTATATTATTTTGAGAGTCTTAAATAGCATGGTAATTTGCTTAAATAATCCGAATATGCTAGGTATTCAAGATTAGTAAAAAACTTCTTATGAGTGTTTTGAATACTAAGAGAAGTTTGATGCTTGATGATTGTTTTGAGATATGGTGGTAGTGATATTAAAGTTGTGCTAGTTGAGTAGTTGTGAATTTTAGAAATACTTGTGTTGAAGTTTTCAAGTCCCGTAGCATGCACGTTATGGTAAACGTTGTGTAACAAATTTGAAACATGAGGTGTTCTTTGATTGTCTTCCTTATGAGTGGCGGTCGGGGACGAGCGATGGTCTTTTCCTACCAATCTATCCCCCTAGGAGTATGCGCGTAATGCTTCATTTTTTACGAATTTTAGATTTTTGCAATAAGTATATGAGTTCTTTATGACTAATCTTGAGTCCATGGATTATATGCATTCTCACCCTTCCATCATTGCTAGCCTCTTCGGTACCGTGCATTGCCCTTTCTCACATTGAGAGTTGGTGCAAACTTCGCTGATGCATCCAAACCCCGTGATATGATACACTCTATCACACATAAACCTCCTTATATCTTCCTCAAAACAGCCACCATGCCTACCTATTATGGCATATCCATAGCCATTCTGATATATATTGCCATGCAACTTTCCACCATTCTGATTATCATGACACATTCATCATTGTCATATTGCTAAGCATGACTGTGACGCCCCAAGACCGGAGCTACAGATGCCTTCCAGGGTTTCCAAGATTCATTGTGTGATTTGTTTTTGCTTGTTGCATTCATCATTGCATCATGTCATTATGTCTTTAATCTTTCCAACTCAACTAAATAAACCGTATGGATCTTCGATCCATTAAAATTGAGAAAACTCACATGGTGGGTTCTCTTTAAAACATACCGACCCGATATTTAGGGAGATATTATAAAATATTCCATTGTTTTGGAATCACAAAGGAACCCACTTGCATATTATATCCCTTGGCCTTTTCTTCTTCTAACCTTGCCAATAATTCTTTTACCATTTCCCGGAGCTCTACCAAAATTCTCAACATTTTGGTTACTCCTAAAAAACCTCGTCCTAGTTCAAACCCATTTGAATTAAATTCAAATGAGTTTGAATTCTTATAGTTCGATCTTGGCCATTTCTATTTCCTTGGAACCAGCGCATTTTTGCGAGTCCGGGAAAATTACACCCATGCGCAAATTCTTTCCTTAACCCTCTCTTTCTTTTTCTTATCTCTAATTTGTTTTCTGCTAAAGGAAATAAGAATAATTGGGAGAGCAGAGGAAGCCCAGCTACAGCCTCAGGCCGTCCGACCCAATATCCAGCCAAGGCCCAACCCTAGCGCCTATATAACCCTAGCCTCTATCCCCTCCTCTCGATCCCCTAGTCTCTCCCTCCTTCCCCCGCTCGCGCCACCAGAGAGGAGCGAGAGCCTCTCGCTCGATCCCGTAGAGCCGCCACCTCACGCCCTCGATCTCCTCTGCCTCCCGTTGCCCTCCGTCGTCAAGCGCCGCCCTCGTTCGGATCCATCGGGCCCTGCCATGGCCGCGCCTCCCTGCTGCCGAGGCCCCGCCGCCAAGTCCCCCCTGCGTTGTTCGGTCGAGCGCCGGGACGAACGGCAGCAGATCTTCCTCGCCTCGTCCACGTCGATGGGAGCCGTGCCTTGGACCTCTGCACCCTCACCGGAGCGAGCTCGTCCCCGCCACGCCAAGCCCCTCTCCATCGACCCCGCGCGCCATCGCAGAAACTCCATCGCCGTCAGCCGGTGCAACAGAGCCACCGTAGTACTACCCCGAGCTCCGCAACCACCACCTCCGGCCTCCCCGTCCTCTGCTTCGCCTCCTCGCACCCCTGCTTCTGCCTCGACAGCCTCCCGTGGATGCAAACACCTTTGCAGCCAAGGCCAACGCCGGCCACTTCTTCCAGCCGCTGCTCGGCGATGCGCTAGCATCCAGCAGCTCGAGAGGTCCCCGGTGACCTCCCGAGGCAGAGCCTTGCAAGTCCCTCGATGCCCTTTCAATTCTTCAAGATTGCCAACTCAAGTGATGCACCAAGTATGCGTGTACGTCTACTGTTGCTATGGGTCCCTCAAAACCAAGTGCATTGACCGTCGTCCAGAGCACCGGGGCACTGGTTGCCTCTATTTGCGGGTGCTTCATTTGAGCTTCATCGAAACGTCGCCAAGTACCTCTACGCATGGATACGCAAGACCATCCTGGATATCGTCAAGTACCACGACAATATGAGTACAACTACCATCGACGTGCATTTCGCCAAGTACCTCTCGGATCCGACAAGTACCCCGATGACGTGTGTACCACTACTGTTGACCCTCGAAGACCTCATGGACATCAAGTTCCTCACTATGACCCCAAACATCTACGGATTGTGTACGGCTACTTCCACTACGGCCGTGTACCACTACTTCCACTACCGTGATGAGAACGTCTACTTCCTCTACATTGCACCGAACTCGAACCATCCCATTTGAACGCTTCGAAGGTATAACCGCCAAGACGACCTTCCGAGTACGAATGTGTGTTGTATGAGATTCCCGTGTTTGCACCATGTCCGAGTTGTTCCTTGCGCGTTCCTCGTTGCTTTGACATCGACACGTGGGAACCCGGTAACCGGGATCACCGCACCATCCTTGCATGACTCGCTCCGCACACTTATTCTTTTGCACACGTATCTCAATGAGTTGTTGGATCACCGATATGTTTCCATGGCATCATTTTCGGATTCGTCGCTGTGAAACCCTTTCTTCCCGCCACGATGACGAATGCCTCGTATCTTGCTCATGTCAATATTTCCATAAAATTGTTTAAAACTTGCATATGTCATCCACATCATGATAATAACATTTAAAACATTTAAAATTGTTGTTTGCTTTAAATTGCTAAATGACATATGGGGATTTTTCGGAATTATTATTTGTTTATTTCCTGTCTCATTTAAACTTGCCTAAATAGATAGTTTTATTATGCTAGACCTCTTGCCATGCTTAACCACATTTAATATTGTTGGGTACATAAACGAGAGAGAACTAAATAATTGATGTGATGTTTTGTCAATATGCAACTCGTTGCACATTGTTCTCCACTTAATTTGTAGTGTTGTCTATTGAATTTTGCCATGCCATGCCTCATTTAAACCGGTCATGCATCATACTTGATTGTGCATCATGCCATGTTTATGATTGTGTATTTACCATGTTGTTTGCTTCTTTCCGGTTTGTTTCTCTCGTTAGCTTCGGTTTCGTTCCGGAGTTGTGAGGATTCGTTCGACTACATCCATTTGTCTTCTTCATGGACTCGTTCTTCTTCCTTGCGGGATCTCAGGCAAGACGACCATACCCTCGAAATCACTTCTATCTTTGCTTGCTAGTTGTTCGCTCTATTGCTATGTCGCGCTACCTACCACTTGCTATATCATGCCTCCCATATTGCCATGTCAAGCCTCTAACCCACCTTTCCTAGCAAACCGTTGTTTGGCTATGTTACCGCTTTTTCTCAGCCCCTCTTATAGCGTTTCTAGTGCAGGTGAAGATGAAGTTGGTTCCATGTTGGAACATGGATATTTTGGGATATCACAATATCTCTTATTTAATAAATGCATCTATATACTTGGTAAAGGGTGGAAGGCTCGGTCTTATGCCTGGTGTTTTGTTCCACTCTGGCCACCCTAGTTTCCGTCATATCGGTATTATGTTCCCGGATTTTGCATTCCTTACACGGTTCGGTGATTTATGGGACCCCCTTGACAGTTCGCTTTGAATAAAACTCCTCCAGCAAGGCCCAACCTTGGTTTTAACATTTGCCACCTAAGCCTTTTTCCCTTGGGTTCTGCAGACTCAAGGGTCATCATTATTTTAACCCCCCGGGCCAGCGCTCGTTGTGAGTGTTGGTCCAACCTGTCAACCGCCGGTGGCCACCAGGGGCAACTCTGGGCTCGCCTACCGGAAGTTTGGACAATCCGGTGTGCCTTGAGAACGAGGTATGTGCGACTCCTATCAAGATTTGTCGGCACATCGGGCGGCTTTGCTGGTCTTGTTTTACCATTGTCGAAATGTCTTGTAACCGGGATTCCGAGACTGATTGGGTCTTCCGGGTAGAAGGAATATCCTTCGTTGATCGTGAGAGCTTGTGATGGGCTAAGTAGGGACACCCCTGCAGTGTATTATCTTTCGAAAGCCGTGCCCGTGGTTATGTGGCAGATGGGAATTTATTAATGTCCGGTTGTAGAGAACTTGACACTTGACTTAACTAAAATACATCAACCGCGTGTGTAGCTGTGATGGTCTCTTTTTGACGGAGTCCGGGAAGTGAACATGGTTCTTTTTTTATGGTTGTGCGTAAGTAGTTTCAGGATCACTTCTAGTTTCACGATCGTTGCATTGCTTCTCTTCTCGCTCTTATTTGCGTATGTTAGCCACCATATATGCTTAGTGCTTGCTGCAGCTCCACCACATTACCCCTTTCCTACCCATAAGCTTAAAAAGTCTTGATCTCGCGGATGTGAGATTGCTGAGTCCTCGTGACTCACAGATTCTACCAAAACAATTGCAGGTGCAGATGACGCCAGTGCAGGTGATGCTACCGAACTCAAGTGGGAGTTCGACGAGGACCTTGGTCGTTACTATGTTTCATTTCATGTTGATCAGTAGTTGAGCCCAGTTGGGGACGATCGGGGATCTAGCATTTGAGGTTATCTTCTTTTCATTTGTATTTGTCCATAGTCGGGCTATATGTGTACTCTGAATGATGTATGTTTATTTAATGTATTTGTGTGAAGTGGCGATTGTAAGCCAACTCTTTATCCCATTCTTGTTCATTACATGGGATTGTGTGAAGATGACCCTTTTTGCGACAAGACCACCATGCGGTTATGCCTCCAAGTCGTGCCTCGACACGTGGGAGATATAGCCGCATCGTGGGTGTTACAAGTTGGTAATCAAAGCCATCCCCGACTTAGGAGCCCCCTGCTTGTTCGAATCGCTCGCGTTGTTGAGTCTAGAAAAAAAATTTTGAGTCTTAGGATTATATATATATATATATATATATATATATATATATATATATATATATATATATATATATATATATATATATATATATATATATATATATCAGAGAGTAGGATTCTTTTTACTCCTCAGTCCCTTCGTCGCTCTGGTGAGGCCCCCTGACGTAGAAGTTTTGACTCTCCTCTCCTCAAATTTCACTAAAAAAATTTAGGATCACGCGGGTATCTTGGAATCGTTCCGATGGTTTTGTGACGAGAACATTGTTCTTGGTGCCTCCTGACATTTAGGGGTCATGGCAGTGTCCCGGGGAGTTGACCTCCGAGGTGTTGTCGTCACAATTTTATCATTGCAGTTCTGGAGTACCTGAGTTTCGCCGACATCGAAAATCTCTTTTATGTAGTTGTTAGTGAGATAACCTCGACGCCACCCAGTACTAGGGTGGGAGTCCGGGAGTATTGCCGTAACTCGTATAACGGATGCTTTTCGAAGGTTGAGGTAAACGATTTCCGAAGGTTTCTTGGTTATGTGTTGAAGGATGGATACGGCTGGATGTAGGATTTGTTAGTTTGAGTGAGTTATTATGCTTCCCCTATATCCCAACACCAGATTGCGAAACCAGAAAGTTTCGGGAGTTTATAAGTGGGAATTCAAGTATCTCATAGGGTATCTTTCCAACACACACATAATACGATATGGGATCTATCATATGTTTCTTTCCAGCTTATTCTGCAAGTCAAATCCTTTGCTTTTGTTTTGTTTTGTAGTAGTCGAGTTGCTTTGAAGTCAAGTGTTGATTCCATACCTTTCCTAAGCGGTGTTCTCATACTTCTATGTGAATACTAATCCTTCTTGATCATCGAGATTATCATGCCAATTCTTTTCCAACCGACGTGCTCTTTTTCAAGTGGATCCGATCATTTCAACATTCGCGAGATCATTTCTTAGTTCTTTGCAACGGTGTTTGCTTCATCGTCCCAAATTGTCTTTGTTTTCCCACCCTCCCACCCTTTTCTTCAAGGACTCAGGTTTCTTAATCAAGTATCCTTCTTATTGATGTGAAGTCTCTTCATTCTCTTCCTCCATGTTCTTACCTGGTGATTCTCATGAAGATGCTAAGGAAGCTTCAAGTCTATTATTCTTCGTTCTTCTCTTCTCCGGTGGACTCAAGTCAAGCTTCAAGTGTGGATCGTATTCTTTTCCTCATTTCAAATGCTTTCTCATGTCGGTGCATCTCTTAATCATCCACCTATTGCTATTCATGTTATCTGGAGTGCTGAAGATATCTCATAAGATTCGCATTTCCATTCCCAATCCGTTCAAGCTATCTCGAGGTTGTTATCTCTTTTGAGCCATTTAATTCAACCGGCGCAATCTTTCTTTTAATCATTCAATGGTGTATCTTTTGAGTGGGCCCTAACCCACAAGTCTTTTCCCAGGTTCTTACCCGACTTTTCTAATTTTCCCGGAGCTTCTAAAATTCTTTTCAAAGTTTGACTAAGAATGGGTTATCATCAGTCATATGTCTTCTCCAAGATCTTTCAAATTATTTTCATCGTTGGTTCAACCTTTCCAATTTTCATTCCGGAGTGCCTCAACAATTCATGGTGGTGTTTCTCATCGTCATTCTCAACATCTGAAGACCGAAGAAGAGTTTCTCTTTAATCTTGCTCCATTCTCTTCAAGATTCATGGTTCTAGCTTGATGTTGTCTTCTCATAATTGTTTTCGGCTGTGAGAATTCTTTTCACCCATCTGGAGCATTTCAGGAGTCTTTTCAGTTTGATTCTCCGGAGCCATCTTCTCGGAATTACTCATTCTCAGCCTTCAGCTCTTGTTTTCCAAATCTTACCAGTGGATCGTTCAAATATCCTCTAGTCAGCTCTTGATCTCTGCGTTCACTTGTATCTAAATTCTCTCAAGTATCTTCGTTCATTTTCTAATTCTTCCTGGTGTTTCTTTATCTTTTCTTCGTTCATTTTCAATTCTTACAGTGGTTCGTTCAAGAGTTCTCTTCCTTCGTTATCATATAGATTCATTCGTTCTTTCCAATCCTACCTGTGGTTCGTTGAAGACCTTCCCAAGTTTGCGCCATATCTATCTTAATCCTTTCTACGAGAATAAGTAGTATGCCAAATCCATTGCTTGTCATCAATTTATTTGGTGAAGGATGAGCATAATGTAATTCTTATTTTTGTTTCATTGAGTAAATTCAATTCCTTATTCCGGAGGTTCATCAAAATTCTTGATTTCATTTGTTCATCTTTCTTTCCGGAGGTCCAAGTTTTCTCGGTTATATCATTTCAAAGCTTCATCTTATCACTGCAAGACTTCACCTTGTTCTTTCAACTTCTCTTTCTTTCTATCATCCTTTTTTTTACCAGAGTTCTTCATAGAGTTTCTTCATGGTGTTTCATCAAGGATTAAATTGATTCTCGAAGTGTTCTCAAGATTCTTGTTGGAAGAGCTCAAATATTCTTAATCTTGCATTCCAAAGTGCAATTCTTTCTATCTTATCTTTTGAGTTGGTGTTATGTCATTCTTGATAATTTCCCTTCGTGTTTCATGGTTCACAAGTTATCAAGAATGAGATATTTTAAATCCATTAATCTCTCCGTTGGAGTTATCTTGGGTTATATTTCACCTAAAGCTTTCCCTAAGGATTGTTGCTATCATGGTGCTTATAAATGACCCAAGTTCTTCACTTGTCCTCCCGGTGGAATAAGTTTCTTGTCTCCTTGTTCATATCAATCCAATCTATTGTTTCCATTAGTGGCAGAATTTCACCTCATAATTTCAAGATGTTTTCCTTAAGCCCACAACAAGCTTACTCCTTTCGTTGTTGGTTTTTCCAACAACTTCGTTCGACCCTTCTCCTAAAGGTGCTTTTTCAATATCATTTGAGGTAGAAGATGTTGTTTTTCTCCTCCGCTCTTCTAATTCAATTCTTACATTTTGTTCTGGAGGCATTGTGATGTTGCCCTCTTCGACCAATTATCTCGTCTTCTCAAGATCATGTTCTTTTCCTTGCTTATCCTTTTAACCGGAGTATCGTGCCCTCTTTTCAAGTTCCTCCCATTCTGTCAAGTTTTGCCTCCCTTCTCAACCGGCGTGCTGTCTGAAATCTTTCTAATCCCTTGTGTCATTCTTTCAATAGTTCTGGAGGCAGTGTGTTGTTGATTTCATCAAGTATCCTCTCATCTTGTCAAGTTGTTGTTAATTCCTTCCATTTGCAGTCGGAGTGCTGTCCAAATTATATCATTCTTATTCCTTCTCTATCTTGTTTTAACCGGAGGGTTCTGTCTATCATCCCTCTTCTAACCGGAGTCTCATCCAAGTGCTTTCATTTTGCCAAGCTCATATTCTTTATCTTCCATTTCCAACCGGAGTGTTGTCGTAATTGATCCTTATCGTTCCTTGTACACCTCGTTTCTACCGGAGTGCTTGCATGTACTTCTTGTCCATTGCAACCCTTTTTCTTATGTCTTTCAACCTCCAAGGTTCTAGTAATGTTCCTTGTTCCTCTTTTCTAACAGATTGTTTTCAACTTTGTTCATCTTCATTGTATTCTTTCGTTCAATTTGTTCAACCTCTCAAGGTTCGTGGTTTCACTCGTTTGCCAAAGAAGCAACTTTGTTTTACCTCTTCCCCTTCCTCTTCGGTTTTCCCCAGTGCCATCCTAGATCTCGGGACGAGATCCTCTCGTAGTGGTGGAGTGTTGTGACGCCCCAAGACCGGAGCTTCAGATGCCTTCCAGGGTTTCCGAGATTCGTTGTGTGATTTGTTTTTGCTTGTTGCATTGATCATTGCATCATGTGCATGGCATCATGTCATTATGTCTTTAATCTTTCCAACTCAACTAAATAAACCGTATGGATCTTCGATCCATTTAAATTGAGGAAACTCACATGGTGGGTTCTCTTTAAAACATACCCACCCGATATTTAGGGAGATATTATAAAATATTCCATTATTTTGGAATCACCCACGAACCCACTTGCATATTAAATCCCTTGGCCTTTTCTTCTTCAAGTTTTGACTCTCTAACCTTGCCAATAATTCTTTTACCATTTCCTGAAGCTCTACCAAAATTTTGGTTACTGCTAAAAAACCTCGTCCTAGTTCAAACCCATTTGAATTAAATTCAAATGAGTTTGAATTCTTATCGTTCAATCTTGGCCATTTCTATTTCCTTGGAACCAACGCATTTTTGCGAGTCCGGGAAAATTACCCCCATGCGCAAATTCTTTCCTTAACCCTCTCTTTCTTTTTCTTCTCTCTAATTTGTTTTCTGCTAAAGGAAATAAGAATAAGAGGGAGAGAGGATCAAGCCCAGCTACAGCCTTAGGCCGGCCGGCCCAAGATCCAGCCAAGGCCCAACCCTAGCGCCTATCTAACCCTAGCCCCGATCCCCTCCTCTCGATTCCCTGGTCTCTCCCTCCTTCCACCGCTCGCGCCGCCAGAGAGCCTCTCGCTCGATCCCATAGCGCCGTTACCTCACGCCCTTGATCTCCTTTGCCTCGCGTTGCCCTCCGTCGCCAAGCGCCGCCCTCGTCCGGATCTGTCGGGCCTTGCCATGGCCGCGCCTCCCTGCTGCCGAGGCCCCGCCGCCAAGTCCCGCCTGCGTTGTTCTGTCGAGCGCCGGGACGAACGGCAGCAGCTCCTCCTCGCCTTGTCCACGTCGACGGGAGTCGTGCCTTGGACCTCTACACCCTCACCGGAGTGAGCTCATCCTCGCCGCGCCAAGCCCCTCTCCATCGACCCCGCACGCCATCGCAGAAACTCCATTGCGGTCAGCCGGTGCAGCAGCGCCACCATAGTACTACCCCGACCTCCGCGACCACCACCTCCAGCCTCCCCGTCCTCTGCTTCGCCTCCTCGCGCCCCTGCTTCCGCCTCGACAGCCTCCCGTGGATGCAACCACCTTTGCGGCCAAGGCCAACGCCGGCCACTTCTTCCAGCCGCTGCTCGGCCATGCGCCAGCATCCAGCAGCTCGAGCGGTCCCCGGTGACCTCCCGAGGCAGAGCCTTGCAAGTCCCTTGATGCCCTTTCAGTTCTTCAAGATTGCCAAGTCCAGTGATGCACCAAGTATGCGTGTACGTCTACTATTGCTATGGGTCCGTCAAAACCAAGTGCATCGACCGTCGTCCAGAGCACCGGGGCACTAGTTGCCTCTATTTGTGGGTGCTTCGTTTGAGCTTCATCGAAACGTCGCCAAGTACCTCTACGCACGGATACGCAAGACCGTCCCGGATATCGCCAAGTACCACGACAATATGAGTACAACTACCGTCGACGTGCATTTCGCCAAGTACCCCGATGATGTGTGTACCACTACCGTTGACCCTCGAAGACCCCACGGACGTCAAGTTCCTCACTACGACCCCGAACATCTACGATTGTGTACGACTACTTACACTACGGCCGTGTACCACTACTTCCACTACCGTCATGAGAACTTCTACTTTCTCTACATTGCACCGAACTCAAACCATCCCATTTGAACGCTTTGAAGGTATAACCACCGAGATGACCTTTCGAGAACGAATGTGTGTTGTATGAGATGCCCATGTTTGCACCGTGTCCGATTTATTCCTTGCGCGTTCCTCGTTGCTTTGCCATCGTCATGTGGGAACCCGGTAACCGGGATCACCCCACCATCCTTGCATGACTCGCTCCGCACACTTATTCTTTTGCACCGGTATCTAAATGAGTTGTCGGATCACCGATATGTTGCCGTGGCATCGTTTTTGGATTCGTCGCCGTGACACCCTTTCTTCCGGCCATGATGACAAATGCCTCGTATCTTGCTCATGTCAATATTTCCATAAAATTGTTTAAAACTTGCATATGTCATCCACATCATGATAATAACATTTAAAACGTTTAAAATTGTTGTTTTCTTTAAATTGCTAATTGACATATGGGGATTTTTCGGAATTGTTATTTTTTATTTCGGATCTCATTTAAACTTGCCTAAATAGATAGTTTTATTATGCTACACCTCTTGCCATGCTTAACCACATTTAATATTGTTGGGTACATAAACGAGAGAGAACTAAATAATTGATGAGGTGTTTTGTGAATATGCAACTCGTTGCATATTGAGCTCCACTTAATTTGTAGTATTGTTTGTTGCATTTTGCCATGCCATGCCTCATTTAGACCGGTCATGCATCATACTTGATTGTGCATCATGCCATGTTTATGATTGTGTGTTTACCATGTTGTTTGCTTCTTTCTGGTTTGTTTCTCTCGTTAGCTTCGGTTTCGTTCCGGAGTTGTGAGAATTCGTTCGACTACATCCGTTTGTCTTCTTCATGGACTCGTTCTTCTTCCTTGCGGGATCTCAGGCAAGATGATCATACCCTCGAAATCACTTCTATCTTTGCTTGCTAGTTGTTCGCTTTATTGCTATGTCGCGCTACCTACCACTTGCTATATCATGCCTCCCATATTGCCATGTCAAGCCTCTAACCCACCTTTCCTAGCAACCGTTGTTTGGCTATGTTACCGCTTTTGCTCAGCCCATCTTATAGCGTTGCTAGTGCAGGTGAAGATGAAGTTGGTTCCATGTTGGAACATGGATATTTTGGGATATCACAATATCTCTTACTTAATTAATGCATCTATATACTTGGTAAAGGGTGGAAGGCTCGACCTTATGCCTGGTGTTTTGTTCCACTCTGGCCGCCCTAGTTTCTGTCATATCGGTATTATGTTCCCGGATTTTGCGTTCCTTACACGGTTGGGTGATTTATGGGACCCTTCGCTTTGAATAAAACTCCTCCAGCAAGGCCCAACCTTGGTTTTAACATTTGCCACCTAAGTCTTTTTCCCTTGGGTTCTGCAGACTCAAGGGTCATCTTCATTTTAAACCCCCGGGCCAGTGCTCGTCGTGAGTGTTGGTCCAACCTGTCAACCGCCGGTGGCCACCAGGTGCAACTCTGGGCTCGCCTACCAGAAGTTTGGACAATCCGGTGTGCCCTGAGAACGAGGTACGTGCGACTCCTATCGGAATTTGTCGGCACATCGGGCGGTTTTGCTGGTCTTGTTTTACCATTGTCGAAATGTCTTGTAACCGGGATCCCGAGACTGATCGGGTCTTCCCGGTAGAAGGAATATCCTTCGTTGACCGTGAGAGCTTGTGATGGGCTAAGTCGGGACACCCCTGCAGGGTATTATCTTTCGAAAGCTATGCCCGCGGTTATGTGGCAGATGAGAATTTGTTAATGTCCGGTTGTAGAGAACTTGACACTTGACTTAATTAAAATACATCAACCGTGTGTGTAGCCATGATGGTCTCTTTTCGACGAAGTCCGGGAAGTGAACACGCTTCTTGTCTTATGGTTGTGCGTAAGTAGTTTCAGGATCACTTCTTGATCACTTCTAGTTTCACTATCATTGCGTTGCTTCTCTTCTCGCTCTTATTTGCGTATGGTAGCCACCATATATGCTTAGTGCTTGCTGAAGCTCCACCACATTACCCCTTTCCTACCCATAAGCTTAAATAGTCTTGATCTCGCGGGTGTGAGATTGTTGAGTCCTCGTGACTCACAGATTCTACCAAAACAGTTGCAGGTGCCGATGACGCCAGTGCGGGTGATGCTACCGAACTCTAGTGGGAGTTCGACGAGGACCTTGGTCGTTACTATGTTTCGTTTGATGTTGTTCAGTAGTGGAGCCCAGTTGGGGACGATCGGGGATCTAGCATTTGGGGCTATCTTCTTTTCATTTGTATTTGTCCGTAGTCGGGCTATGTGTGTACTATGAATGATGTATGTTTATTTAATGTATTTGTGTGAAGTGGCGATTGTAAGCCAACTCTTTATCCCATTCTTGTTCATTACATGCGATTGTGTGAAGATGACCCTTCTCGCGACAGGACCACCATGCGGTTATGCCTCCAAGTCGTGCCTCGACACGTGGGAGATATAGCCGCATTGTGGGCGTTACAAGTTGGTAATTAGAGCCATCCCCGTCTTAGGAGCCCCCTGCTTGATCGAATCGCTGGCGTTGTTGAGTCTAGAAAAAATTGTTTTGAGTCTTAGGATTATATATATCGGAGAGTAGGATTCTTTTTACTCCTCAGTCCCTTCGTCGCTCTGGTGAGGCCCCCTGACGTACAAGTTTTGACTCTCCTCTCCTCAAATTTCACTAATTTTTTTAGGATCATGCGGGTATCTTGGAATCATTCCGATGGTTTTGTGACGAGAACATTGTTCTTGGTGCCTCCTGACATTTAGGGGTTGTGGCAATGTCCCGGGGAGTTCAGCTCCGAGGTGTTGTCGTCACAATTTTATCGTTGCAGTTCTGGAATACCTGAGTTTCGCTGACATCAAAAATCACTTTTATGTAGTTGTTGGTGAGATAACCTCGATGCCACCCAGTATTGGGGCAGGAGTTCGGGAGTATTGCCGTAACTCGTATAACGGATGCTTTTCGAAGGTTCACGTAAACAATTTCCGAAGGTTTCTTGGTTATGTGTTGAAGGATGGATACGGCTGGATGTAGGATTTGTTAGTTTGGGTGAGTATTATGCTTCCCCTGTATCCCAACACCGGATTGCATAACCAGAAAGTTTCAGGAGTTTATAAGTGGGAATTCAAGTATCTCGTAGGATAACTTTCCAACACACACATGATACGATATGGGATCTATCATATGTTTCTTTCCGACTTATTCTGCATGCCAAATCCTTTGTTTTTGTTTTGTTTTGTGGTAGTCAAGTTGCTTCGAAGTAAAGTGTTGATTCCATACCTTTCCTCAGCGGTGTTCTCATACTTCTATGTGAATATCAATCCTCCTTGATCATCGAGATTGTCATGCCAATTCTTTTCCAACCGACGTGCTCTTTTTGAAGTGGATCCGATCATTTCAACATTCGCAAGATCAATTCTCAGTTCTTTGCAACGGTGGTTGCTTCATCCGTCCCAAGTTGTCTTTGTTTTCCCACCCTCCCACCCTTTTCTTCAAGGATTCAGGTTTCTTAATCAAGTATCCTTTTTATTGATGTGAAGTATATTCATTCTCTTCCTCCATGTTCTTACCTGGTGATTCTCATGAAGATGCTAAGGAAGCTTCAAGTCTATTATTCTTCATTCTTTCCTTCTCCAGTGGACTCAAGTCAAGCTTTCAGTGTTGATCGTATTCTCTTCCTCATTTCAAATGCTTTCTCATGTCAGTGCATCTCTTAATCATCCACCTCTTGCTATTCATGTTATCTGGAGTGCTGAAGAATCTCAGAAGATGCACATTTCCATTCCCAATCCGTTCAAGCTATCTTGAGGTTGTTATCTCTTTTGAGCCATTTAATTCAACCGACACAATCTTTCTTTTAATCATTCAATGGTGTATCTTTTGAGTGGGCCCTAACCCACAAGTCTTTTCCCAGGTTCTTACCTGACTCTTCTAATTTTCCCGGAGCTTCTAAAATTCTTTTCAAAGTTTGACGTAAGAATGGGTTATCATCAGTCATATGTCTTCTCCAAGATCTTTCAAATTCTTTTCATCGTTGGTTCAACCTTTCCAATTTTCATTCCGGAGTGCCTCAACAATTCATGGTGGTGTTTCTCATCGTCATTCTCAACATCTGAAGACTAAATAAGAGTTTCTCTTTAATCTTGCTCCATTCTGTTAAAGATTCATGGTTCTAGCTTGATGCTATCCTCTCATAATTGTTTTGTGTTGTGAGAATTCTTTTCACCCATCCGGAGCATTTCAGGAGTCTTTTCAGTTTGATTCTCCGGAGCCATATTCTCTGAATTACTCATTCTCAACCTTCAACTCTTGTTTTACAAATCTTACCGGTGGATCGTTCAAATATCTTCTAGTCAGCTCTTGATCTCTATGTTCACTTGCATCTAAATTCTCTCAAGTATCTTCGTTCATTTTCTAATTCTTCCCGGTGTTTCTTTATCTTTTCTTCCTTCATTTTCAATTCTTACGGTGGTTCGTTCAAGAGTTCTCTTCCTTCATTATCATATATATTCATTCGTTCTTTCCAATCCTACCGGTGGTTCATTAAAGACCTTCCCAAGTTTGCGCCATAACTATCTTAATCCTTTCTATGATAATAAGTAGTATGCCAAATCCATTGCTTGTCATCAATTTAATTTGTGAAGGATGAGCATAATGTAATTCTTATTTTTGTTTCATCTAGTAAATTCAATTCCTTATTCCGGAGGTTCATCAAAATTCTTGACTTCATTTGTTCATCTTTCTTTCCGGATTTCCAAGTTTTCTTTGAACTTCTCTTTCTTTCTATCATCTTTTTTTTACCGGAGTTCTTCATGGAGTTTCTTCATGGTGGTTCGTCAAGGATTTAATTGATTCTCGAAGTGTTCTCAATATTCTTGTTGGAAGAGCTCAAATATTCTTCATCTTGTATTCCAAAGTGCAATTCTTTGTATCTTATCAATTTAGGTGGTGTTATGTCATTCTTGATAATTTCCCTTCGTGTTTCATGGTTCACAAGTTATCAACAATGAGGTATTGCGTGAATGGTCCACATAATCCCCATCATCATATTCTATTCCATCCATAGTGCTATATCCATGGCTCGCGCTCATGTATTGTGTGAAGGTTTATAAGTTTGAGATTACTAAAGTATGAAACAATTGCTTGGCTTGTCATCGGGGTTGTGCATGATGAGGGCATTCTTTGTGACGAAAATGGAGCATGACTAAACTATATGATTTTGTAGGGATGAACTTTCTTTGGCCATGTTATTTTGAGAGGACATAATTGCTTAGTTAGTATGCTTGAAGTATTATTACTTTTATGTCAATATGAACTTTTATCTTGAATCTTTCGGATCTGAATATTCATACCACAATTAAGAAGAATTACATTGAAATTATGCCAACTAGCATTCCACATCAAAAAATTATCTTTTTTATCATTTAACTACTCAAGGACGAGCAGGAATTAAGGGGATGCTTGATACGTCTCCAACATATCTATAATTTTTGATTGCTCCATGCTATATTATCTACTGTTTTGGACAATATTGGGCTTTATTATCAACTTTTATATTATTTTTGGTACTAACCTATTGACCCAGAGCCCAGTGCCAGTTCCTGTTTTTTCCCTTGTTTCAGTGTTTCGCAGAAAAATAATATCAAACAGAGTCCAAATGGAATGAAACCTTCGGGAGAGTTATTTTTGGAACGGAAGATATCCAGAAGACTTGGAGTGCACGTCAGGAAAGAAACGAGGGAGCCACGAGGTAGGGGGCACGCCCACCCCCCTAGGGCGCGCCCTCCACCCTCGTGGGCCCCTTGTGGCTCCCCTGACGTACTTCTTCCTCCTATATATACCCATATACCCTAAAACGATCGGGGAACAGATTAGATCGGGAGTTCCACTGCCGCAAGCCTCTGTAGCCACTAAAACCCAATCGGGACCCTATTCCGGCACCCTGCCGGAGGGTGGTGATACGTCTCCAACGTATCTATAATTTTTGATTGCTCCATGCTATATTATCTACTGTTTTGGGTAATATTGGGCTTTATTATTCACTTTTATATTATTTTTGGGACAAACCTATTAACCGGAGGCCCAGCCCAGATTTGTTGTTTTTTGCCTATTTCAGTGTTTCGAAGAAAAGGAATATCAAACGGAGTCGAAACAGAACGAAATCAACTGGAGAAGTTATTTTTGGAAGGAAAGCTACAGGATAGACTTGGACCCCACGTCAGTAAAGGAGGGAGCTGGCCACGAGGGTGGGGGGCGCGCCCACCCCCCTAGGGCGCGCCCCCCTGCCTCGTGGGGCTCCCGAAGCTCCACCGACGTACTTCCTGCACCCATATATACCTACGTACCCTAAAACTTCCAGAACGAAGATTAGATCGGGAGTTCCGCCACCGCAAGCCTCTGTAGCCACTAAAACCAATCGGGGCCCTGTTCCGGCACCCTGCCGGAGGGGGGAACCCTCATTCGGTGGCCATCTTCATCATCCTGGCGCTGTCCATGACGAGGAGGGAGTAGTTCACCCTCGGGGCTGAGGGTATGTACCAGTAGCTATGTGTTTCGTCTCTCTCTCTCGTGTTCTTGATTTGGCACGATCTTGATGTATCGCGAGCTTTGCTATTATAGTTGGATCTTATGTTTCTTCTCCCCCTCTGCTCTCTTGTAATGGATTGAGTTTTCCCTTTGAAGTAATCTTATCGGATTGAGTCTTTAAAGATTTGAGAACACTTGATGTATGTCTTGCGTGGGATAACCGTGGTGACAATGGGTTATTCTATTGACTCACTTGATGTATGTTTTGGTGATCAAATTGCGGGTTCCGCCGATAAACCTATGCATAGAGGTTGGCACACGTTTTTGTCGTGATTCTCCGGTAGAAACTTTGGGCACTTTTTGAAATACTTTGTGTTGGTTTGAATAGATGAATCTGAGATTGTGTGATGCATATCGTATAATCATACACACCGATACTTGAGGTGACATTGGAGTATCTAAATGACATTAGGGTTTTGGTTGATTTGTGTCTTAAGGTGTTATTCTAGTACGAACTCTAGGGCTTTTTGTGACACTTACAGGAATGGCCCAACGGATTGATTGGAAAGAATAACTTTGAGGTGGTTTCGTACCCTACCATAATCTCTTCGTTTGTTCTCCGCTATTAGTGGCTTTGGAGTGACTCTTTGTTGCATGTTGAGGGATAGTTATATGATCCAATTATGTTATTATTGTTGAGAGAACTTGCACTAGTGAAAGTATGAACCCTAGGCCTTGTTTCCTATCATTGCAATACCGTTTACGCTCACTTTTACACTCGCTACCTTACCGTTTTTATATTTTCAGTTTACAAAAACCTATATCTACCATCCATATTGCACTTGTATCACCATCTCTTCGCCGAACTAGTGCACCTATACAATTTACCATTGTATTGGGTGTCTTGGGGACACAAGAGACTCTTTGTTATTTGGTTGCAGGGTTGCTTGAGAGAGACCATATTCATCCTACGCCTCCCACGGATTGATAAACCTTAGGTCATCCACTTGAGGGAAATTTTCTACTGTCCTACAAACCTCTGCACTTGGAGGCCCAACAACGTCTACAAGAAGATGGTTGTGTAGTAGACATCAAGCTCTTTTCTGGCGCCGTTGCCGGGGAGGTGAGTGCTTGAAGGTATATCTTTAGATCTTGCAATCGAATCTTTTTGTTTTTTGTTTTAGCACTAGTTAGTCTATAAAAGAAAACTACAAAAAAATGGAATTGAGTTTGCCTCATACGCTTCATCTTTTTAATATCTTTCGTGAGAATGATGGAAAGGAAAAATTGTGCTCAAGTGCTAGAAGAAGAATGCTATAAAATGTTTGGCACTAAATATTTGTATGATGAGCATGATTGCAATGTTGTTAGTATGAATTCTTTGAATATCCATGATGCTAACGATATGCAAAGCCACAAGCTTGGGGAAGCTATGTTTGATGAAGATGATATTTTTTTGTCCCCCAAGCTATGCTGAGCAAATTTACTATGATGAAAGCATGCCTCATATCTATGATGATTATTGTGATGACACGTATGCTTTAAAGAATAATGATAACCATGAAACTTGTCATCTTGATCTTAATTCTCAATCATATGATAGTTATTTTGATGCGTTTGCTCCCACTATTCCGAATGAGAGGAATTTTGCTTATGTGGAGAGTAGTAAAATTTCTATGCAAGTAGATCATGAAAAGAATGATTTAGGTGCTGGTTATATTGTTGAATTCATTCATGATGCTACTGAAAATTATTATGAGGGAGGAACATATGCTTGTAGGAATTGCAATAATATCAAGTTTCCTCTCTATGTGCTTAAAGTTTTGAAGTTATGTTGTTTTACCTTCCAATGCAAGTTGATTATTGTTCCCATAAGTTGTTTGTTCACAAAATCCCTATGCATAGTAAGTGGGTTAGACTTAAATATGCTAGTCATATTCTTCATGATGCTCCCTTTATGTTTCAATTATTATCTTTTATGTGAGCATCATTGAAATCATCATGCCTAGCTAAGGGCGTTAAACGATAGCGCTTGTTGGGAGGCAACCCAATTTTATTTTAGTTTCTTGCTTTTTGGTTATGTTTAGGAATAAATAATCCATCTAGCTTGTGTTTAGATGTGGTTTTGTGTTTTAATTAGTGTTTGTGCCAAGTAGAACCTTTGGGAAGACTTGGGTGAAGTCTTTATGATCATACTGTAAAAAACAGAAACTTTAGCGCTCACGAGATTAGCTAGAACTTTTTGCTGGAGAGTGATATTGAGTTGATTCTTTTTGAATATGATTACTAGACAAATTCCTCAGGTCCACCAGTTTATTTTAGAATTTTTGGAGTTGCATAAGTTTGCGTTAGTTACAGATTACTACAGACTGTTCTGTTTTTGACAGATTCTGTTTTCATTGTGTTGTTTGCTTATTTTGATGAATCTATGGCTAGTAAAATAGTTTATAAACCATAGAGAAGTTGTAATACAGTTGGTTTAACACCAATATAAATAAAGAATGAGTTCATTACAGTACCTTTGAGTGGTGTTTTGGTTTCTTTCGCTAACAGAGCTTACGAGTTTTCTGTTGAGTTTTGTGTTGTGAAGTTTTCAAGTTTTGGGTAAAGATTCGATGGACTATAGAATAAGGAGTGGAAAGAGACTAAGCTTGGAGATGACCAAGGCACCCCAAGGTAATATTCAAGGACAACCAAAAGCCTAAGCTTGGGGATGCACCGGATGGCATCCCCTCTTTCGTCTTCGTTCATCGGTAACTTTACTTGGAGCTATATTTTTATTCACCACATGATATGTGTTGTGCTTGGAGCGTCATTTTATTTTCTTTAGCTTTGCTTGCTGTTAGAATAAAATACCAAGATCTGAAATAATTAAATGGGATAGTCTTCACATAGGTGCATAATTATCCGACTACTCATTGATCTTCACTTATATCTTTTGGAGTAGTTTGTCATTTTCTCTAGTACTTCACTTATATCTTTTAGAGCATGGTGGTGGTTTTATTTTGAAGAAATAGATGAACTCTCATGCTTCACTTATATTATTTTGAGAGTCTTAAATAGCATGGTAATTTTCTTAAAATCCTAAAATGCTAGGTATTCAAGAATAGTAAAAACTTTCTTATGAGTGTGTTGAATACTAAGAGAAGTTTGATGCTTGATAATTGTTTTGAGATATGAAGATGGTGATATTAGATTCATGCTAGTTGAGTAGTTGTGAATTTGATAAATACTTTTGTTAAAGTTTGTGATTCCCTTAGCATGCACGTATGGTGAACCGTTATGTGATGAAGTCGGAGCATGATTTATTTATTGATTGTCTTCCTTATGAGTGGCGGTCGGGGACGAGCGATGGTCTTTTCCTACCAATCTATCCCCCTAGGAGCATGCGCGTAATACTTTGCTTTGCTAACTTATAGATTTTTGCAATAAGTATATGAGTTCTTTATGACTAGTGTTGAGTCCATCGATTATATGCACTCTTCTTCCTTCCACCATTGCTAGCCTCTCTAATACCGCACACTTTTCGCCGGTATCATACACCCACCATATACCTTCCTCAAAACAGCCACCATACCTACCTATCATGGCATTTCCATAGCCATTTCGAGATAGATTGCCATGCAACTTTCCACCGTTCCATTTATTATGACACGCTCCATCATTGTCATATTGCTTTGCATGATCATGTAGTTGACATCGTATATGTCGCAAAGCCACCGTTCATAATTCTTTCATATATGTCACTCATGAGTCATTGCACATCCCGGTACACCGCCGGAGGCATTCATATAGAGTCATATTTTGTTTTAAGTATCAATTTGTAATTGTTGAGTTGTAAGTAAATAAAAGTGTGATGATCATCATTATTAGAGCATTGTTCCAGTGAGGAAAGGATGATGGAGACTATGTTTCCCCCACAAGTCGGAATGAGACTCAGGACGAAAAATATAAAAAAAAGGCCATAAAAAAAGAGAAAGGCCCAAATAAAAAAATAAAAAAACGAGAGAAAAAGAGAGAAGGGACAATGCTACTGTCCTTTTACCACACTTGTTCTTCAAAGTAGCACCATGATCTTCATGATAGAGAGTCTCCTATGTTGTCACTTTAATATACTAGTGGGAATTTTACATTATAGAACTTTGCTTGTATATTCCAATGATGGGCTTCCTCAAAATGCCCCAGGTCTTCGTGAGCAAGCGAGTTGGATGCACACCCACTTAGTTTCTTTTGTTGAGCTTTAATATACTTATAGCTCTTTAGTGCATCCGTTGCATGGCAATCCTTACTCACTCACATTGATATCTATTGATGGGCATCTCCATAGCCCGTTGATACGCCTAGTTGAAGTGAGACTATCTTCTCCTTTTTGTCTTCTCCACAACCACCATTCTATTCCACCGGTAGTGATATATCCTTGGCTCACACTCATGTATTGCGTGAAGATTGAAAAAGTTTTGAGAATGTCAAAAGTATGAAACAATTGCTTGCCTTGTCATCGGGGTTGTGCATGATTCAAATATTTTGTGTGGTGAAGATAGAGCATAGCCAGACTATATGATTTTGTAGGGATAACTTTATTTGGCCATGTTATTTTGAGAAGACATAATTGCTTTGTTAGTATGCTTGAAGTATTATTGTTTTTATGTCAATATGAACTTTTGTCTTGAATCTTTCCGATCTGAATATTCATATCACAATTAAGAAGATTTACATTGAAATTATGCCAAGTAGCACTCCGCATCAAAAATTCATTTTATCATTTACCTACTCGAGGTCGAGCAGGAATAGCTTGGGGATGCTTGATACGTCTCCAACGTATCTATAATTTTTAATTGCTCCATGCTATATTATCTACTGTTTTGGGTAATATTGGGCTTTATTATTCACTTTTATATTATTTTTGGGACTAACCTATTAACCAGAGGCCCAGCCCAGATTTGTTGTTTTTTTTCCTATTTTAGTGTTTCGAAGAAAAGGAATATCAAACGGAGTCGAAACGGAACGAAATCAACTGGAGAAGTTATTTTTGGAAGGAAAGCTACATGATAGACTTGGACCCCACGTCAGGAAAGGAGGGAGCTGGCCACGAGGGTGGGGGGCGCGCCCACCTCCTAGGGCGCGCCCCCTGCCTCGTGGGGCCCCTGAAGCTCCACCGACGTACTTCCTGCACCCATATATACCTACGTACCCTAAAACTTCCAGAACAAAGATTAGATCGGGAGTTCCGCCGCCGCAAGCCTCTGTAGCCACCAAAAACCAATCGGGACCCTATTGCGGCACCCTGCCTGAGAGGGGGAACCCTCATCCGGTGGCCATCTTCATCATCCCGACGCTCTCCATGACAAGGAGGGAGTAGTTCACCCTCGAGGCTGAGGGTATGCACCAGTAGCTATGTGTTTGATCCCTCTCTCTCTCGTGTTCTTGATTTGGCACGATCTTGATGTATCGCGAGCTTTGCTATTATAGTTGGATCTTATGTTTCTTCTCCCCCTCTACTCTCTTGTAATGGGTTGAGTTTTCCCTTTGAAGTAATCTTATCGGATTGAGTCTTTAAAGATTTGAGAACACTTGATGTATGTCTTGCGTGGGATAACCGTGGTGACAATGGGTTATTCTATTGATTCACTTGATGTATGTTTTGGTGATCAACTTGCGGGTTCCGCCCATGAACCTATGCATAGGGGTTGGCACACGTTTTCGTCGTGATTCTCCGTTAGAAACTTTGGGCACTTTTTGAAGTACTTTGTGTTAGTTTGAATAGATGAATCTGAGATTGTGTGATGCATATCATATAATCATACCCACGGATACTTGAGGTGACATTGGAGTATCTAGGTGACATTAGGGTTTTGGTTGATTTGTGTCTTAAGGTGTTATTCCAGTACGAACTCTAGGGCTGTTTGTGACACTTATAGGAATAGCCCAATGGATTGATTGGAAAGAATAACTTTGAGGTGGTTTCGTACCCTACCATATTCTCTTCGTTTGTTCTCCGCTATTAGTGGCTTTGGAGTGACTCTTTGTTGCTTGTTGAGGGATAGTTATATGATGCAATTATGTTATTATTGTTGAGAGAACTTGCACTAATGAAAGTATGAACCCTAGGCCTTGTTTCCTATCATTGCAATACCGTTTACGCTCACTTTTACCGCTCGCTACCTTGCTGTTTTTATATTTTTAGTTTACAAAAACCTATATCTACCATCCATATTGCACTTTTATCACCATCTCTTCGCCGAACTAGTGCACCTATACAATTTACCATTGTATTGGGTGTGTTGGGTACACAAGAGACTCTCTGTTATTTGGTTGCAGGGTTGCTTGAGAGAGACCATCTTCATCCTACGCCTCCCACGGATTGATAAACCATAGGTCATCCACTTGAGGGAAATTTGCTACTATCCTACAAACCTCTGCACTTGGAGGCCCAACAACGTCTACAAGAAAAAGGTTGTGTAGTAGACATCAGGGGGGAACCCTCACCGGTGGCCATCTTCATCATCCCGGCGCTCTCCATGACGAGGAGGGAGTAGTTCACCCTCGGGGCTGAGGGTATGTACTAGTAGCTATGTGTTTGATCTCTCTCTCTCTCTCGTGTTCTTGATTTGGCACGATCTTGATGTATCGCGAGCTTTGCTATTATAGTTGGATCTTATGTTTCTTCTCCCTTCTACTCTCTTGTAATGGATTGAGTTTTCCCTTTGAAGTAGTCTTATCGAATAGAGTCTTTAATGACTTGAGAACACTTGATGTATGTCTTGTCGTGTGTATCTGTGGTGACAATGGGATATCAGGTGATTCACTTGATGTATGTCTTGGTGACCAACATGCGGGTTCCGCGCATGACCCTATGCATAGGGGTTGGCACACGTTTTCGTCTTGGTTCTCCGGTAGAAACTTTGGGGCACTCTTTGAAGTACTTTGTGTTGGTTTGAATAGATGAATCTGAGATTGTGTGATGCAAATCGTATAATCATACCCACTCATACTTGAGGTGACATTAGAGTATCTAGGTGACATTAGGGTTTTGGTTGATCTGTATCTTAAGGTGTTATTCTAGTACGAACTCTAGGGCTGTTTGTGACACTTACAGGAATAGCCCAATGGATTTATTGGAAAGAATAACTTTGAGGTGGTTTCGTATCCTACCATAATCTCTTTGTTTGTTCTCCGCTATTAGTGACTTTGGAGTGACTCTTTATTGCATGTTGAGGGATAGTTATATGATCCAATTATGTTATTATTGTTGAGAGAACTTGCACTAGTGAAAGTATGAACCCTAGGCTTTGTTTCCTAGCATTGCAATACCGTTTGTGCTCACTTTTATCGCTTGCTACCTTGTTGTTTTTATATTTTCAGATTACAAAAACCTATATCTACCATCCATATTGCACTTGTATCTATACAATTTACAATTGTATTGGGTGTGTTGGGGACACAAGAGACTCTTTGTTATTTGGTTGCATGGTTGCTTGAGAGAGACCATATTCATCCTACGCCTCCCACGGATTGATAAACCTTAGATCATCCACTTGAGGGAAATTTGCTACTTTCCTACAAACCTCTGCACTTGGAGGCCCAACAACGTCTACAAGGAGAAGGTTGTGTAGTATACATAAGGAGACCGAGGCCGCAGGTGGTTAGGGCCTGCGACAGTCCACACTTTCCCTTTGGCTTCGCCTCGAAGCCAAGTCCGAGCGCGCCTTGGGCCAGGGGCTACTGTCGGCATTCTGGGAATGGGGTTACCCCGACTTGCCTGCCTGCAGCCCACAGCGTGGCCCCATTGGCAGCCTGGTATGACCCACCTTCATCATCAACAACTCAAGACCCTCGCGAGGGGTCAAGCCTCGCGAGGCGGACGACACCAAGACCTCCAGAAGGAGCGGCCTCCTCACGCTGGCTCCTGAGGAGTAGAGATTTCTATTCAAGCTTCACCTCGCGAGGTTCGGGTGACGTGAGCCATGACGACGAAGGCCACGCGGGCACCAGCGGGCACTAGCCGGCGCTTGCCTCCTTAGAACCAAAGAGGAAACATGTTGCTCTGCGCGGAGTCCCGAGGAATCAGCCAAATGTTTCCTTTCTTGTGCAACAAGACCAAGACCACCAGGACGGCAGGACGGAGGTCATCGCCGAGCCCACTGCATCGTCACAACCAGAGGCTTTTGCAGGCGAAGACTACTTTTGTCAGGATAAGATGTACTGGTTGTCTCCTTTCGAATTTGGCCGTTGTACGATCCCTTCCCGCCTTCATTTGGGAAGAGGACCAAGGCCACTATAAGTAGAGCAGCACCACCGCCGTAGAGAGGCATCAGATACATTCCACCCTCACACCCACCAGCTCACTCGAGCGCAAGAACACTCCTCCTCCTGAGGCTGTTCTTCCACTGTACTAGTTCATCCTCAGCCCACGTCGAGGCCAATCCACCATAAAGCAGGAGTAGGGTTTTACACCGCATGGTGGCCCGAACCTGGGTAAATTGTTGTGTCCATTTCCTTTCTATTGCCCGAACCTGGGTAGACTAGGGAGGTAGAGTTCTTCGCACGCACCCCAGAGTTCGGATCTATCAAGGGACCGCGGAGCCCAAAATCTGACAGCCCCTCCCTCCTCCTCTCGCGGCGGGTTCCACCTCCGCTTTGTCTGTAGGAGGAAGGATACGCTATCAAGCAGAAGCTCTCGTCGCCGCCGCTGGAGCACCACCGCGTCTGCGCCCTCTCGCCATGATGAGCGCAGAAATGGGAAAGGGGAGAAGGAAAGTGTGTGAGCAAACGCAACGTTCCTGCCGCACTTTTATAGAGGGACGATGCAGGGCCTCCCTGCTCCTCCAATAGGGCCTCCCTATGCCTTCAACAGCTCAGGGAATCATAGCCGCCCCTCTAAGCCAACCAATGATGCTTGGTTTTCTGCCATGGCGCCTGTCCCCACGCACTCCGCATCCACCACCTACCATACCCAATGCATGAGCACACGTGGCGGATGCACGTGAGGCGGGAGGCAAGTGAATGGCAGCTTCTGCCTTGTGATCATGGGGCGTCGACATTCCATGGGCCATGATCTGGTTTTTTTCATAAATGCTCAGCATGACGCGCGAGAAAACCGGAAACTGGCCCAGACTCAAGTTAATGAAGAAGCAAAGAAGATCCCAAGGGGCCAGCCACTTCCATGCCCCTACCCGTGCACTGGTTAGGGCCTACCCCGACGACGCCCGGCAGCGCGTTCGGGCCAGGCCCGGGGGCTCCTATCGATGCAAGAAACCCTGGGTCCGTTCCCCAGACTATGCACATGGACAAGAACAAGATCACAACACGAAGATCAGATTGAAGGACATGAAATCAGTTCATCAAAGGACCAACGTGCAGCACAAGAGAACCAAGACCAGCCAGAGGAGCAAGATATCGCTAAGGGAAAAGCCTCCCTTGCCAAGCAGGCAAGCCTGGCAAGGATAGGGGTATCCCCGGAAGCAAGCCTTCGGGTCATCCCGGCATGCCTGCCGGGGCTTACGGAGGCAAAACTACTCCATCCACTACAATAAAAATACACTTCCATGATGATACGTGTTTTTCACAGTAGGTCACATTTTCTGTCATCCATGTACATCCATGACGATTTTATGACAGAATCAAGATAGACATACCTGTGATGTCGTAGAAGTGTTCCATGACATTACCAAAATTATCATCACGGAAGTGTCCACTTCCATGATGATAAATCAAGCGTCATAGAAGTGCTTTCGTCAAGGGTGACTGACACGTGGCATCGACCGTAATGGGTCGCCGTTAAGCTATCGGGACTGGTTTTGGATTCGATAACCCGTTAACATCTTGGACCAAGGGGGACTTTCCACGTGTAAAATTCTCATTGGCCCGAGGAAACACGTGTTGGATCACCGTTGGGACAGATGCCATCCACTCATTGGATAGGAGGCACCGTCGACACGTGGCATGGCCCAACAGAGGCCCATTCCGGTGAAAAGGCCGGCCCAGCTAAAGGACCACCATGTTTTTTCAGACACTAGTGAGCTGGCCCATTCACAGCCTGCCATGTTTTGTGTCAAATTGAGGCCCATACCAAATCAGACCCGTTCACAACCTGCCGTGTTTTGGACCAAATTACGGCCCATATCGGATTAGGCCCGTTAACAGGCCACTGTTCATTGGGGCCCATTCTAAGACAGGTTTGTATTTCAGCCTGTTAAATGCTCGTTTACCAGTTCGGCCCAATAATAGTATCGGCCTGTTAGCGGCCCGTGGTGCATCTGGGACGCTGCCGACCCGGTTTAACTTTAGGCCATTTAAAGGCCCATGTAGAAACCGAGCTATTTCTTGTCCGAAGTAACTTTAGGGCCAGTAGTCTTCGTGGATAAATTTCAGCCCAACTGGCCTATCGGCCTGTTAATGGCCCATGTAACAATTGGGACTAATTACAGCCCACATTGAATTCGGCCTGCTTACAGCCCATCTGATAATGGCCTGTGACACTTTTGGGCCTATGGCCCGCGTGGATACCAGCCTGCTTAAAGCCCATAATTTTATTGGGCCAAACAGGCCCGAGATATATTTTGGCATGTTAACTACTAGTCTTATTTGGGCCAAACATGGGCCTTAGGCAGTTTCGGCCTGTATTGGCCCGTGAATTTTTCGGCTCAACACTAGCCCAATCTAGGTTCTGGCCTGTTAAAAGCCCATGGTATTCTCCGGCCTAGCTGGCCAGAACTTTACTCGGCCTGTTAAAGGCGGGAAACTACTACTGCAGGTTTAGACCTGCTAATGGCCCAAGATGATTATAGGCCCATGTTTTGGCCCATATGACTAATGGGCCGGCCTGAAGACTGGCAACACTGAGATCCACTGAACCTTCCGGCCTAAATTACAGCATACTGACCAACAATAAACCTAGACTATACAATAAAGAAATTACGGCATATTACATCCACTGGGAATCAAAGTTCTCTACCTGTGATAATAAAGTGTAACTTGAGATTACATACACTGGGCATCAGAGGACGCCACCAGTGCATATAAACGCACCGACAAAATAATATACAAAACTAAGAGCACCTTAGAAGGCACTAGGCATGGCCAGGACGGGCCTTGCAAGCAGCCGAACAAACTGATGAGATCTCAGTGGTGTCAACCTTAGATGCTCCATCCCTAGTTGTATAGCACCATAGTGCGCAAGGCAGTCCTCTGACATCTTCATTGCATCTTTGAATTCAATTCAGAGCTGAGCTGAAGCAAGCCTTTTCGCTTTAAGTTGAGACTGAAGAAGTCGAACTGATTGAGGCAGCCACTACACAGAGGTTGTCTCACAGCTGCTGATGAGTAGCTTCAACTCACTGTCTTCATCAAGACAGGACCTTGGGTTCATCTCGCTCTCTTCAAGATGGTTTGGCTCACTATCTTCCCTAAAGTTCTGCCTGGCATAAGAGGTACGACTCTAAAAGAGAAACAAGGAGACACGTAACAAGTTTCACAATTATATAAGCAAATAAATGGAGCTATTCTGCATAAGGAACATGTTTTTACAACTACAAATTTAAAAAGCAAAGTAAACAGTAGTTGAGGAAATGATTCCTATCCAAATACTAGGACAAAGTTTGAAGGCTTGAGAAGGATGAACTTACATTACATGTTAACACGGGCTAGACAAAGTCCTTCTCCATGTTGATGGAAGGATAATTCAACAAATTCCCCAAAGAAACTTCTTTATAAGCGTTGCCATTATTCTACATTTTGCAAAGAGTAAATATAGATCAAATAATATTGAAAGAAACAGAGGATAATGAAGCTCAGGTGCAGACTGATGATACATAATCAAATAGCAATTAATTAAGTACAACATTACAAGGCAAAAGGTACTGACAAGAGGAATGCAAACATCAACGTGTGCAATGGCATTGGCTTTATTCAAAATTTTGGTAAGAGTAAATGTAGATATGATAATTTGGAGAAAGTGGAGGGCAGGGAAGATAATATGTAGAGTAATGCTAGACAATCAACTATCTCGCGACGCAAGTACATTAATACCACCACCGCTCGTTATTACTTGTCGCTCAAATGGATGTATCTAGCACTATTAAGTTCTAAATACATCCAATTGATCAACAATTAATTCGATACAGAGGGAGTACATGACAACAGGTACTTACATGAGCAATCCAAAACTTCATAACCATTGTGTTAATTCTACATTTATCTAAGAGCAAATATAGATCCTAAAATTTCAAGCAGAGGGAGGATAAAGAAGCGAACATTTACAGTGATGCTACATAATCAAACAACAATGAGTGTAAGTATGCTGACAAAGGGCATGAGGTACTGACAAGAGCAATCTAGAGCCCATTATTGTTGTGAGATCATATGATCCTTTGAGCAAGGAGATTCATCTAAAATTAGTTTTCATACAAGAGAGAAGGTAAGGCACATGTAGTAATTTAGGAGTTCAAATTTTGAATTGTTATCATAGACAATACCTGATGCTGGGCCCTCAGCAGTTCTAATAGGGGTTTGGCCAGTGGAGTAGTGGTAAAGTGTGGTACAGTTGGGCCTATGTTTTCTGTGGCTGCTGATCTATCTGATTTATCAAGTATCACTACCTTTTCCAAATACCTAGTTTGTACTCCTTGAGGATCTGAACTCACCCTCTTCCTTTTGGACATCTATTACAAAAGAACAACATTTGACTGAAAAAACATAGTATGACGACACATGGAATAGGTACAGAAAATGGATAGGTATGGCATATACTCATATATGATGCTTAAACTAAGCAGATGGTGTAATAAAGTAGAATTAATGCAAGAGGTCAGATGCAAAATATGTGCGACCAATACAACCTTGCCAAGTTAGAGCAAGCACCTTGATGGGTGAATAAGATAGGCTATCCTCCACCACACCAAGTTTGTTAGCCAGTGATTGTTCCGCAATATTCCTCTCGTGCGCCCATTCTCATATTCATTTTGATAATGTTCAATATCTGACATGCAAGAAAACATAAAAACAGGTGAGACTATATTTGTAATGCAGAAGTGTTTATAATCCAATACTGCCTCCCTGTAAGCCCCTTTGTGCTATCCCTGCAATTCTTCTGAGAGATGTCATGCATGTTGTAATTTGGTGTGTGCATTAATATAATGTGTCCTACTACTCAAAATATGAGAGATCCAGAAGTGATGATACTTCGTAGATGACAGCTTCAACATATAGTAAAGAAGAACAAGTCGACCTAACCTGACAGATTCAAAATATACCAAGGGAGAATAACTCGACCTGACAAGTCGACTGCAAATGTCTCTGCTACTCTTCCCAACAAGGAATATACTTATTAAAGAAGAGAAGAGCATCATCTTAAAGAAGAGCAGAAGAGCAAGCAAATTGAAGACATTACAAGTCTTTCTATGCAATGTCGGTTGTCCACCCATGATGAACCAGAGCACACAGAGAAATACTATTCCTTCCGGTTTCTGCATAGGTGGCTCACATGCATTTCAAAACTAAAGTAGGAACATTTAGCTGACCAATTAAACATCTCTCAGTTTTAGTAATATCAGCATAATATCATATTTGAATTTGTACAACTAAGCTTGTTTAGCTCGATGGATGGGGCAGTGCTATTATGGCACGAACCACGTAGGCTGATTGTGGTCATCATAAAATGGGGAAAACGTAAGCATGATGAGTATAGTGTTGACCGTGGCAGTGGGATGGCATATATGAAGCTGCAAACCGCACAAAGGGTAGTTAGAAACCGATGTTTGCTTTGAAATAACAACTAAGATTTGGTATGGACAAGAAAGTACAGTCAACAAGTGACAAAGAAATGCAATTCTGCTGTCTCTCTATATGTCGCGACATGCATTTGGAAACTCAAGTGGGACCTTTAGCTAACCAATTAAATGTGTCTGTTAACTAATATCAGTACCATATCACAATCATATTTGAACAACTAAGCTTTGGAATTTTGAGTGTTGTGTTGTTTAGCTTGAAGGGTGGAGTAATGCTAGTATGACAGAAAGCACCTACGCAGATCATAGTAGAGTAGATAAAAGGGGAAAACCCTAAGCATCAAGAGTAAAATCAGGAAAGTGGAATTAGCTGGACCAGTGGATGGCGCACATGCTTTTTGGAATGAATATAGGAACATTAGGTGACTAATTAAATGTTCTTTGTTTTAGTAATATGAGCATCATATCATATTCGTATTTCAAAACCTAAGCTTTGGAATTATGAGTGGGGAAACCATAAGATTTATGAGTGTAGTGATCGTGCCATGGAGGATCTGAACGTGCAAACCGGACAAAGCTACTTTGCAACCAATGTTTGCTTTCAACTAGCCACTACGATTTGGTACGGACAAGAAAAGTACAGTGTCGGTGTCAAAACCGGTGGATCTCGGGTAGGGGGTCCCGAATTGTGCGTCTAGGCGGATGGTAACAGGAAACAAGGGACACAATATTTTACCTAGGTTCGGGCCCTCTTGATGGAGGTAAAACCCTATGTCCTGCTTGATTAATATTGATGATATGGGTAGTACAAGAGTAGATCTACCACGAGATCAAGGAGGCTAAACCCTAGAAGCTAGCCTATGGTATGATTGTTGTATGTTGGGATTCTCCCCTACGGACTAAAACCCTCCGGTTTATATAGACACCGGAGAGGGTTAGGGTTACACAAAGTCGGTTACAATGGTAGGAGATCTAAATATCCGCATCGCCAAGCTTGCCTTCCACGCCAAGGAAAGTCCCATCCGGACACGGGACGAAGTCTTCAATCTTGTATCTTCATAGTCCAGGAGTCCGGCTGAAGGTATAGTCCGGCTATCCGGACACCCCCTAATCCAGGAGTCCCTTAGTAGCCCCTGAACCAGGCTTCAATGACGACGAGTCCGGCGCGCAGCTTGTCTTCAGCATTGCAAGGCGGGTTCCTCCTCCAAGTTCTTCATAAAAGATTTTAAACACCAAGGATAGTGTCTGGCTCTGCAAAACAAGTTTCCACATATTGCCATAGAGAGAATAATATTAACACAAATCTAATCTGCTGATGTATTCCGCAGCGTGACATCACACTATGGCCAAGCCTTTATTCGAATTGTTTTTACTTCCCCACCTCAACGCGTCTTGCGAGGTGGTTTTCTCGGCACGTCTTGTCAAAGCAGAGATCGTGTCCCCTTTATTTACGGGATTGTCATCAATACGGACGTGGGTAACCCAATCGTGCCCGTTTAGCATGTTTTCTCGATTAAAGGTGAGTCCCAAACGGTCACGGGGAGGGCTCTTCGTATTCAACCTCTTATAAAGAGACCAAGGCCTTACTCCTTCTTTTCAATCTCAAACGAGTTCGCCCGTCGCCTCGAGTTCCAACACCCTAGGCCCCAGATTCCAGGCGCTTCGGACCTTCGACAATGGCCGGTTCCGACCTTCAAGGCCGATGGATGCCCTCCTCCATCACGGAGGAGGACGTGCTAAAGTTGAGAGAGGCTAAGTTCTTGACCGGCGAAATTTCGCATAGGTTGCCTGCTCAAGGGCAGGCGGTTCCCAGTCCCCAGCCTGGTGAGAGCGTGGTGTTCATATCTCACTTCCTTCGGGGGTTAGGCTTCCCAATGGATCCCTTTGTGAGGGGGCTGCTGTTCTATTATGGGCTGGAATTTTACGACTTAGCTCCGGAGTCCATCCTCCATATTTCCTCACTCATCGTCGTGTGTGAAGCGTTCCTCCGTATTACCCCTCACTTCGGATTATGGCTCAAGACCTTTAAAGTGGAGCCGAAGATGATCGAGGGACGGCACGCAGAGTGCGGAGGTGTTGTTATAAGTAAGAATGCTGATGCTCCATGGCTCAAGGGCTCTTTTCAAGAGGAGCTCGGCTTATGGCAACGGGAGTGGTTCTATATCACCGCTCCCAGGGGCACCAAATGGGTGGCGCCGCCTGCCTTTCGCTTGGGTCCCCCACAACAGCTAGGGTCATGGGTCAATAAAGGCCTAGGCTGGGGGCCATCCCAGGACATGCCTTTGTTGCAGGGCCGCATCTGGGATCTCTTGGAAAGAGACCTCAGCCTGGTCAAAGTGATGCAAGTCATGTTGATCCGCCGAACCCTTCCCGGCAAACGTCGCTCCCTTCGTTTGTGGGAGTTTAATCCGGAGGGACCATGAGCTCTCTAGCATTTTATGGGTGCAACACCCGTGGAGATGTATAAGCTGTTCTTCGGATCATAAGCAATGTGTCCGGATTTGACCGAGGACGCAGGTCTAAGCTGCAATCGCCCGGATACTCAAGTAAGTAACCTTGTGCCCGGACTCACTATCCGTATAATTGTCATAAACTCGCCCCTAAAAGAGATGTCCTTTTAAACAGGAGTGGATAGCGAAAGCAAAGCTGATCAGGTGTCCGGCTCCCCTTCCTGAGACCAGGCCGGATCCCGTGCTAGTCAGGATGTTGAAGATTGTGCCTCTGGAGGGAAGTGAGGGAGAGGACAAGGAAACTATGGCCTCCTCAAAGGAGGCTGTTCCTAAGGGAGGAACCGACAATTCCTCTCCTAAGGGGAAGAAGAGGGCCGCCTCTGACGACCCGGAGACCATGGCCTCAAAGCGGGGGGGAAAATCCTCGTCAGAGGGTCCGACGCCGGGGGGTTCCTCGGCCGAACTATGCCCTCAAAGGGATCAGCCCTCCAGCGAGCCGTAAGTAGAGAAAGATTATATTTTTTGAGAGAAAGATCCTTGCTTTAAATCTGAGAAGATTAACCGAAATTTTACCTTGTAGTTCGGACCTCAGCCCTTCTCAGCAGAGCTCGTCTTCGGGGGACCTTCTTACGGAGATGATGGAGAGCGGGACGCCTCCCCTTGCCGTACCACCTAGCGAGGCGGGCGACCCTGAGGTATCGTCGCGGAGGGTTTCTTCGAATCCGGCAGGGGTGGAAGACTATGAGGCCCCCCAAGGTTCTCCGCGTCCGTCCTTCGAAAGAGGCCATAGGACAAGTCCGGCACCGTCTGGTGTTCGACCGGAGGAGCTAAAGAATCTGCTAGGCCGAGCTTCTATCTTGGAGGAGCACCGTGCATTGATGGGCACGGTGATTGAAAGGATTTCATCCGCGGAAAGCGGATTGCATGAGGCCGTCAGAAGCTTACTGACGGGGTTTGAGATACCTCAGATAATGTACACTTTTGTCAGTTGCCCATAAATAAGATGCGCCCTGTGTAGGTAGTAGCCCCTGAGACTCTGTGCGTTGTCAGAAGTGACAGCGTGCAGAGGATCATAATCCCAGGTCTAAAATGTCGCCTTTAAATGTAGGTGGCGAGGTGTCGGGAATCGAGCCGAACTGATGATTTTGCCGAACTAAAGCGGCAACTGGACGTGGCAGATGCTGACATCGCGCTCGTCAACAAGCGGCTTGATGAGGCTCAAGGTATGTAATCCCTTGGGCGGCACCTGGTAAGAGGAGCTTTATGACAATATCTTACAATGTGTGTGCTTGACGCAGATGGTGCGGCCGCCGTGGAGAGTCTTCGGGCAGAACTTGCCCGGGCTAAGGAACAAGCCAGAGAAAGGGATGCGGCTGCCGAGAAGGCCCTTGAAGAGCTGAGAGCCGAACAGGCTGCTCACTGCCGAAGCAAGAAGGAGATGGCCGAGATGGCCGTGAAGTTAAAGAGCGCTGCTGACCGTTGCAAGCTTCTTGAGAAAGAAGACCGGGCGAGGCAGACGGACTTAGAGAAGGCCGTTGCTGATGCCAAGGACGCTCGCTCTACGATGAGAGCTGCGAAGGAGGAGCTGCGTCAGGCCGGACAGATTACGCTGGAAAGCCCTTTATGCTGCAGAGGAAGTTTTGTGATCCAAAGTTTGCTCCGTTGGACCGGATGTGGAGTGTGGAGGACACCTATCTGGATTTGGCAGCGAGTGCTGCTGATGCGACCGAACACTTTCGAGATCAAGAAGATCGCGAAGTGGAAAAACTTTTCTGGTCGCAGTTTCACAATCCAGAGCGTCCACTGGCGGTGGACGATCGTCTGGCTCAATGGGCCGAACTGAATAGGTTGTCCGGACTCGCCATGAAGTGCGTCATGGGTCATTTGTGGTCGGGGAGATCGGAGCCGAAGAGTCATTTCAGCTCGGTGCAACAACTCCTTGATGCGGTGCCACGTATCAATGCAATGAAGAGGTCAGCATGCATAGAGGGCGCACGGATGGCTCTTGCCCGTGTCAAGACATATTGGGCGGAGATGGAGACCACCGTTGTTGCATCCCGAGATTCGGACAAAAGCCGAGTACCCTCCGAGCACTATTTTTAGGAAGTCCTTGAAGGCGCTCGTGTAATAGAGACGCAGTGCCCGAAGGATGCTATGTTCTGATAGCATATTTAATTATAAAGCAGTATTTTGATGAATTGTAGTGGCCTTTTATACTTGTGCCTTCAAGTATGTTGAACACCTCCTGTGCGGCCGTTTTAAGATATATATATATAATCTAAAAGATGGCAGTCGTTGGCTTCAGCCCCCACGCACATAGTGCGGGGGTGCTCGCAGAAGGCGCATTTTCACACTTAATCCAACGTCTTGGTCCTACAAAGGAGGTGATGGCGCAGCGAGCTAGGCAACCAGACTATAATGTTTTAACACTTTCACTTAGCCACATGAGCTTGACAGTGGGACTCTTTAGATAGCCCTTGGTGGCGACTGCGCTCGCCCCAATTCGGGGCGCGTATGTGCCTAGCCGGGAAACGGCCCTTCGTTAATGCGGAGGAATCCTATAGATTCCTGAGAGTCGTCGAGTGGTTGACCAGTCTCACACTATATCATGACAGTCGGTTTTCGGCTTTCTCTACTGAGGTGCTCGCCTGGCCAAACCGGGGCACAATCGCAGTAGTTCTCCTGGTGCCGCCTTAGCCGATAGAGCGGAACGTAAGGCGGCCGAACACAGGAGCCGGGCAACCCAACATTTGACCAAAATCATGATTCGGAGCTGATCCATATAAGGCCAAACTCGCGACGCCGAACACTCCCTAAGGTATTCGGTCTTTATGAGAGCGGGCGAAGTAACGCTCTTAGGTATAAGCCCCTAGTGTCCAGGTACGCGCAGGAATTCTGGCGTGGCCACATGCCAAGGCGCCAGCCTCCTCCTTGGTTATACAACCAGGGGATGTGTATCAACAAGAGACAGTAAAAAAGGTTTACGCAGGGTCTTAATCTGAAAAGAATCCTTGGAACAGGTCCCTACTGCACGTCTGCGCCTGTGTCTCCGTTGTGCCATATCCTGGACGGGCGCAGCACGATGTTCATCTGTAAAAGAGAGGAACTAAGTTGAAAAAAGGGTCGTGCCGAACAAAAGTTATATTAAATAAACAAAGTATAAAGTAAAATATGTAAGATTGAGCTTTATTGTCTCTTATATGTGCGGAGCCCCTAGGGCAGGGGTATGTGGCCACTAAGCCATTAGCAAAGATACTTTTATGCCGGGCTCGTCTATCCATGTCCGTGGTCTTAATGACCTATTCGGATGTTCTGGCTGGTGAAGCCATTGTATTGGGGGCTGTTAAAGCGGCCGCACAATCCTCCACTCGGGGGAGGCGCACTCAATGCTTCCCCTTCAAGGAGATGATGCCTCGTGGACCGGGCATCTTAAGCGTGAGAGATGCATAATGCGGTATTGCGTTAAAGCGGGCGAAAGCTTCGCGTCCCAGCAGTGCTTGATAGCGACTTGAGAATGGGACGATGTGGAAAGTCAGCTTTTCGCGGCGGAAGTTATCGGTAGAGCCGAATATAACTTCGAGCCGGAGAAAGCCCATGCAATGGGTGTACGGACCAGGCATTACCCCTTGAAAGGAGGTTTTGCTGTGGCGAATTCTTGTTGGGTCTATCCCCATGTGGCGGATTGTGTCCTGATATATCAGGTTTAGTCCACTGCCGCCGTCCATGAGGACGTTTGAAAACTGGAGTCCGCCAATTATTGGATCGAGTACCAAGGCAGTCCAGCCTGCGTTCCTGATACTTCTAGAATAATCCAGGTGATCGAAGATGATTGGTTTTGACAAATAGTGGCGGGACCCCTTTGGGATAGGTCGTGTGGCACGTACCTTTATGGGCGCCATACGTTTTGTTATGTGAAGTAAGTTTACTGTTTTTACTTCTTGTGGGAAATTCTTTTGTTTCCTGGTGCTCAGCTTTTGGGGTTCGTCCTTGTCCTGGCTTGGTGTGTCGAGCCCCTTGTGTTCGGCGTTGAGTCTGCTGGATTGTTTGAAAACCCAACAACCTCTGTGGGTATGGTTAGCAGGATTTTTGGGAGTACTATGTATTTGACATATCCTGTCCAGGATTTTGTTTAGGTTGGATAAATCATCTCTGTTATCCTGGAGGGGCGGCTTTTTCTGATTCTGCCGTGAGCTTTTGAATCCGGCGTTGACTGTCGTGCTCTTCAGATTGTTTTCCTTAGTCCGGCGATGATCCTTGTTGCGTCGCGGTTTTCCGTTTCCATCCCTAGTTCCGGATGTACTTGGGTCGCTTGTGCTACATCTTGCCAACCAGGTGTCCTCTCCTGTGCAAAAGCGGGTCATGAGGCTTGTTAATGCGGCCATTGTTCTTGGCTTTTCTTGGCCGAGGTGTCTCGCGAGCCACTCGTCTCGGACATTGTGCCTAAAAGCTGCTAGGGCTTCGGCGTCCGGACAGTCAACTATCTGATTCTTCTTAGTAAGAAATCTATTCCAGAACTACCGAGCTGACTCTCCGGGCTGTTGTGTGATATGACTGAGATCGTCTGCATCCGGAGGGCGGACATAGGTCCCTTGAAAATTTGCTCGGAAAGCGTCCTCGAGCTCCTCCCAACTTCCAATGGTGTTTTCAGGAAGGCTTTTAAGCCAATGCCAGGTTGGTCCTTTAAGCTTGTGGGGTAAATATTTGATGTCGTGGAGGTCATCTCCTCTAGCCATATGTATGTGGAGGATGTAATCCTCGATCCAGACTCCAGGGTTTGTTGTTCCATCATATGCCTCTATGTTTACGGGTTTGAATCCCGCTGGAAATTTATAATCCAGGACCTCATCGGTGAAACATAGGGGGTGTGCGGCGCCCCTGTATTTGGGTGTGCCGGATTCTGATAATGTCTTTATTGCATTGCTTACGAGATCTTGCTTTCTTGGCCCATAAATAGATCTAGTCGGGCCGTCTTTTTGATGCGAATCCTTGAGTGGGTCACGTGCGGGCTTAAGTGCGGCGCCGCATTCCGCTTTATGCTGGCCATGGGGTCGTCTATCCGACCGGATGGCTTTCTTACTTTTTGATTGCGGGGGCTCTAGGGCCTCCTTGTCGAATTCAGGCAGCAGCTTTCGCTTCGGATAGCTTTTAGTATGGCGGCTACCGCCGTATTTGTCTGCGGTATTGATTACTTTGCTCCATCTGATTCTGAGTGCATCTTCCGCAGTTTTTAGCTTCCGCTTCTGCTTTTCCAGGCTGCATGCGGTTGCAACGAGCCTTTTGTGGAGGTTCTTCTGCTCCGTGGGCTTATCCGGCGTAAGGTCATCCGAAATGCCGTTTTCGCCGGGGACGGGTTGTTCGGTTTCTTTATCCGAGCTGCCCTGTTCGGATGGTTGCTCTAAGGCACGCTCGTCGTCTGCCGGCTCATCCTATTCTATGGCTAGGTCTGTATCAAGGCGGGGTTTGGAGCGGCGTTTACGCCGCCGCTTTGTTTGCTTTTCGATAGATCGATCCCTCCTTGCATCCCTGTGTTCCTCGTTGTCGCTTCCTTTAGGGGTGTCCACCATGTACACATCATGAGATGAGGTGGCTGTCCAATGCTCTGAAGGCGTTGGTTCAGATGTGTCTCCTGCATCGCCGTCCATGTCGTCGATGTCTTTGGAGTCGAAGTTGAGCACGTCGTATAAATTATCGACGGTGGCTACCAAATGGGTGGTGGGTGGGTTTTGAATTTCTTCACCGTCCGTATCCCAACCTTGCTGACCGTAATCCGGCCAGGGCTAGAGACTTTAGTGACTTCAGGATGTCGCCGAAGGGCGAGTGCTGACAGATGCCCGCGGCGGTGAACTCCATAATAGGCGCCCAATCGGATCCGATTGGCAGGCGCGCAGAGGGCTCGGAGTCCGGAGAGGAGTTTGGCAACTTGGAGTCATGGGCCATGCAAAGTGCGGGGCTGGTGTTCGGCTCGATCGCCTTTGGGACCACAGCCCCCGAGGCGGCGTCCAACCGCCCGTCCTCGACCAGTGCAACCGGTTCCGAATTAAAGGTCGGAACCGATGCGTGTGCGGCCTCCAGGGCACTGTTCGGTGGCAGAGTTAGATCGTGCCCATCGAGACAGTGCGGCGCGCTTGGCTGTGGGTCGAATCCGTCGAAGATCAAGTCCCCGCGGATGTCGGCCGTGTAGTTTAAACTTCCAAACCTGACCTGATGGCCAGGGGTGTAGCTTTCGATCTGCTCCAGGTGGCCAAGCGAGTTGGCCCGCAGTGCGAAGCCGCCGAAGACGAAGATCTGTCCGGGGAGAAAAGCCTCACCCGGGACTGCATCGTTGTTGATGATCGAAGGAGCCATCGGGCCTAAAAGTGACGACACAGAGGAACTCTCAATGAAAGCACCAATGTCGGTGTCAAAACCGGCGGATCTCGGGTAGGGGGTCCCGAACTGTGCGTCTAGGCGGATGGTAACAGGAAACAAGGGACACAATGTTTTACCCAGGTTCGGGCCCTCTTGATGGAGGTAAAACCCTACGTCCTACTTGATTAATATTGATGATATGAGTAGTACAAGAGTAGATCTACCACGATATCAGGGAGGCTAAACCCTAGAAGCTAGCCTATGGTATGATTGTTATATGTTGGGAGTCTCCCCTACGGACTAAAACCCTCCGGTTTATATAGACACCGGAGAGGGTTAGGGTTACACAAAGTCGGTTACAATGGTAGGAGATCTAAATATCCGCATCGCCAAGCTTGCCTTCCACGCCAAGGAAAGTCCCATCCGGACACGGGACGAAGTCTTCAATCTTGTATCTTCATAGTCCAGGAGTCCGGCTGAAGGTATAGTCCGGCTATCCGGACACCCCCTAATCCGGGACTCCCTCATACAGTAAACAATTTATGATCTATTTTTGGGTAAGATCAATAACTTAAGCACATATAGAAGAGTACCACCTCTCTTGCAACGCCGTGTAGGCCCCTGCTGATACGTTGAGGGTGCTACGGGTGCAATGGCTGTCGGTGGCGGGGAAGAAGACTTTAGACGGCAGATGGCTTGGTCGGGGGATAAATCATGTGCGTGAGACACCCCGACACCCTGAGAGAGATTGTGAGCATGTGTAAAAGAGAAATGACGATGCATATAAAGTGTGTGCACTTATGCGTTAGATAGAGAGAGATATAACACGTTTGTGAGAACGGGGCGAGGCATAGTGCATCTACGTGTAAAAGGCGGTTCTACGCATTAAATTAAAACATAAATGGCATTATTATTTTTGGATGAGATCATTAATTTTGCAAATTGCGTATGGACGAAAATCGGTCTATCAGACACCCATACTCTATTAAATTCTAGCATGTGCATGTGTTTATTTCATATTATCGATCCATAGAGTGAGAGCGGTTTGAAATACAGGAAATGGATGCTTTTGTAATTCATATATAAATATTAATTAGTGCACTTCATGTTGTTAGTGTGAAGCACTTTATACATTTGTCACTTGCATGGATACATTCCAAATTGCTAGCTACGAAATACAATACATGTAGAATTCAACATAAAGGGGGTTTTGAAGATTCGAATTCATTGGAAGTGCATTCATCTATTTGAACCCGAGATAATGGCATTTGTAAATCAGATGTAAAAGGGGGCATCAATCTTTCTTGTGAGTTTGATCATGCTATATATATATTCATACGCATATCTAACTTTTTTTGCAACCAAGGAGATTATATCTGGAACCAAGCATGAACTGAGGTAAGTTGCATATTTTTTAATATATACTCGTGTACAATGTATATTCAAATGTACCCCCTCCATTCCAAAATAATCGTAGCTTTAGGATTTTCAAGAGTAAGGATTTGTGAAGTTTGACAAATCATGAAAGTTCAATTCAAGAGAACCGAAAACTTTAATGCTTCTGCTCCCAAATATTGAACGAAGCGCCAAATAGGCCTCTGGTCACCCAAAACCGCGCGAGACTAATGTTTTTGTGGTAGGAAATTACTGTCCTGACTCTGGCCCGTGTAGCCTATCGGCCCGATGTCCAAACGTCTAAACCGGGGTAGGTTTGTAACTTCACCAAGACGCCAGTCTCAACCGCCTCTGAGAAGCATTCATACGCCATGGGCGCCTACCCATGCGGTCGGCCGAAATCTATCCCGCCCACATTTGGGACACCTGACATGACTGTCCTACCCCCAACCCGCAATATGTCCGAAATTTTAGATGGGGGCAAAGTTTGTAACTTTCCCCAAATTTCAAACAAGCGCGTCTCAAACCAAAACATTGTTCCCCCTTAGTTCCCTGCCTCCCTCCGTTTCCCCATTCATACTTCGGGTGCGAAAACGCCCTCTCCACCAGCCGCAAAACCCCAGCCTCCTCTGTCCTCCAACCCATAGCGGCCAATCCACCGCCGCCCTCCTCCATCACGCCGGAGCCGGTACCCCGACATCATCGCCCAATGCAACCGCAACGCCCTCAAGGACTTAGCAGCTGAAGCCGAGGTAGAGCTGCCTCCACAACGCCGACACCAACGTGCGCCATACCAGAACCGCTCCGACCATGCCGTCCTACGCCTCATTGTTGCGGCTCCACTGTCGCAACTGTCCACCGCACCGGAGTTGTTCCCGCTACGCCGTCGTTTGCCGCCTCGGATCTGCTTCCCCGCCGTCGACAGACGGCCACCGCACTACACTCAACAACTTGGCCATGGGTTCGTCCAAGGCTGCACCGCCCTCCACAACTTCTGGTTTCTGGCGAACAACAAGAAGATCATTGGAAAAACAGAAGGAGGACACATCACTGCCAGCAGAAAGAGGTACTCCTCTTCCCTTATTCGTGCAAATCTTACATCTCCGCTCACACCGTATTCATCCCACGAAAGAAACTAGTTGAGCGCTTCTTACTGCATCTTCTTCGTGATACAAAATGCACAAGGTTTCCTCCCTTTTACTATTTCACCTTTGCTAGAGGTCAGTAGCCCGCCTGGATTTCAATTCAGGGTTAGTCGAACCACAATTAAAAGAAGCAGCACCCGCTTAAGCGCGCGGAGCACCTACTCCGCCTGTTCCCCGGGGAAGCGGCGCATCGGTGTCTATCATAGGGGTGTGGGGCGCAAGAGCTGCTTGCGCCCGATCTGGAGGTCGGCGGGGCTTGAATGGATGGCTGGGGGGGCGATGCCAAGCACGGCGGTGCGGTGAGGTCGAGGGGAGGGCGCATGCAGGGGAGGAATACTGGGCCGGTGGTCGCTGGCGTTTTGAGGAAGATCGTCAACACTGATTGGCTGGAGGTAGATGAAGGCGATCTGCCCGTTCTTTGTACATCGGACGGTGCAGAAAAATGGACTGACCTATTTTCTTTCAGTCGATTGTTATTTTCATATAATCATGTAGTAATTTAGTGTGCCATGCATGTTGTAGAGCTATCATATGTCTCCCGTCATTTATTTCTCACCGACCTGCTATCTACTACCTTTACACTGTACTAATTGTGCACACACTTCACCCATACTCACACTATTGTTTTTTATGCATGGGTATTTCAGACTCCGACGCAGTGTTGATGAATGCAGAAAAGAAAAGACAGAAGTCGCTCCAGTGTAATTCGAAGATAAGCACTAAGCGTTACAGCGCTCTAATGGGTGCAGTGTCAGTAGTTGGAGATAGTAAACGTAGCTCTGCAGTTGATGATCTCAATTGCCACACACAACCATCCCAGGTGCTTGCTTTAACTTCGCGCTGTCAAATGTGGTTGCATGTTGCATATGGTGTCTAGCTTGTATTGCTTCCAATTTGGTTAAATTGTGTCTACTTACTTTACACATTATACCTTTGATAATTACATGCCTTCCTGTTTTTGATACATACTACATATGTCTATTAACCATGTTCGTACATCAAACTAATGCTCTTCTGTATCCCTTGTCAATCACTTATGATGAGACAGTCACCCGAGTGGGTTACTGTGAGACGCCCTACTCGTTTAAAGAGTGCAGTGTCATCCTCCCCACATGATTCTCAAGAAACAGCAAGGCTAAATGAAGATAGTCAACGTAGCTCTCTAGTTGATCACTGCAATTCCCCCACACCACCATCGCAGGTGCTTGCTCTTACTTGGTAGTGTGATATGTGGTTGCATGTTGCATATGGTGTCTACCTTGTAATGCTTCTAATTAGGGTAAATTGCATCTGCTTAGTTAACACATTGTACCTGTGAATATGACATGCCTTCCTGTTTTTGGTACATACTACGTCTTTCTATTAACCATGTTCTTACATCAAACTACTTTTATTGTGTATCCCTCATCAATGCTCCTAATTTGTTAAATTGCATCTCCTTAGCTTACACATTATACATGTGAATATGACACGCCTTCCTGTTTTTGGTACATACTACATCTGCCTATCACACCATGTTCTTACATCAAACTACTGTTCTTGTGTATCCTGAGTCTATCGCTTATGATGAGACAGTCACGCGCGTGGGTTAATATGAGACGCGATACTCTTATAAAGAATGCAATTTCATCCTCTCCACATGATTCTCAAGAAACAGCAAGCCTAAATGAAGATATTGAACATAGCTCTGTACCTGAAGACCGCACTTCCCCTACACCACCATCACAGGTGCTTGCTCTAACTTCGTAGTGTGATATGTGGTTGCATGTTCCATACGGTGTCTGGCTTGTAATGCTTCTAATTAGGGTAAATTGCATCTGCTTAGTTTACACACTATACCTATGAATATGACATGCCTTCCTATTTTTGGTACACACTACATCTACGTGTTAACCTTGTTCTTACATGAAACTACCTCTCTTTTGTATCCTGCATCAATCACTTACGATGAGTCACCTTTATCCGTTTCATATTGCATATTATTTCTAGCCTGTTGCCATGTATTGCTTCTAATTTGGTCAAATACATTTGTTAGGGCACCCTTTTAATTTCGCGGAGTGATATTGGTTTCATCTTTCATATGGTTTCTAGCTTGCATCGATTCTAACAAGTTCAAGCACCTTGTGCTTAGTTTACACTCTATACATCATGCAT